>CM071924.1:1076003-2276003 GCA_016081115.2 Rehmannia glutinosa
TTTCCTCTCAAATTAATATTTCTTTGGTCTTCTTGTTATTAGACTTGGTAATAGGGGTGTCAATTTGGACCCGACACGCAAACCCGACACGAACCTAACACTTCTAAATTAATGGGTATGGGTCCAAGCTTCGTGGGTCCGGGTCGAATTGGGTCGGACCCAACTAACTCCTGCCAATTAAATAGGTCAGTCCGGGTCAACCTACTATGACTGCTTAACCCGTCTAACCCGCTTGTGAATTTAAAAATAAGTAAATAACTAATTGTAAGAAAAAAATAACAAACAAGACATATCTTTAAACTCAAATGATAAAACCTCCTTAATTATGTATTTGTTATTATTATGCATGTCTTTTTGAATATTATTCTCAAAATATAATTAGTATGGTATGCTATTTATGCAATTATCTTATTTCTTTCTTTTGTTGTGAATTGTAATATTGTTTATTGATCGAATAGCGTGAGATAGTGGTTGATTTTGAAATTTATTGATCGAATAGCGTGAGATAGTGATTGATTTTGAAAAAAATAAATTTCTTCAGCTTAAAAATATTAAATGAATATTAAAATAATTTTATTAAATGGTTAAACGGGTCAGTCCGGGTTACCAAATAAATAAGTAGGTCGGGTTTGGGTTCGATATTCGACACGAATAATTAAACAAAGTCCGGGTCCGGCAGGCGCTTCGACACGCCAACCTCGCGAACCCGAACCCACGAACCCGGACCCAACCCATATTGACACCCCTACTTGGTAAGCTTCATTAAAATTTTGATCAGCTTCTTGTTGTGGAACAAAACGAAACCCGAAGGAGTCTCTTGTTATTTTGAAACATCTGAGTTTTTTGTAATTCACCCAAACCTCAGGGTGTTTTTGTAATTATCCCTCGTTTAAATATTTCTGACTTCTGTCTTAAAAACTTACATCTCTGCTTCAAAGAAAAAAACAATAAGAACCCATGCAAATTGCAAAGCAGCAGCATATTATTATTACGAAAAGAGGAGAGATGATAAAAATAAGAGCAAATTTAAAGGGACTGAAGAGCGTATATTTGGCCAAGTAAGAAAATTGATATATTACCATACATAACATCCTCGGCCTTAACTTACCTAAAAAAACCCAACTCTCGACATGGCATGATTTGTACAGTCACTTTCGCAACACGGTAAACTACTACCTCCCTCACCTTTTATATTACACCTCAGCATTCGTATGGTCATTTTATCGCTCACTCCTCTGCACGGGCATCAGGAACGCTCGACTCTGAGCCTCAAGCTTACTAGACTCGCTCTATGTATAAACTTAACACTACACAATGTACAGGTTTTTAGTACAGGCAACAACTTTATTTGCAATCACCTCTCATACCCTCACGATATGAGCAGAGAACAACTTAAGAAAGAAAGAGAATAAAGAGAGGTAGCCCAAACTAGCCTCGGTTAGCTGTACAACTTCTTTCTTTCCTACAGCACGCCTAAGCGTTATGTTGGTTCTGAGCGCAATTCTCCTTTCTGTCAACGAATCAAAGAATGGTTAAAAAGTTAATGCATGTTCAGAACGCATAACAATAAATATTAAATTGAGCAAAAGAAAATTGAATAAAATCTGACGAGATTCAAAATAAAAGTCTAAAAGTTTTAAGATTTGCGTACCCCAGCAGCAACAAGTTTTTCTACACGAGCGACAATGTGCTTTCCATAGGTGTACTTTTTCAATGCATTCAAATGAACTTTTATTCTTGACATGATCAGTTCACGGTGCTGATCACTGCAAGTTTCAAGTACTTTCTGTACGACATAATTTGCAAATTGATCTTTCATCATAGCCTGGTTGCAGGGGAAAAAGATTAGGCAAATATAAGTTTAATTGCATGGACGAATATATAAATAAATAAACTTCAATAATTGAATAGATATCTCGCAATGGCTATGCCTAATATCTGCTATCTGTCAGGCACAAGAAAAATGCATTTCTCGTGGTTATCTCATTTACACCGCTTATTTCTCGTCATATTCCAATTAAAAATCAAATCACAAACCTGAGATTAAGGTTTTATCAGATGCCGTGTCGGGTGCAGCCAATCCAGCTAATAACTCATGAGGAACACAATATAAGGAGCACATAAATTGTCCATTATTGATGAACAATAACGATTAAACTTCATCTCCACCCATGTACTAAGTTCACCCCACCCCTAGTAACACCACGGACTTGTTATTCCCTTCAATAGACGTATATGTGATTTCTTTATGTTGATTTCAGATAAATATACCTCAGAATTACATTTATATCTCAAATTTCATATACCAATATTCCAGTGATACCTAAGAGCGCATGCCGTTTTGTAATAACTGGTTGATCCTCTGTAAGGTGTAGAAAAGACAAGATACAAGGTAAAAGATACCTTATAGAGCAATGTTGTAAAAAAACACACTCACCGAAGCATTCCTGACTGGCACCATCACTTCCTTCAGATTCATTTGACTAGCATAAAACAAGTATGCATATACGCGTGAAGTTCCACTTACCAATGGGGGTGCAATTTGTCAGGTTTGGATTGGGTTTGCCTAGAACTGAGACCCGACCTGTTAAGATTTTTAAGGACCCAGACACGTACTCCACCCTAGACCTAGACCCCATAGACCCATTTTGTAGTTTAACATATTTATTAACAAAAAATAAAGAATATGTTTTTCTTAAAAAATATTATAAACATCCACAAAATAAATTTTTAAACAATAAAAAAAAATTAAATGTGTTAGGTTTGGGTCTGAAAATGGAAAACCAGACCCATACCCTAGGTAAGACCCGACCCATTGCCATCCCTACTTAACACAATGCATCCACCAATCTCCACATAACAGTGATTTCCACTTCATAACATACAACTTTCTCTCGAACATACAGAAAGATGGCAAGAATATATCTATCTCTTCGTCTCTCATCTTCCGTTCCTCTAAACTACCCTTCCTTCCCTCAAATGAAAGTTTGGACACAGGATATTATCTCATACTTATATTCTTTCCCATCCTAATTTTCACTCTCCATATGCAAAACTGAAACCAACAATCTCGGACCCGAACCTTCGCTTTCTATATTCCAATCATAACATAAAACATGATATTTACCAATTTCAAAAAAAAATCCAAGCTTTTCTCTTAAAGAACTAAGAACTATGTAAGTATTCCAAAAATTGCGCCGACGGAAAAAAAGTATGTGACAAACCTGAAGAGGCTCATTCTCATCAGTTGTGCCAAGCATCTCGTTCACCAACAGTTGGCGTTCACTTGGATCACTAAAAGTTAAGCATTTCTCGACAACATTTGACGCAAACTTCTGCTGACTCATCTGAACTATCTTTCCAGCTAATTCCTGAATTATGGCAGATCGCTCATGTGGCTTTCCATGCTCCAGTACATGCTATAGCAACATGAAAAAAATTAGTGAAAAGCTTCACTCCCTTTCTGCTGGTTAGCAAGGGTGAAAAAACGCCTTATTGCCAGTTAATCATATATATGGCTTTATGGGAGAGGATGCAACAATTTACTACTGAGAAATAATATGTGGGCAACTAGTTGACGTATATAAATGCTTGAATAAAGTGAGTACATTCACAAGGACGTGAGATATTCAGCAACTAGAAAAGTAGAATCCTTCAAGCCCTTCCTCCATTTAATTAGTGCAGCAGAGTACATGATACCATAGAATTAACAAATGTATGTGATTTGGTGTAATATCTGCTCATTTGTCACAAAATTCAATTTACCTGTCCCGTTCTCAACCTGTGTCTTGACTGTACACTTTTAAGAAGTAAAGATAAAAGGTGAAAGCTTGGCATTCAAGATTGATATGCATCATTTGTTTTGGACACATGGAAGAGGCAGATAGAGGCAAGTGAAGAGCACTCCGAGTTGTTAAATGGTTTTACAGATGTCAAAATGCTTACAGCATACTTAATGCCGTTTTGAACGTATAAAGTTTTCACAAAACATTTACAAACCTGAACAACATAATTCCCATACTGATCCTGTGCCAACATGCTTACAGCCCCCAGAATCTCTTCCATCACTTTTCTCTGGGTTTTTTCTGCCCTTACAATGCTCCAGAACTCGCTGCCAAATAGAAAGCGCCTCGCAATATACATTGGTACTTTGGAAGTGGTCCAAGTGAAAAATCAAAATATCATTAGTACAATTTTCTCTAACCTGTATCACACGACAGCCATATGGATGAGTGGAGAGAGTCACAACTTGGTCAAAAATGTTGACACAATAAACTGAATATGCTCCTCAGAACACATTCAATGCACTTCTGAATGACATGATTCCCATTTTGATCACGAACACAACGCATGACATGCCCATCCAGCTCTCCCACCATTTTGATCTTCTGGTCCACATCGACAACTTCTATGGCCTACATAGTCAGACAGCATTTATCATTTAGATATTTACACAAACAGATTTTCATTTAGCTAAAGCGAATTTCACAACAATATACAGAGATGATAATGTGCATTGGCTAATAATGTAAATGGAGGTTTATGCATTCACCTGCACCCAATACCTTTATTCAGATAGGTTCATTTGGAAACATGCCTTTTGATTAGATTGAATGTATAAATCCAAGGCTAATGTTACCTTCTGTATCACACGGCAACCGTACATCTGGAGACTTAGGGTAAGTACATGTCCAAAAGCTTCCCAGCCAATTCTCTTCTTTGAGACACCATCCCATGTTCAAAAACTGAAAAGACTTAAAATTAGTACCAAAGATAGACTATAATAGTCTAAAAGCTCCAACTAAGTAAGGTAGAATCACAAAGATCTTAGTACCTTTTGGATCACATAATTACCAAACACATCAGTCATTAACGCGAGAGCTTGAGGAAAAATTTCCTGGAAAACCATGTTCTTCTCTTCAGTGGTGGCAGTTTCAAGCTTTTGTTGAATGAACCGGCTTCCATATTGATCAGCGCTAGTTAAAGATGTGTTAAAATTGAACTGAAGTCAGATGTCAATCTTTTCAAACATAAATGGGTATTTGAAATGTAAAACACATACCTAAACTCAACAACATGACCAGCAATCTCCGAGAGTTCAAAACATTTGGTTTTATTGCTCTTGAACTCCTCCAGCAGTGAAGAACCGAAACTATTATCCATGTTATCCAAGTGCCAGGTCCAATGACACTCCCAGCTACATTTCTAATCCCACCAGGGAATCGCATATTGAAATCACCATGCCTCATAGGGCTACCAGGTCCTCCAGCTGAATTTGGAATGACTGGACTTGCCAAAGGACTACCAGGATATGACAATCCAATCCCAAACGTAGGATTTGCATAGTAACAATGAGGACTAGATGCACCCGACTTGCCACCCAATGGAACACCATACTGTGATTTCTGAGGAGATAACATGTTACCAAGATAGGCTTTCTGAAGCAGGTCCATGTATGAATTACCCATGTAGTTTCTATCAACAGAAGGATCATTAAGAGCTGCAACTTGTGCTGCAGCATATTCAGCTGTCCTCAAGTACTGCAGATATAAAGGGTCAACAAAAGGCGCCTGCAGTGCATTCCCTGCCATCTGGTGCCCCATTCTACTGAGGTTGTGCTCTGCATTAGCAGCACCAAGATTCGAGCCCCCCAACATCCTAGAGTCCATTCCTGGTACACCCATGGCAGATGCAGCAGCAGCATTCTCAAACAATGGTGGCAAATTCGAGCTTCCAAGTTGACCTGATATTGGGCTCATAGGATACCCACTTAATCCAAAATTTGAAAATGATGAATTGGGACTGTCCAAATGCTGATACTGGGAAAGCGCGCCACCCCCACCATTAAATGCAGCAGTAGAAGATCCTTTCATGTACGAGTTATTAGAAGGGACGCCATTTTTATGCAGCTCAGCTTGAAAGGAAGTATTATTACTGAGATCTGACCCACCACCATTATTCACACCGGAATCAGAAGGCATTATTTTCCCTGGCTTATTAGAAGACGGCATATTGAACTGCACATTATCATGTTTTTTCACATAAGTTTGCTGTCTTGCGTTATTCTGGCCTCCCTGAAGATTAAAAAGATAATTCTTTCGTTCATCGGCATCGGGTTCAACTCGAGACGACAAATGATTCTCCTCATCCATAATGCCATTTGAAAGGTTCATGCCTGATAAAGCAGCAACCAGATCGAGATTCATTTGAGTGAGAAGATACACCATTAAAGGAGCTGGGACTGTTAATGTTTCTTTTCTCTGAATTTCCCGCCCTGCCTCCTCCAATAGGGGTTGGGCAAGGACTGGGAGCTCTTGCAATGCGTTGAGGATCAGGAGTTGAGCTTCTGGATAAGGATGCACCCAAAACAGCAGCATAAGAATATGATGCAGGTGTTACCGCAGATGAGCTTTGAATATTTTGAGTGGAGTGTAGTGGGTCCGAGGATGCCAAATCGCGACGCAGATGAGCCAACTCAGCCTCCACTGAACCCATAGCACTGGCATTATCATCAAATGCATTTCTGCTAGCAGGGCGTGAAGGGTGTCCAGAGGCCGGAGTAGCGGTTCAAGTCTTCCTGCACAAATATTAAGTACTTAAAACATAACAAAAAGGAGATAGAGAAGACAGCTCTGATATTGCACAGAACAATAAAGATAGAAAGTGATATCAGATATCCAGCCAACTTCCGTAAACCTGATATGATTGGGAAGGCAGCTACCTAGTAGCTCTCCATTTATCAAAAAACTTTAACATGTCCATAACACGATATAAGTTAAATCTCAACAAAATCTATATCTGAAACTGTGAACTAGCATAGGAGAAAAAATGAAGTATATAACAGTGACATAGAAAGCTTCAACAGGACCTAATGCACTGGGTACACGGCTAGGGACAAATGACTTCAAGGGGAAAAGAATGGAAATTCAAATATTGATCCCCAAGATAGTACAAAAGAAGGGCAACCAAACAGATAAGATGCCAAAACAGAAAGAACAAAGCTATGAAAAAGCACAAACTTACCCACTTCCAATTAAGAATTACCCAGCTAATTAAGCAATACTTTAACAAACACTCAGACGCAGCACAATGAATAATAAACACAAAAGAAATAACAATTAAGAGAACTTGAAAAATACAAAAATGGTGTCTAATTCAGATGCAAGCATCTTGGATGTGTGTCAAGATCCCAATAGATAAAAACTCATGTTATAAACATAATATCAAGTTATGCACGGAATAGCACTAGTATGTCCAACATCTATGGGACATATTACAATTAAACTATTAAAGTATTTTCTTAATTTAAAAAACTAAGAAGATGCACCATTTTAACAAAAGATTACACTAATGAAGCCTATACCAGACCAGTCACAACGGTGGAGACAGGACAAAATTGTATAGAGTTCTACTGCATTCAATTCAAAGAAAGAAGAATCAAATGGTTTTCAAAATTCCGGTTTTACATAAACAAGGATGATACATGTGCAACATAATCATATATCATAGCTGCTGAGAGTCCTAGAATACATGTTCAAATGGACCAACTTCAGAAAATACGAAAAAATTTCATGTAAACAAATGCAAACAAACACATAAAATAAATGGCCACACAAAAGTATGCAGAATTGTGTCACTGCTGTATCCAGAAAACCTGCTAGCATAACATAGAATCGTCAATAGATCTCTATGTCAAACGCCAAGTGCCAAATTTTGATCTCGGAAGAATAAATGCCACAAGTAATGGAAAATAGAATCTGCACAAGCGAAAATCAGTATAATGCAAGTTACAAACCTGAAACAACTCAGCAATACTCTTCTGCTTGCTACCTAGACCTAATCCAGGCAAACCAATAAGTCCATCACCACCCCACTCCACAGAACCCTGCAGTTTGTCCATCTCATTCTCACTCTCTTGCTTCTTCGAATTGAACCCGGGTGGCATTGAGAACAGGGATCTCCCACCATTCCCACTCTCATTCCTATTCACCTTCCTCTTATCCCCAATCGCAGAACTTCCTCCTTGTAACCTCTGAGCAAACCGCCAATCCTCTCTTGACAGCAGAGGTGGTGGCAGTCTCGGGTTCAGATTGACGTCGAGTAATAGTATGATAAATATGCTGGATCAGACCTAAGCTCCTCCTCAGACAAGAATCCATTACCACTCTTATTTCTTGCAAACTCAGCAAAAGCCGAGCCAAACCCTCCACCACCTCCACCACCACCTCCGCCGGCTCCACCAACCGCATGGTTGAACAACCCACCAACCGCACTCAACGAACCCTCCACAGTAGGTGGAGCAGATCCACTCCTATACAAATTCAGCTCCTTTTCATGATCATCGGCCTCTTGCCTCCTCTGTTCACGGAGCAACAACCCTATCTCCTTATCAAAATCATCTCCAAATGAATTTTCATTATTCCCAATCATTGGCCTCCTACCCAATTCAGATAACATGATTATTCACAGAAAATTAGTTATTCACTGCTCACTCCAGAAAGAAACAAAGCTTAAATTGATACCACAAACAGACATCAACCGTAGAAACCCTAGAAAGCTACCAAGACCAAAACTTTACTAATCTAAAACTAATTATAAACAAAACCCGTATGAACAAATTGAAAATTAAAGCTTCGAACTCGCAAAAATCCAACCTTTGACCATCAATTTTCAAGATAGCTCATTTCTTCAAGATGATTAATTTCATCAAAAAGATATGATCAAACACTAAGGAAAACCCAGTTTCATCATATGTTAGGCAACGTTAAACCTAAAAGAATAAGTTCTGCCAACAGGGTCATGTCCATTTGGAATTGAATTTCCAGAAAATGAGCAAAAGAAAAAAAAAAAAATCAAGCTGAGCTTAGAAGAAAGGTGGGTTTGAGAGTATGTGTATGAAGAAGACTTAGTGACATAGAGGGTTACAAGTTATATAAGAGAAAGATCAATCTGGCGGCGAATCGTTCTTGAAAGAACCCTTTTAGGGTTTTGTATCTGAACTTAATACTGTGGAAAGAGAGAGAGAAATGGGGTGGGGTGGGGTGATAAATACAGTGACTGGATTTATTTAACTTCTTATATATATTTTCTTGCCAAAAAAATGTTTTTCCAAATTACTTGTGTTGTTTCTGGGCAGTGTTTAAACAAACAAATTCCCCTAATAATAGGGGAGCCTAATTGACCAGTGATGGATAAGGACTGATTTTAATGATTTATTGAAATAAAAAAAAAACATAAATGTGGATACATAGAAAGAGAGAGAAATATGGATGTTCAAAAGGAAGAATCTATGGGTGACACGTTCCCTGTTTACATTCGGAGTGGAACTCAAAAACTGGCCTTGTGGTTAAGGCATTGCCTAAAAGGCTAAAAGTGGGCAGGGTTCTTTGCTGTTTACTGTTTACTGTTTACTTTGTTCTTCAGCCAGCATAATCTCAAAATTGCCCTTGGGCCTTGGTACAAGATATTGTTCTTCATTTTCAGGAGAAAATATCTCTGTTTTTTTGCTAGTTGGATCGTTACTAAATCATGTGAAATTTTATTATATCTTAGTTTAAAAAAAAAAAAAAAAAAAAATTAACATAGGTTCTAGATTACTACGTAAAAAGATATTTTTATGAGCTAATATGTTTTATTTTAAGTTTGTTATATCATGTTACTCAAAAAAAAGTTTGTTATATCAAAAATTTTAAATAAATATGATGTATTTGCAAATAATACTTTATTAGATACATGTAAACTAGTAATATATTCTTATTAATTATTGGATTTTAATAATCTAACAGAAAGTTTGTTAAAATTAAAGAAAAAAAAAGGCCAAACAAAGGTCGACCGCTAATTTTAGAAATTTCACCAACCCAACCCATGGAAAATACACTAAAAAATTCGGACATCATCAGGTCGGCCCATTTTTTCGGGCCTAATGAGTCGGGCTTTTGAGGCTCGATTTTTTCGGACCTGGAACATTACAACCCTAATTTGATATATATTTTACTTAACTCTAATTTCATTAAACAAGTAAACATGTATAGGGCACGTTTTATTTGGAAGTTGATGCGGTCCAAGGAGATATAAATTTTTTTGAAAAACAAGAATGAATAGACTCTACACAAAAATTCATCAGACAGCTTCTACTTTAAATTCCCCACGTCAACTTCACTTAACCAACCAGTGATTTATTATCTGTCAAAAGTCGTTCAATCAAAATAAATGCAGAAACCTGTTTTAGAGCAATAGTACTTTTGCTTATATGAGAAAATTTTGAATGACAATATAGCAGTTATAAGATTAATCCAGTAGTAATAAAGCAAAGACAGAAAATATAAACCAGAGGATTTACAGTGGTTTGGAGGTTTAGCTTAATCCATTGTACAAAATCCTACTTCCATATATTTGGCTAAGTAAGAAATATTGTTATATTACCATACACAACATTTTTGTACAGTCACTTCGCACTGTAAAACTACCTCACCTTTTATATATTACACCCTCAGCATTTGTATGTCATTTTATCGCCTCCGGACGGGCATCAGCAACATTCGGCCTCCGGGCTTCAGCTTACTACACTCTTGGGTATAAACTTAACACTACACAATGTACAGTTTTAAGTACAGGCTACAACTTTATTTGCGTTCGGCTCATACCCCTCGTGAAAGATATGAATGAGCAGAGCACCACTAAGAAAAAAAATAAAAAGAGAGAGAGGTAGCCCAAACTAGCCTCGGTTAGCTGTACAACTTTTTTCTTTCCTACAGCACGTCGTCTATGCAGAATATGGCGTCTGAGCAGCGATTCTCCTTTCTGTTGAACAAATAAAACAATGATTAACAAGTTAACTTCATGATGAGAAAGCATAGGAATAGATGCTGAATTGAACAAAGAGAAATCGCATAAAACTTGTAGTGCATTTAGTGTCCCACTGAGTTTGGATCATTTTCGTGAGAATTGATGTATTGGAAATTATTGGTGAATGAGGTTATGTGGTGAGTCCGTGTCATATGATTGTCGGAAAATGAGAATGCATATTTGCACTACAATTTTTGAAATGCATCTTGTTCTCGACTCAAATGTAAAATCCCACGAACTCTAAAAACTGCTTGAATATACTTTTTGGATGTCTTAACAAAATGTATTTCATGAACTTGGAAATGAAGAAACAAATGCATTTCCAACTACCAGCCCAATGAGGGCCACCAAAAAAGCACCATTTAATGAAAAGACTTTTGCAAAAACCAATGTGGCGGCTTAATAGTCAGGGGTAAGCTGTCAAGAACTAAAAGACATTCACCTTCCACAAAAGTTTCTCATTACATGAATATCTAATAGAAGCTAAAGATTATGTCAGTTGAATCACCAAATGCTCATAAGGCGACGGATTTCAAATAAAAGTCAAAAAGTTAAGATCTGCATACCCCCAGCAGCAACAAGTTTCTCTCACGCGAGCTACTATATGCTTCCCGTATGTGTACTTCTTCAGCGCATTCAAATGAACTTTTATTCTAGACAGGATCAGTTCACGGTGCTGATCACTACAAGTTTCAAGCACTTTCTGAACGACGTAATTTGCAAATTGATCTTTCATCATAGCCTGGTTGCAGAAAAGATTAGGCAAATGTAAATTTTATTGCATAGACAAAGATTTAGATATACTTCGCTCGTTAAACAGATATTTCAGTGGCTACGCCTAAAACCTGCTCATATGCCGCACAACAAAGGCATGCACATAAAAGACATGGACATTTTCCATTTCTTGCGGCTATCTCATTTAGGCCACTTATTTTCGTCATAATACTAATAAAAGCAAAGGATAATTACAAAAACCCGAGGTTCGGCTAATTACAAAAAAAACAGATGTTTTTTGAAATTCCAAAACCACTTGAGGTTTGATTTTGCCTTAAATTTAAGGGGGTAAGTGTAATTATTCTATCAATGGCCGGACAGGGGGGGGGGGGTGTTGGGTTCAAATGTATTTTGCTTATCAAGGGGGAAAATGTAAGACATAATCAAACTTAAGGGGTTTTTGTAATTTTCAAAAAACCTTAGGGTTTTTTGTAACTAGCCCAAACCTCAGGGGAGGTTTTGTAATTGTCCCTAAAAACAAAGCTTAGAATGGATCCCTGAGATTAAGATTTAATCAGATACCACACCAAAATATTTACAGAACACAACAAATAGAATAACTGATGAGTATGACCATACATCATCAGCACAAAATTTATCCATTGTAGATGACCAGTAATAATGGAACTTCATCTCCACCCATGTTTTGACAAGTTCGCTAGATGCCCTAGTACGAGGACTTGTTATTCCATTCAATACATGCATATATGATTTATTTCCGTTTTCAAATAGTTATAACTGTTTAAAAAAATCAAATGGCAAAAAAGCAAACATTTTCCCCATATTTTAATATGTTCAGTGAAAAACTTGGGAACTAAATTTACACTCAAACTTTACAACACAAGCTGTACGAGCCAAATCTTAAAGCACTGAACCAAAATACAGCCCCTCAGAGTCGAAATCTGTAGCTCAAAATTTGAAATAGCAAAATTCCTGCAATAAAAGCAGGAAAGGATCTGGAGATGGCAGAACTGCTATTTTCAGTTTACTGGTTGATCCTATGTAAGATATAGAAAGACCAGAAACAAGGTAGTAGATTCCTTGTAGACCAAAGATGTAAAATATGCATCTAAACAAAGTATTACAGACTGGTACAAAATCGAGTTCCTTTTAAAACTTTTTGATAGCATGAAACAAGTATTATACAGGTTAAAGTTCCACTTCTCATAGTTCCACCAGACTCTAAATAACCTTGATTGCCACTCCATATACCTTTAACTTTCACATAAAGAAAAGAAGATGCGGATATATCCTTCTTTTCTTTCTCTTGCTCCTTCATCTCTCTACACTAATCTTCCATTCTCTCAAAATCGAATAAAGGACTTGAAGGAAAGGCTTTTATGTCATATTCGTTTTTTTCCCATCATATTTCAAGGTAAAGTCCACTCTCCAGAAATTCTGAAAATGCACCCACCATAAGAGCTGAAGAAGACCTTACCCCTCTTATGTTCTAATCATTATCGATAATACGAATAATTTACTTGTTTTTAAAAATTCTCTAGGCAGTGTTTTTGTTTTTATCTTTTTTCAGTTGGGGGAACTGGGAAGGGGATCTTTTATGGAAATTATTTTAGAGAAATGAAGATCTCGGAAATGAAGGGGATTGTATACAACATTTGGTTTAATTTTGAAAGTGGTTGTTCCAGTGTACTTTTTAAGAAAGTTATGGTTGTACTTTGGGGGAGACTTTTGTACTACTAGAAGTCATGTCTGGTAGGACTTTTTCTAGATAGTGGTTCCATATCATCATTTCATATTGTTATATGTTGTTTCTATATCAAAGTAAAAATATGATGATATATACTCATAATATTATAATGATCAGAAGATGTCAATATGTAAAAAAAATATTGGTAATATGATTTTTAATGTGTATAGACATAAAAATACCATAATTGAAATGTATGTATCTATAGCAACGATTAAGAAGTTCTAAAAGTATTTTGGAGTTGGAGGGAAAACGTCATCAAGCGTTTGGTATTATATTGGGGGAATAAAATTGTGTTTACATCAATGGCTAGTTCTTAATATGTTTTTTACGTTGGGACTTGTAACAAGGCAATGAAGTTTCAGTACATTGCATGAAAGTTATAAGTCATACACCCCTAATCCGTCAGTATCATCTTCACACAAAACAGTCCAAAAACAAATATTGAACACCTAAGCCACTATGTATCCGTAATTGCTGGCGGAAGTTCTGTCAGACATTGTGATCAGAAGTAAAAAGACGACATAACAAACCTGAAGAGGCTCGTTCTCATCAGTTGTTCCAAGCATCTCATTCATCAACAGTTGGCGTTCACTTGGATCACCAAAAGCTAAGCATTTTTCAACAACATTTGAAGCAAACTTCTGCTGGCTCATCTGAACTATCTTTCCAGCTAATTCCTGAATTATGGCAGATCGTTCGTGTGGCTTTCCATGCTCCAGTACATGCTATAACAGTGAGATGAAACAAAATTAGAAAAACATTTCTGCTGAAATGAGTGCAAAGACACCTTGATACCCGTTAATCAACAGACCAGATGGGTTTGCAAAAAATTTGCACGAGCGCATAATCTGGTGTGTGTAAACACTTGAATAAAATGAGAACATGCACAAGGACATGACATTTTCCTACTCCATATAAATAATTGCAGCATAACACATGATACCATCAAATTTTGGAATAGATGCCAATTGATGTAACAAATGTCCAATTGTTACTAAATCCGAATTACTTACCATTTCTCAACCAGAGTCTTTGCTTGCCAACCCCTTTAGCAAACAAAGATAAAAGGTGAAAGTTTGCAATGTGCATGAGGTATTTTGGACACACAGAGGAGACAGATAGATGCAACTTAAAACCACTAAGTGGCCGAATAATTCTACTACTGTAAAGCTCATAGATTGCAACAATGAATATCCAAAATCAACGAAAGATTGACCCCTTCCCCATGGAAGTAGTCGAGGATAAGGATGAAACATAAAATATTGAAGCATAATGCAAATGAAGCTAGGTAGAAGTTTAATTTGAAGTAAAAAGTTGCACAAATAATAATTTGAAACAAAAAATTTCAGCATCAACTATGTCCGGAATAGACTTCCTTACAACCAGATAGCACTTCCACGATACCTACAGCAAACACAAGGCCATGATAACCATATAAAAGTTTCCAAAAATAAAACATAAAAATTTACAAACCTGGACAACATAATTTCCATACTGATCCTGTGCCAACATGCTTACAGCCCCCAGAATCTCTGCCATCACTTTGCTCTGGGTTTCCTCATCCTCACAATGCTCTAAAACTCGCTGCCAAATAGGAGTCTCACGTTAATACGTGATACATCGATAATTTGAAAGTTGCTCAGGTCAAAATTTAAAAAAGAAAAGAAAAAAAAAAACACTAGTACACTTTTCTCTAACCTGTATCACACGACAGCCATATGGATGAGTAGAGAGAGTCACAACTTGGTCAAAAATGTTGACACAATAAACTGAATATGCTCCTCAGGTACACATTCAATGCACTTCTGAATGACATGATTTCCGTTTTGATCACGCACACAACGCATGATATGTCCATCTAGCTCTTGCACCATTTTGATTTTCTGATCCACATCGACAACTTCTATTGCCTACATAATTAGACAGCTTACATCACTTGGATATTAAACAAACATATGTTCAATTAGCTACCGCATTTTCCCAAAAATCTCAGTACTTTATGTCCTGAATGGGGATTTATGCATTCTTCAGCACCTAAGAAATTATGTCAGATGGGTTTAACATGCAACATGGTTAGATTCAATGTATAATCCAAGGCTAATGTTACCTTTTGTATCACCCGCAACCATACATTTGGAGGCTCAGGGTAAGTACATGTCCGAAAAGCTTGTCAGCCAATTCTCTTTTTGAGACGCCATCCCATGTTCAAAAACTGGGAAGGCATAAAGTCAGCTCCGGATATAGATAACATGGTCTAAAAGCTCCATGTATGCCAAAAAGATTCATAGTTATCAACCGAATGACTAATCATATCTTGATTACCTTTTGGATTACATAATTGCCAAACACATCAGTAATCAGTGTAAGAGCTTGAGGAAAAATTTCCTTGAAAACCATGTTCTTCTCTTCTGTTGTGGAAGTTTCAAGCTTTTGTTGAATGAATCGGCTTCCATATTGATCAGCGCTAGTTACAGATGTTAAGATAGAAAAAGTCAGATATCAATCATCGCAAAAATAAAGGGCAATTTGAATGTAAGACCACATACCTAAACTCAACAACATGACCAGAAATCTCTGAAAGTTCAAAACACTTGGTTTTATTGCTCTTAAACTCTTCCAGAAGAGAAGAGGCAAAACCATTATCCATGTTATCCAAGTGCCAGGGTCCAATAACACTCCCAACTACATTTTTCATTCCACCAGGGTATCTCATATTGAATTCCCCATGCCTAATAGGGCTACCAGGTCCTCCAGCTGAATTTGGAATAATTGGACTCGCCAAGGACTTCCTGGATATGACAATCCAATCCCAAATGTAGGATTAGCATAGTAACCGTGAGGAGAAGATGTGCCACTCTTTTCCACTCCAAGGGAACACCATACGGTGATTTCTGGGGAGATAACAAATTCCCAAGATAGGCTTTCTGAAGCAGGTCCATGTATGAATTACCCATATAGTTTCTATCAACAGAAGGATCATTAAGACCTGCAACTTGTGCTGCAGCATACTCAGACGCCCTCAAGTATTGCAGATACAAAGGGTCAACAAACGGTGCCTGTAACGCACTCTGGTTTCCTATTCTACTGAGGTTGTGCTCTGCAGTAGCAGCACCAAGATTTGAGCCCCCCAACATCCTAGAGTCCATTCCAGGTACACCCATAGCAGATGCAGCAGCAGCATTCTCAAACAATGGTGGCAAATTCGAGCTGCCAAGTTGACCTGATATTGGACTCATAGGATACCCACTTAATCCATAATTTGAGAATGATGAATTGGGACTGTCCAAATGCTGATACGGAGGAAGTAGGCCACCGCCACCATTAACTGCAGCATTAGAATATCCTTTCAGGTATGCTTTACTAGAAGGAACGCCATTTTTCTGCAGCTCAGCTTGAAGGGAAGTATTATTACTGAAATCAGACACACCACCATTGTTCACACCAGAATGAGAAGGCATTATTTTCCCTGGATGAGGAACAGAAGACATATTGAACTGTCCAGGTTCATGTTTTTTAACATAAGTTTGCTGTCTTACATTATCCTGGCCTCCCTGCAGATTAAATAGATAACTCTTATGTTCATCGGCACCAGGTTGAAATTGAGACATCAAATGATTCTCCTCATCCATAATGCCATTTGAAAGGTTCATGCCTGATAAAGCAGCAACCAGATCGGGAGATTCATTTGAGTGAGAAGATACACCATTAAAAGAGCCGGGACTGTTAATGTTTCTTTTTTCTGAATTTCCCGCCCTGCCTCCTCCAATAGGAGTTGGGCAAGGACTAGGAACTCTTGCAATGCGTTGAGGATCAGGAGTTGAGCTTCTGGACAAGGATGCACCCAAAACAGCAGCATAAGAATATGATGCAGGTGCTCCAGCAGATGCGTTTTGCATATTTTGAGTGGTGTGTAGTGGATCCGAGGATATCAAATCGCGACGCAGATGAGCCAACTCAGCCTCCACTGAACCCATAGCGCTGGCATTATCATCAAAAGCATTTCTGCTAGCAGGGCGTGAAGGGTGTCCAGAGGCCGGAGTAGGACGGTTCAGGTCATCCTGCACAATATTAAGTACTTAAAACAAGATAAAAAGGAGATGGAAGAAGAAAGCTCTGAGTTGGTACAGAACAATCAAGTAAAGATGTGATATATGAATTCTCTACTGCCAACTTCCATCAATATAATGTGATTGGGAAGGCAGAGCTGCTACGCCATACCACAAACCACATTGTAACAGAAAGAGACCTAACTACCTAGTAACACTGGATTTATCAAAAAAAAAAAAAAAAAACATGAACATGTCTATAACACCAAATAAATTTACATCACCAACAAAATCTATATCTTAAACTGTGTAGTATAGGAGAAAGAAATTGAGAATATCCTGCCATATAGGAAGTTGCAGACCTAATGCATAGCCACATGATCATGCTAGACATAAAATACTTCAATGGGGGTAAAATGGAAATAGAAATATTAATCCCAAAGATAGAACAAAAGCAGGGTAGCAAAGAAAATGAGATGGCAAATCACATGAGCAAATAAGGTGACAAAAACAGAAAAAACAAAGCTATGAAAAAGCATAAGAGCAAGATGATTCATACAAAGGAAATTTCCTACATCCAATCAAGAATTGCATAAGCTGATTAAGCAATGGCTTTTAACACTCAGACGCATCCCAATTGTACTTGTAAACAAGCCAGCAATAACAATTAAGAAAAAATGAAAAAAGTAAGGTGTCTATAATTCAAACAAACATCTTGGGTGCGTCATAAAGATAGTATCAGACTGTACATCTAGTATGTCTACTTCTGTACCACATGCTACAATTAAAGTATGCTTTTTTTTCAACAGTTAAAAATCAGGTGCATCATTTTGACAAAGGACCCGTGCCACTAATTAGGGGTGAGCAAAACCGAACCGAACGAAAAACCAAACCAAACCGATGAATTCGGTGCGTTTGGTTCGGTTTTTTTAGTCAAGCGGTTTGGTTCGGTTTGCATTCTAATAAACCGAATTAATTTTCGGTTCGGTTTTAGTCTAGAAAATATCGGTTTGGACCGAACCGAACCGAATATATTAAATTCTATTTTTTATATATATTCTTTATATTATTATTTCATTTTTTAAAATTATTTAATTGTTAAATTATTTAATAAATCTAAAATATATATATTTTTAGCAAAAAAATAAAGGCACAAAATAAAGCCCAAACCGAAAAACCAAACCAAACCAAACCGAAATTTTTCCTTCAATGCAGTTCGGTTTCGGTTTAAGAAAATGTAAATTCGGTTTTCGGTTTTTTTCGGTTCGGTTTGCACCAAACCGGTCGCTTGCTCATCCCTACCACTAATGATGCCTACTTCCATTCCATATGGTTAAATCAATTGTTTCCACAAGGAGGATTAGGAACTACATGGTTTTCAAATACTAGTTTTATGTTAAAACATATAAGGCATGAGCAATAAAACGCGTATATCGGATCCGCTAAGGGTTATACCATGCATGTTAAGATGGAGAAAATTTGAGCAAATATGAAGTAAATTAATGTGAACAAATGACCAAAAAAATAACCTGCAAACATCACATGTCCATAAAAAGATAAATAGATACTACACAAATAAAAAGTGCAGTACAATGCCAGTTACCAACCTGAAATATCTCAGCAAGACTCTTCTGCTTGCTACCTAAACCTAATCCAGGCAAACCAATAAGTCCATCACCACCCCACTCCACAGGACCCTGCAGCTTGTCCTCATTCTCACTCTCTTGCTTCGTTGAATTGAAAAACGGTGGCACTGCGAACATGGATCTCTCACCATTGCCACTGTCATTCCTATTCACCTTCCTCCTATCCCCAATTGCAGAACTCCTCCTTGCAACCTCTGAGCAAACCGCCAATCCTCTCTTGACAACAAAGGAGGCGGTAGCCTCGGGTTCAGATTGACGTTTGAGTAATAGTAAGACAAATACGCAGGATCAGACCTAAGCTCCTCCTCAGACATGAACCCATTACCACTCTTATTTCTTGAAAACTCAGCAAAAGCCGAGCCAACACCTCCTCCACCACCTCCGCCTCCGCCTCCACCAACGCCATGGTTGAACAACCCACCAACTGCACTCAATGAACCCTCCACAGTAGGTGGAGCAGATCCACTCCTATACAAATTCAGCTCCTTCTCCCGATCATCAGCCTCTTGCCTCCTCTGTTCACGGAGCAACAACCCTATCTCCTTCTCAAACTCATCTCCAAATGAATTTTCATTATTCCCAATCACTGGTCTCCTACCCAATTCGGATAACATGATTATTCACAAAAATTAAAAACCCCAGTTATTCACTGCTCATCACAGATAAAGAACGCTTAAATTAACACCACCAACACATCAACCCTAGAACTATATCAAGACCAAAACGTAATTATTAACACCACATCCGAGCAAAACCCATATTCACAAAATTAAAATTGAAGGTTCGAGCTCATAAACATCAAACCATTGACCATCACGTTATGCGAAAGCTCGGTTATTGAGGATGAATAAAACCATCAAAACCATTCGATCAAACACAAAGGAAAACTCACTTTCACCATAGGTTGAGCAACCGTAAACCAAATATCAATTCTTGGCAAAAGGGCCATGTTCCTTCATTTTGATTTTTTTTTTTTTTTAAAAAAGGAAATTACAGTGTTCTGATAAAACAAGAAAGGAAACCAAGCTGAGCTAAGAAGTGGGTTGGGTTGAGAGTGTGTAAGAAAGACTGAGTGAGACAGAAGGTCAAGTTGTATGAGAGAAAGATCAATCTGGCGGCGAATTGTTCTTGCAAACAACCCCTTTTAGGGTTTGTTTTTCCACTAATACTGTAGAAAGAGAGAGAAAGGGATGGAATGATTAAATACAGTAAAACGGGATTTATTTAACATACTATATATATTATCTTTCTAAATAAGCTTTCCAATTTTTTTACTGTGTCGCTTTTCGGCAGTAATGGTGTCGCATTAAGTCATTAACAAAATAGATCCTCTACATTTCCATTCTAAAATTCGTGTAAATTTCGGAAAGAGAAAATACACAATAAAAAAATATATATATGTGAAAACGGAAAAATAGATTCCACACAATTTTTCTATTGTTTTCTCTCTCCGAAATTTACATAAAACTTACTAAATGAAAATTTAAAAAATTCGGGTCTGTCACAATAACAATTTTTTTTAAAGAGCAATAACAATTTTTTATGCATGATTGTGATTGGTATATACTTGGCATGGAATAGATATTATTGAGTTTACTTTTATTTATATGATTCGTATAATTTAGTAATAAAGGTCTATTCAGATTGAAGAGAAAATCGGGAATCAGGAACCACACCAAAATCAATCGTTAGTCAACGGGCTGATTAAATATCGATTGGTTCGTCGGTTCTAAAACGGCCTCCTAACGCTTATGAACCAGTACCACTTGCAACAGCTATATATTTTTATTTATTTTTTGAATTTCAACGGCTCATAGCATCTAGTTGTTACATATCAAAACTTGTCGCTTAGAAATGGTCAAAATATCGGGTTTTTTTTCTTTTTTTCTTTATTTTTCTTTCATTTTTTCTTCTCTTATAAATACTTACCCCACATGTTTCCTCATAAAAACTCTAAACTCTCCACAATTATTTAAATTCCCTCAATTATAAATTCCAATTTTATCCTAATTATCTATTTTACTATTATTTATTTTCATATCATATTAATTATCATGCAAATTACAATGACAAGTTCATAATTTAATTTGTGGTAAGAAAAAAGTCATTGTTCCTCTGAAGGTCGATGATCAATCTCCAACAATGACTTATTTCAATTTAACAAATACATATTGATAATCGAGAAAGGGTGAGTGGGATAAGTAGGAAAAGTGTTAGTAGAAATGTTCATCCTCTTTGGTCTAATATTTTTCCAAAATATTTCAACTAAGTAACTTTTTCATTCGGTAAACCGTAAAAGGCTTTTTGAAGTTATTTATTAAGAAGTTCATTTGCTGAATAGACTTTTGTATAAGTTTTCCCAAGCATGCCAAATATTTTTATCAACTCAACTTCTTGATTATATTTTTATGGGTTCAATATTACATTTAGATCTGAAATGTGAATTATGTGTCAAGTTTAAATATGCAATACAATGAATTGCTTGTAATATATAATATATTTACATGATTTTTGCAGTTGCTATATAAGATTCTTATTTCTCAGTGATAAATCGATTGTTTAAATTCACATTAGAATATAGTGGATTTAATATTAATACAATTTTCATTAAAACTTTGGAAAGACTGTTGAATTATCGAGGGATTCTCTATTATCACCCAAGATAATAAATTTGGAATTGATGAGCTATAGTACTATTCAAATTTAACTAATTATAATAAAAAAAAATTAAACCTAGAGTTATAGGGGTATATTTGTCATTTGTGACACAAGTTTACAAATTAAAATTTTTTTCCAATCCCCAAAAGTGTGTGCAGAACTAAAAAAAAAAAAAAAAAATACAAACTTGAATTGAAATAAGTTTCCACTTTAACTTACGTATGCTACATTTCTTCCAAACTCGGTGCGCCAATTTTTCATTTTAGAATGTCCCAAAATACGAATTTATTTATTCAATTTGTCTCCCCCAAAATCACCACCTAAATTAAAAACCTCAATTGCTATTTTTCTTTAGAATATAATTCAAATATATTACAAAAATAATTATGAGCTCTCACGTTGAACTTCATGTTGGTCAAACTAAACTTTTGGCAAAATCTTGTCGAGGATTAAGAAATTTTGTTTTCGTGATATAATTACTGAAAATGGTAA
Organism: Rehmannia glutinosa; assembly: GCA_016081115.2. Taxonomy (NCBI): domain Eukaryota; kingdom Viridiplantae; phylum Streptophyta; class Magnoliopsida; order Lamiales; family Orobanchaceae; genus Rehmannia; species Rehmannia glutinosa. The sequence continues at coordinate 1,098,176 of CM071924.1, forward strand.
ACTTGATTCTGATAATTATTGGTCAATAGATTTCGTCAAAAGACTTTCCTATTAAAAAAATACTAAATTAGCTAATTCCATTTGAATAGAAGTGACGTTACCAGCATATATAGATAATCGAATTAAATTTTGATCATTTTATTGTAATCAATAAAATCAAGAAAAACATGGTACTTTTAGTTTCCTTTTGTGGGCAAATAAACACTTATATAAGCATGAGTGTATTGTTAAGCATCCAATATCATTCCACCTCTCTAAAAACAAACAAAATGACAAGGGTGACAGCTCTAATGTTTTGTGGAATGTTGTTTTTGATGTTACCATGTATGCTTTTGTAATTTTTTTATTTCATTCAAGTTATTTACTTATTTTTTCAAATTTAAACTCCTAACTTTTTGCAATGTTATTTTTAGGTGTCTTTCACACAAGATCTTTGCTACGATACACCTGGATTTTCCAAAATGCAACTATGAGGAATGCCAAAAGAAGTGCCAAAATGACATAAAGTCGAGGTTGATTTACAAAAGAAATGTCCGACCAATTCGCACTGGGATGATAAATGTGTATGTGTAGGGCGTGTCCTCCACCTCCACGTCAATAAATCGGGTTGTACTATTTCAGTAAAAGCTATTATTATGGGTGAGTTTTGCCATAATTTGAATAAGTAATTGATTGTACATGAATGAATTCTAGTAGAATCGATTTTTATTAATAGATGATTTCAACAAAGTTTGCTTTGATTCTATATTATTGAACCCAAGGTTATAATGTTATAGGACACTCCATGAGAGCCTGCACACTTAACTATATTGGAAATATTAATAATTTTGATATTTGATCGAGTTTTGGAATTTCCATTTATTCTCCTAAATAACATATGAGATCTCTTATTCCTAATTGTATTTTATCTACTACATTAATATACCATGTAAATATCACAAGTATCAAATAACGTCATTATTAATATGTGGTATTCACTTGTTATGCTGAAACATTTCATGAACTAGCGTAGAAAATAAGAGATATGTGTTGAAATGATGAGATGCTCCAAGTTGTAAAGTATTTTTTTATGTTAATAGATTATAAAATCGAATAAAGACTGAAAACTTGAAATAATGAAAAACTTGGAGAGAGAGAGAGAGAGAATAGGATTTAAGGGCAATATTCTTGATAAATATTACGTACTAGACGAGGTTCATGTGTGATACACAAGCTATTTTAATAATCGGTGGAGCTATTAAATGGGTCGGCTTGGGCCGGTCGTTGCTAGCCCACTGGACTAAAGAGAAAAATCGGGATGGATTAGGCATAAATTTCAAGAGGTTTCTATTTTTGAGGCATAACCAATAAAAATACATATGAAATGATCGGCCGACCAATTTTTCCCGAAAATAATAAGTTACTTTTATTTAAATAAGAAAGTATAAGATCAATAAAAATCCAATTTTCGGAAAATAAGAAGCATTTTGATAAGTGTTTGCAATTTCCATAAAAATAATTATTATTTAAATTAAGAAAGTAAAAATTATTTGTCAAACCAAATTTAATGATAGGGATATCAATTTTTATAGAAATAAATATTTCCAATATTTTTAATCGAACCGAACTTCTAACCGGATTAATTACTAGATCACTTGGTCACTAGTTCAATTGGTTAAACCGTTCTTAAAATCGATTGGCTCGTACACACACACAATATTACTATATATATACACATGTAAATGGTAAACACAAGTAAAATGTAAAAAACACTAACAAATACACATAATATTGAAAAGTATATTAATAACTTGTATTACCAAATATATGTAAATTATAGGTGTCGACGGGTTGTTCGACCCAATTTGAAAAATCGGACCGACCAAACAATGTTCGCCATTATTTATGGAGCCCAGCCCACCGACCCAACCCAACCCACAAAATACACCGAAAAAACTAGCAACTTGGCCGGCCCAGCTTTTATGGCCGAGCAACAAAAAGCCCTAACCCAACCCAACCCACAAAATATACTTTTGAAAAAACTCCAACTTGGTCGGCCCATTTTATGGTCGAGCCAAAAAAGCTCACCATTTTGGGCCTCTAAAATTAGAGTCCAATTCTGGTACTTTTTTAACCTAGTCGATCGTGCTAGCCCATCGAGCCAGACTAAAATTGTACTAAACATATGTTAGGAAATATGTTTAGCATGATAATGAAAATACAATAGGTTCGCTACCCCTATATAAGTTGTAAAATACAACAAAGTATTGAGAGTAGCTAGAGCTGGAATGGGGCCCGGCCAAGCCCGCCGGGTTTGTGAATTTTTTTGGGCCAAGTGGGGCCAATGCGATTTTGGCCTGATCATCGCGAAAATGCATGGCACAATCCAACCCATATATATATATTTTGTACACTAAAATTGTCGCCGGGTCAAAAGTCGGGCTAGACCTAGCCCACGAGCCAATCGTGGTGGGCCAAAAAGCTCGAACTTTTTCGGGTCTAAAGTATTACAGCCCCCAAACCTCGGGTCGGGCCGGATCTTGTCCGCTCTAAGAGTAGCCAAGAGAAATAAACAAGAGGAATCGAGACAGCCAAATTAAAGATGCAGCTAAATCTAAAATCAAAGGAATCAATAAAGGCAAGAAGTCAAATAGCAACTTGTAAATTTGCCTATATCATTATCACTTAAGGATTTTTTTCCAGTACAATCCTAAAAGAGTAGGGAAATCATGATATGTGTGAGTCTCGTAGAAATCGAACCCATATAGAAATACGAGAAATTAAGATTAAACCATTTATATCACACTCAATCCCACTACGGATAGTCGGTATTGTTGTATAAAATGGTGTTTTAAAATATTTACAATCCCACTTTTCAATTTTATTTGTCTAAGAATCTTATCTTCATCTTTATCAAAAGTTTACAATATTATATCCTTCCTTTTGCTGTTTAGTGGCTCAATGTGCCTTTCTTTTTAAAATGGAGCACTTTAGTTTGCTTGCTATAAATTATAGCTAGCTCTTTTATGTTTTAAGCAGAACACATGAATTTTACATCATATACATACTGGTTCTTGGCTTCTTGGTGCGTGATTCTGCTGGGTTAACAAACAATTTTGTCTAATTTTGTTGTTCAAAATTCCTGTTGAATCCTGGGGGATTACACAAATAAATCCTTAAGGACAGTGCTAATTTCGCACGCCTCGGGAATGATCCGTTTGTTTTCGAACTTCATCAATATTTTTACAACAATCTTAAGGATTTACCATTTTGGAGTTCGAACAAAATACTGGTTCCTCAAGCAACACTTTCATGGACTCAACCTTCATTCTTAGCTTTCCCTTTTCTCTTCTCCTTTTTTCCAGAGCTGCATTTGGAGCCACATTCACATTCGTAACCAAATGCGAGTACATAGTATGGCCCGGTATACTCTCGCGAACGCCGGCAGCCCTAGACTCGGTAGCACCGGATTCGAGCTCCCCCAAGACTCAACCCGATCCTTCATCGCCCCCGCCGGCTGGTCCGGCCGGTTCTGGGCCCAAACAGGATGCTCATTCCCCGACTCCGAAATAGGCTCCTGCAGACCGGTGACTGCGGGTCGGGGCAAACCGAATGCTACGGATCCGGGGCAGCTCCACCCGCCACGCTGGCAGAGTTAACGCTCGAACCGTGGTTTGGACTTTTACGACGTTAGCATCGTGGACGGGTACAATCTGCCCATGATTGTCGAAGCCACCAGCGGTTCGGGGATGTGCGCCTCGACCGGTTGTGTGACGGATCTGAACCGGGTCTGCCCGTCGGAGCTTCGGGTTGGTGGCGGGGAAGCTTGCAAGAGTGCTTGTGAGGCTTTTGGCAGCCCGGATTATTGTTGCAGCGGCATGTTTAACTCACCCACCGCATGCCGGACGTCGGTTTATTCTCAGATGTTTAAGATGGCTTGTCCGAGATCGTATAGCTATGCCTATGATGACCCCACCTCCAATTTCACTTGCTCTGATGCGGATTATACGGTGACGTTTTGTCCCTCCATGTCAAGGTTTGTTCTACTGTCACCGTGCGACACAGGTGGTACATAAAGGTACATTTTTACCTTCACTATATAGATTCATCCTGTGTTTTGCAAGGTTCCATACTTCCATCAGTTTCTGCTTTATGTGCTTTGAAATACATTTAATTGAGGATATATCATATCATGTATATTTATGTGTATGTAATATTCTTTATTTTTGTTTCTGGAAACTGGAAGGGAAGTATTTACGAAAAGAAAGTTATACTACTTCTAGAAATTAAAAACAAAAATACAAAGGATGGAACGTACTTTTGATTGATTCTTTTTGGTGCCGATATGGATGCCTTTGCTAATGATATTTTTTTGTTGTTGTGGGCTCACTAATGCTGGTAATGAATGCCTTTAATTAATTTTATTTTTTTTTAAAAAAAAATTGTTGTGTTTTTTATTTTTACTGATGCATTAATCAGCCTTTATTGACTGCATTAATGACCACCAGCATTTAGTTGACACCTTTACCCCTTTTGACTTACCTCTTTTGGTTTTTAAAATTAAATTCCCCTAATGGGTTTATCAGAGTAGTATCTTGTTGTGTTGGGGAAATGAGATCTTTTAGCAAATGTTTGTAATGGCTAAAATATGACATTTTTCTGGAAAAGTTTAATTCGAGGATGATATGGGGCTTGATGGCTCTTATCATTTTATGAATTGTGGTTGACACTAGTTAAGTCTCTAAAGTGTACATAGCCAACACAATGTATTCTTGGCTAAATGTGGCATTTGAATGCAAATGTTTTTTTTAAAAAAAAAATCATATTTGGCTTCATATGTAATCCGTTGATTTTCCCTCATTGGTGTGACAAGTAGCAACTTGGAGGTCATCGTATTTGTTATCAGTGTTAATATGTGTGACCGTGAAATGAAAAATCATTATCCTTATTTTTGGCATGCCAAATATGCAAAATGAGATTATGATAGTTTGTGCTAATTGTTTTGCTATATGTCCTAGTGAGAATGTGCTCATTAAGATATTGGTATAATCAGAGCCTTAAATATTTAAAAATGTGGGGGTGCCTAATCAAATTTTTGTTGTCTGATGATTTTACTTCTGTTGAAGTAAATAGACGTGCTTATACAAAACATGATAATCGTGAGTATGTAATGATTGGTTATATGTGGATTGCATGCTCAAGTTTGATACTATGCTTTATTTAATAAAACTAAAGAGTTACTTGCTTATAAATTTGACGTGAGGGATATGTGGGCGAAATAAATGTAATATTGAGTATCAAATCATAAGAAATGATGATATCATAATGTTAACTCAAGAACATTATGTTGAGAAACTTCTTAGAAGTTTGGACATTTCTATGTCAAAATCATGAGTTAAGAAGTTTGGGCATTTTATGTCAAAATCAAGCGAGTTAAGAAGTTTGGACATTTCAATGTCAAACCCGCGAGTACTTCTTATGATGTCAATACTCAATTAAAGGAAAATATTGTTGATCATGTGGCTCAATCCGAGTATGCATAGATTATTGGGAGTCTTGCATTTGATGAATTTTCACGTTGACATAACTTGTGTTGTGTATTGATTGAGCATATATGCATATAATCGCAATGCTGATCATTAGACTGCTTTTAGTCGACTAATGAAATACTTGAGAGATACCATGAATTATGGTATTCTTTATAGTGGATTTTCACTCAGACAGAGTGATTGAAGATGATAACCGAATCTCGATTCGGATGAGATAAATCCACTAGTGGTTATATATTCACCTTTGGTGGGGGTGAAACTATTTGGAAGTCAACTAAACAAACTAGCATAGCTAAATCTACTATGGAGTTTGTGTGTGTTGCTTTGGAGTTAAGCCGCAATGAGACTCGAGTAGTAAAATAAATAAATATAAAAAAATGCTCAAGAAATATTTTGTTGGTTACCAACACCTTCATGTCCTGGCATTGTGATTGTTAAGTAGTAATTGCAATTGCGAAAATTGAAATAATTAATGATAAAAACATGACATACTGCCTGAGATGTGGTTTGATCAAACAACTCGTTGAAAGATGGAGTAGAATCCATTGATTATGTGAAGTCGTGAAGTGAATTTGGCCAATCATCCGACTAAACTTTTGGGAAGAAAATTAATTGATGAAACATCGAGGGAAATGAGACTTAAGTCGATTCAAAAAGTTAACATGATAGAAACCCAACTTCTGATTGGAGATCCCATGAATGAGGTTCATATGGGTAATAACAAGTCACTTGTTAATTCTCGCTAAGACAACAATTGATTGTCCATTCCTATGGTGTGAGAAGTGCTAGAATGCAAGTATGGAGGATGAGTGATAAACTCTTAATGAATTTCATATCCTTAAGGGTGGTATATTTACTTGCAAAATATACTTGATGAATTCACCTATATGAGTGTGGAGTGGGGCCGCTCCTATGAGACTTTGGCATGTCTCTAGAGCACTCATGAATACTGTGCACGCGCATGGCCTATTAGCGCAAAAAACCGCATTGAACGACAAATTTTTGAGAGAGTGTAATGTGACTGCACGGTTTTAACTTACAATAAGGAGTTCTTGGTTCATAGAAGCTACAAGTTTCACCATTACTTTGACGTTAAATCTTATCTTTCTGGCCCTGCGTTCATAGTCCAAAAGACACCGTGATCCGATGCATTCTACACTCACTTTTGTAACCCAAAAAATCCTTTCGTCTTATTCTTTATAAATATTTTAAAACATGTGGGGATTGTTGTATAAAATGGTGTTTTAAAATATTTACAATCCCACTTTTCAATTTTATTTGTCTAAGAATCTTATCTTCATCTTTATCAAAAGTTTACAATATTATATCCTTCATTTTGCTGGTTTAGTGGCTCAATGTGCCTTTCTTTTAAAATGGAGCACTTTAGTTTGCTTGCTATAAATTATAGCTAGCTCTTTTATGTTTTAAGCAGAACACATGAATTTTACATCATATACATACTGGTTCTTGGCTTCTTGGTGATTTTTTGGGTTAACAAACAATTTTGTCTAATTTTGTTGTTCAAAATTCCTTAATCCCTGGGGATTACACAAATAAATCCTTAAGACAATCTTTCTTAATTTCGCACGCCTCGGAATGATCCGTTTGTTTTCGAACTTCATCAATATTTTTACAACAGGTATTAGCACATTTATTGGGACTCATATGTAGCAACATTCTCAATTCTAATAAGAACTTTGGTGTGAGTAATTGGAAACGAAGACCGAATTTCCAATGGGGACACTATCACAGCGTAAATTTCCTGTAATTGGACCGTGGTTGCCGATCTACCATGGATAAACCCGGCGATTAGTTTCCAATAAATGTATCAAAATCGGCGTTCTAACGTGTTTTCCTCGGCAGTCAACGCGATTCTCCTTCCCAGATATGCCAGCCGGCTTTCCTACTACGACCGATTTGGCCATTATTATTTATTGACTCTACCTCACTACTTTATTTAATTCCAATAATAATACTTCAAGAAAAATCCAATAATAATAAAATCAACTTGCAATTGTTTGGTTTTGAGAATCTGACCAGTCCACTTTCAAACATATTTAACGGCGTTAGATCTCCTTCTCACATTTCCTGGTAAAATGTATTTTTAGAAAAGAAGATGAATTATTGATGGTGGATTCTCAAACTCACGCATGTAATTACATATAAATATAATAGATAAAATGGAGAACGAAATTCGCATATGTGAATTATTGATAAACATTACTATATGGTTGCATCTTCACGTTTTCAGGCTATGTTTTCTCATCACTAACTTTTGAAAATTATATTATCATCATATGCTATTTTTTCTTTTTCAAATTTTGTTATAAATGCAAATTGATATGCTATATATAGTAAAATGTAAGCTCAATAGATGCATCCAACCTTCAATCTTAAAAGTCCAACAAGAAGGCATTTCAAACTCGTGAACTTGGATAACTATTATATTGAGTTCAACATATTATTCTTTTTTTATCAATAAGTTCCATATATTATTCTTACCATACTAGGGAGTGTTGACAAAATTTATGCTTTTAGAAGAAATGATTTATTATAATAGAAGTAAAAATCGGAAGTTAGTAGTATTTGAAAATAGAATCAAAAATCGAGAATAAGAAGTTGAGAGTGTTTTGTGAAAAAGTTGAAAACTACTCATTTATTTGTAAAATTCAAAATAAAAGCAGAATCTAAAACACTTTTCTCCCTACTTTTAGATTCGACTAAAATAGTAAAATGAAGTAGAATTAGAAGATAAGTTGATACTTGCAAATGCTAAAAATATATTTTTAGGCCGAAAAATGAGAAATATTTTTTTAGTGATTGAAAACACTCCCTAGATCATTAACCTCTACGACATTAGCTATATATATATATATACTTCTATCAATCTAGTTAAAGGTAAATTATTTAATCATTGCGCATTTTTCTTTCTAACTCTTCTTACTAACTCGAGCACTAGAGGAGAAACCGCAAGGAACCCTAATTCTTAGCACATATTGCTAGTAGGGATCTATCATCTACAAACTGCGAAGATGGAGAGCTGACACTTAATGAGCGTAGCATTACGCGCATCAGAGTCAACACTGATGATTGGATAAATTTCACATAATTTGGCACCATCATGAGAAAATCGTGTCATTTTTAAATTTTATTTTCTAGCCCCGTCTATACAGAGAAATATCATTGAAGTAATAAAGTTTTCAACGCGTCGTTAACTCGCCAACAGCCGTTAACACCCGCGTCCTCACGCGTCCTTTCTTATTTATTACTATTACCATTTGTTTATAATATTCTTATTATTGGACATAACGTGTAAATATATTTTCTTCATGTACTCTCATTCATCGTTTTTCTCTGTGTCTTCACAGCTCACACCCCACATTCACATACATATAAAATTTATATAGTCGTACACCCCACACTCTGTCAATCAATCATTCCATTCCTCTTCCCACCCTAATATTCTCTTCAATCCTCCTTTTTATTTCCATGGATCATCTCACGGATCTTCCCGGGTCAACTCCGATGGCTTCACCTCCTTCCTCCCCGTCGTACTGGTGTTATCAGTGCACCAGAATCGTTTCCGTTTTGGCCGAAGACGCCGTCGTCTGCCCACACTGCCGCGCCGGATTTGTACAAGCTGTGGACCCAACGGATTTCTCTCCGGATCTTCCACGGCCGTTCGTTTCCTCACGTAGTGGTTTCAATCGCCGCCGCCGTAATGGTTCCTCGTTTAATCCTCTCATAGTCCTCCGTAGCCCTTCGGATTCGTCGGAGCTGCCGCCTAGCGGAGGCGGCCAGAGGAGCTACGAGCTGTACTACGATGACGGAGCGGGGTTAGGTCTTCGTCCGCTGCCTTCTACCATGTCCGAGTCCTTACTCGGATCCGGATTCGAGTTGATGCTCGACCGTCTCTCACAGATCGGGTTCAGTCTATGGGCCCGGCCTGAAAATCCGCCGGCCAGCAAACACGCCGTCGCGTCTTTGCCGACGATTCAGATCTTGCCCAGCCACGTGGACTCCGATTCGCACTGCGCTGTATGCACGGACGCTTTTACCCTCGGATCCGAAGCTCGCGAGATGCCCTGCAAGCACATCTACCACTCCGATTGCATCTTCCCGTGGCTGAATCTACACAACTCGTGTCCGATTTGCCGGCACGAGCTGCCGAGCGATGAGCCGGAGGGGATCCCGGGTCGATCCGAGGCGGTGGGGCTGTCGATTTGGAGGTTACCCGGTGGTGGTTTCGCGGTGGGGAGATTTGCTGGGGGAGGGGATGCGGAGATGCCGGCGGTGTATTCGGAAGTGGATGGGAGTTTGAGTCTCAACGGCGGCGTGTCCAGGGGAATTGAGTGGGGGCCGTGGATCAGACGGCGGAGGGGCGGTGGTGTGCGGAGGTTTTTCGGTAATTTGGGTTCGATATTTAGGAGGGTTCGGCCAGGTTCTTCTGATGGGGCTCCACTTAGAAGGTCCGAAAGTCTTTCGGATTCGGGTACGGGTAATTCGGTTTTCAGTAGGTACGTGTTGAGGAGGAATAGGAGCAGAAATTCGTAGAATGGGAAGGGCAGAATGGTCAATTAGCTGCTTTTATTAATTATTAATTTTTTTAAAAGGGTTGAATTCAATTTTGTTAGACAGAAAAGTAATTTAAAGTCACGCGGTAGAGCTTGATGTTGATGTTTCACTGTAAAGGAAGAATGAAATTCTTGGGAATTTTTAGTGGGCTCTATTATATTATATACTTATTTAATTTTGTACATATTTGATATGGCTAGAGTTGTCAATTTTAAATTTCTCCTGCAGACGATGCCCCGACAAGTCCGATACTTTTACCGAATTGGACTGTAATATTTCAGGTTTGAAAAAACTGGGCCTCAAAAGCTTGACCCGTTAACAGCCCGAGCGGCTCGGGTTTTTAGTGTGTTTACCATGGTTGGGTTGGACTGAACTCTGAAATTAGCGGTCCCGGTTCTTGTTTTGGCCCGTCACAATCAGATTTGCCCTATTGACCCGGTGGATCGATCATCGAACCGATTTGACCACCGCTTGACACCTCTAGATATGGGCCACGGCTAACCTTTTAGTTTGCCTTTACACAAAAATAATAGGGAATATTTTTCTAGGAAAGATTTTGGTCTTGTTATGGCCGGTCTATTCTATGACGCCCACTTGGGTAATACCTGTGGGATTTTTTTTATTTCAAAAAAAAAATTTCTATTGACAGAATTCATAACAAAATCTTTTATAGGTGTGTGTTTTTATCAAAAAAAATACGAATGATAGATAATTCGGATTATTTTTCCAGGATTAGAACATTTTATACCTTGTTTATATTTCTTCTATTTTTTCAACGCTCCTTTGTCTCGATTTTTATGCGTTTTCATCAATCCGGAAGGTACTATTCGCGACGGGTCCCCCCCTGCTACTTTCCCTAAATTTGGACTATTCGGATGTGTTTTGCGTAAGTAAAATGGACATTTGGTAGATGAAAAAACAAACTTTTATTCAAAGAAAAATATTACAAGGGATACAAGAGTTCTTCTCCATAAGGAAAAATTCTCCGAATTTCTATCTCGCCCAAGGCTTTTTTTTTTTTTAGCTAAACATATTGAAAAGAAAGATACAAGGTGAGATTGGCTATTCTGTGTGTGTGAATTTTTTGAGATCCCCATCTACCTAAACTATGAAGTCCTTTTATAGATGAAGGATACTTCAATTCTTTTTACAAAACGTCATGCATGACGATTTTTATCCGAGCCCACCCATGTGAGTTGTTAGTTCACATGTCTTTGTCCTCTTTTGAACTAGTGGACAGAGAATCTTCATTGTTTATTATGTTGTCGCCTCTTCTTTTCTTTTTTTCTCAAGTCGACAAAAATTACATTCATGTCTTTTGTAGTTTTTGTGGAGTAGTCAAGCATGCAGGAGTAAGGGGCCCGTTGCCCATGTGAATTTGTCCTTTGTTGAATTTTTCTTCAAACCAAATGATAGTTTCAATATCTTTTTCGAAATAATTTTTTGGTGACCATGAGCACATGATAACCTTTTCTTTACAAAGAATTAACTTTAGTATTGCTTTCATCATTTAATTTTAGCAATTTGTTAATCACTTTTTCCAAACCTCTAACATGAAGAGGAATGAGGTCCTGTCTTTGCACAAAGACCGTTGTTTCCATCTGTTCGGAGGGATGGTAACTTGCTTGCTCCCTAGCTATATCAATTTCGATATAATGATAGGGACTCATAAATTGTTCTTCATCATCCTAAATAAGATATGGTACTTGAGACACTTATGAACATATTTTGATCCGCTTGTTTTAGGACCTTTGTTCAAAGTTTTGATGGCTTTCTTGAATTCTTCAGGAATTCTTTGACCTCCAATAGATTTTTTTGAAGGATAAATGTTCTTAACTAGTCCACAATTAAAAGCCTTGTAAACCGATTCGATCTCGCCTTCAATAAAATTGAAATAGCTTATATATTTTTTATCGAGGTGAAAAATCTTTCCTCAAGTAGAGACTTTGTACCAAATTTTCGTGTGCTTTGGCAAAGATTTCGATGAAATCTCGATTTGAGATATTAAATTTTTCTTTGTTTTCAAAGTTTGGTTCTTTGGGAATTGAATAAATTCTTCCCAATGTTTTCATTTTTCCGAGATTTCTTAAGCACATCGTAAAAATATTTTCTTAAGAGTCTCTTGTTCGTAAATGATTTCTAATGTCTTTCGCATCAAGAAGAATGGTAAAGCAATTAGCTTTCATTTCTTGCTTTTGCAAAGGTTTTGAATTTTTATGAACAACATTAAAACCCTTTATTGCAAATGAGGCTTTAGCCCAAGATGTATATATTCCAGGATTTGGTCCATTGAAAACTACATAATAATTTTGTGGAGTTGGAATCTCCTTTTTCTCCTTCGAGAAAACTAAATCGTGAAATTTAGATTTTTGACTTGGGTGTTGAATCCCAATTCCAACGGAAGATGTTCCAGATCGTAATCCAAGAAAAAATCTTCCTGAGTAATAAGTTTTGTTGGAATATCCAACTTTGGTGAGATTTGTACCTCACTCTATTTTTCCCAAAGCAACAGGGGGATAACAGATTTGATAAGTCTTTCACCGGAGACCCGTAGTTCCTGACTAGATTCATGATTTGCGGTATTGCTACGGCAAAGGTTCGAATTAACCTTTTGTTCCTCGCCCCAGTGATGACTCGAGTAGTTCCGATTTCTTGCGCAGATAAACCGCACTGGTTTCAAGAACCTTCTTTTTAAGACGGAAGTCACGGATTTCATCCTTCTCGCTATTTTTGAATAGTCAAGAGATTCTTGATAAGAACAATTAGTTCCTGGTTTTTGGCCCTAATTTATCTCCTCTAAGCGGAATTGTTCCCGCAATCATGTAACAAACTCGCGGGTTAAACAATCAACAAGAACATTTTTATTACCTAATGTGTTCCACATCAAATTCATATCGAAAAACCACATTTGCCATCTAACAAGTCTTCCTTGTTTATAATCTCCTGTAATTTTTAATTTCGAAATATGTAAAGTTTTTATTGTCGCTTAGAACAATAAACTTGACTTGAGTTAAATAAGTCGAGAATTTTTAATGACTCTTAAAACCGATAAATACTCTTTTTCATTGCTATGGTAATTTAACTCTCTGCTTTGAAGCTACCGTAAGTATGCCTGCAAATTTTTTTCTTCTAAAGTATTTTGCATTTTAGCCTTTAATACTCCTCCTCGTAGTTAACTGAATGCGAGGCATCGGTTTCGATGATTAATTGATCATCGATTAGGATGATAAAGTTTAGAAATTTGAACTAATTTCTTTTTTATCTTCCCAATATAATCGATGATCGGAATTAGTCCAGTTCCGGATATGATCATTTTTAAGTTTTGCACTGCAGGCTTTCTTATTTCAAATAATCTAGAATATAACTCTCAACAGAAGTTAAAATTCCTAAAAATCTCTCAAGTTGTTTTTCCGTAATGTGATTTTTAGGACAATGTGTTCTTTCTTCAATTTCTAAACCTAAGAAATTAATCTTTGTTTTAAACAATTGAGCTTTTTCTTAGAAAGAATAATGTCTAATTGTTCTATTTTCTTTATTACAAAAGCAACATGCTTAAAGTGTTCATTTTCATTTATACTCAAAACAAGAATGTCATCAACATAAACACAACATAATTTTTCAAAACTCGTAATGCATTTTGCATATGTCTCTCGAAAAATAGTCGGTGCTTGTTTTAATCCGAATGGAACAACGTTCCACCGAAAGAGTCCATCCGGACAAGTAAAAGTCATTAGAGATTTTGATTCTTCATCTAACAAAACTTGCCAAAACCTAGACTTACAATCAAATGAACTAAAAATCTTTTTTCCCGAATGAGAGTTAATAGTTCATCTTTATTAGGAAGGTTATGGCTATCTCCTATAGTAGCAAGATTTATTGCTTTATAGTTGACTACCATTCTCTTTTTTCTCTTATTTTTCCGCCTCATTTTCAACTAGGAAAGTGGAGACATATGAGGAGATTTACTAGGTGTGATAAGTTTTAACTCTAAGAGTTCACTTATTTGTTAAGTAAATTCTTCTCTATCTTTTGGACTATAAATCATAGGTTTAACCCTAACTATTTTCGTGGGATCTAAGAGCTTTATGGATGCTCTCATCCACTGTTTAGACTTAATAGGATCTATAGGATTTTCAGAACAAACTTTGTCAAGTAGTTGTTCTATAATACTAAATTTTTGCGAATTTAAATTGAAAATTTTTTCTTGTTTAATATCATCTCCCCCTTGTTGAAAAATGTGGACTTCTTCTATTTTTTCTGGAGTAATATTAATAGCTTCCAGTTTTTTAGTTTTTGAGTTCTTCTTCATAAACTCAAGAAAACCAGGTTTACCTATTGAGAAAGCTTTCTTTACTTTTGAAATGATAATAGGCTCGTTCTCAAGAGTAAAACTTATTATGTCTCAGAATTGTATGAAGGGTTCATATAATTGACAAATTATTTCAAGAATAAGGTCAATACCTAATTCTTGTTGATAAATGGTCGAATATGAAATATTTCCCCTGCAATTCTAATTTTTATATCTTTACTGACTTTATTAATTAGAATTGTATTGCCATTCGCAGCTTTTACCTTTATAGGGTAAGGTGCTTGTTCCCAATGTTCTTCAGAATAACATATTTACTAGCTATGCAAAGGCTAGCGCCGTATCTACATAACAATGTAAATTGATTAGCTTATATCCGAGAGAATTTAAGTTTAACCTTTAATATAGATGCTATTTAGATTTGTACGGTTTCCCATACAATTTTGTTCCAAATCGAATCTAAATTTTCCCAAGGAACTTCTTCAATCAAGATTGTGATGAATCCTCTGAATTATTTCCATCAGATTCAACGATAGTTTCAAAAGTGAATACTTATGTTTCATTGTCAAAAAAATCTTCTACTGGTTCGAACTCTGGAAATGATTCAAGAACCTCACTTAGAAGTTTTACCTTATTAGGGTAATTTCTTCTATTAGGACATTCATTAGCATAATGTCCTTGCTCATTCGCATCCAACATCCGCAATTCTTTTTCCTTTAGGACAAAATTTACTCTTGTCTTTAGAATCGTTTTTATGAATAACTTTCTTTTTAAAGTATTTTCCGATTTAAATGTTTTTCTTTTCTTTTTCCATTTATATTTTCTTTTGTATTCTTTCTTAAAATAACTTTTCTTTGGAGTAATACAACCATAAGTCGTAGATTTTTCTTCTATTAATTTATGACAACATTTTTTGTTAAAACGTTTTAATCTTTTTTGTTTACTAGAAAACTCACAAATTGATGCAATTTCTTCTTTGGCAATTCATACTGCAAAACCTAATGAAAACATTTTTACATCAGTTGCTTGTTTTTCAATTTTTTGTAAAACTTTCTCTCCTATAATAGGGAGTTTTTTAATATATTGTCTAACTAAAGACGGGTATTCATCCTGAGGAAGTTTATAAAGATTTTTCTCATAATCACAAGTAAAATCATCAAGTAAACAAATATCACAGAGTATCATATTTGCTAATCTGATTCGAGCAATATCTTGTTCGATTAATTTTTCCTGAACAAGTTCAGTTGTTAAATTAATACCTAGGAACATAGTATAAAAACTATTAATGACTTCTTCAAAAATCATATAAGAAGTTTTTCCTATAATTATCCAAGTGGTATTTTTTACCATAGATTGAGCAATACCTGCTGTTTTATGCTCCATGAGTAAAAGAAGAGTATTTGGTTCTTCATAAGCATCTGGGTTGGTTTGGATAAGAAGACTAATATCTCTTGCCCAGGTGTCAATCAAATTTCTTCTTTCAGATTCTTTAGTTACGCAATCTATATTGAGTGTAGGAATCTGTCCTCCTTTTTGATCAGGAGTTTTGTTTTGCTCTTTTGGCCAATTAACACCTTCTGGTGTTTTTCTCTTTTTATCCCTTGAACTAGATGCTTCTGCATCTTCTGTTTTAGGTTGTCTATTCATTCTGAAATTTCCTAGAGGTAGATCTAGATTTTCGTCTTCACTGGTTTCTGCATTATCATCAGTCTCCCAGTTTCTTTCTTCCGTTTGAACAAAACATTTTTCCATATCACTTTCAAGATTAAAAAATGTTTTGAGAAAAGGTTTTTCTTCAAGTTGTTGTATGATACCTGACTCCTCGAAAGTCATTAACTTAACAAGTTCTTGAATATGATCAAAACCATTAATATCTTCTTGATTATCAAGAATATGTTCCCAAAAATAGGTTTCAAGTTTTTCAGAAAAACTCATTTTTTAGGTAGGAAAGGCCAAGTTAAAGCGTTTGGATTTCCTGATGAACCTAATTCTTCATTACCAACAAAATGATTTGGTGGTGAATATTTAAAACTAACAATTTTTTCAATAGTTTTTTCAATATCTCCTTCCTTAATAACTAAAGGATCTTTTTTACTGATATTCTCAATTCTATCGAGATTTTTTTTGAATAATCTTACCAAAGAACAATCTCAAGATGCTCGGGTTTCAAAAGTTCTTCTTTCTTTTCAAAAGATTCAAATCTTTTTCAAGATCTCTAATATTATCGAGAACAATTTCGATCAAAGACTTAATCTCGGGAAGTGTCATAGAGTTATTCTTCTCCAAGAACTCTTTTCATTTTTTCAAAATTATCGAATATAGATCTATGCGTTTAGACATTGATTTTAGGAGTTCTATATTAGACGGTTCTCTGAATATTTATGATGACTTAATGTTGGTTTAGAGCCAATAAGTCGTTTCCTTTATCTATATCTATAGCCCAAGAATATTCTAAGGGAGTGATTCCAAAAAACTTTGTTTCTTCAATCTTTTCAATATCGTAAAATACATCATATATTTCAACGTATTCTTTTTCTTATAGTCAATACTATGATGACTATTGGTTAGTGCATATCTTACAAGATAGGTTATCTTTGAAAACTTTATCGCTTTGTCCATTAAATATGATCTCTCAAATTTATGTATTAAACTTAAGACTTGATCTAAGTTTTTGGTTGTTAAACTCAATCCGAACTTAGGATAAATTGTGGACATAAATTTATTGTAAATTAAATTACCTTGTCTTTCCTAAAATGCAATCTTTTCTATCCCTAATTCGATTATCAATTAAGGCCATTTTTATAGGAGAATCAATCCCTTCTCTAAATTCTCGCTTGATTAGTATTTTAATCGCTCCAAGATGTAAAACACTAATTTTTGTACGAATATCTCTAGGGATCTTGGCTAATTTTTCATTAATTTCTTCGCGAGTAATTAAGGGTAAATAAACACTACTAGTTGTATCGTAAATATCAATATGCATTTCTTTACTAGAAACGCAATAAAAAATTTTATTTTTTCTTTTCAAAATATTGTTCATCATTTTTGAATAAATTTTGGCAAGTTAAAAACTTGTTCTTTTTCCATTCTAATTTGAGTAGTGCGATTTTTGAAAGTTTTTCTTGTTTAAAGATAATACTAGAATAAAATCCTTGATTTTTCTTCAAAAACGATTTGTTGGTCTTCGAAAAATCTCATCGGTTAGACTTGTCCTCTATTTCCATTAAGATTTATTAGTTGTTCAAGATAATCGGAATGCTATTTATTCTAGTTATATAGATCTCAAGATCTTCAAATATAAGATCATGATCTCTCAACCGAGATCTCAATATACTTTGTAAAGTTATTGCCTGTTCAAGCACTTCTATTTTTTCTTCCTTAAGAAGTTCAATTTCTCTCTCAAGAGTTAATTCGCATGTTTTAAAAATTTATTTAAAACAAATAATTTATTTTTGAACCGTATACACGGCTCGATACCAAGTTTTGGCGAAATCATAAATTTTGAAAAATCAAAAAGATTTTTGATTTTTATCAAATATTGCAATTAAAATTGCTTTTAGAAATCAATAATTCTTTCAAAAAATTTTGTAAGGTAGTTTGCCCATAACAAAATATGTTTGGAAAAAACAATAATAAGTGACATGTGTCATTTTTTGTATTGAGTTGGGTGGTGCCAACATGAGTGGCATAGAAAAAAACCGTTATGGCCTAACATATGAATTTTCACTTTATATATTTGGTGGCAATTAATATTATTAAATTAAAAAATAAAATAACATTTAAAAAAGTTACATTATTTGTTATGTTTGTTATTGTTAATGATGTGATGCAATGATGTTACATACTTGCATTAATCTTGGTCAATGCAACTGAAATTCAATTGTTAAGTGTCAATTCGTTTTTTAATGGCCATATGACATTTGATTTTTTTCTTCTAAAAATAGAATTTTCATTAGATTTGCTAAAGAAATTAAATAGCTATTTAAAAAGATGAAAATTTCGATTATTTTAACATTAGTCTCTTACCAGTCATGTCATGGAATGTTAGTAGTGAGTAGGGTGTAATCGTGTCGACACGACACGATAAAACACGATAAGATCAAACACGAACACGACACAATAAGGATATATACATACATGAACATGAACATGAACACAAAATTTTCCGTGTTGATTATGATTTGACAAGACACGCTAAAAACAAAAAGAAATTGATTTACACGTTAATACACGGTAACAAATTACAACATCATATTACACGACAATACATTATACAAATATACAAAATATCAGGTTATCGTGTCACTTATATGTAAGAGTATCGTGGCATATCATGACTTCATTTGTTTCTTAGCATATCGTGGTAGACTATTGCAAAGATACCGTGGCAAGACTATTTTGGTATATCATGGCATATCGTGTCATCCAATTCTTCTTCCATTTGTTCTTAGCATATCATAACATATCGTGGCAAAACTATCATGGTATATCGTGATAAATTGTTCTTTCATATCGTGACTATCATGGCAAGATGACCACGGTATACCATGGCATGTAGTGACAAGATTATCGTGGTATCCATTTGTTCTTAGCATATCGTGGCAAGACTATTGTGGCATATCATGACAATGTGTTCTTCTATATTGTGGTATCATGGACCAATATGGAATATCGTGACAAAGACTATCATGGCATATCGTGACAAGATTATCATGATATATCCACTACAAGAAAACAAAGAAATTCCAATGAGAAAAATTTGTTGGAATTTGGTCAATTATCGATGGCTCAAAAGCTACCTTTAAAACCGTAGGCAGCAAGTGCACCTATCGTTTTATAGTATAGATTATTGAGTCCGAGTGTCATTCTCACGAGGATTGTAAGTACTAATAATTACCGTCTTTTTTTTATTTAATCTAACAATTTTCGAGTTTTTGTTTGATGAAAAAGGAAAACAAATTATAAATTGTAAAAATAAAGGAAGATTTGTAAAATAAGAAATCAAGAGATAGAAATGTGTTTGAATGTAAATCCCTCTAGAATGTTTTTGTGATTTGACAAGTTAAAAATACAACCGTAAGCCCTTAAGCAAAAACCAACCTCTTTTAATAAAATCTCATGTCTTGTGGACCGTAGAAATTCTCAATTTAAGTTAAACCCTTTCTCAAGGCGAAAAACTTCTAATCTCAAGTTGATTAACTCAAATCTCTTTCTAGTTAAAACCCCAAGACATCATTATAACGATTTGTGAATTCTCATATTAGGTTTGACCCTAATCCGTAAGATTTATGTCGTCCTATATCTAGGATTGCATGCAACTCTTTTCACTTATATATGTTCTATTTCACCATGAATCTCTCGATTTCCTGATGAAAAATAAACTTCAAATAAATATTGCGCATATATCAATTCGAATGAACGAAGCATAATATAAGTGAATCACACAAAATATGAAGATTTTATTAAAAACATACACACCTTAATCACAAATCCATTCTAGAGTTCATTACATTCAAACACTAGGAGTTTAGCTACACATGATTTTGACCAAAGAATAAATTACATAAGAAGATTTAAGTATTGTGGACATGGTGTACTTATCTTTCTCAAAATCTCAATTGACTTCTTTCTTGATTGATGATGTTGCTCCAAGCCTTCTTCTCCAATATTGCCCAAGCTTTCTCCTTCAAGACCCATTGATCCCAATTCTACTTAATGAAATGAATACAATGAATATTTCCCGAGTATCTAATGAATGAATCTCCCAATTTCAACCCTCGGCTTTTATAGAAAACCAATACATTGATAGTACTCTCTTTTATTAAACAATCACCCCCATTTTCCTTGTTGGTTGGTGAATTCTTGTATTCAAGTGATGAGGAGGGGACATGGAGACATGTTTCAAAGAAAAATAGGGTGTTAAAAGTGTACAAAAGTGGCCAAAATGGGTTGGTTGGTGAGTTTTCCCCAAATTCCGCAAAGAAAAGTTGCAAAAAGAGGTCCCGGACACGCCCGTGTCGCCCCCAGAACGGCCGGGCCGTGTCTTTGTTTTATCACACAGGAATCGGGAGACATGGTCGTGCTTCCCAACACGGCCAGGCCGTGTCTCCGACACAACCGTGTTGGGAACACGGCCTGGCCGTGTCGGAGGATGTTTTGTGCGAAAAATCGAGTTTTTAGCTCCGGAACACGGCCGTGTTGCCCGACACCCCGCCCGTGTTGGACCAAAAATGCCCCGAAATGACGCGCGCGTTTGGCTTGGAATTTCGAGCGTTTTTGCATCCTTAAACTCCCGGTATGTTTTGACATGAATTTATGGTCCTAAATTCACCAAAATTAGCCTCGAATGGTCAATCTACATCAATAAAAGCACCTCGTAGTAATATGAACTATGTACAATAAAAAATTTACAAAATTAACAATAAAATAACTCGAATTCTACTCAAATATACACATAAAACGTGCATAAAAAGACCCTTATCAAACCACCTCCAACTTTGAACTTTGCTTGTCCTCAAGCAAAACATTATATCAAAAAGAGGGATTCAATAAATCACAACATACAAAGATGATTTTTTTCAACATATTGAACATAAGTAGTCAAGTTCTTGGCCTTCTCAACCCGAATTAACCATTAAGTAAAAACATAGTTTTGTAAAACGATCGATTGTCAAGAAAGATCAGAATCGGGCAGGCATTATTCGACTTGAAATCATCACTCCACAAATACCGATAGTTATGAACAACTTCAATTCAATAACGCCATGAAAATACAAGAATTCAATAGATCATTGTAGTTAGCCTACTAGTCATATAACCAAGCTTCTTGAACTTTATTGGAATGAAAAGTCAAGGAGTATTCATTCTCTTTTTTTTTGTTCTCTGTTTTTTTTTTTTTGGGACCTTTCGAGACATGCTTCCACTAGGTTTATATTTTGAATTTATGTTCAAACACTCCTAGGTGATTTTCCATACTCATATTGGTGTCGCCGTTTTACGTAAAAGACAAACATGGGGCTCATGAATGCTCCTAGTTACTAAGCAACAACAAATATAGGAGTATAACCTCGATTGGTCCGTTTTTTTTTTCATTTTTCTCTTTCTCTTTTTTTTATTCGCAAGCTTGATTTAACAACTCGTTAACCACTACTAAATCACGAGTTCTCGACGCGTTCATAGCGTTAGATATCGTCCGTATATGCCTTAACACATCAAGTATTTATGGTGTTAAGAAATCTCATCAAAATTTTGCCGCATCCACGCTCAATCTATCCTAGACAATCAATTGCTTCACATTGAAAACACAAATTAACAAGTTAATGTAGGTATAATTGGGCTAAGTTATTGACTAGCAAGCATTCAATTTGTTAAAAAAATAAAAATCACATCTCTCACAAACAAGCATACAAGCATTCGAAAATGTTATTGTACCCACCTCTAACTTTTAAGCTTCACATTGTCCTCAATGTGAAAGAAAGAAATGGACAAACACACACCAATACTCAAAAGCAAAGAAATTAGAATGATATAAAAGAGGTGGAAAAAGAAAAATACGACCTTACTACAATAGTGGAATCGGTGTTGAGCGACCATTGGGTTGTTTTGGTACGGGACCTTCAACGACATCTTCATACCTAATTAAAGTTAAGCAACACACAACTCGAATACCGTGAAATCTCAAATATTCCCAATTAGGACAACCAAGAAGAAGCTCAAGAGTTTTTTTTTTTTTTTTTGAAAATGGCTCTAATTAAGGACTTGTGATTATTTTGAAAGAAAATAAAAAATAAAAAAATGAAAATAATTGCACACAAACATCGGGTTGCCTCCCGTTTAGCGCTTTTTAAAGTCGTATAGCCGGACTAACTCACCTAAATGTGGAGATTAGTCGGACGAGCTTCAAACTTATGAAAATCTCTTTGGTGTTTAGGAGAACTACCCCCAACCTCAAGTTTCAAAATGTGCATTTCGACCTTTCCTGGTCCCTTTTTGGGCATAAGCTTCCAACATGGACTTTGAACAACATTTTTCTCCAAGAGTTTCTCATCATGCAAAGGAATTGAATCGACAAAAGAACAAGTAGTATCCTTTTCAATATCAACATGAATTTTAAAAATTACTTGTTCATCCCCTACTCTCAAAGTTAATTTTCCCTCATGCACACCAATGATAGATTTCGCCGTAGGCAAGAAAGGGCGCCCAAGAATTACAGGAACATCAATATCATCATGCATGTCAAGAATAACAAAATCAACTGGGAACATGAATTTATCAATCTTGACTAACACATCATTAATAATACCTCTAGGATGTTTAATCGATTTATCGGCCAATTGAATGTCCATCCTAATAGGTTTAAGTTCACCTAATCCCGCATGCTTGAATGTTTCATAAGACATCACATTGATACTAGCTCCCAAGTCGGCTAGTGCCCTATCAACAGGTAAACCATCAATTGTGCAAGGGATAATAAAACTTCCTGGATCATTAAATTTTTGTGGTAGTTCATTGGAAGGACATTTATCATTCAATTGCACATTTGATAATTTGTTGAGCTTATTTTCACTAGGAATGATGTCATTAAGATCCTTAACATGCTTTGAATGAGGGTCAACAAATGGAATATTGACATGTAATTGTTTGAAAGAATCAAGGTACTTACCAAATTTGTCCTCCCTTCTATCTTCTTCTTGTTAGACTCAGGTAAGGGATCTTGGGCTTGTATTCTCGCAATCTCTTTTTCATGAGCTTTTCTTTGGGCATGTCATCCTCCACGTATTTACGCATGGCGGCATTGGCATAATCATGCTCATATGGAAAACTGATGGTGATTGCCTTTACGTGCTCCCCTGGGTTTGGCTCGGTATTACCCGACAAACTACCTTGTGGCCTTTCGAAATCATCTTCGCAATCCGCCTATTTGATTTTCCGGATTATGGATAGATGTCTCTTGATTTCTCAAGGATGTTTCCACCGCCGAATCGGGTATCTATTGATTGCACAAACTTTGTTATAAGATCTTCCAAGTTAGGCTTACCTTGATTTGGCTGAAATCCGGAGACGTGTGTAGATCCAGTTGGGATTATGTCGTGGTTGGCCTTGGTTTCCCCAACCGAAATTAGGATGTTGTCTCCACCCAAGATTATATGTGTTCTTTGTAAGGATTACTTGGGTAATTTCGCCTTGATTCCCAACGTAATTAGCCTGTTCACTTGAGGTATTATGTGTGGCGCAGTCCCGATGATTATGCAATCCTCCGCAAGTTTCACAAGATAAAACATGCGGCGGTGGTGGTTTAGGAGCCGCTAGATCGTCGATCTTTTGGGTCAAAGCTTCGACATGTGCAGCTAGTGTAACCACTGCATCTGCATTATAAACACCCACTGTTCAAGTAGGTTTACCTCGTGACGGATTGCCATTGATAGCCATTCATGGCCATTCCCTCTCGATCTTGGGCAGCTTCTGGTGTTTTATTGTTCAAAGTTCCCCCAGCCGCCGCATCAATCATTTGCCTTGTTGACGAGAGTAGCCCATTGTAAAATGTTTGGACTTGCATCCAAATAGGAAGACCATGATGTGGGCATTTCCGCAACAATTCTTTGAATCTCTCCCAAGTGTCGTACAAGGTCTCGTCATCTTCTTGAGTGAATGAAGAGATTTCATTCCTCAATCGTGCAGTTTTGGCCGGTGGAAAATATTTCAAAAGGAACTTTTCGGCCATGATGTTCCACGTTGTAATTGTTCCCTTTGGCAAAGTATTTAGCCATTGTTTAGCCCGTCCCCAAGAGTAAATGGGAATAGGCGTAAATGGATGGCATCATCGAGACCCCATTGATTTTGAATGTATCGCAAATTTCGAGGAAATTTGCGATATGATTATTCGGATCTTAAATGCTGGTAGGCCGTCGAATTGAACGAATTGTTGCACCATTTGAATGACATTAGGTTTGATTTCAAAATTATTGGCGGCAACAATGGGCCTTACGATGCTAGATGACGTCCGTCCATGGATGGTTTGGCATAGTCATACATAGTTTTTGTTCATCCTCCATGACGAAATCTTTACTTTCGTTAGTATCCTCTTCGTGGTTACGTGTTAGTACTTTCCTCTCGTGTTGCTTTGCTATCGGCGGTGTCGCGCTTCCAAATTCGGCGGCGACGAGTAGGCATACATCTGCGGTAAATAAAGAGGATAAGTATAAACCAAGACTTACAAAGATAGATAAAAAGAAAGATAATGGTAAAAAATAAAAAAAATGATTAAATTAACAAAAATAAAGCGTTCTTAATATTACAATCCCGAATCGGCGCCAAAACTTGATGGCTCAAAAGCTACCTTTAAAACCGTAGGCAAGTGCACCTATCGTTTTATAGTATAGATTATTATCGAGTACCGAGTGTCATTCCCACGAGGATTGTAAGTACTAATAATTACCGTCTTTTTGTTATTTAATCTAACAATTTTCAGGTTTTTGTTTGATGAAAAAGGAAAACAAATTATAAATTGTAAAAATAAAGGAAGATTTGTAAAATAAGAAATCAAGAGATAGAAATGTGTTTGAATGTAAATCCTCTAGAATGTTTTTGTGATTTGACAAGTTAAAAATACAACCGTAAGCCCTTAAGCAAAAACCAACCTCTTTTAATAAAATCTCATGTCTTGTGGACCGTAGAAATTCCCAATTTAAGTTAAACCCTTTCTCAAGGAAAAACTTCTAATCTCAAGTTGATTAACTCAAATCTCTTTCTAGTTAAAACCCCCAAGACAACATTATAACGATTTGTGAATTCTCATATTAGGTTTGACCTAATCCGGAAGATTTATGTCGCCCCATATCTAGGATTACATGCAACTCTTTTCACTTATATATGTTCTATGTCACCATGAATCTCTCGATTTTCCTGGATGAAAAATAAACTTCAAATCAATATTGCGCATATATCAATTCGAATGAACGAAGCATAATATAAGTGAATCACACAAAATATGAAGATTTTATTAAAAACATACACACCTTAATCACAAATCATTATAGAGTTCATTACATTCAAACCCTAGGAGTTTAGCTACACATGATTTTGACCAAATAATAAATTACACAAGAAGATTTAAGTATTGTGGACATGGTGTACTTATCTTTCTCAAAATCTCAATTGACTTCTTTCTTGATTGATGATGTTGCTCCAAGCCTTCTTCTCCAATATTGCCCCAAGCTTTCTCCTCCAAGACCCTTTGATCCCAATTCTACTTAATGAAATGAATACAATGAATATTTCCTAAGTATCTAATGAATGAATCTCCCAATTTCAACCCTTTGCTTTTATAGGCAACCAATACATTGATAGTACTCTCTTTTATTAAACAATCACCCCCATTTTCCTTGTTGGTTGGTGAATTCTTGTATTCAAGTGATGATGGAGGGGACATGGAGACATGTTTCGGCAAAATAGGGTGTTAAAAGTGTACAAAAGTGGCCAAAATGGATTGGTTGGTGAGTTTTCCCCAAATTCCACAAAGAAAAGTTGCAAAAAGAGGTCCCGACACACCTTTGTCGCCCCAGAACGGCCAGCCGTGCGTCTTTTTTTTTATCACACAGGAATCGGGAGACATGGCCGTGCTTCCCAACACGGCCAGGCCGTGTCTCGACACGACCGTGTTGGGAACACGGCCTGGCTGTGTCGGAGGTGTTTTTGTGCAAAACATTCGAGTTTTTAGCTCCGTGAGAACACGGCCGTGTTGCCCGAGACCCCGCCCGTGTTGGACCAAAAATGCCCCGAAATGACGCGTTTGGCTTGGAATTTCGAGCGTTTTTGCATCCTTAAACTCCCGGTATGTTTTGACATGAATCCATGGTCCGAAATTCACCAAAATTAGCCCCGAATGGTCAATCTATATCAATAAAAGCACATCGGAGTAATATGAACTATGTACAATCAAAAATTTACAAAACTAACAATAAAATAACTCGAATTCTACTCAAATATACACATAAAACGTGCATAAAAAGACCATTATCAATTACCGTTGGAATTATCGATTCCAACATAGAATGCATTGTTGGTAAAATGGCCGTTGGAATGACGAAATTCCAATGGAAAAATATTCCAACGTTATTTATCCACTGGAATATATAACCGTTGGAAAGAACTCCAATATTTTTTCCAACACTAATTCCAACAGAGTTATACTATTGGAATATATTTAATCGTTGGAAAAAACTCCAACGATTATTCCAACAGAATTATACTATTGAAATCTAGTCCAATGGTATATATCTGTTGGATATTCAATCAATTTATATCATTATCTAATATCTTTAACTTCCTAGTAGGTCACCCTCATCAATTTGTCCCAAGTCAAGCATATTTAACCATGTAGTTTTAATATGATTGACTCCAGAAGAGATAATATATTCTATTGATATGGATTATACTATCAAATCATTTAACCCCTATTGAAATTTTCCAATGGTATTGAAATTTCCAATGGAATTTTCCAACAACATGTTGTACCATTGGAATTTCTGCCAATAGAAATTCCAATGATTAATTCCAACATTTGTTTTACCGTTGGAATTTTTTTTGGAATTTTCCAATGATACGTTTTAGCGATAGAATTTTTGTTGGAATTTTTAAAGTTCCAATAGTATTTCCAATGGTTTATTATTACTGTTGGAATCACTGATGGAATTTTCCAACGGTTAGTTGTGGTGTTGGAATTTCCGTTGGAATTTTAAATTCCAACATGATTCCAACATTTTATACCAATAATTTTGTTTACCGTCGGAATTTTCATTGGAATTTTCCAACGGTATAGTGTAACATTGGAATTTCCGTTGTAATTTTAAAAATTCCAAAAGTTTTCTATTTTGTTGGAATTTGATTGTTTTCTTGTAATGATCGTAGCAAAACTATCGCAGTATATCGTTACATGTCGCAACTTCCATATCTTCAAAATCATAAACCTTTGTTGAGGGTGTTTTAGTAATTATGAGTGAAAAATAGTTTTTTTTTACTTCAAATTTAAAGAGCATCTCCTAGAATACAAAAAACATCTTTAAATTTAAAGAGTTATATTCTTTTTATATTTTTCAACACACTTTTTGTATTTGACTATTTATTTCAAAATTTGTATGGCTTTTGGAAATTGCCTTTTAGAATGATCATTAAAAGTGCAAGAAAACAACAAATAGGATATTGGAAGTAATTGGTTATTCCATGCAATTAATTGTATAGAGTGGTTTTGGCTCTCCAAATTTGGAGAGTGAAAACTCATTCTTCAAATTTAAAAGTTAAAATAAATATTTTGTTGGATATGATTTTTGGTGTATGACTCTTTAAAATAAAGAGTATTTTTCAATTAGAGAATCTCTTGGAAATGCTCTTATCTCAAATGACAACTTTAAAATTTCCCCAAAAATAAAGGGATAAATTAACTTTTGGTACACAAAATATTAGCGGTTTTCATTTTTGTATTTGCTTTTGGGGCTTATCATTATTAGTACTCAACGTTTCAAAATTCACTCATTTTTGGCATGTTTCGTTAGTCAACCGTTAAAGACTAACGGTTGACCAATCAGAAGCAGTGTTTCCATGGTTGGTGCATGCTTCACAAGCCCTATAATTATAATGACCAAAGTGGTCAATTTCATGATTTGAGTCCGCTCCGATGCCAATTGACGATAATTCAAAAATCCAAAGTTTAATTCAAGCCAAATTCCATCAAAGATACTTCTCCAAATCCAAAATTGAGCATACCATCGCCTCTTCCTCATCTTAATGTGAACAAAGCCCACTCCTTAATCAGTCTGATTTGCCCCCCGAACCAAAAACGCACAAAAGGGGATCTTAAAATCGATTTTCCGACTTTTAGGGGCTCGTATCTCCATGTTGCCGACTGAATTGGTCTCCGACCAAGAAGACAAAGTTGCTCAGGATAAAATTTTGACACAAAATTCACCACCCCTGTCCAACATTGCTCCGACTCCGGCCGCTCAACCGTTAGTCTTTAATGGTTGACTAACGAATCGTACCAAAAATGAGTGAATTTTGAAACGTTGGGTACTAATAATGATAAGTCTCAAAAAGCGGGTACCCAAAGTGGAAATCGCTAATACTTTGGGTACCAAAAGTAAATTTATCCCAAATAAATATATCACTACTTCACCTATTCCAAATTATATTTTCATCTATCTTAAAATTAGCAGTTAAACAAACCTTTGACAATATCAAAGATAGTGAAGAATAATATTTTTCAATCCTCTCAACTTTTGTGATCACTAGTATACCGATTCATATTTTCCTCAAGAAACAGCTTCCTACCCACCTATTTCTGAAAACAGTGGACCAGAGTACAATTAACACGTAATGTACAATATTGCGACTAAATTGTCGGATTGAAGCAAACAATAACAAGTAACAAAGATATTTCACTCAAACTTTATTTCTTATTTCAACAGAACAAGTATATATGAAGGCAAAAAAATTTAATACATATCCGGGTCGCACTTCTTTCATCTCTCGAAAAATCCAAAAAAGACCAAAACAGGGAATAAAAAAAAAAGAGAACTTTTCTTTTTATAGCTTATAACAAATAATTCAAAGTGTCTGAAAGATCAACATTTGGGAAGATCCAACGGTGGAGGAGGCAGCTTTTGATTAGGCATCTTTCCATCCAACACAATCCATGCCATCCTCAAACCCCAGCTAAAGTGAACTTCAAAATGACAATGCATCATCCAAACACCTACAACAAAATTTAAGTTACCATATTAATTGTGTGCAAAAGATATCATTTAGTTAATTAAAATCGTTGTAGGTAAATATTTACTTAAAAAAACCTAAAACTGTTGGTATCTCTACAATATTTATGTCGATAAATTTAAAACTGTTGGTGATTTGTGTTAGTAATTGTTCATTTGTCGATAAATTTAAAACTGTCAGTGATTTGTGTTAGTAATTGTTCGTTTTTTCATTCTGACGTTATTCTCGTGAAAGAATCGTAAAATTTAGCGACAAAATCAGTAAAACTGAACCTGGATTGTCAGCCCGGAAACGGATGGCAGCCCATCCACCAGACGGCACGCCAATAGTATTCCTTTCGACAGGATCGGCAAGGTTGAAATTCGGAGGGTCCTTCTTAGGATCAAAGTTTCCGAATCCTTGTCCGACCACGAAAAAGTTATAGCCATGAAGATGGAGAGGGTGGCTTTCGGCCCCAAGAATGCTCGTGTCCTGCAAAACCACTTCAACTGTGGTGTTAAATGGAAGCACAACCGCTTTTGTGCCATTGGCAACTCTTGTGTTGTTCGGGGGAGTGCCCGTGTAGTTAAACGGCACCAGAGGAGCGCTCGGGAAATCGGTCGTGTAAACGCCGTTGGATTGGTTAAAAAAGTAGGACTGAAGAATCGCTGTCGTGGGATTGGTGAAGGAAATGTTGTTAACTGACGCAGCGAATTTGGTACCGTTAGGCCCTTGACAGGTTGCGTTTTTCGGGCAGGGGTTGCTGCCAAGGCCTACTGTAAAGAAGAATTTTTTGTCGACGGTTTCTGGGACGTTGGCTGGAAATCGCGCGCTTGCCAGGCTTCGGAACCTGTTGCTGAAGTTTGCGACGAAAGAAGTCGCGTTAATCGGTGGAAGGGTTGGGATATGGAGACCAGTGATCGAAGAACTAGTGCTGATGTGGCGTTTTTCGTATTCTAGAATGGCGACGACGGTGGAATTGTCGAAAGTGCCCTGGCCAGTGAAGTAAGGCCTGGCTGCCATCAAGAAAGTAGAGTTTGTGGGATTAGGCTTTGTTTTGAGCAGAACATTAGTGGTTTGTCCTGGAGCTATAAGGACAATGTCCGTTTCGAATGGCTTTACGTAGACTGCGTCAGCTTCGACAACGGTGAGCGTGTGGTTGGAAATACGGAAAAATAGATCGTCGTTGAGTGCAGCGTTGATTAATCGGATGAGATACGTCTTCCCGGTTTCACTTTCAGCTTGAAGGTTTCTATAACACAACAAAAAATTCTCAGGATAGACAAATGGAGTAATAAATGATTATAACAAAAACTCATGTGAAACGGTCTCACGAGCTTAGAGACGGATCCTAAACTGGCCCATGTCTAGCTTGCTTTGATTCAGAAATGAGTTAGATCCGTCTCATTATTTTAAACAATGAGACGGTCTCACATGAGACGTACTCGTTGGTTACATATTTCAAGAATGTGGCATAAAATTAGTACCATTGGCAGAACAATTGTATGATGGGCCAGGTAGTCCATTGATGGTGTATGCATCAGAGACATTTGGTCCACCTCCTGTCTGAAGAGCCTGGTTTATCACTGCCTCTGTATCAGCATTCCACCATTCTCCTGTCATGTTTTATTTTTCATGCATTTTAGTACATATAATCTTTGTTTTCCACAGTTTAAAATCAACTGTATACTTTATATTTTGGTATAATTACAAAAGCACCCCAGAGGTTTCTGCTAATTACAAAAACATCCATGGATGTTTTCAAATTATGAAAAGAAAACCTCAAGTTTGTTTCTGATCGGGTTTTTTTGAAATGTTTTTTTTTTTTTTTGCTTATGAAGGGGAAAATGTAAGCTGAACATCATGGAGGTTTTTGCAATTTTCAAAAATTTCCTGGTTTTTTTGTAACTAGCTCGAACCTTATTTTATTAGGGATAATTACAAAAACACCCCTGCGGTTTGGGCTAATTACAAAAAAAATTCAGAGTTCTTTGAAAATTACAAAAAAACCCTTGAGGTTTGATTTCGTCTTACATTTTTCGCGGTGATTTTCAAAAGTATTTCAAGAAAAACCCACATTTACAAAATATTACAGATTCTCCTTAAATTTAAGACAAAATGAAACCTGAAGGTTTTTTTTTTTTATTTTTGTAATTTTGTAATATCTCTGGTTTTTTTTTTTTGTAATTAACCCAAACCTCAGGGGTGTTTTTGTAATTATCCCTTTTTATTATTTTTTCCACTAAGTAATATGATATCCAAGAATGATTGATTAGAAACTTAACCAAAGATGATTGGAACTTCCTTGTGAGGTTTAGGAAAAGGGTAAGATGTATTTTGGATGGGAAGGATTATGATAGGTCCATAAATAGTGGCTCTCAACCAAGAGATATGAGCATGCCACCATAGAGTTCCTCTCTGTCCTATAATGGTGAAGTTGTAGACATAGCTCTGCCCACTCTGAATCGGGCATTGAGTCACGTATGCTGGTCCGTCGGCCCACCCGCTCAGCAGTTGCCTAACGCCGTGCCTGATTTCATAATGCGAAAATGTAATAACATTTAGGGGTAATTACAAAAACACCCCTAAGGTTTGGGCTAATTTCAAAAAAAACCCTGAAATTTGCAAAAATATTACAGTTGCCCCCCTTAAATTTAAGACAAAATGAAACCTAAAGGTTTTTTTTGTAATTTTAAAACAAGTCTGGGTTTTTTTGTAATTAATCCAAACATCAGGGGTGTTTTTGCAATTATCCCTAACATTTATATCAGCTAAATTTCGAAACAAAATGAGTATATGAGAGTATTGGATGGCAAAATGTGTGTGATACCAATGGATGCTGACGTTGTTGGGCGCGCTGTTGACCACCTTGACCACGACACGGTCACCCTCCCTTGCCACAATGCGCGGTCCTGGGAACTTTCCGTTCACGGTGAGAATGGTTTTCGTCTTGCATAGTCTGGCCACATTGTGTAGCTGTACCTGCAGAACAATACGAATACATACAACGTTATTGTTACTCGTATGTGTTTCTTAGACCTACAAGCATATATGTCACCACGTATTTTCAAAATTGTTACATTGAATTTGTAGTGCCTTGTTCTGCCTGTTTGTTGTGCCGTTGCGAATGCAGAAAACAGAACGATATAGAGAAACGAAACGAAAAATGCGGCCGATGAAGCCATCAGTAGTGAATGCGTATGAGAATTGTTGTGTTCTTGTGCAGTGAGAATTGTTGGTTCTTATATAGGCCTGATTGGTTAATTATTTTATTAAGGGATGAAAATTATAGCCAAAGAAAAATGTGAAACTGTTGGGGGATACATACATACTGTACCAACTGTAGGCCCAAAGTGTCAACCTTAATTTTTTTAGCCTCTGCCAACCAGTGTAAATTAAGTGACCATCATTTGATTGGACATTATCCCTACTGTAACATCTTTTTATTTTATTTTTCTCCTTTTACACATTCCATTCTGGTAGAATCCAAAATCTACTTCCAAGTTTTTGCAATGTAGATAATGAAATTTCCCGAGGCTGTTTTAATATCAACTTATTCTAGTTGGGGCAGTTTGTAAATATTATTTGGGATAATCACATAAAAACCCCTGAGGTTTGGGCTAATTACAAAAAAACCCAAAGATTTTTGAAAATGGCAGAAAACCCCTTAAGGTTTGATTTCACTTACATTAACGTTTCAAACCCCCCCTGATATTTGTGAAAATATTACAGTTACCCCCTTAAATTTAAGGCAGAATCAAACATGATGGGTTTTTTCTTTTGTAATTTTAAAACATCTATGTTTTTTTTTGTAATTAGCCCAAACCTTGGGGGTGTTTTGTAATTATCCCATATTATTTTTCCATCTAATGCATAGGTTCATTAGGTTGGGATTATGCCTCAATCCCTAATGCGTGTTCTATATAGGGTGATTACAAAAATCCCCTGGGATTTGGGCTAATTACAGGAAAACCCATAGGTTTTTAAATTTCAAAAA
Organism: Rehmannia glutinosa; assembly: GCA_016081115.2. NCBI lineage: Eukaryota > Viridiplantae > Streptophyta > Magnoliopsida > Lamiales > Orobanchaceae > Rehmannia > Rehmannia glutinosa. The sequence goes on from CM071924.1 coordinate 1,131,324, forward strand.
GTTTGATTATGCTTAAATTTCCCCCTTCACAAGCTAAAAGATTTCAAAAACCCTCTGATATTTCTAAAATTATTATAGTTACCTCATTAAATTTAAGACAGAACCAAACCTGAGGGGCTTTTTGTAATGTTGAAACATCTCTGTTTTTTTGTAATTAGCCCAAACCTCAAGGGGTCTTTTGTAATTATCCCTATATATACATATATATATATTCCACTCTTTCAAGTAGCATAATTATGCAACCGTTAATCTTCTCGAATAAGACACTAACAACAATATCAGAAATCTTTTTGTGCTCTAAGCCAAGTTGAAAACACCATTCTCTAATCATAATCTCTGTAGGACTGGGTTGAGGGCATGGAAATGGACATATGATCCACCATTTCTTTTTAAGGAAGATAAGAATGATATATACATATAAAAAAAAACCTCAAGTTTTAGGCAAAACTCATGTAAGATGGTCGCACGGTGTGGCGGGTGATACTTTTAGTATAAAATATGATATTGTTAGTGTAAAAAGTGATAGTTTGTTTAAATACAATATGCAATCCGTCGCGTCGTCAACTGTCTTTCAAGATACCTACTCCAAATTTTATTATTATAGTACATATCAAAATGAAATTAGTATTTTAAGGTTGGAAGTTGAGTTTGTGCATGATCACATATTCAGTACAAGAATATTATATCAGTCATGTAAAAGGCTAAGTTTGTAGTTGCACCAACTACGGATCTTGTAGCCAACTCCTGAATGTTTTATTTTAGTCCCACATTTGTTTCAAATCTCACTTTTTTACTTCTCTAAGCTATTTGTAGAATACGAAAACTATGGAAATGACTTAAAAACAGAGCAAGAACATTGCATTATTATTATTACAATCGAAGAATGTTTAACACTATATTGTTATTAAACTACTGAGAGAATTTATGATTATGGTAATACATGATAATGTTTGGGAGCCATTGCTATTTAAATTTTCATACACAGATAATAGGTACCTCACTTTTGTTTCTGATTCTGCTTCATTTAATTAGAATCTAAAAGTAGGGAGATATGTGCTATAAATTTATGCTTCTATTTCTGGTTTGATTTTTATTAGGGCTGTAAACAAACCGAGCTCGAATAAATGAGGTTGTTCGTGTTCGTTCGTTTATTTTAAAAGATTGTTTATGTTCGTTTGTTTAATAATCGAACATGTTCACGAACGGTTCATGAACATGCTCATTAATTGTTCATGAACAACTATATGAATATGTGTATAAAAAGGTTAAATACACCTTGTTCATGAACACTCAACTCAAAATAAATGAACATTATGATGATTGCAAATGTAAATAGGTTGTAATATTAAACTAAAATAAGCTTATTTTTCATAATAAAGTAATGAATATTAAGCAGTAAATATATATTATTAATAATTAAAAAAATGAATAATAAACAAACATCAAACGGACACTAAATGAACATGTTCGTGAATAATTCATGAACATAAACAAACAAATTTTCTTGTTCGCTTATGTTCATTAAGCTTAATAAAATGAACATAAACGAACGCTAACCGCGCTCGTTCACGAGCTGTTTGTCGAAAATTCTGTTCGTTTACGACCCTATTTTTTATAAACAAATAAATATTTTTCCAACTTTTTCACCAAATTCTCCCAACTTTTGATTCTGTTTTCAAATATTATCAACTTCTGATCATCAACTGCTTTTACTTTTACTACGATAAATCACTTCTTTTAAAGCAGAAGTTTTTTGCAAATACTCCCATTACGACATAGTATAAGATTATACACAAACAGACATACACATTCCGGCATAAAGTGTTGAGTAGTAACTAGAAAAGACTAGCTAGTCCCATATCATAACCACTGATATAACTCCTACACCAAGAAGCACAGCCAAGAACTTGAAGAACGGAGTATCAAAGTAACATTTGGTTTGCGGTTTGAAGCCTTTTGCAATTAAATAGTTGATAGCTACGTAGACGAAAACTCCACAAGCGAGTCCCATTGAGATAGCGTAAGTCCAATCCGCTACGGCCTTGAGTCGTGGCATCAAGAGCGATGCCTATTCCAACTCCGATAGGACTTGAAATAGCAAAGGCAAAGGAGTAAGCAACGGTTGCCAGAAATGGCCTCTTTGGTATCATCCTTAGAAGTGCAATGCCCATTGCAATGGCTGCAAATATTAGTGATGTAACTTGACGTGACAGTTTCTCCATGCATCAATTTTACTTTCTTTAGTCAAATAACAATTTCAGTCCTTTATGTTTTTACAACCATTGGTATTTTAAATATTTAGTATTTTTGCTAAAGAACAAGACTATAGTGGGAATATATAAAATAGTGAAACATCCAGTTCAGTTGGGAAAAAAAATGCACAAAACCAGAACTAGTAACACCAAAATTGCACATAACGAATCCAAATTGCTAGCCACCTGTAGTTAGGGGACCAATTTGGCAATCAAGCCAATATCATATTACCAAGTTAATTTCTGCAAAACGTTCCATATTATGTCGATAAGTTTGTTTCTCCATACATAACAAATTTACCTGCTACTCCAACAGCAATGCCCTCAAAAACAGAGTGGAAACACAATGCCAGTATGAGAAGTATTGTGTCGCCAACCGAAGTCGTCGTCGCGAAAACCGGGTTCACAACGGCCTCCGCCTCTTTATCACCCTCCACGTCCACTCTCGTTTCCGTTTGGCCACTCCTCACAACATACGCAATCACACAGTCCCCCAACATGGTGAGAAGATAACCGGCCGACGCTAACATGAACGAAAACGGGTACTCTTTCGTCGTAAGATCCTCGAATGTTGAGTTGGAATCGCTCAAGAAATGCATAAGCGCCGTCCCTAAGAACACCCCACCGGCAAACTGCGTTCCCATCATCAAAAAACTCTCGTTCCATCTGTAGAAATACGGCGAAACTCCACCGACGAATGTGGTCACGAACATGATTATTAGACACCAAATTTTCACCAAAATTAGACCTCTCGTGTGCAGACGTGTCCCGGTGGGGCCGGTGGCGGGCGAATCTTCGTCGTCGTCATGGCTGCCGCCGTGGCATGTGATCCCGGAAAGCTGGAGGATCAAAACGGCTAGTATGATCAAGAGAGTTGACTTGAAACAAGCCATGTAAATTAAAACTAATTTTGTTTGGTGGAATTAGATGAGTAATTGGTTAATAATAATGTGTAACAAGATTTTTATAATGGATAACATATGTACCAGAATTGAATGTGTTATTGCATAGTTTGTGTTTGTAGTACATATTGACTTTTGACAAGGTTGTACTACACAAAAAGAACAATAGGGGTATTGTAATAATAGACAGGGCTGGCTGGCTGGCCAATTACATAGATGTTCTTATGAAATAGATCTCTTTGGGGAAATTTTATCTAGCAGTGTGGTGACCATGGAGCCAACGTCAAGAAATTCATTAATTATAAACAACGAAACCGGCAATTAGAATATTTATTTCGGATAATTACAAAAACACCCCTGAGGTTGTGCTATATACATAAAAAATTCTTAAAGTTTGATTTTGTCTTAAATGTAAGGGTCTAATTTCTATAAGATTTTTGAAATATTATTTTTGCTTATAAAGGGGAAAATTGTAGAGAAAATCAAACCTCAAAGGTTTTTCTTAATTAGCCCGGATCTCAAGTTTTTTTTTCTAATAAAACGGAATCAAACCTCAAGGGTGTGTTCTATAATTTCTAAAATTCTCTGGGTTTTTCATAATTAGCCCACATCTCAAGTTTTTTTTTTTTAAATAGGGTAAAATTCACTTTACCCCTTGTACTATTGGTTTTGTATCAAACACCCCCTCTACTATTTAAACCTTCAAATACCCCTAAACTAGTAAAATATATATCAATGGACAAAAGTACCCTTGAACTAGATAGAACGTTTAATTATATATTTTTGTCTCATCTACAATTACATTTCAATTAATTAAATCCTATATTTACTTAACGCTATTACTAAACCTATAATTAAATAAACATTCAAAAAATAGCAAACTATAATTTAATTCAGGAGAAATGATATTAATTTTTCTATGTAAATAAAATTATATTGTCATTATGTGTGTAATTACTTTATTATGTAAGTATTAAGGTTTAGATATTAATATATATCCATATATAACATTCTATTATATATAATGTGTATTGGTAGGACAAACATTAGTACTAATCCAGAATTTATTGGACAATGGTAAAAAATTATCTCAAAATATTAAACCAAACAATCTTATATTAAACTGACAACCAAATATTAATAACTTTATCTTATTTTATTTAATACTGATCTTAAATTAAACTGAAAATAAATGAATATCTTCATATAATATTGATAATAATTTAGAAAACATATTAATGTTTTATAAAAAAAAAATATCTCACGACTCTTATACAAGTTATCTTAGAAAATATCTTTTAGATTTTCATTTTTTTCGTATTTGTTCATTCAGTTCTCAATTTCATTAGTTTTTTACTTTTATAATACTAATTTTTCTTTCATATATAATAAATAACTATCACATTAATCTGATCTATTAATATATTTTAATTACACGTGCACCATACTCAATAGAAATAAATGCACAGTTAATAATATCTAGTAATTGGCTCTAAATTTACTAACTATTTACTGAAGTCATATATTAAAAATAATAGAATATAAGTTTATGTAACATATATATATATATATATATATATATATAAAACTTTAAGGCGTCTTTTTCTATAATAATAAAGTTTTTTTTGAATTAAATTTAAAATAAAGTATATTTTTAAAATTAGTATTGAATAAAATTTGGGATCAAATTAATTGGTATTTAATTGTAGAGGGACAAAGTATTTATGATTTATAATCGAGGGAGTGAAGTAGAGATTTAACCTTTTATTTAGATCAAGGGCATTTTTGTCAATCAATATAACTCTCACTATTTTAGGGGGTATTTGAAGGTTTTAATAGTACAAGGGGTTATTTGATACAAAACCAATAGTACAAGGGGGTAAAGTGAATTTTACCCTTTTAAATAAGACGAAATTAAATCTCAAATGAATTTTCTGTAATTTTCAAAAGTCTTTGGGATTTTTTGTAATTAACCCTTATCTCAATTTTTTTCTTTTAATTTTTCCAATTTATTTTTCTCGGTAAGCTGACAATTAGAAATGTTGTCATCACCATATGCTCTATAAATATAATATTGTGTATTAATTAAGTGTATTCATACAACTAAAAGTATAAATATCTTTTTTTACACGATTACGACCGTCTTACAAGAGACTAAATTAATTACACATAACTCCTTCTAAAAACCTCAAGAGATCGCTCTAATTACACATAACTCCCTCTAAAACCTCAAGAGATCGCTTCTAATTACACGAACTCCCCTCTAAAAACCATGAGCTCACACAAAGTTTCTTTTTTTTTTTTAAATAAGTTGAGAGTAGTGGTTGGAGAAAGGAAATAAATTTCGAAAAAATTGAATGATACATGTTCGAAGCCTGGTTAACACCCGCAATCTGCCAATGCCAATGCCAATGAAATAAGCGGAGAAATATCCAGCCAAATCGAGCACAATCAAAATAGTGTCATCGACGCCTGCAAACTGTTTGTGTAAATGTCTGGAACTAATCATCAAGTTGTTACTCTCCTTTCCAAAATGCTGAAAGCCCCGCCACTGAAAGCACTCTCCCTCTTTACGTCCTCAACTCACCAAAATCTGCATCACACTCACCAATCGATATCAATAATCATCCACCACCTTCTCACATTCAACATGCTCTCACACGCCCAATCTCTCATCATACAGTTACTCTCCGGTAAGATCACTTCCCCGCTATTCACAATCTCTTCTCTTCTCTCGTATTTGACGCATAATTCACAGTATTTCGATTCCGCTCTCGTCTATGAAACCATCATCAATGCTCATGTCAAAGCAGCGCTGCCACTGGGACGAGTCCTTTTTCTGTTTGATGAAATGATTCATAGAGGCCATGTGCCGACGTCGATTATGTTGAATGCCGTACTAAAGTGTCTTGTAAAAGCCAATGAATTTGAAAAAGCGTGGAGGGTTTTTGAGAATAATAAGGGACGAGTTGGGTTGGATGTGTATACCTTTGGGATTTTGATGAAGGGTTGTTGCAAGAATGGGGATTTAAAGAGAGGGTTCGAAGTTTTGTGTGAAATGTGTGAAATGGGTCTCAGTCCTAACGTTGTTGTATACACTACATTGATTGATGGTTGCTGTAAGAAGGGTGAGGTTGAAAAGGCGAAAACGTTGTTTCTCAAAATGGAAGATTTGGGCTTGGTTGCTAATCAGCATACTTACACTGTTTTGATAAATGGGTTTTTCAAGAAAGGTTTGAAGAAAGATGGATTTGTGCTTTATGAGAAGATGAAGAGTGAAGGGGCATTGCCTGACTTGCATACTTATAACTGTGTGTTGAATGCATATTGTAAAGATGGAGAAATGTGTAAAGCGTTCAAACTGTTTGTTGAAATGAGTCAGAGAGGGGTGACATGCAATGTCGTGACTTACAACATTTTAATTGAGGGATTGTGCCTGCGAAGGAGGATGGGAGAGGCGAATAATTTAGTGAGTGAGATGAAGAGGTGTGGTTTGAGTCCAACAATAGTTACTTACAACTTGTTAATAGATGGTTACTGTCGTGTTGGGATGCTAAATAAAGCTTTAAGCTTGTTTGATCAACTGAAGTCTCTTGGTTTATCTCCATCGGTCGTTACCTATAATGTCTTGATTGCTGGGTGCTCCAGAAGTGAGAATGCAGAGCAGGTTTTGGACTTTGTCCGAGAGATGGAGGAGAGAGGTATTTCTCCATCAAAAGTGACCTATACAATATTAATTGATTTTTTTGCTCGATGCAATGACATGGAGAAGGCACTTCAAATCCTTTCCTACATGAAGAGTACTAATCTGGTAGCAGATGTTTGCACTTACGGTGTCTTGATAAACGGCTGGTGTAACCAAGGAAATATGAAAGAAGCTTCGAAATTATTCAAAGGAATGGGTGAAATGAAAGTTGAACCCAATGATGTAATATACAATACAATGATCTATGGATACTGCAGAGAAAGTAGCTCCTATAAAGCCTTGAAGTTGCTCAGAGAAATGGCTGAAAAGGGGATGATGCCTAATGCAGCTAGTTACAACATGACAATCCAAGTCCTTTGGGGTGATGGGAAATGGGAAGAGGCTCAAAATCTTCTTGCTGGCATGATAAAGTCTGGTTTAAAACCATCAAATACTCTTTTGATATGATGTACAAAGAAAAATCCTTGTCTATATTGTTCCACAACTGCACGGAAGGTTGCCAGCATTTGAATTTCACTTGTAAAATGCGAATGGAGAGGATGCATCTCCTTGAGATTATTGTTCTCCAACATTCTTAGGTAAGCCTACATTTCTCTCCTTGAATTATATTATCATCATATTGTTTCATTTGAAGACATTATAAGATAAATGTTATTCCTTAAGAGTTGAGCCTAGCATACTGTGCATGCTATCTAACTGCATCATTAATTAGGCCACATTTTATCTCGTTGAGAGTTGAGTCCATATGATTTATCCATTTTTGCTGAAGCATTGGAACTATTGTGGTCATGGAAGTGGCGTTTGAAGATCATTTGCTCAATTTAGTGTTGCTTGATTTTCACATGACTTGGGAAGGGTGAATGCAAGCACGAAATGTTCGTTGATCTAAGGTTGAAACATCTATGCTTAGTTCCTTAAAAGGAGAACAAATAACTTGATTTATAAACCTTGACATTCGGGGAGGGAACTCAAAGGGAACCAGGTTTTTGCTTAAATTTGGACTAATCATAGTCCGGAAACACCTAAACCTAAATTGGTTTGCATGTTTCTGGCCTAAATATTGGTTTGCATGTTCAAAGAGTCTGGCACCACAATGCCAAACATCACTCTGGCTACTTTTTCTCACTTTCTTCCTTTTCCTTAGATCATCAGTTGTCTTATGTTTTAAAATCCACTTATCTTTCAAAATTACAAATACATTGAAGTAATTATTGTGAAGTTAAGAGAGAAATGAAAGTCTTATAGCCCTTTGGGCATTTTGTCCGTGGATGTAGGCCAAATGGTTTAACCACGTTATTTTTTCGTGTTTTTTCTCTCTCTCTCTTCAAAATCAACATATAATACAGAAACAAATGGCTAATAGGGTATTTGTAATTATATTTTTTGTAATTAGGAATAGCTCAAGGGTAGTAACTGTAGTTTCCCTAGTTCTTATAATATGTACTTGCTTTTACATGCTCAATATGTATGCATATCAATTTTGACAAAACCCCTCATCTTACAGCTATGCAGACGCTGTAATTTCTGCTCGTGTGTAGGGATGGAAAAACGACCCGCCCCGTTCTCGGGGCAGGTCGGGTCTGGGTAGTAATGTCGCCCCACCATATATATACTTTATATTTATTTATTTATGTTAATATTATATTATATATAATTATTATTAGTTTTCTCTTTTACAACATTAGTTTAATTAAGTTCTTTTCCAGGTTTAGTTTTCCCATTAACTTCTTCAATTCCTCCTTTTTCCACAAACCCTACTCTCTTGGTCTCTCCTCCTCCCACCTGCTACACGTCATCCGCGGGCGCCGCCGCCCCGCCTCGACCATCACCTGGTATTTGGTAAGTCTGTTTCTCTCTCTCTCTCTCTATTTTTTTTTTTTTTTTGAATGTTTTCCTAATGTTCTTGTTTTCATATAAAATTGGGTATTCGAATGTAAAATTTTAGTATAATTATAGAAGAACCGTTAAAAACACTAATGGAAAACCCTATGTTGTTCTTTTATTGGTCATGAAAAGAAGTCTCAGCTAGTTTGTTAGGTAAATATCCTTGCATTTGATTTGGCTACATGTTAAGATTGTTGAATACTGGAATGTGCTAGTTTTCATTTATGTATTTGTATAAGTTTATGTATAAGTTTTAAGAAATTCACATGGGACCCCTGAATTCAGATGGGAGAAAAAGGTCAGAGATAATTTTTTAGCCCATTCTACCACTTTTGTTAGTCTTTTATTGTCATACTGTAGAAGATCCAACCCGTGTTTAAATTCCTGAATTCTTTTAGCTGTATTGCTTGGCTGGATAACTTGCCATTAATTTTTCCAGAGCTTGATGCCTGAACAACTTAGGAATAATTGCATTTTAGTACTATTTGTTGTTCTTTGTGTATTGTAATTGTATGATTTCAATTTCAAAATTTCATTTTCTAATTCTATACTCTATAAATTACAATAGTTTCATTAATTTGAATTTTTGTGATAATATCATTTGATACTGACTTTAATTTTTGTGGGTTTTCAACAGTAAAATACTATAGACAATGAAGGAGGTAGAGATGGCAATGGGGCGGGGCGGTTAAAGACCCAGCCCCACCCCATAATATTTCCCGCCCGCGCCTCGCTTGAAAAAATTACGACCCCCGCCCGCTTGCCGATGCGTTCATACATATTTGGAAAATAATGTAAAACATTCATAAACAATTAGAAATTAAAGATCACAAAGATTTGATTCAACAAAAATATCATTGTAGGCCTCATGGAAATAAAAGTAGTCTAAGGAAATAAAAGTAGTCTAAATTCAAATACACGATTCAAACACATTAATAAAGTCTACACATTTGCTTAAAACTCCACAAATTGCCTCACAAGTCACAATTACACTCAATGAATAAACTCAAACACAGAATTACATTTTTTTTAAATTCCAAATTCCACCAAAGTTCAAATGTCGTCACTTTCTTGTATTGTAGAAATAGAATCCTCCATCTCCCGACCTATAAAAATAGATAAAGAAAATTTATTATCGAAGATAAATATGTTTTAAAGAAACCATGCACATGGTAAATGCATAAAACATAAACAAAATGTACCCCCATGAGTAAATTTGAAATCAAGCATCCACAATCTCATCCCGATCATCATCCGAATCATAAAAAATGTTGACAAGTGCATGTGCATCTGATGGCTTCGAACAAACTATATTTGCACCAACAAAAAATTAGGGATATGAGCATGGATTTGCAAAATGATGAACGTTCAAACCATTGAGATGTTAACTAGATACAAATAAAAGTAATTACCTTTCAAGTCAACTAATAACCAATTTTGTGCACACATTAAGGCCTCGATAGTCTTCGGGTGAAGTCTACTACGATGAGGACTAATCAATTTCCCGCTTGTGCTAAAAGTGGGACCTTGAAGCAAATCGTTGAGACAAGAATTGCTAGGATATCTCTTCCATTTGATGCAGGATATTCACTTTTGTTTGACTTCCACCAAGATAAGACATTAAAATCGGTGTGCGTGGTAATATATTCTCATCCAGTATTGGTCAGCTCCGCCTCATATGCTTCCTTTTTTTTTTGAAGAAGCAAACAAGTCAAATTCACTCAGGAGACCAACTCATTAACATCAACATTACATAACCCATACCATCTCCATTTTTTAGTTGCTCGTCCTCTTCATATTGTTTAACCAAGTCACGACATGACATGAGAAATCTTTTGAAAATAGTACTCCAACAAAACCATTTTATACCGGGTTTAGTTTGTTGTTGTTTTTGTTGTTGATGAAGAACAATTTGCCATGATTCCATGCACAACAAGCCAATACTTATCAAACTTTCTTATCATATTTGAAGCCATCAACTCTATCACATTAACACCACAACTAAGCTATTGATTCAAAGCCACCTTGATCTCACAAATTATTGGAAAATACAAATTTGCAGTAGGATATGCAGTGCCAGAAAAGCTCACTAGCAGTGTAAAACAATTTCAATCTACCACAAATTTCATTAGTCAAATTCCACTCAAGATCACTAGGTAAGTACTTGTACCTTGGATCACGTTGTTTCAAACGGACAAAAACATCTTTGTAATCAAGGGCTGTTTGCAACATCGGATAAGTTGAGTTCCACCGTCTTACAATCAAGTCTGCAAGCTTTATATCGGTTGGAGTCGAAGGTGACGAGCCGTGTCCTCAAATTTCTCCCACCTTTTCGGTATCCCCGACCAATAACCAACACTATCTCTTACTTTTTCAATTGCCTCTCCAATAACTTCTAAGCCTTCTTTCACGATCAAATTCAATATGTGTGCACAACACCGCATATGGACTAATTTGCCACCAAGCAAAAGAGAGCCCGATTCAAGCTTCTCCACAACCATATCTATCATTGAATCATTTGTTGAACAATTATCTACTGTTATAGTAGATATTTTCCGATCAATGTTCCAATCGATGAAGCATTCAACTAAAGCTTCACAAAGCACTTCACTAGTATGTGGACTTGGCACATAAATAAACCTACAAAGGACATTTTAAGCAAATTTTAGAAGTATCTAAAAGAATTATAAAGATATCTTTGCAAATTTAACTAATTAGAGTTATTACCGATAATTCGACTTTGTAGCTTCCAATTATTGTCGATATAATGTCTTTGTGACATCCATAAACCATTTTTTTTATGAGACGATGTCCACATATCTCTGTTGTCACCGCCACCCGACCTTCATTCCTCTCCCAAGTTTTGTAACTTTGAACATAATAATCATATTTGCAAGTTCTTTCAAAACTCTTGATCAAAGTTGAAAGGAGAAACTTCAAACTTCTATTTTTGAAGTTGGATTGTAAGACACAGTTGTCTTATGTCTTTGGTTTTCTTCTTGGACATCTCTCAAGCTATGTTGCTCGGACTCGGACACGGGTGTCGGACATCGTACATATCCCAATGTCGGATCTTTTCTAATCTAAAATTTAGGATACGTGGACACGGCTAAAAAGATCCAAACTTGGACACAAACATGGAGACATGGTCGACAAATTCATTTTTTTCAAATATATATTATAAATCATATTACACTTTTTAATACGATATTGATAAACAATATATGTTCCTTATAATTTGAACAAAATAACTAAAATATGAGTAAGTGATGCAAAATAAAACAATCTTTCATGTGCTTTATTGCTTAGTACATAATAGTATGTAATTGGAGTGTCCGAATTTCTTTTTGAGGATCGACACATGTCCAGGTGTCTTGTCTGTCGACACCTTTAGCACATCGCCTCGAAATGAAGAGTCCGAGCATCATAGCTTTCAAGATGCTTTTCAAGTAACTAGTATCTTACTTTGGATCACCGCCGGCTACCAAAATCCTCGGCTCTCTCTCCTGCTACTACTCCCAACTCTTTATCTCCGGGAACGCTGCTCCCGATGATACACCATTGGACAATACTACAAAATTCGATAAGTCATCGGTTTGGGTAATACATCCGGAAAAGTATATTTTAAAGCTTGGGAGAGTTTTATAAAGGAGACAATCCATGGAAATGCTAAAGCCAGTCTGCGAGGCTTGTGGTAGCCGAACGCTTGGTGATCCAAAGCAAAGTACTAGTCACTTTTAAGGAAGATCTTGAGAGATGTCCAAGAAGGAAAACCAAAGACATAAGACAACAAAGTGTCTTACAATCTAACTTCAAAAAAGAAGTTTGAAGTTTCTCCTTTCAACTTTGATCAAGAGTTTTCCCAAAAGAACTTGCAAAGATGATTATTATGCACGAGTATCCTCCGGTGATGATGGTCGATCATGGTGGGTTAAGTTTTGTTCAAAATTTAAATCCATGTTTTAAGATGGTTTCGAGGAACACTATTAAAAGTGATTGTTATATGACGTTGAAAAGATGACAACATTACAAAACTTGGAGAGGAATGAAGGTCGTGTGACAGTGACAACAAATATGTGGACATCGTCTCATAAAAAAAAAAGGTTTTATGGCTGTCACATCACATTATATCGACAATAATTGGAAGCTACAAAGTCAAATTATCAGGTAGTAACTCTAATTAGTTAAATTTGCAAAGATATATTTATAATTCTTTCAGATACTTCTAAGAATTTGCTTAAAATGTCCTTTGTCGGTTTATTTATGTGCCAAGTCCACATACTAGTGAAGTGCTTTGTGAAGCTTTAGTTGAATGCTTCCTTGATTGGAACATTGATCGGAAAATATCTACTATAACAGTAGATAATTTTTCAACAAATGATGCAATGATAGATATGGTTGTGGAGAAGTTTGAATCGGACTCTCTTTTGCTTGGTGGCAAATTAGTCCATATGCGATGTTGTGCACACATATTGAATTTGATCGTGAAAGAAGGCTTATAAGTTATTGGAGTGGCAATTGAAAAAGTGAGAGATAGTGTTGGTTATTGGTTGGGGACACCGAAGAGGTGGGAGAAATTTGAGAACACGGCTCGTCAGCTTCGCATTCAACTGATAAAAAGCTTGCAATTGATTGTAAGACTCGATGGAACTCAACTTATCTGATGTTGCAAACATCCCTTGATTACAAAGATGTTTTTGTCCGTTTGAAACAACGTGATCCAAGGTACAAGTACTTACCTGTGATCTTGAGTGGAATTTGACTAATAAAATTTGTGGTAGATTGAAATTATTTTACAAAATGGTTTTGTTATAAAGCTTTTATAAATCGCATATCCTACTGCAAATTTGTATTTTTTAAAAATTTGTGAAATCAAGGTGGATTTGAATCAATGGCTTAGTTGTGGTGTTAATATGATAAAGTTGATGGCTTCAAATATGATAAGAAAGTTCGATAAGTATTGGCTTTTTGTGCATGGAATCATGGGGGTGGCAAATGTTTTTGATCCTTTGGTATAAAATGGTTTTGTTGGAGTACTATTTTCAAAAGATTTCTCATTCATGTCGTTTTGACTAAACAATATGAAGAGAGACGAGCAACTAAAAAATGGAGATGGTTTGGGTTATGTAATGCTTCGATGCTAATGAGTTAGTCTCCTTGAGTGAATTTGACTTGTTCAAAAAAGTTTTTTCAAAAAAAACTTTTGGAAGTGACTTATGAGGTTGAGCTGACCAATACTTGGAGGAGGATATTTTACCACACACACCTGATTTTGATGTCTTATCTTGGTGGAAGTTAAACAAAAGTAAATATCCTATATTGCATCATATTGCAAGAGATATCCTAGCAATTCCTATCTCAACATTTAGCCGAGTCCGCTTTTAGCACAAGCGGGAGATTGATTAGTTCTCATCGTAGTAGACTTCACCCGAAGACTATCGAGGCTTTAATGTGTGCAAAAAATTGGTTATTAGTTGACTTGAAAGGTAATTACTTTTATTTGTATCTAGTTAACATCTCAATGGTTTGAACGTTCGTCATTTTGCAAATCCATGCTCATATTCCTAATTTTTTGATCGTGCAAATATAGTTCGTTCGAAGCCATCAGATGCACATGCACTTGTCAATATTTTATATGATTCAGATGATGACCGGGATGAGATTGTGGATGCTTGATTTCAAATTTGCTCATGGGGGTACATTTTTGTTTATGTTTGCATTTACCTTGTGCATGGTTCTTTAAAACATATTTATCTCCGATAATAAATTTTCCTTATCTATTTTTATAGGTCGGGAGATGGAAGATTCTATTGCTACAATACAAGAAAGTGACGACATTTGAACTATTGGTGGAATTTGGAATTTTAAAAAAATGTAATTCTGTTTTTGAGTTTATGCATTGAGTGTAATTGTGACTTGTGAGACAATTTGTGGAGTTTTAAGCAAATATGTAAGCTTTATAAATGTGTTTGAATCGTGTATTTGAATTTAGACTACTTTTATTTCCATGAGACTTACAATGATATCTTTGTTGAATCAAATTGTTGTGATCTTTAATTTCTAATTGTTTATGAATTTTTTACATTATTTCCAAATATGTATGAAGGCAGGGGCGGACCCGCCCCCGTGTGGGTTGGGGCACGGGTCTGTAATTTTCGCCCCGCGGTGGGGCGGGGAAAACTATGGCGGGGCAGGGCGGGGCGGGGTCTTTAACTTCCCGCCCCATCGCCTTCCCTAGTTGTGTGATCTTAAGTGTTGACTTATGGTGGTTCTCTCCAGAAGTCTTCTTTGCAAGCTAACTTTGAGGTAATTCATTGATTTTCTCTCTTTTCAAATCATTAAGTTGAGATGATATTCATTTTATCTCATGATGATGGTCCATAATGCCCCCACTGTCTACTATGCATGATGATTTTTTCACAGATTGAACAAATTGATGTAATTAGACAGGTCTGCAGTTGTGTTAGTCTCTATCTGAAGATTCTACCATATGACATAACTTCTCAGACAATTACTGGTAGCAAATCATTGTAGATTTATAGATAACTTACTGCATATTGAATAAGTTTTGTACCAATTACTGCATATAGGTAGTACTCAACACATCAAAATCCAGATCCAGGTGCGCTTCATTTGTAAACAAGTTTGATTATCAAAGTGTTTAGGTAAGCTAATAAATAAACAGGGAAAAAAAAATTAAGACCTCGTTCTTAATGTAAAATCATATCGTAACACTAAGAATAAAAAAATTAGGAAACTAGCATCAAACTTACATTTTCTAAGACATTTTTGAGCATGATCAAGTCTTGTTGATTTTTACCGTCATCGACATTAATTTTCCTACCAACCAGGTCGTAGTGAGATCCAATTTGGTTGCCAGAGTCATGGCCTGGATTTGTGGACTCATGGGTTTTCTGCATGGTCAAGTGTCACCTGTCAAGTTTAACTAAAATCTACAACTTCGAATTACAATGAGGGATTTAGTTGTACTACTCTATAAAATCATTGAGTGTGCTATATTTAGGAAGGGTCATGCCATGTAACATAAGCAGCATTAATATGTACATTGTCTTTTAAATATAGAGGCTGCAAGAAGAATACTGATTTAAATGGCTATAGTTCTTGAAACTTTAACTAGATTCTGAATAGATTTTCGACTTCCTTACCATTAAAAGATTAATTTTTCATATTACACCCAAAGTTCCTAGGCTTATTAGTCTTATATGGATGTCAAGGCAGCCTTGAGCTTAAATTGATGATAATTTTTTAATTATTTAAGTTGAAGACAAAGTGGTCTTAATGGAGCAGATTTATAAGGGAGGTCTTTGAAATTATGAACGAAGGGTGGGGAGGAGTTGGTAATATAGCTCATTTAGATTGGATGCAAGTGTAAATAACCATTTTTTTTTTACTCCATAGAGTAAGTTGTATGATAGTGTTATGCTTCAGGTTGTACAAAAAGTCATCAGCTCATGTGAAGCCTGAAGGTAATGTAAATGTAGTTTAGTCGACAGAAGCTTTAACACTTAGGTTTGGACCACCTTCGATGTCAAATCTGTAGTAATAAATGGAAACTTTTCATTCTGGTTTTTAACGTATGAAATGAGAGATCCGATAAAGCACATATGTCGTACCTTGAATTTTGTTTCCTGAGGAAGCATGAAGTACAACTTCAGTAAAGCACACACTTCACCGAAGACCAGTGCCTCAAAAAGACAAACTCTCCACAACTGTGCCTAGTCTAAACCTTGTGATTTCCATTCCATGGCCCCTTAAGAAAGGCATAATTCTAAAATGACAACTTTTACATTCTTATGGAACATGAGGCTGTCAACCACTCTCAGGTTGGTGCTAAATTTACTAATAGTGTTATTGTTTGGTCGACAGGAAATAAGTCGACAATCTTAGACCATGCATTATCGCAACAATTTTTGTTTGTGTAAGTTGTCTTTGTATTTCATTGGTTTGGAGCATCAAGATTGAGCCAATAGAGTATAATTTTCTCTTAGTCTATGCCTTATCATAATCATCTACTAACTTCTCTTTTTGCATAATAATACAGCTGCTATAATCCAAAATCAAAGCCTCATTGCATGACATTTCCTCCTTTGGTTTCAACCTAAAAAGAGAAAATTCTCGAGCAAATCATGTACAAGAAAGGGTGAGGCAATCTGCAGTCTGAAGATTTAGATGCGAAGAATGCTAAGACGCTTATGGAATCACTCCGTAATGGAAGTTTCACGGATTTGAAAAGGTAGTCTGCACTGATTCAATGCGTAATTTCAACATTCAACGTGTATTCTTGAATAATCCTGTTTTCAATTATTCAACCATTTCATTTTACCTAGTTCAATCGTAGCCATATTAGTCAACATTTATATGTTTCGATGCAACAACAAGATGTTATTTGTAACAAATAGTTTTGCTGGTTGGTTAAATATTGGTCACACTTCAAATCACTTAAACCAAACAGGTAGATAACACTTGCCCTTCAACCATAACTTCTTTATTGTCAATCAATTAATTTACTGCAACACTAGTATGCATTTCAAATTTTTTGACAAGGACAATAATGATTATCAACATAATGATGTGACACTTTTAACAAATGTTATTGTAAGAAATTATGTCACAAAAACAATGTGGGGAATACTTCACAGCAATTGTGAAGGAAAAAGGTGATGGTGCTATTATTGTACTTAAAGCAGAAAGATGTAAAAAATAATGCTGTCAACTTGGTGTAAATGGATGATGTTTCGTATTTTTGTCCATTCCACACCTTAGGACATGATCATTGTTACCCTATTTAAGAACTGTTGATTATATGAACTTATTTTCTAGTGGATCAAAGGTGACAGAGGTGAAACTTAGTAAATGTTATCTCTTTTGAAGAATTTATCTCATCCTAGAAGTGTGTATACTTTTCCAAATTTTATGGTATCGTTTTCAAATTGTGAAGACTTCTTGAATTAGAAAAGAGATAGAAGATATACAGATCTAGTATAGCAATCTATTTAATTAAAGCACATAATGTAGAAAGAAATAGATGAACTTATTTGAATTTGTATCTGCAATGAATATTATACTATCTTACATCTCATTATAATGGCACTCTTGCAAGCTTTTAACCATATGAATTTCCAGTTACATTGAGGATCTGAATAAACTTTTGCTGTTTTCTCTTCTCTGGGATGGCAGGAAAAACTTCTTCGGGTTTTACAAATGGCAACCCAAGATCCATCTCACTTACACAGATGATACATGATCAATTCAAGAATAACAGAGGTAAATATTAATACATTCTTCTCAAAATCTCAAGAATCTCCATTCTTTTTCCAGCTGACAAGCATACTGATGCATCTCTTCACAATGTAAAACTTGGCTTTCTGTTCTTTTGCCACGCTACTGCACTTACGCGTGAAATCCGAACATCTTTGCGACGAACTTCTCGGTAGAGACGACGACGACGACGACTTAGTCGAACCGCTCTTCTGTGAGGTACTCCTTGATAGATTGAATGCATTATTCTTATGTGAAAAACTCTTTGTCGAAACACTCCTCGACATCGATGATTTCTTATCCGAAACCTTCCATTTCTCATCCATGTAATACTCCATCTATCAAAATTCTTACTTTTTTTTGCTTGTGTGTGTGTTTTGTGTGTGTGTGAAATGGGGTGGTGGGACAATATATAGGAGTGTTAAGGACAGTGGTGGGGTGTTGCAAAAAAATGCAAGTGGTGGTTTGTGTTTTGAGGACTGTTGTTTTTTGCAGCATCACATGTGGATGATTGAGTAAAATGGTCAGACCTTGCACCTTACTTTATAATTTGCAGGGAAATTCTATGCTGGATCTGGTTTTTTTTTTTTTTTTATATCTTTTTATAGGACCCAACAATATACTTTTTTTTTTTTTTTTTATAGGACCCAACAATATACTTTTTTATAGAACAATATACTGATATGATGCTGCCTACGATGTGTTATTTTTATTTATTTTATGTACTTTTTTTTCCTTTCAATTTTCATCATTGTTCTAAAAATCGCTAGGCACTAGTCGCTGTAGATTGGGGTCTAGCGCCTGGGCGGAACCTGAGCAGCGTTAGGCGGGATCTAATTGGAAAAATAATGTAGGTGGACAAGGGGGGCTAACACCTGGCGGAGACTAATCGGTGCATCGGTCTTTAGGCGGGGTTTTTAGAACAGTGATTTTCATCATGCTCATTTCATTCATAAATTCAAATTGTTTCTCTAATAATTTGGTTTTTCAAATTCAAATTTAGTCTCCATTTGTCTTTATTACTCCTCCACCCTGATTGATATGTTTGTTTGAATCTTTGATTTCAGTGAGAAAAGTATTAAATAATATACTTTTACTCACTCCAATGGATGCCCTTTTTTTATTTTTATTTTTAAGGTTCTAATATCGATATTCACATTTCCCCCCACAATGACTCATAGTAGGGAAGTTCGATGTTCTTCAATTGGGTAATCTTAACTCCATTGAGATATTTACATTTGTCCAATTTTCATTATGCAACGGCTATGGTTTTTGAGACAGTTAAGTAAATAAATATTTGAAGGCAATGTTGTTAAAATCGACCGGACAGCCCGGTTCGACCGGTTTAACCGGGAGCCGGTCACACGCCCATCCGGTTTCTTAGTAAAATTGTGTGGCTAAAAACCTGCCACCCAAGAAAACTCGAAATCCGGTGACCCTGTTAACTCGGTTCAAAAGGAATTTGTTTTTCTTTTTTGTTTTTTTTTAGTAAATAAATTTTTCTATGTTTTATTTCAAAAGTTGAAGGACAATATGTTTAGTAAATTTGCATTTATGTTCTTGGTATTTTCGATTTACATGTATATTTGGATATTTAATTATTTAATTTAGCTTTTTGTATTTTTGTTAGTTTTTTTTTTATATTTGTATTTATCGTGTACATGTGTACTCACATATATATATATATATATACGGGTCAACTAGTTTTTGAAGAACAGTTTCTTAATGATCCAAGTATTAATTCGGTTCTATGTCCGGTCGAGTTTAAAAACATTGGTTGAAGGAGGCAAATTAATTCCTATACATGAGGGATGTAAATTGTAATAATAGATGGGAAATGTGAGATTGATTTGAATAAGAGTGGAATGGTGTTGAAATTCGATTTCATTTTGGCAGAGAAGAGGTCGGTGCTCATTAAACTATTCTACCTTCACTGTCTTCTATGGATTCCTTTGATTATTAATATTTTTTCTTCTTTCACTTTAAGTTTCCATAGTATCAGATTGTCAAATAACCTCTTATATTTTAACTCTTAAAAATCTTTGAACCCTTTTTTAATTCTTAAACTTGTGTACCATTTTTTAACTTTTGATCTCTCTAGTTACTATATAGGGATAATTACAAAAAAAAAAAAAAAACCTTAAGCTTCGTGCTAATTAAAAAAAAATTCTTAGGTTTGAACTGCCTTATATTTTTCCTGTTCAATCCAAAAATACATTTCAAAAGCTCCCCTTACGTTTATCAAAATATTACAGTTACCCCTTATATTTAAGACTCAATTAAAAATGTCTTGGTTTTTTATAATTAGCCCAAACCTTAGGGGCTTTTTTTAATTATCCCTCCTACGTATTGAGTTACTGTGCGGTATATGCCCCGTTGAAAAGTATTAAATCTTTACTATATAGTTACGATTTTTGTACATAAGTGAAAGGGAAATTATATGCAGCAGTAACTTGCACATGCCAATGTTGGGGAACCTGCATCAGAAAACTTTCTACTTAAAGTACATGAAAAATGGTTGGAGTTCATTTTTGACCTCAAAAAATGGTTGGACTTAATTATTTCAACCTCAAAAAAAATGAAAATAATCATAAAGCAGTGTGCTTAGCCGGAACAACACCACGTGATGGAAGTATATTTTGGCTTTTTTATTTGGTGTAGAATGGAAATATTGAATTCTTCACTAGCTTAATTTAAATTTGATACTCTATGATTGATTGCATGATGAAATATATATTTATTTGCTTCATTATTTTGGTATTTGATTGATTATAATCGAGATGATGAGTAGAGTTGGCAATGGGCCGAACCAGCCCGGCCTCGAGCCCATTTGGTTTTGGGAAAAATTCGGGCTGGGTAAAGCCAGTCCGATGGGCCGCGAAAATGATTGATCCAGCCCAACCCATATATACACTTTGTGTATAAAAGATATTGGGTCGGGTCTAAAAGTTGGGGCCAACTCTCTACTCATCGGGCCAGACTAAATAGACTGGGTTTTTTCTAGGCCTATAAAAACATGGCCCAGCCCGTCCCAAACCTCGAGAGCCACCTTGAGTGATCAATTAATTACATGATTAGTACATATTTATTTGTTTGTTTCTTATATGGCCACATTGAAGAAATTATATTTAATATTTAATTGATTATATTGTAGACGATGAGTAATCAATCACATGATGAATATATATATATATATATATATATATGTACCTTTTTTCATGTGCAATCTGGTCTAGTTTTCATGGTTCATTCATACACCTAATTAAGTTTAGCAGTGTCTTTGGGAATCATTTGACTGTTGAGTGGATTGAAAATTAAAAATTTGACCAGTCAACAACCAACCTAAAATTTCGAAATGAATAAGACTGATAATGTTTGTACTATTATATAAAATCATGTGACCTTAACTGGCTTCTTACAATATAATGCAGCATTTGTTGCTCACACATTTAGTTTATTAGTTCACATAGTATCAAGGGATTTCTTACTTTTGTATAATATGATAAAATGTGTTCATATGTTGATGATTTTACTACCCCTATACTTCAATTTTATTTTATCTAGTTTGATTTACGCTCAAAATTTTGAATGAAATATAAAAGAGGTAAAAGTTTTGTATATATTTATTTATATATTAACCCTAGATTACATTTAGTTGAGCTAGCCTAGCTGGTGGTACTCACACTCTAAGAACTCATTAATTTAGTTTGGAGGTGCTTCTGAGTTTTGAGTATGGGGGAATGCATAAAACTCATTTCCAGAGGTGGGAAGTCCATGAGTAGCGAGACAGATGGAAAACCCAAAAGGAGGTCATGGATTCGAGTGTGAGGGAAGACATCAAACCTATTTCCAGGGGTGGAAGTCCATGAGTGGCGAAACCGGGTGAAAAGCCCAAAGGGAAAAAGCCCCCGCAACACCATCCGGAGAAGCAAATGGTGATATTCACTTAGCAAGGGTGTTCTACACTGTTAGAGCAGTGTCCGAGTGCCAATTGATGGCCGTTCATATACTCTAATCAAACATGTTCTTATTCAAAATATATTATAGGCATTTATTGATCATTAATTATTTTGTCAATTGGATAAAAACCTCGCTAGATCATATTGAGCTACATGGCGTGGTCACGAATTTGATGGTGATCATGAAATGACATCTCTATGGTTGTGATCTTAAATTATGATTCGAGTCAAGTTTTCATTGAGATGTAATCGTTAAACCCATGAGACTCTTACACGCGATGCATACTCGAAAAGAGCATGTCTCATTCCATAGACATTGACATAGGGATGCTAGTGTATGTGTGTGAGTGCTTGTTAGAAACAAGTACCCTGGACGACCCAATAGAAATACTTAGTGGAAATTGTTTTGTGGACGTTATGTGGTTTTTATGCATGCATTTTGGGGTATAATATGATGTTTTTTTGGTGCATTTACATGCATAATTGACCTTAATTATTTTGATTATATATGTATATTGGACTAGATACTATTTACTATTTAATATTATTTAAAAATTTAAAATATTTTAAGAGTTATAAATCGAAAGAATAAATACTTTTGGAAGTAAATATTATAAAAAAATTAATTGTATCTTATAATTGAACAAATAAAAGATATATAAAATATCAAGTTACTTTTTTTTATGACGGGGGAATCCGCAGTCGCTACTCTTCGAAAACGACTTTGGATAAACCCTGGGGTTTGACGTCTAGCCTACAAATTACGCCAACCGGGTAAACCACACTAGGCAAGTCTTGTGTGACGAGGCTCAACCAATAAAATATTGGTAAGGGGAATCGAATCGTGGCTCGTGACCTTTCAGTCCTACGCTTACAAAAAAAAAATTATATTTTCGTCGAATCAAAAGTTTTAAAAAATATTCACACATGGGTTTTTTTTTTTTAACAAGGAGATACTTGTACATGATATATATTGGAATGTTGAACATTTACATACATATATATGCAGTATGCTATCGTCAAAGCTAATCAAGCTAGCTCTCAAGAAATTACATACAAGAGTTTCCTATTTTTTTGCTGACAAGGTCACCAATTGGGAGACTTTTGACAATCTTGCATGTTCGACAACAGGAGCTCTACATTCAAGCATTGTTCTAAAAGACCCAATCTAGCTCCGATTAGTCTCCGTTTAGGCGCTAGGCCCCACTTGTCTGCCTATGTTATTTTTCCAATTAGATCCCGTCTGACGCTGCTCAGGTCCGCCTAACTCAGCCCAGACTCCTCCTATGCGCTAGGCCCAGTTTACCACCCGATTAACGCCTAGCAATTTTTAGAACACTGCATTCAAGATATATACTTCCAAAGGTTGTCAAAGTAATATTTTTCTTTTTAAGCTTTTTTGGTGTAAAAGGAGTGATTTATGCTGCGGTTGCTAATTAAAATTTTTCACTTTCGTTCCGCTAGAGAAATTTCTTTTACAAAAAAATGTGAATGCTTACGAGAACTTTCAACAAATACACTATTTAATCAGTTTTATTGTTTTTATTTTCCCATCAATCACTTCTACTCATTTTTCAGAAATCCGTCTAATCATTAATCAATATTACATATTTTCCCATAATTTCTATTATTCAACTACTCATATTTTTAACTACCATCCAATTGTTATTTTACAATTTGTATGTCACAATTGATTCAAAACCACTTCATCATTACTTTTTCCTCTCATATCCAATCACACTATCATCATTCATCTTTTTCCTTCAAATTTTCTTTTGTTACTATTCTCTAGTAAAAAGAATTTTTTTAAAATGAAAGTATATCCAAATCAAACCAAGAAATAGGGCCCATTTCAAAATGAAGGTATATCCAATCCTTTTAAAATGAAAGTACATCATAAAGAAAATTTTCAAAATTTTGAATTCTCTTGTAATTCTCTTGGTGAGCTAATAATCCTCATCTAGACACGGACTATTTGAATTTTTCATATATATATAAAATGAAAAGCCCAACCAATGCAAAGTGGGTCTCACGGCAATATATCCGGGACCTCCATGGAAAAGATTGGTTCACGAATTGTTTTTTGCTTAATTAGATGGGCCACTTTGTTTGTTCATTGGATCAAATAGATACACCCACATCTTGTAACTTGTAAGTTGATTTCTCTTGTTTTTTTTTTCAAACGATAGACTTTTATAAATAAACTCAACCGGTTTAACTTCAATTTAAAACGTAGAACGTAATATATTAATTACTATATATTATACATTTTAAAAATAAAAAAATATAAGTAAATTGGTTACACCAATTCAAACAACCTCAACATCAAATGCCGAAAATGCAAAAAACTACAAAGCTCTTGACAATGAAAGTCCACATCAAAATAAACAAGTGCGAAAAAGAAGCATAGTAAATAGGTATCTTCGGTTTTGACATTTAAAGTCAAAGGACTTTAATGTTTTTAGAGTCCACAACCTTTCTTCTATTTTTATGCAAAAACTTTAGCTCCTTGTGTGAATGACATACAAATCTCATGTCGATTCCAAACATACCTCCACCGGATTGTGAAAACCTTCCCTAGAGATAGCCAATGCTTGCTATAAAACTCTTTCTTCAACAACAAACCAACCTCCCATACATTTTAGATTACCTCTCATGAAAGAGAAAACTCATCAACCAACAAGATGACCCTGTGATATTATGATAGGTGTATTAAAATCCAACACATCCTTGGTGCGAGGTTTAAGCCACATGATCATAAGATTTGGAATATAAAATTCCGAGACCAAAACACAAAAAGCCTACCACTATAACCGGATGAATCAAAGTAAAGCCACATACCCTCCATTTTCAAACTCACTTTGTTTTAATGAAGGATTTTTTTCTTTTTTGTTTCGCATAAAAATAAATAATTCGGGAGATGGAGTTCAACTTACTCCTTGAGTTGGGAAATTATAAACCTCCCAACCTCTATAATTCCACGGAAAAATCTTTTAAAATAAGGTTGGGCCCAAAATAAGGCCAAGGCCACCTCCACCTCATTCTTCGAATTTTTAGAGCTTTCCTAATGTGTGCGATTTACTCTTCTTCTGGATCACCGGATTTTGGTTCCTCTTCATCAAGGAGTTCAAGATTTCTCTTCCTTCCACAGTTGTTATTCTCCTTTTCCTTCACAATTTCCATTGGGGATGCTTTGTATCTCATTTCCCTTCATTTTCCAGTTTTCTTAATCTTGGGTTTTTCACTTATCGCTTTATGGCACTTTGCTTTTTACATTGAATCACCTTTGTTTTACGGATAGTCTCTTCCCCTTCATTTTGGTTGGTACATTGATCAACTCAAACTTTCCAAGTTTAAAATATTTTCCTTATCAAGTCTAAGATTTATAGTTGAAGATTTCCCCTGGAAAACCATTATAATCCACTGTCCAAGTTTGGAGTATTTACACTTTGCACCATTTTATCCATTCCTAATTCACTTTGACTTGGTTGGTCACTAAATGTCTTATTAATCACTTCAATGTCAACACCACCATTTTCACCTTCAACACTCCCCACGTTCTCTGCATATGATTGTCCGCTATTTTTTATCATCTTCATCAAAGCCTTCTCAAAGATGTTTGCTTACATAAACCCATTTCGATTCTTGAAAGTTTTACCTCCTAATCTTCCGAAGACAGGTCCAAAACGCATCCATTCACCGAACCGACCGTCCTTAAAAGTATCATTCTTAAGATCTTCTCTACGAGATAAACACATCCTTTTAAAGATGCCCAATTTTCCCACATGAGTAGCAAAAACCTTGTAAATTTTCGTATTTAAAATCGACCCGACAATTTTCTAGCCCAAGTTTAACATTCGTACCTCTTAGAAGTGGTTTCTCCAAATTAATTTTTAGAATCTTGATGTGTCTTCCTTTGGAGCTACCAGATTCGGGGATAACAACATCATAAAATTACCAAATTTTTTCCCAATTTTTCTTCCCCGTTAAACATAACCAAACGACAAATTCCAGACTTGAACCCACATCTCAACTGTGTTAATTGATTTTATTTGCTCGAAAATATCATTATTCCACTCCAGGATAAGATATTGGTTGTCGAATGTCCATGTTTTCCCATTCATCACTCGAGTTTTGTCTTCTTGAGTGGAACACAAATTGGAATAAGTTATCCCCAATTTCCCGAAAAAAAAATGCTTCCTGTATGAGCATACTTTTCATATTAGTAAATGTATTTTTTAAACCCGAAAAATTAGTTTTCTTAGATCCGAAAAGTTTCCCTATGAGACTTCTCGCACATTCATTCTTGCTTTTAACAATATCCCCTTCTTCGAACAGATTTTTCATTTTCTTCATGGTAAGAGTGAAAGATTTGAGTTTATCTACCGATTCACGGCCCATCGAAGGAGGAGAAAATGAAAACGCAACCCTTAGATTTCTAATAATGGAACAAGATCCAACCACACACATGAAAGAACACTATCAACAAAAAAATAAGAAAAAGGAGGTCCAAAATTTGAGGAAGGGGAACTAGGGTTCTAGAGAGAAACTTTCCACTCCATACGAGGAGACTACCACTTGCTATGTGTTTAAGTTGATTTCTCTTGTAAAAAATGGAAATGTGAGTAAATCGGTTCAACTCGCGCTCCAATCGGTTTAATAAAACTAATTAATTTTTTTGTCTCGTGTAAAAATTAGAATGCAATGTATTAATTACTATATTTTATACACTTTAAAAATAAAAAATAAAAAAATAAAAAAATGAAGAAAAAAAATCTACGTGACCAAAATACATATAATCACAAAAAATGCGACAGATTACCACATAAAAACACTACGGTTGAATGTTTACGATTCAACATGGTTTTTGACAGGTTCAACCATAAAAAAAAAAAAAAAAACAATGTTTAGAGCCTTTCCGATTGGACAAAATACCGATTTTTTAGGGATCAAATCCCATGTTCTATTCTATATTCCACTATATTGGATGAAGGCCACATATATAACTATGATATCATCTTGTATACGTATCATTCATCCACAAAGAATGAATATGGGGTGAAATTGGAACGTGGAAATGTAAAAATCTTAGTTCATACGCTTTGAAAATTCATTATAATATCCGCAATCAATAAAATATTTAATCTCCAGTTTTTCAACTTCTTTCATATATTTATCTTGATACCCAACAATTATTCCATGGCAAAAACTTTGTGAGATTTTGTCTCACGAATTTAGATTGTACGTGAGACAGAGCCCTTCACAAAATTTTAAAGGTTTTTTTTTTTTTTTTCGATTTTATTTTTCTTAGGGTTTATATTTGTTTTTTAGGGTTTATTTTGTTTCTTGAGTTTATTTTTAATTGATTTGGGTTTTTAGGATTTTTAGTTTTTTTTAGAGTTTATTTTTTTATTTTTGGGTTTATTTTTGTTTTTCGGGTTTATTATTCATGGTTCATGTTTTTAGGGTTTATTTTTGTTTCTTAATGGTTCATTATTATTTTTAAATTTATTTTCATGGTTCATGTTTTCAAGACGGAGCCCTTTTAGAGGTCCGTTCACGAATCTTTTCAAATTTTTGAGACCGTCTCACAAGAGACTTGCTTTCTTATTCCATTAGTTTTGCAAGCTTTTCAGTATTGTTATACGCGTGTGTGTATATTTACAATTTTCCTTTTCATGATATATATTTGCAACAACCATACGTACAAAAAAAGAAAAAGAAAAACAGATCAACTGAAAAAATAAGAGTCCAATTTGAAGTAGCAGGAAAAATAGTAAAATAAATATATAATAGATTTTAAATTCCTTCAAGGTAAATTGCAAAAACATAGAAAGGGAAACACTTTAGTTGCATTTGAAACAATGTTTTAGTCACACTCTTTTCTTTTTTCCTGGATAAAAGTAACATAAAAATACAACAAATTTTCAAATCTCGTTAACATTACCTCGATAACGAAAATATAATTTAATGGAATAAAGATCAAAATAGATGCTAAACATTAAAAGATTTCAACTCCAAGTGTGTTAAACATTATTCATTCAATATTTTTACCAACATAAGCCCAACAATCGAAAAGCATCTCAGCCCAAACATAGCAAGGAAAGAGCCATTACTTCTAATTAATAAGATGAAATTTCAAATTTACATTAAAAACCAATGACGTGTTTCATTACATAACTAGCTTAATTAACACAAATTAAGCCTTTAACAGCCGTATTTCTAATAATTTTCATCCAAATAACCACTGCGATTAGCCCAGTGGTACTCACTCGACCAATTCGAGTCTCTAACAATGAGAGGACAAATTTTTGCCGTAACAAAAAAACAATATATTCCATCCAACCGAATTCAAAAAAGGCGCAAAACTAAATCAAAAATAATTTACTTCAAATTTCATAAAAAATTACAATAATTTTCATTTACAGCAAAATGAAAGCCAACCAGGCCAAAACTACAACTAGGTCTTATGCATTATTAATACCTACAACAAAAGAGAATAATATTACAGCATTAATCAAAATTTCCATAACAGAAATAAATAACAAACTCTGTATGATTAATCTATCTATGCGCAAGCTTCAGGCCTGGGTCGCACCGCAAAAATCTGGTCCAGATCAGGAGGGTGAAAGTACCCGTTCTTCGGTGGCTCCTCTTCCCCGCGCAGTCGCGGAGGGGCTTCTTTCTCGGCGGCGGAGGCGGCGTAGATCTCGCCGGAATTCCACGTTTCGGAGTACAACATCCTTCTTCCGCCGCCGCCATCTCACCATAATCAGTATCTATCTCCATGTGAAAAATTAGATGCAGGCTTAAAAACAAAAACAAAAAATCTACGTAGTGTGTGTTGTGCGTGTTTTTCCGAGTTTGACAGAATGCGTTTGTTTTGGGGATAATAAACGAGGGAAATGTGGGGGTATGGGAGAATTTTTTTGGGCTTTTTCTGGAAGGCGCTACTAATGTGTGGTGGAGGATGGAGACAGATGGGTTAGTCTGGATGTCCACGTGTTGGGCTCAGAAGTGTTTTCGTCCACGTCGAATTGGAATTCTGGCGGTCCAATTAGGAGTGTCAATTAGACAGTATTTTCGTGTTATATGGCATGTATTATATTTTTTTGTGAATATGAACATCATACATTTAATTATATTTTATCACACGAGTCACCAAACACTACACAAAATATCTATATAATTAAAAGTTTGACACAAAAAAATTCAAACAAAAGGGAAAAGACTCAATACAAATAAAAAACATTAAATACACTAGAAAATACATTCAATAATTTGTCTAGCATCATATAACCACTGTTCTAAAAAGTGTCATGCGCTAGTCGGACGGCAGACTGGGGGCCAGCGCCTAGGCAAGGACTAATCGAGGCTAGGCGGGACCTAAGCGGGGTTAGGCATAATCTAATCAGAATACTAACGTAGGCAGACAAGGGGGGTCTAGCGCCTAGGCGGAACTAATCGGGACTAGACGCGGATTTTTAGAACAGTGTATATAACCAACTAAAACATCACAAAATAAATAGCATATCCACTATACAACTAAATGAGTTAAATAGGTTAATCGTGTTGACATGCAGGTTGATCTGATCAGACCTATTTTATTCCTGTATTAACTGTGTGTCTGTGTCCGACCTTAATTAATTGACCCGAACACCTAATGGATTGTTACCTATATCTGCTAAATTTGTATTAGATTCGTGTCGGATTATCAGTTCCAATGGCCGTACGATTTGGGTGCAATGGGAGGGAAAGTTTGGGCGGGAAAAACAAATTAGTGCCACGCGGTTTGAATGTGAGCCACTGGATTGAAAATTGAAAATGGAAATGGATAGGGTTTGGCGGTGGGGTAGGGATCTGGGACATTCTCGCACAACTGTTGCTGGACCCTATACACCAACACGGTAAGTGTCATCAGCCACTTGCCACATTCTCAGGTAATTTTAAATAAATTAATATATATGGTTCTCTCTCTCTCTCTTTTTTTTTTTAATCCACTATTCCGTAGGAGTGTCAATTTAGGTTGAGTCCAGATTCGTGGGTCTGAGTTCGTAGGTTCGTGTGTCAGAAATTTAATTATTCGTGACAGAATCTTGAACCCAGACCCGATCTGTTTATTTCATAGGTAACTCAGACCCGAGCAGCGTAACCCGTCTAATAAAATTATTTTTATATACATTTAATAGTTTTAACTTAATAAATTTATTTTTTTAAAATCAATCCTATCATATACTATTCAATCAATAAAAAATATCACAATTCACAACATACAAAAAGCATTAACAAAATTGCATAAATAATATAACATACTAATCATATTTTAAGGACAATTTCAAAAAAACATGCATAATAATAACAAATATATAATTAAGGAGGTTTTACGAGTTTAAACTCACAAGTCACAAAAGGGTTAGACGAGTTAAATGGGTCGGAAGCGGGTGGCCCGTCTTAACCCGACTGTTTAATTAGCGGAGTAATTCGGGTTAGACGGGTTACAATTAATGATTTACTACTATGGTATCTCAAGTCTAAGGACTAAATAATGCAGTACCTAAAAGAGGAAATTCTTATTGATCAAATAAAATTTCCACTAAGAATTTCCATTAAGTCGTTCGGTGCGTACTTGTTCTCTAAAAAGCATCCACACACACATGCAAAGTAGTATCCCTATGCCAATGTCTATAGTATGAGACATTCTCTTTTCGAGCATGCATCGTGTGTGCGAATCTTGTGGGCTTATTGTTGTTCTATCTCAATGAATTCTCTACTCGAAACTTAATTTAAGATAAGAGCCGTATTCCATAATCGCCATCACATGTATGATCACGCCCGTAGCTAAATATGACCTAGGAACTTTATCTAATTGATAAAACAATTAATGAAAATAAAATGTCTTCATTAAGAAATACCAGCAGGTATAAGATTGTCCTTACAAGAGAGTATAAAAACTCGTCACTAATTGGCATTGGCGGAGACAGTGGGCGGGCGATCCAGGGCCCCCCCACCCGTTTTTTTTGAAAAAAATTTAGTGATGATTTTTTTTTAAAAAAATTAGTTATAATTTGTATTAATTTTTCTTGGATTTTATATCCTGTTCATCCTATTTTCGATGTATCCACCCCTGGTAAAGAGTCCCGGCTCCGCCCTTGCTAATTGGCTCGCCGAACACTTACTCTAACAGACCTTGGAAAATCAAAATAGGAGTAAAAGTTGTAAGTAGCAACTGGATTCAAGGTCCATAGAGTTGAATAGGTTCGGGGTATTTATAAATTTCTAAAGAAGAGTTGCAACCTCATGTGTACCATATGTATTGATGTGCCTTTAAGTGTGGATGTATATATTGTGAGTCTCAGACAATTACATAGTACTATTGGGCTTATCTCATTATTGGCCTACTGTATTGGCCCATCATGTAGTGGTAAAATCACTTTTATGAAAAATCGTGATTTGGAAATTGGTAAGTCACTTGGAAAATGCAAGTCGACTTTGGTAGATGGTAATTTGTATATAGCCAAAAATATTATGAAAACTTTGAAAGCCACCATGTAACTTGGTAATGTCAAAATCCTTCTTAATAAGACTTCCAAATGCATTTTCGTAAAAAAAAAAAAAAAAAAAATGAAAGAACGAAAGAAAATCTTAATGGTTGTATTTGAATGTTGGGAGACTGCTAAATGGCTACATTGCAATATCAATGGACTACATCGAGATAAAGTATTATAGAGAAAATTTGTAAAATAAAGGATTAATTCACCTAAATAGTAGTAGTGCTTTTATATCCTTTTGTAGTAATGAAATCCTTTTACTACAATTTGATTGGAGCTTTTCCACGTAAATTCCGGTGTTCATCTCCTTTAGTTCCTCATTTCTACTCTATTGTTCGTTTATACTTCGTGCTACAACTTCATAATTACACCATCTATATTATTTTTTAAATTTTCTTGTATTGAACATATTTAAGATTAAATTGTAAATGTCAAATTAAATTTTCATTTGAAGCAATTGATATGCATTGTGGAATTCTAAATGGGTTAAAACTACATCAATTTGGAACCAACCACCACCTTGGCTAGGCCAGCCACATCCCGCAATAATGAGGGCAGAGCCTCACCAGGCATATTTGAAAGTAAGCTTAAAAACTGGATTATCAAAAAAAAAATGTTTGGATATATTTCACTACATCATGTACATAATTTTGTTAATACTAATAAAAATAGAGTTAATTACAAAATATACCCTTGAGATTTAATCTAATTGTAGAAAAGTCTAACTATCTTTCAAAATTACAAAAACCTCATTGATATTTTTCTTCTATTTTACAAATGATACCCGTATCACCTCGGTAGGGGTTATTTGTCAAATAATACACAAAACCTCAGGGTGATATTTGTAATATCGGGTATTAGTAATTTCAAAATATAATTGAGTTTTTTTTTTTTTTTTTTGTTATTAGACCAAACCTCAATGGAAATTTTTGTAATTATCCATAAAAATACAGTAAAACCAATTAATAAAGATACAAGATAGAATTGGCTTGATGTCAAAC
The DNA here is from genome assembly GCA_016081115.2 of Rehmannia glutinosa. NCBI lineage: Eukaryota > Viridiplantae > Streptophyta > Magnoliopsida > Lamiales > Orobanchaceae > Rehmannia > Rehmannia glutinosa. The sequence continues at coordinate 1,163,855 of CM071924.1, forward strand.
ACGATAACTATGAATAACTATATTTTACTTATGAAAGCGTCAATAACTATATTTTACTTTAGAGTTTGAAAACATGGATGAAAAGAGTAACGAGACAATCTGACAGAAAGAAACCATGCCCCTTAACTCTGTAAAATCTGAGAGATATATCTAAAAATGGGGTGGTGCGGAATTTCATGTCATTAGTGAAGTCATGCATGACACATTTTATAGGATATTTAGGTAAACTGGGTGGGGTAAATTAGGTGGTCCAAACTCCAACATAGCAGCAGATCTAATGTGTTACATTTCATTTATTTAAATTGTGTGCACATATTAAGCACCAATCCTAATTAGTTAAATATGATATTGGAAAATTCAGCATATAATATTTACGAACACTTATTCAAAATTAGGAAAAGAGGAGTGATAAGAAAGCCAAAAAAGGTGACACTAGTGAGGGAGAAGGACTTTCGAAAACCCTTCTTTCGAAACTACTGAAACACTTATTCAAAATTGGTCCAAAATATTGAAATAAATAATATAAATGTAATTGAATGTACCCAGAATTTTTTTTCTTTGTTTTTAGTGCTGCGTTATGTCTCTTCTTGTTCATTAATTTTTTTTTCTTTGTTTTTAGTGCTGCTAAATGTGTTGGAGGAAAATATCTCAATTTCAGATAAAAAAAAAGGTTATTTAGAAATTAGAAGTGGGAATAGGGATTATTTTTGTTTATAGGAAGATGAGGATATTTAGGCTATAAGAGTGGGAAGAATATTGTTTGCTTCTATTGATTCTTCTCAAATTTTTGTTTGATACAAAATGACTAAAACACCCCTATTTATACTAAGACAACTTCTTAACCAATTGCTAAGATTTATTTGATCTAATGACTATAATTCATCATCTAGAATTATCTTATAAAATATCTACCTTCGTAGAAGTTTCTAGGAGCTTATCTTCAAATAATATGTAAGATATTTTCTCAAAACTTTTCTAGAGAAATTCTAGAACTTGGGTCATTTGGGGCTTTGACTCTAATTTTATCTTTTAATTCAAAAATATATTTTCAACTCCAATATTATTTGGACCCAAATTAAGTTTAACTTCCAACAAAATGTTGGTTTCGGGAATCCAGACGAGCAAAAGCAGCAAAAAAATAATTTTTTAAATTAAAACATCATACAATTTATTCATCCTTGAATTCCGTGAAAATTAACCGAATAGCGTTTTAGAATTGCTCGTCTAACAATTAAAAGTTGTGATATTGTACTTTTCGTGAAAAACTCCTTTTTCGACAGATGGGTGTGAAGGTAGAAGGAATCTTAATCCCTAGCACTATATATGGTGAATCCTCGTATTACTCTCAATGGGGTTAATTAACGATTTTTGAATGCCTTGCATAAGATCGCCAATAATTCTATTTGTCTTTACTCCAAATATGATCCAGTACACAATGATCGAATAAGAACACACACTTAGGACTTTGCTAGTAATTAATCTTACTTGTTTCTCTAACCAAGAATTTATGAAGTGTATTTGGATATGGAGAAGCTATTAGGAAGAACTAAGAAGAAACCCGAAACTACGGATGAGATCTTCTATTCCAAAATCGTGTTTCATTTCTATTTCAACACATGTGGATGATTGACACGTGTATTGCACTTACCATATTAAAACTCCACAATTTATGCTTGATTTATGCTTGAAAATAAACATGGTAAAGTGTAATACACGTGTCAATCATCCACACTTAGAATAGAAGATGAAATACGGTTATGGAATAGAAGATCCCATCCGCCTTTTAAGTTCACGACTATGCTAACAGTAAGCATGGGCATTTGCAATTTATGATTATCTAATATTCTCAATAATTAATCCGCTTAAAATTAACTCATTAATTTAAGGAACTTTAAAAATCAAGGGAAGCACCTTAGTAATGCATCTCGATTACCTAGTCTTAGGTGAATAGAAACCGAACCTATTTGATTTACAAAAATGGGATTTATACAGTCCATCTGTTAGTAAGTCTAAGGCATGGATGATTACTCAAAACCCATTGAGACTTAATAACTATGATCCATTTCAAATCACATTGATTCTTTAATATATCTCTATTAATCTCTACCCCAGCCAAGTTCTTTTAAATAAATGACTAAGAAATTAAAGCATAGGAGATTCACATATTCAATAGGTAACAGATCATTTGTTAACAATTCATTAGTTTCCATACACAAACACCATATGCCTTGTGTTGGCAAATCGAAAAATAGATCAAATGCACTACTGTAATGAGAAAAATCTTATCTACAAACATGCAACCTTTCAACTAAGAATTCCCATTGTTCTCTTCTAAAAACTCATACATTACGCATGCACTAGCATCCCCATGTCATTTAATTCTATGGAACAAGACATCCTTCTTTCAAGAATGCATCGTGTATGCGAGTCTTCCTGGGGCTTATTGATAAATTGCTAGGGTATTAGATAATAGACCAGACCATATGAAAATGATGGGGTTGAAAATGATTATATAAAGTTTGCAAGATAATTAATAATATAAGGTTGAGATTGAAAATTTGATAGTTCCAATGAGAGTGAATAAAACAAACACCATTTACATATTTCAAATAGTAAAAAGTGAGAAAATACTCAATGAGAATTGGGTAGCATCTAATTAGCCGATATGAAAACCATACAAGCCCAATTTTAATTTTCCCATAAAAAATAAAAATAAATATAATGTTCCGAAGTCGACAGTTGAAGACCAATTATTATTATTATTTTTTCAAATTTTTGTTTTTGGCCCTGTCACTATAGACAAGGGCGGATACAGAGTTGGGCCAATCTGCCCTGGCCCATCCGCTTTTTATATATTTTTTTGTGGAGAATTTTTTAAAAAAAATAGTTATAATTTGTATTGTTTCTTATTGATTTTCTATCCTACCCACCCCATTTTCGTATGAGTTTACATCTCACCGACATTCATGCCAAACGGAAGTTCTTCAACATATCTTGTATCTTTTTGTTTATATCATTATATATTTATGTACATATATGTAAACACAGTTACACACGTGTATTGTATTGATATGAATGCAGACTTCAAGTAAGTATAGAATTTGACTCAATTAATATTGATCGAGTTGGCGTGAGGATTTTGGCTGCAGATTCTTTCATTCGATCTGTAAAGGAAAAATAGAAAATGAAAAGAAAAATAAAAAGTAAAAGTTATATTTAGATCATTACCATCACATTTCGTCTTTTAGAATATATATATATTAATTTTTTTTATTAAGTTCGATTACCTTGGAGGAGGAGATATAAATTCCAAATAAACTCAAGGATACATGGTTCGAACCCCGATTAATATCCTTATAAAGGGTTAATGATACCACTTGAACTATAAGATAGTGGTCGATATATATATATATATATATATATATATATATATCAATTAATTAAGCTTAGTCATGAAAATCATTAGTCTCTCATACTCGGTCAAAGTCATAATGATATGAACATTATATTGTATTTCAACCAATCTAAACAAATTAAATGACACCATTTGTATAGATCGTTTTAATTTCTTCTTTAAATTCAAAGTTTGGATCACCATAAATACTTCAACGGTGAGAAATGATGACGTAAAGCCCCTAAAAATGTAAAACAATAGTGGTAATCGACCAACATGATCACTTATGTTCCGTGAAATTAATAAATAGCCACGTGTTTTCAAGAACATATTTTTAAATTTGTCATTTTCTAAATAATTGATGCGATACATAACTAGTTACATAGCTCGATATCGAGTCATGTAACTCGGCACTAAGTTATGTACCGTTCCCATAAATAAAAAAATAGTAAAGTGAACATTTGAACTAAAAATAACTAAAAAATATTTTTACTATAGAGAAAAGACTAAAAATCCGATGGACTAATTAATACAATATTTATCGACGTGATAATCAACATATCAACTTTACACTGACACAAGAGAGATGTGGGAGTCTTAAGGGTGGTTGCCCCTCTCAATGCGTAGCCAACAACAACAGTCTATGATTTCTTCACTTTTTTCCTTTTTGTTTCAACCCACTCAAAAAAAAAAAAAAAAAAAAAAAACATATCAACTTTGAACAGGTAGTACCCATTGTTAATTCTCTTACATTTTTAGTAGCTAAAATAATGAAAATCTGAGTCGCCCTAACAATCCAAATCGGCACATATTTCGGTACATTGTATAATATCTTAGCATATAGAATCAAAATATCAACAAATTAATTAACTATATAATAATGCATACACAAGATATAAGAATATCAATAATATTCCCTAAACATAATTAACATACGCGTGTCTACTCACTGCACAAAACTTATAAAGTGGGATGAAAAATATCTACAATCTGATTCAATTGGCAAGTATTGCAAGGAAAAGATAAACAAAAAAATTAAATAATGTTTTTATATTGATGATATGATGATATGATCAAAGCTCATCACCAAGAATTCCAGAAGCAAAAACATAAATGCAGTTTCCAAGGAAGATAAGCTAAGTGGGCCAATAAGAAATGTCCGCGTGTTAAGGGCTCATCATTGGGAGGCGTATCTTTAGAATTATGACGTGGTGGAATTGAATTTTTGTTTGCATTAATTATTAAATAAAAATGTGGGCTTATTATTTAATTTGTTATACCTACTTTGGTTGCGATGCTACTAGGGGTACAAGTGTGGGGTGGTCAGCCGCGGCGGCGGGCGGGATGGACGGCGGACGTCGCCGACCTTTGCTGGGATCGAGGCATGTGCACTCGATCACATGGATTTTTGTTGGAGGGTTTGACTGTTTAATATTTATTGATCACTTCAAATTTTTCTAGCTATAGTTATTCAACTCAAAAGTGGCTTTCATATTTGATTTGTTTGACTTGTCAAAAAAAGGCTTTTTTTTTTATCCCGTTGTTCGTGTAAAAGTTAAGTGTAGGTGAGGATGAAACTGAACTCCTCATACCCATATATTTGCCATATATTTGGATGAATAAATCAATTGTACTTCATTCGGTCGTTTCTTGAGCATTGGTATTTCGATTCGCAACAACTTTTTGTAAAAAAATGAACGTTAAAACTAGCCAGGGTGGAGATTGCTTCAGAAAACCTAAAAGCGAGGTCACTAGCAATTCCCATCTCTCCCTAAATGCCCATATCATTCAGAAAAATATAATGTCGTCCTATTAATAATAAGAATGATTTTTTGTTTTGTTTGTTAGGGCAAAATATTAATTATTAATGAGCTCAAGGGTACTAAATCAAAAATACATTAATTGCTCTAATCCAATATTTCCACATGGTCATTTTAATCCCGCTGATGTTTGTATTGTCAATCTGTTTTTCTCCGAAAACGATTTCACGTTTTGGTGTTCCTTTGGGTTTTGAACAAGCCCAAATGATGCAAGAAATGCTTAATTTGATCATTATGTCCCACGTACGAAAACCCAAACAAATCATAGCATTGAACCCATATGCTGTAAATTTATTGCATTCAAAAAAGAGATGTTGATTTGTTTCTTTCTCCTTCTGGCATAGTGCCCAAATTAAGAGAAGGAACTTGATTTGAGATCACTCCACGTTTCACTAGCAATTCCTTAATTGGTAACCATCCTTGTAATAACTTCCACCCAAATGCGCACTTTATTATGAATCATCTTACCCAAGATCCGACCAAGAATTTTGTAAAAATTAAGAGGGATAATTACAAAAACACCCCTGAGGTTTGGGCTGGTTACGAAAAATCCGACATGTTTCAAAATTACAAAAAGTCTCTTTATGTTTGATTCTCGCCTTAAATTTAAGGGGTTAATTGTAAGTTTTTACAAAAGTCAGGGTTTTTTTGAAATATTTTTTGTTATGGAGAAGAAAATGTAGGACGAATCAAAACTCAAGGGTTTTTTTTTTTTTTGTAATTTTAAAAAATGTCCTGGGTTTCTTTGTAATTAGCCCAAACATAAAGGGTGTTTTTGTAATTATCCCTAATTAAGAAGGATGTTTTTGTCTTTTGGATAAAACGATTTTTTTGTCTTTTTATCCAACCACTTCAGTTCCATCCTCCCCCAGCAATTTTTGGCTTATGTTGTAAACATTACTAACTCCTGATTATTAATTATTTTTAACTTTAGCTAAAATAAATAATTTCTTCTAAAAGTAGAAATGTTATTAGCACTACCAACATAGGTGTATATATCCATGATAAATTGGAACTATAAAAGGATCCAATAACACCAAATATATATTATATATATGTGTGCGCGAGCATGTGTATGCTAGCTAAATATAAAAGACGTACATGATCGATTTTACTGCTTTCTAATGTCACATTATATCCAATTGCTTATAACATTTGGCTCTCAAAATTTTAATTTTGACTTGAAACATGTCTTTGTTGAGCAAACCCCAATTTTGCAAATGATTTTAGAAGCTTTTGAAGCGGAATTAATTTGATCACATAACACATAATTTTTAATTTGCCTTATTTTGACACGCATTAGATAGTATCAAACTTCAAAACCACTTGCACTATATTTTATATATACTTCGTCCTCTTGAAACCACATTCAAATACTTCACAGCCCGATCAACCTTCTAACCATATATATTTATATTTTTGTAACTTAAAAGCTAGCGTGTTGTAAAATTTCTCGTCTTCCCGATTAATCCCCGTCTAGGCACTAGACCCTCCTTTGTTCGCCTACATTTTTTCTTTCAATTAGACATCGTCTAACCCCGTCGATCCCGCCTAACCCCGCCAACACTCCGCCTGTGCAAGGCCCACCCACCACCGCCGACTAGCACTTTCTACAACATTGCGTAAAAGTTTGAACAAATATATAGAGAAAAATAGAAAATTCGTGCAGTTACTTTGATCATTTAGACATTTAGTCCTATGTGTTGTCCAATTTCAATCTTATTAGTCAATTATCTTTTAAATTTTTGGACAATACGTCCTATTTTGGCCAGATCTCTCCAAAATCACCGGAATTGAGTAATACAAATGACTAAATGTCTAAATGGTCAAAGTTACCAAACGAATTTCTAAATTTTCCCCAAAATATTTATACACATCAATTTTTTGCCTAGTCAACTTTTAGATATTTTGATAGATATATAGAGCCCATGAGAAAGAGATTAAATGCCATACTCCCATATTTTAATCTTCACAAAAAAAAAAAAAAAAAAAACACGTGGTCTCTAATAATTGGATACTTCCATTTCAAAACCACCAAAAATTGACTCTCCTCCATCAGATAATTTCAACACCCCCACCCCACCCACCCCAAACAAAAACCACTATATATAATAAACCCAAGAAACAAACCATGTAAGGTTAAGGTTTCACCGTTCATAGTGTTAATTTGTGCACATATATATCTACCCTTGTTGTCTACCTTAGCTTGTGCCACCTATACCATGCATTACTCCTCCTCATCACTTTGTTTTCCTCCATTTCTTGTTTTACATCTTCATCCGATGATGTCCTTGATTATCATTGTAATAATTTTTGTGCTTTTTTTGTTGCAATGGAAATGGGTGAATAAGCGTGGTTACAAAACGCGACTTCCCCTGGCTCCATGGGTTGGCCTTATATTGGTGAAACACTCAAGCTCTACACTCAACATCCCAACACCTTCTTTTCCATTAGGTCAAAAAGGTAATTAATGGCAATTTATATATCATCAACTTATGGTCATGTTTGGCATAGGTGCAAAGAACTTCCCTCAGCTTGCCCCGAGTTGGAAACGAGGCACTGAGGAGTTTTTGCAAACTCTAAAAAAAAAAAAAAGTAATTCTCAGCTTACAGATGGAAAATATAATTGTAATTCTCTAAGCTTTGAGACTCAAAAACACAAAATTTATTCTCAGTTTACAGATGAAAACATAATTGTGTTTTTGAGTCTCAAGCTAAGAATCACTTTTTTTAGAGTTAGCAAACACTCCCTTAGAAAAAGAGAGTTACTTTTCACTCTAAAAAGTTATTCAAAAAAATAATTTTTTTGAGCTGTCGAAGCAGAATCACTTTTTTAGAGTTAGCAAACACTCGAGGGAGTTATTTTTGGCTCTACAAAAATGATTCTCAGATTCAAATATATATGTTTTGTTTTTATTTCTGAAAGTTGAGAATCACTTTCCTCTTAGTCTCGGAACACTCCTTAAGCAAATACTCCTTAATTTTGGGCTAAGAATAACCGAGCCGGTGGCTATGCCCCTGCGAGCACTCCTAAGTAATTATGGTTGCTAGCACATATGATTCATGAGTTGCATTCCCATGTATCATTTAAGTCTTAATAATTCTTGAAAAAAAAAGTGACATTGTTTTGTTTTTTATTTAATTATCTAAAGGTATGGTAGCATATTCAAGAGTCACATATTGGGATGTCCATGTGTGATGATATCAAGCCCAGAAGCAGCAAAGATAGTTTTAGTAACCAAAGCTCATCTTTTCAAGCCAACATATCCACCAAGCAAAGAGAAAATGATTGGACCTGAGGCACTTTTTTTTTCACCAAGGTGATTACCATTCAATGCTCAAGAAATTGGTTCAGTCCTCATTTTCACCCTCTGCCATTAGAGGATCTGTTCATGCTATTGAAAATATAGTCCTCAATTGTCTACCCAAATGGGAAAATGCCACTCCTATATACACTTTGCAAGAGATGAAAAAGGTAACTAATTATTGATCAGGGTTCGCTCGAATCCTGTATTTTTCAGTTTTCTTTGAAATTTATCCCCTCCCACCAACCACTACTCTCAACTTATTAAAAAAGTGATAATTACAAAACACCCCTCAGGTTTGGGTTGATTATAAAAAAACCCAGACATGTTTCAAATTACAAAAAAAAACCTTCAAGTAAATTTAAGGGGGTAAGTACTGTTATATTTTTGTAAACGTCAAGGGATTTTTGAAATATATTTCAAAATTACAGGGAAAATTGTAAGACGGAATCAAACCTCAAGGTTTTTTTTTTTTGTAATTTTTAAAAACTCTGGGTTTTTTTGTAAATAGCCCAAATCTTAGGGTGTTTTTGTAATTATCCCAAAAAAACATTATGTTACTTTATTTTTTTCTTCTCAACTGTCATTTTTTATTTATTTTATTTTGTTTTTTTTAGTATGCTTTTGAGGTGGCTATGATTTCTGCCTTTGGTGACAACCCGGAACAAGAAACACAAGGAATTAAATGTTTGTACCAAAAGTTGGAGAAAGGGTACAATTCAATGCCTTTGGATTTTCCTGGCACTCCATTTCACAAAGCAATGAAGGTAAAGAATACATGACATCATTTCATGTGTACACGTAGTTGTTGTACTCGATATCACCTTTAAATTTTGGTCTAATATCTTTGAAAATTTTGGATATTTTACTTGATCTTGATCAGAATTATATAATTTTACTGTAATTGCTAACTAGGACCAATATGTGTACGTTGATGTGTAATAAGTTTAGGATTTTTGATTTACACGTCAAATCACCAAAAATAGACATATAAATTTGGGAATTTTAATGATTTGGTGGCAATTAAGTGTCAAATCACCAAAATTCCCTATTTTTCTGACAGGAATGAGCTGACCAATCATAGTCAATCTCCATAAAATATGACTAAAAATATCTAAATTTTTAAAAAAATATTTCAAATAAAATTTAAAGATTACTAAATTAAATTTCAAAATAGTCCAAGTTACATGACTAAATAAATTATTTTCCCTACTATATTTATGCCTCCAAGTCAACATGAACAATAAAAGAAATATCTCTCGCGCGTTTTTATTTTTTTTTTATCTTTTTGGTTTTTCGTCGTCTTCTTTATTTGGAGTACATAAGATTTTCTATTTCTCTTTGATGTTATTTTTTTAAAAAATTCACATTGATATTATATGCACGTCAAATATGTATTATTATTTTGTTGAATATATATTTTCAGACTTAATTGTTGTGCATTTATAATATAATATAAATTACGTATTTGTTGTTACGTTGAAGTGCAGGCAAGGAAATCATTGAATGAGAGATTGAGGAAGTTAATTGAGAAGAGAAGAAGAAGTGGGGAAAGTGGTGGAGGCTTGCTTGGGATTTTGTTAAAAAAGCAGAAGCTGAATGAAATAAGTGATTCCCAAATAGCTGATAACATAATTGGAGTTATATTTGCAGCTCATGATACCACAGCAAGTGTGCTGACGTGGGTGCTCAAGTACTTGCACGATAATGCCAATGTCTTGGAAGCTGTCGTGGTAATTTATAACAAGACCTATTTATATTAATTTATATATATACATCCTTTCTTTCTCATCTCACATGTTTAATAATTAGGGTTATCTTTGTGTCCCAAATTTTAGAGTTCCAAAAAAGCACATAATTCTCAGGAACGGAGCCAGAAAATAAGGTTTAGGGGCGGAATTTATTTTTTCTTAAATTTGTAAAGAGGTACTTTTTATTTTTTAGAGGGGGCGAAATGTTAAAATTATTAAATTTTATATACAAATTTTATATTAATTATGACAGAAAATCGAAGTTGAGGGGGTGCGACCGCCGCCAGCCCCCTGGCTCCATCCCTGACAACACTTCAGTTAATAAGATTTTGTATTTTTTACATCAAATTACTCAAAATATAAAGTATTCTTTTGGGACATCAAAATAATAAGGGATAATTACCAAAAAAAAACTGAGGTTTTGGCTAATTACTAAATAATCCGGAGACGTTTCAAAATTGCAAAAAAAGAAAAAGAAAAACTGATTAGGGGGGTTTTGAAGTGTTTTCTCTTTATGAAAGAGAAACATGTAAGACACAATCATCCTTAAGATTTTTAACCTTTTTTACAATTTTCAAAAATATCTGTACTTTTTTGTTATTAGTCTGAACCTCAGGGAGGTCTTTGTAATTATCCCAAATAACAAAAAAAAAATCTCACTACAAGCAATTATAAATCCAAATTTTGTTGTATATATTCTTTGTACATGAAAAAATTGTTCCTTATTAAAGGAGATGTACTAATTATTGCACCGGTTCAATATAGAACTATCCACTACTTTATCTTCTTCCTATTGTGTACAATGCATCTAATTTAATTAATGGTTTTGATTTCTAATTTTGACTAATTGTGTTTTAAGATGCATGAATAAGGGCACGTTTGATGATTTAATTCTTTTATCACATGTATGTTAATTTTAGATTTCATCATAACATATTAACATGTTAAGTACCATATTTCAGAGGGAGCAAGATGGAATTCGACGCAAGCTACAACATGAAGACAAACGTGCCCTTACGTGGGATGACACCCGACATATGCTGCTCACTACCAGGGTACTTTTTTTTTAAAATTTTTTCCTCTTCCCTTTTTATTTTTTATCTGTTGATTTTAGAAAAATCACCCCATTTTTTATTTTTATTTTTATTAACTAAACCAAACGCAAGAATTGGCATGTGCCTTTAATGGCATTTCATTTAGTTTCTTAAAAAGATCAAATATATATACACAATAAACATAATAGGACAAGTTTAAATCCTAATAATAGTAAACTAGTAGCTCTTTTGTAAAAATCTCCGCTTAACCCCACGATTAGTCGCTGCGCTGACTTCCTCAAGTGTCTACGTTTTTCTTCGATTAGGCCCGACCTGGTCCCACCTAACCCACCAAGGCTTTTGGCGCTAGATCCCAGTCTGCCGCCCCACTAACGCCTAAGTACCTTTGAGTTTTAATTTCACGCATTTTAATTGGATCATATATTTACACGAGTTTTGTACATGTTGATATTATTATCAGGTGATACAGGAGACCTTAAGAAGTGCTAGCATTCTATCATTTACTTTCAGAGAGGCAGTTGAAGATGTTGAATTCCAAGGTTATGTCATCCCCAAAGGTTGGAAGGTTCTCCCTCTCTTTAGGACCATTCACCACTCTTCAGATTTCTTCCCCCAACCAGAAATATTTGACCCTTCAAGATTTGAGGTAATCTAATTTTATATGCTTTTTAATACAATTACTTTATATAGTGTAACAAATTAAATAAACTTAAGGAAAAAAAAGATGAAGTGGTCACAATTAGAATAATTCAAGATTCTTGGAGTGGGACATTTTAATCTATTCTCTGTCTCAAAAAATATAAGGTTGTCAATGTGTCAAATTATCTTGGTGCCGTGTGTTATCTCTTTCCATCATTATTATTCAATCTTCCTTCATCTTTGGGCCTTAGCTAGCCCCTATGATGTTGAAAATCTTCAAGTTATCACAACACGTGACCTACTCTTGTAGGGTAGCTACTTTTTATGCACAAGCATCTCTATATCTCATGAGAAACATGGGCTAGCTTTGGATATAAATTAAAGGGAAAATAGGTTTTTTAGTTGTGTTTGATATTTAGTTTTTTAAATAGTCACGTTTAAATTTAAGTCTAATATCTTTTCAAATATTTTTATATTTAATTTAATTTTAACCGGAATTGTGTAATTTTACCGTAATTGCTAACTAGGATCGATAGGTGTTAATTTGTCTAAAAAAGTTAGGGGTTTTACTGGTCTGGCGCAAAAATTGACACTCACATAAATTTTTTGGGTTTTAACATTTTGGTGATAATTTTTGCACCAAATCACCGAAATACCTAATTCTTTTGATGTCTTTGCACATAATCGGCCGAGTCAATAATTTACCGATAAAATTATATAATCTTCAAGTTAAAATAGGACTAAGTGTCAAGTTTGTTTAAAAGATATTTGACTAATATTTAAATGTAACGACTAAATCTCAAAATATTGCAAGTTACATAACCAACGAAATCATTTTCCCTAAATTAAATACGTACGTAATTATACATGTGCACGTACGTACACATTTATATACATATGTATGCAATAATATATGTATAATATAACATCGATAATTTAATACTCGATTAAATAATAACATCGTTTAAATAATACTTTTGGTCAGTCCCGACTTGGGGACAATAAGCAAATTAATAATTAACTATTTTACTATCTGACTACATTAATAAATATAGGCAATCCCAAGATTATTAATTTATCGAGGTTTAACTATACATGATTATGGCAGGTTCCTCCGAAACCTAATACGTACATCCCGTTTGGCAACGGGGCGCATTCTTGTCCCGGAAGTGAACTTGCGAAGCTTGAAATGCTCATTTTCCTCCACCACCTCACCACCACTTATAGGTACTTTCTCTAGACATTTTTCTCTTAATTATTTTATAACACTTACCGACTTACGTATATAATTTTGAAATTTTTAAATGGACTATCTAAGTGTGACAGACATGTCCAATTAAATGTCCATAAATTCACTGCAGAATAATAACTTGGAGGTACATGTATATTTGGTGGCATATATATTAATGTCGACTAAAATGTAGCATTGGAAATGTGTATACAAAGATTTACTAGTGAATTGTCAATCTGCTTGTATGGGAATCGAATCTTTAATATATTCTATAGGAGTTAGTCTAGGTTTGGACCATTTATTTTTGTTCCCTTGGGGAGTACAATGTGGTCCTAAAAAACAAAGAGAGTTGGTGATTATTATTGATTTTGATAGAGAGGATTATATAGGAAAAAATTGTGATCACTCACAATAGTCAACCTAGAGCTATCTATCCACACATACGACATGTATGCACCCAAAATCAAAGTTTTAGGCTTACGTACTTCATGGCTGCTCCTTATCTTAGGCCAATGAGTCAGTCGACTCGGACAGAGAAAAATACAAAATTTAGACGCTTAAATTTTTGTATAAAAATCGCCTTTTATATACAGTACATATATAAAATAAATAAAATAGTGCACCAAGTTCAATGTTTGTCACTTCTGAAACATTAAAGGGAGGCCGAGGTTCAAAAAAGTTTTCTATTGCAGCTTATCGGTCGAGCTCTGCTACAAGAATGAAGGGTCCATATCAATTCTCCTTGCTAACAAAATTATCACAGTTAATTTTTTTAAGGCCTAGGTTCAAATAAGTTTTCAATTGCAGTCGAGCTTTCCTACCAAGAATGAAGGGTCATATCAATTCTCGTTGCTAACAAAATTATCGCAGTTAATTTTTTTAAGGCCCAAAATTTAAATTTTTTCAAATTTAAAAGTCAATATATTAAACGGTCATCACTGCTGCTAGGATCATAATTTGCAGGAGGGGGAAACGAGGGCTCAATTTTAAAGTTCGACTCAGTCGAAAAAGAAAAAAAAAATAGGATCGGCCCTGATGTGCGTTAATCTTTGAACAGTGCCATGACTTTTTCCATTCAGATTTCTGAGGCTACGAGGCAATAAAACTGAAGCCACAATTTGTTCTGCCAGATAAATAGTAAAGAATAAAAAAAAAATAGGCACAATTATTGGTTGATTTTTTGGTAAATTTGTTGTAGAAATGCACTCAATGGTCATTCTTAAGAAAAGAATCTTTCTCTGTCTCTCCATTGTCCTTTTTTTTTGGTTATTTTGGAAAGACACATAAGAATGTTATATCATATATTTGTCGAAAATGGAAATTATACATGCCACAAAATCACTAGATTACTAAATTACTAAATTTATTGCCCCTGCTGTTCCACGTTGATTCAGTAGCTTATGGCAAGAAGTTACTGATTGTTATACTCATTTATATGCGGATGGGATCTTCTATTCCAAAACCGTGTTTATCTCCTATTCCAACCGTGTGTGGATGATTGACACGTGTATTACACTTACCATGTTAATTTTCAAGCATAAATCAAGCAGAAATTGTAGGGATCTAATATGGTAAGTGTAATACACGTGTCAATCATCCACACACGGTTGAATAAGAGATGAAACACGGCTTTTGGAAATAAAAGATCCCATGAGGCCTACACTACAAAACAAAATGTGGTCTTGTGATGCTAAAAATTTCATTTGGTGACGCTAATAATCGTCACAAGGTATATTATCTACGTATTTAAAAGTGTCATTAGTTGCACTGTTAAATTTTATGTCATGGAAATATCCGTGTTAAAAGATCTATGCATAGATAAAACTCACTTCCTGACGCTTTTTAATGGGTCATTATATGGTGACACTACTTTCTATCACAATTAAAGATTTACACTGCATTTTAAATGAATCTTTGTTGACATCTCTTGTAAAAATCTCCGCTTAATCCCGATTAGTCTCCGCCTAGGCGCTAGCTAAGTTCCCCTTGTTCGCTTACATTTTTCTTCCAATTAGGCCCAGCCAAACCCCCTCCAGATCCCGCCTAACCCCGCCAAAACTCCGTCTAGGCGCTAGGCCCCATGCAGTCTGCCGCATGACTAGCGCCTAGCGCTTTTTATAACATTGAGTCGCTACAAATGTTGTTAAATTTAGGGATGTTCTTCAGCGTCTTTAGAGTCGCGACGCTTTTGAAAATCAGTGTCCTTCCCGAATCAGATTAATTAATTAATTAATTATATTTCCCGAATCAGATTAATTAATTAATTAATTATATTTATGTTTGGCATCAGATGGAAAGTCATTGGGGCGGAGGATGCAATTCAATATGGACCATTTCCAGTGCCAAAAGGAGGACTACCAATTCAGGTTATCCCAAGGAGTAGTAAAAATATCAAATAAAAAAAATTATGAAAAAAATAGAAAAAGATTGGGGACAAAAGTGTTCCCTTTCCATTTCTTTTCCATTCTCATTTTCTTTTTTTAATTGTAATTCATCATATTTGTCGATAAGAAATCCCTTTTCGGTTTTATTTTTGTACAAAAATGTCTTGTGTTATAAACTATTTCTTGTAGGCAGGTCTTATTTTCTTTGTTTCAAGGGCACTTACATGCAATTTGGTCCAAGAGAAATAGAAAAGTGGCTCTAAAAAGAGGTAAAATTAAACAAAAAAAGACTACCTATGCTTTTTAATAAGAAGTATATGATTCAATGATTTACATTGAACACCTTAGGACATACACATATATACATAAACATAGATATATCTTTTTTGCCCCAATTTCTAGTAATAATTTTAAGGGCATAAAAAAAACCCAAGGTTTGAGCTAATTACAAAAAAACCCAGTAATTTTCAAAAATTACAAAAATCCCCTTAATCCCCTAGAGGTTTGATTCCGCTTAAATCTTCCTCATTCATAAGCAAAATATATTTCAAAATCCCCATGATATTTGTAAAAATATTACGATTACTGCCTTAAATTTGAGGCATTAATCAAACCTCGGGGCCTTTTGTAATTTTGAAACAACTCGAGATTTGTTTTGTAATTAGCCCAAACCTCGGGGTTGGTGTTTGTAATTATCCCTAATTATAGTAGGGAAGAATTCTAAGCATTTTACTTTTGTTCACATAGATTTCTTTTGTCATTTTTCTATTTCTCCAGAGGACCCCATTATTTTTGTCTTGTAATTTATTAGAGTTTGTGATGATTGTTGTACGGACAGGTGCAGTTTTGTAGTTCATACTCGTTCGCAAAAACAAGAATATATGTTATCATGACAATTACTATTTGTTTGTACGCATACTTTAAATGGAAATTAAAAAAACAAAAGATATATAAATCCTAGACAAAACAAGAAAATATCAAAAACCCATTTCTTTATCTCCATTAATTCATGTGTATTGTGTGCCTTATAAACAACCTTGAGGAGATGAAATCTGTGTGGCAATAAATATGGATGCAACTGCGCCTTGTTAACCAAAGAATCTTGTCCTCCTGTAATATATAATAATAGAGATAATTTTAATTCGTCCCAAATTATACGAGTTTTTACTACATTGCCGTTTAACTTTGAATTGTTATGTTGTATCCTTGAATTTTGCAAATTATTGCATTTAGCGCATAATTTCTAAATTTACCCCTTAACCTAGAGGCGTCAGTTTGTGACATGACACGAACTTAAAACGTATTTAGCAGGTATAGGTATAACTCTTTGCAGGTTTGGGTAAAATTCGGGTCGGACACAGTTAACACGGGAATTAAATAGGTCAAGTCAGGTCGACCCGTGTGTCAACACGATTGACCTATTTAACCCATTTAATTGTATAGTGACATGTTATTTTCATATTTTGGGATGTTTTAGTCGGTTAGATCATATATGATGTTTGATAAATTATTGAACGCATTTTCTAACAATTTAACATATTTTTTATTTGTAATTTCAACTTTTTCTCCATTTTTCAATTTTTTGTGTCAACATTAAATTTTCTTGTCAAAAATGTGTTGTATATCTTGACACGAATAATTAAATATATTGTGTTCATGTCAAACGTGTAATACTCGTGTCAGAACACGACCCGCGAACACGAAACACGATATGATTGGCACCTCTACCTTAACCTATATGGTTATCTTATATTGTGATCTCTGAAAATGGTATCATGGCATAGATTTATGTTGACATTTACTACTGTTTAATATCGAAATAATTGTTCGAGATATAATAGCTACAAGAAATCCACTAACAGTGACGATTAAATTTGGAAATTATAGGCTAAATGCAACAATTTTCAAATTCAGGAGGCAAAATAGAACAATTCAAAGTAAGTGAATAAAGTAGAAAAAATATGTATAATTTGGGGAGTAAATTAAAATTACGTCGTAATAATATATGTAATTTTAATGTGTGTGGTGCAATAAGTGAAAACGTGCATGCTATGCGGCCACGTTTATAGTGGCTAAAGCACAACTCAGTAGATATTGTATGGGATCTTGTTTGATTTGTTTCAGAATCCAGCTGGCTGATGTTATTATTGAGTTCGATGGTGGGAACTATGATTGATCTGATCCCAGTTTGGTTAATTGTCGTGTAGAAACTGTTTGAGAAATTTTTGTTGGATTGGGTAATAATGAAAATAGCAAACAGATTGTGGTTTTGGAATGTGTGATATTTGAACTGTCGAATTACATAGAAACATTACATACAAATATTGAGGCCTTAATATTGCAATTTCCGGTGTCCTCCTGAATTGATCCAAATAAACTTTAGTTAAAAAGGTATTAAAGAGTTTGGAAATTGGAATGAAATCGGATACATTTTGTGGAATCAAATCAAGTTGGTATTTTTAGTTTAAAAAAAGTAATATTTTAATTAGAAATATGTAATAGTTTTTATTCAAAACAAGTGATTCACGTTGTTAAATATAGTGTTGAAGATGATGTAAATAAGCAATAGCTACACATAGTGGCTAGCGACGAGAAAATTAACATGATTTTAAGGAATAAGTGATACTTCTTTGTTCACAGTAATATTTTTTTCACTTAAACGTGTAAAATATTTTTCACTTAAATGTGTTACTTTTTCAATTAAACGTGCAATATTTTTCACAAAATATTGTAATACTTTTATGTTCAATATGTAATATTTTATAGTTTAACGCGTAATATTTTTTACTTAAATGTATAATAAGGATGAGAATAAGACAAATTAATCATGAGCTTTTCTGTCGATACTAATTTCATGGCCAGAGCCTCGTTATTCTCTTTTATTGCTTAGAGAGATGCATTTTGCACTCAATGACAAGTATCCCATAAAAGAATGACATTTGAGTTTTGTATCGCTTTTTTTTTTTCCCCAATCTTTTCAATCTTCTCATTGACAAAGCTTAGTGCAAAAGTATTCTCTTTTAGTTTTGAACAAAGAATCTAACTGTCATATTCTTGGTGTTGGTTTTTCGCACATAGGGTTTAAGATTGTGTTCGAGAAAATAAAAAGTAAACGGTAGGCGTTAGGCAGGCACCATACTAGGACTTAGCGCATAGACAGAGTCTGGACTGTTTTAGGCGGGACTTGGGCGGAGTTACATAGGGTCTAATCGAAAAAAAAAACACAGGCGGATAAGTGGAATCCTAGTGCCTAGACGGGACTAATCGGAATTAGATTTTTAGAACAGTGGCAAGTATTAAATGCCATTTTTGAAGGAATAGCTGATGGATCCTCGCATGAATGAGCAAATGCCATTTTCATCAGTACAACACTGTTATTAAACAGAGATAAAACTCACCTCAAGACAATACCAAATGCCATTTTCCTCAGTACACTGTTATATAAACAGAAATAAAACTCACCTCAATAAATACGAAAACTTCAAAATGATATTTAGGGTAGACTACGAAAACTACCCTGAGACTTAGCCTAATAACAAAAAATTCCAGTTATCTTTGAAATCTTTTAAAATTACAAATACACACCTTAAGCTATCACGAACATCTCCTTCATGTTTGTATTTTCTTAACAAAATACACCCTCAAAAGGCGGAACTTGTACAAACGAAAAAATATCAACAGGGTGTTTGTAATTTTCAAAGATAACTGAATCTTTTTGTAATTGAACTTAACTGAATCTCAAGTGTATTTTTTGTAACTATCCATGATATTTATCGAACCACATACATCTACAATGTATGACTCATATCCAGATGAATTGAGCTGACTACTTCACTTAATGTTACATGTAAGGTTGCAGGCAAATAAAACAAGAATAAAATGAAGAGGAAATACTTTTTGAAGGAATTGCTGAAACTGAAAGCACTTACTGTTATATGGTCTCATTGAGCTACCACGAGCTTGTAGCTCAAGTGGTATCGCTCACCCTTTGTAGGAGTGTTGACCGGGATTCGAACCGGTATCTTTCTGTTTCTTTGAAATTTATCCCTCCTCCAACTAGTACTCCCAACTTATTAAAAAAAATGGTTATCACTGAGCTACAACCATATGCTTAAGGTATTTGCAAAAAAACTGTTACTCATACCTGTTCAGTGAGTAAAACCTTGGACTCGAACATTTATCAAATGACCAAACATCAGCAGTTTCCTTTCAAAGGATCAATCAAGCAAGAACCAAAACAAACTTAACATTAAACACAATAGTTTGCCTACTCCGGACAGTTACACTTCTCCCCTCGCCCCTTTAAGAACACAGCCAAGCAAGAAATTGACAGAACAGTCCGATTAGCGGATCGTTTCATTATTAAAAAGGTTGTTGCATTGTTTTCAATTTTCATATACAGAGAAGTAGACCCAAAATCAACTCTTAAATGGTTTTTTCTTGTTCTTTCTTCCTTAAAAAAGTCAATACATTCAGAACTATGCTGCAATGGAGTAATGCATTTATGATCATCTCCAACAACATCCAAGAATTCATTTATAATCAAACTAGCCAAAGTGGTTAAATTATCAACCCCACTCAAGCCACTAAAGGTTCGAGAGTAAAGGGAAAGAAGTCCAGAAAAGTTGTTTTTGGAGTTTCAATTCATATATTACAAATACCTCTAATTTACTTTGACATGAAAATACCTTTTTTGGTGAATTGAGTTCCTCATATTTATGTGTTTATCAAGACAAGTAAAAACATTGTTGATACAATATGTTAGATTGAGATATCCTGCTCCACAATCCTATTCCACTTCCTATTCCATTGTATTGGATGAATGTCACGTGTACAAGATGATGTTATAATTGTACATGTGTCATTCATCCAATACAGTGGAATAGAATTGCAGAACAGGAAATCTGGACTCAAACACATTGACACAATTTTTTTGGCTACTGCATTTTGAATGAGCCAGTCATGAAAAATGGACAAAGCTGCTTTGGTTGTTGTATTAACACAACGAAACAAAATGCGTAAAAAAGTCTAGCAAAATCAACCACAACTTCTCTAAATTGACATAGTAATCCAAGTGATGTCGTCCTAATTATTGTTGCTTTAACATCATATTCTAGTGTTGCTAACCACATCTACAACTGATCACATTCAATATTCAAAATGAACCAGGAAAACTAACCCTGAAGAACCCAATCAGACATCCCACGCAATTTTGTATATGTGCAAATATATGTTTGTTCGTGTCCAGGCATCAAAAGAGAGTGATGCAAAGAGTTTATGCACATAACAAAGAAAAATAAGATATTAGCACAATAGGATATTCCAATCTAAAATTCCACATTCAAGATCAACAAGAACACTCTAAATAAAGTATAGAAGCTTGTTCCCCAATACTACATTAATGAATTGGCGTCCAAAGACCCAATGATAGTACCATCTTCAACATCATATGTCTGTATGGTACTGAAAAAATTTGCCTAATTTATTGTCGTCCTTACAGAATGTTATCTGTTAAGCTTTAAATTAAAAGACAATATAAATGCAAGGGAAAAGTAACAAATTGCAATGACGCCGAGATACTATTGAAGAAGCAAGTTTCATAACGAAAATATGGCATTGGTAGAAAATCACATGGAGCATTACGGACCAAACCAAATTCACAATATTAAGATGATGTGCTTGTTAAAACTACGTAAAATTGCAGACATGGCATTTTTAGTAAAACAAACTACAAAACTCAAATTCAACCAGAAAACACAAAAAAGAGTTCAAATGTTACACTTTTGATTCTTCCCTGGAGATTCAACAACTGCAAATCGAACAACTTCTTTAAACTAATAAACAAAGGAATTAACTTGTAATGCACCTTACTCATGTACTCATTATATCCCTCCCCAAAGGTCTCAAGCATCAAGGCCTCCTCCAACTCTGCCTTTGTCCATAATACATCTAGCAGACCGCAAGAATAAACAACAGGCACACACGCTCCAAGTGCAATAAAGTATGAAATTCAAATTCAACCGTTAAGCACAAAAAAACATTCCAATGTAATACTTTTGTTTCATGCCTGAGGATTCAACAACTGCAAAATCTAACAAACTCTTTAAACTAATAAACAAAAGGAATTAACTTGTAACGAACCTTACTCATGTACTCACTATACCTCTCCCCAAAGGTCTCTAGCATCAATGCCTCCTCCAACTTCGCCTTTTGCCCATAATACATCAAGCAGACCGCAACAGTAAACAAAGCACTCATCGGTGCTCTCAGTGCAGTAAAGTAAGTGACAAACAGGAGCATCGTTGATGCATAAATTGGATGACGCAAAAACCTGTAAGGTCCAAACTGAACAACAGCGGTAGGCACAACCACCTTCTCCGAATACTTAGACAAGTATAACGTCGAGTGATACTGCATGAACACTGTCAACATGATCAAAACCCAAATGCCCACATTGTTCCACCCACCCGGTACGAGATGCAGTTCTGTTCCTTCAAATGCTGCTAGCCAATGCCCAACCATCACTCCAACACAAAACAAAAGCTTATTCCAATTAGGCAAGCTAATATCCCACTTGGTGTCATGCTCCCTAGGGTAATAATCACCGTACAACCGTTTTCGGACGCTAACATTGAGGAAAAAGAAATAATGGTACACGAAAAAGAATACAAAGGGCCATCCTTCAAGAAATCCATTGAAATGTGCAGGTGGAACTAATGTTAGCCAAGTGAAAGCTGAGGTAACAATGGCAAGTTGTTCCACTAAGTTGGCTTCCCCCTTTAAATATTTACTAAGACTGTAAACACCATAAATTGCAAGGCCAATGGCCACCATCCATGGCCAGAACAACCACGTCCAACTAAAATACATCCAGAAAAATGGATTAAACAGCAAATTTACCGTCCATTTGGATGCAGCAACCGCAATAGAGAATACCAAACACCACTTGCAAATGTCGACAGGGGTCACTTGCAAAAGGGCAGATTTCAGAGAATCGAAAGAGAAACCTTCGAGTCTTTCCAACAATGGGTTTGGCGCATCCGAATCTGCTGGGGCAGTGAAACTCGAAAACGAGCATTTCAACGTGCGAAAAGGGCGTCTAGAATTCGAATTGGATAACGATGAAAAAAATGGATTATCCCAATTGGGAACAGCAAATCGAGAGCAGTTCGACGAGGTACTTCTGATAAGCCTTGAATTGTTCTGGGCCAACGAGTTTTTTAAAGATAAATCTTTGCATTGAAGCCGTTTGTTAAAAGGTCCGAGCGAGATTAAATAGGTACTTGGAGAGAGAGTAGAGCTAAAAGGAGTCACCTTTGAACAGACCAACGAAGCGGCTGCCTCCATAGTATGTTATCTTGAAGCCCACAGTGCCGAGAAGCGATGTTGAAAGCCTATTTCTTCATGGAAGTACTGAGAGAATCTGCAAGGTCACATGGTTCCGAGCTTTATAATGGCGATTGGGTTTTCTATTTGGAGAGTTTAGTGCAAACTCATACCAATGAGTCAATGACACTATTTAGTATGATTTTTTCGTGCCAATTTATATCATTTCTAAGTGGGTAATAGACAATAGACGCAATTTTATATGTTTGTAAATATAAGGGATAATTTCAAAACTAATACCCAAACTTTACCTACTTTTTCTTTTGGTGCCTCACGTTCCGAACTCATCAAAAATAATCATCAAAGTTACACATTTTAATCACCGTCACTACCTACGTTAGTTGACCGTGTAATACTAACAAAGTGATTGACCGCAATGGTGGGTTTCAGGTGACAATTCATAATCAACCGCTTTATTCTCTATTTGTTCCCAAATTTCTCCCCAAATTCAATTCCAAACCCTAATTTTATCATTTTAGAACTTTAATTGAATCTAACCCCAAATCTCTACTACAAGCGGGATTTTGTAACTTGTTGCTTGATGGCTCAAAAGCTACTCTAAAAACCGTAAGTCTTGTCCTATCGTTTTGTAGTATAGATTATTGAGTACCGAGTGTCATTCCCACGAGGATTGTAAGTACTAATAATTACCGTCTTTTGATTATTTAATCTAACAATTTTCGAGTTTTTGTTTGATGAAAAAGGAAAACAAATTATAAATTGTAAAAATGAAGGAAGATTTGTAAAATAAGAAATCAAGAGATAGAAATGTGTTTGAATGTAAATCCCTCTAGAATGTTTTTGTGATTTGACAAGTTAAAAATACAACCGTAAGCCCTTAAGCAAAAACCAACCTCTTTTAATAAAATCTCATGTCTTGTGGACCGTAGAAATTCCCAATTTAAGTTAAACCCTTTCTCAAGGCGAAAAACTTATAATCTCAAGTTGATTAATCAAATCTCTTTTCTAGTTAAAACCCCAAGACAAAGATTATAACGATTTGTGAATTCCCATATTAGGTTTGACCCTAATCCGGAAGATTTATGTCGTCCTATATCTGTGGATTGCATGCAACTCTTTTCACTTATATAGGTTCTATTTCACCATGAATCTCGATTTCCTGATTAAAAATAAACTTCAAATCAATATTGCGCATATATCAATTCGAATGAACGAAGCATAATATAAGTAAATCACACAAAATATGAAGATTTTATTAAAAACATACACACCTTAATCACAAATCCATTCTGAGTTCATTACATTCAAACACTGAGTTTAGCTACACATGATTTTGACCAAAGAATAAATTACACAAGAAGATTTAAGTATTGTAGACATGGTGTACTTATCTTTCTCAAAATCTCAATTGACTTCTTTCTTGATTGATGATGTTGCTCCAAGCCTTCTTCTCCAATATTGCCCCAAGCTTTCTCCTCCAAGACCCTTGATCCCAATTCTACTTAATGAAATGAATACAATGAATATTTCCAGTATCTAATGAATTCCTCTCCCAACTTCAAACCTTGGCTTTTATAGGCAACCAATACATTGATAAGACTCTCTTTTTGTTAAACAATTGCCTCCATTTTCATTGTTGGTTGGTGAATTCTTGTACTCAATTGATGATTGAGGGAATACGGGGACATGTTGCAGAAAAAAATTGGGTGTTAAAGGTGTATAAAAGTGGTCAAAAAGCTTGGTAGGTGTATTTTACATAATTTTCGCATGGAAAAGTTGCGAGAAAAGTGCCGGACACGCCCGTGTCGCCCCGAGCAACAAACCGGCCGTCTTTGTTTTATCACACAGGGGACTCGGGAAACATGGTCGTGCTCCCAACACGCCAGGCCGTGTCTCTCGGACACGGCCGTGTTGGGAACACGGCCTGGCCGTGGTGAAGGTCTGTTTTGTGCGAAAAATCGAGTTTTTAGCTCGGCGAACACGGCCGTGTTGCGCCCGACACCCCTGCCCGTGTTGGACCAAAAAGGCCCCAAATGACGCGTTTGGCTTGGAATTTCGAGCGTTTTTGCATCCTTAAACTCCCGGTATGTTTTGACATGAATCCATGGTCCGAAATTCACCAAAATTAGCCCCGAATGGTCAATCTACATCAATAAAAGCACTCTGGAGTAATATGAACTAT
Source organism: Rehmannia glutinosa (assembly GCA_016081115.2). Lineage (NCBI taxonomy): Eukaryota > Viridiplantae > Streptophyta > Magnoliopsida > Lamiales > Orobanchaceae > Rehmannia > Rehmannia glutinosa. Next base: position 1,188,963 of record CM071924.1, read on the forward strand.
GTACAATCAAAAATTTACAAAACTAACAATAAAATAACTCAATTCTACTCAAATATACACATAAAACGTGCATAAAAAGACCCTTATCATTCTTCTTTGAAGGTGGCTCGGATCTCCATCACCACGGTCCATTTCAACTTCAAATGAGTCGAAACCTAATCTATTTTCATCGCCCAACCACTGCGTAGGTGTCTCTGGGGAAATGGCGAATTAATCGGTGGCAACTCGGAGATGGAGCTCGCCGCCTTCAGAGCCACTCCACCGCCTTCTCTACCGGGTCGTAGCCTAATCGATCTTGTAAATCATAAATATTAATAGTTGTGTTAACCGAGAGCCTTACCCGCCTATCTCTTAGCCCCTTTGATGTTAAAACTTTCTTTGTGCGATCTTTCCCACGGGAGGCTCTTGAAACCGTAGCGATTCGGGAAGAAGGTCACCAGTAAGGAAAATAAACTTCCCCAATTCAAGTGTTGCTTGTTAAAATAATGATTAATGATTGTAAATTAATCAGAGTAATTTACTTCTCAATAATAAATTAGTTAGTTGATTAATTTGAAATTTATTTTGCGATTGAATTATTTTAGCCACCTGGACAAAATATAATATATTAATTGATTATGAAAAAAATATATAATTTGTTTATTCTTAATTAATTTATAATTTATTAAAGTTGAATTTTCACTTCAATTGTTAAAAATAATGGATTTAAAAGGAGAGAGAGTGGTTTTGATTTGAAATTTCCAGTTTTAATTTTAAAATTTTGTTTTAAATTTTAGGTATAAAAATATTCTTTTCCATAGCAAATTTAATGTTTTATTTTTTTAATGGATAATGAGGATTTCAGTGTTTTAGAAATGAAAATGCAAGTAAAAATAAGGAAAAAAAGTATTTACCAAATTTTTACTCATCTTTACCTGTTGTAGTGTCACCCAAATCAAAATTGACGGTCAACTAACTAGTTAGTACCAACATTGATTAAAATGTGTAACGTTGATGGTCATTTTTGATGAGTTGAGAACGTGAGATACCAAAAGCAAAAAGTAGGTAAACTTGAGGTACCAATATTGAAATTATCCCGTAAATATAATTTAGTATAAACATATTAAATTCATAGTATTTTATTATTATATTGTGAAAATCTCGAATAGTTTAATTTTATTTACTCATTTTAGTTTCTTTCATTATATGATATTAATATAGAATTTCGACTATTTGAGCTTATGTATTTGAAATTGTTTGGAATTAATTTAGATGCTAACTTGAAAGATTATTTTAAAAAAAGCGCAACTTTAGATTTCATTTGGTTGAGTCATAAGAACTATACCAAGCTCAATCTATTTAAGACTTGTTTATAGGGGTCCAAGATATTACAATAAGCCCAAAGTGATGTGAGTAAAGGCACGAGTTGATGAATTGATTTAGATGGCCCAAGTGGATGAGGCCCAATTTCTCATCTAAAGAAGTTATTTCCTGACCCATGCCCAAGCCCACTATATATAGAGATATCAAATGGGTCGGACCAGGCCAGGTGCTAGCTCCGGGCCAAATGAAAATGGGCCGGGCTGAGCCAAATTCCATCGTTCCCAAGTCATTTTGAAAATTAAATACCATTAAATGCCATTAAATACGCATGAAAATTAAAGGCGTACCAACCTGACTAAATTTGGACCAATTTGACCCGACTCACGTATATATAAGTTTGTGAAAGCATCCCACTTTCACTCTTTGATTCCTACTTCTCAACTGAACTCACTTCACTTAGCTTAAAACAAAGTAAAATAACAAGAGAATTGAGAGAGAAGTGACCTAGAGCTCTATGGAGATAGACAACTTCACTTTCGTTTTCCTTCTCCAATTTTCTTGCTAAAACACCTAATTACCAATTACAGCTAAGTTAGACTTTTTAGAAGCATCGATTTGCGATGAGCCTTTCTAGGACAATTCTAAACCCTTTTAACCTTATTTGCATATCGCATGTTAGTTCTTTCCTCAATATTACATTGACTTTGAAATTACCTCAGCCCAAAGGATCGATGACGATTTGATTAATTCAATTATTACTATGACTTTTTGATCTACACTTTATAGAACATATATAGCATGATCAATATTCTATGTATACTAATATGTAGATTGGTAGGATATATATAAAAATATTGATGTGAGTACAAATTCAAAAAAAAAAGACATTTTTGTCAGGAATTATAGACTTCGTGCAATACATGGACTGTATAGTTGGTAGTATAGAAATAGAGGACTCCAAATCTGATAGAGTGAATTAAAGAGATAATTAAGAAGTGAGTTTAAATGAGGTATTGATATTTGGTTTTTTATTAACTAATGTAATAAAACTCCAAAACATACAAATCATACTTTACTATTATCAATAATATTATTATTTATCAAAAAATATATTATTAGTATTATTGTCATTATCATTGTTTGATAAAATAAACTTTATAATTTAGAGTCAAATAAAAGAAGCATTCCTGGGATTTTGTTGGCCTTTCGTTCTATATGGCCATTTTGGCCTATATCGTCTAATTTCCGCCCAAAATGCGACAGCTGATTATTCTCAAAGCTACTAAAAATAGGAAATATGCTTCTTCAATTCCTCAATTAATAAATGTGTGGAAAAATTTATCATAGACTATATTACACTAATTGCAACTTGTATACATTTTGTAATATCACCAAGGACTTATAAATTACAATTAACAATTAATTGTGATTGAGTCTGATAGCCAGATATGGTTCATTTTTATTAAATAAAAACTTTCGGGCAGATTTCTTATTAAAAAAAAAATAGAAAAACTAAGCGGACCATATCAATATGCAAATGACCAAGTTGCAACTAATTTAAGATAAGGTAAGAAGCTCATGAATAGATAGAAGACCGCTTAAAAAGCAAAAAAAAAATGAAAAAACGAATATGTAGACAATTATATATTTTTCAATTATAAAATTGAATAATATATAGAAGCAAATTTCGTTGTCTTAGTTCTATAAATTATTTGAAGATAACAGATTTTGAATTTTTATCATTAGGAACTTTTGGGTGTCATTGATGGGCACCAAAGTCATGTCTAATTTCCTCGTTGAGTAGTATTATAATTGATCAGTCAAAAAAGAAAAAAGTAAAAACATTAATTCGTTCAAATATTACTCTTGTTGGTTAGTAAGTAAAATAAGAAAGCTTATATATGTATTTCTATATATACTCCTTATTATTGGATGTTTCAATACATTAGGTGAATGTTATGTGTACAATAATGGTATGATATATCTTAGATTAAGGAATTTATATGATAAAATGACTTGAACTAGAACTTATATTATAGAGGATCCGTATGCTTAATTATTTGTGATGGCAAAATGTACTTAATTTCATTAAATGACTTGAACTCGAACGTCCAAGGATAAATCAAGCTTTCAAGATCAAGCGAACATGCAGGGCACTCTAGCTATATTTATATGTAGTTCGATTTCTTCTTTTCTAAGGCATTGATTAATTCTATGTTGTGCATTTATAATTGTATAAAAATTAAAATATGCTCTGATATGGCACTAGCTAGACTCGACTAGCTCATTCGACAGGGCAATCATAGTCAGGTAGCCGACATGCTGGACTTTTGAAGCACTAGTGCATCTTGGACGTTGTGTCGGGCCTGACGCTGGTAGACCTGAATGTCACTCATATGTAGGATTAGAATCTTGTGAAGCAACCCTAGGCTTGCTAAATCTTTTGAATAAGAAAGGTGGATCTTAGATATATCTATTTCCTTAAAATATTGAGATAGACTATATTTTATTAGAAATCTGAATCCTGCTATGACATAGGTTGATCAGATATAAATACAGGTATTTAGGCTCCATTTAGGGTATTCAATTATGATTTTTATTGCAATATATCATCTCAATATCTTTTCTATACTCGAGATCTTGTTTGATTTGTCAGAGTGTCTACGCCGAAGTCCCTCATGGTGCTTTGTAAATACTGTCGAGATCCCTCCCGAAGTTCACGCAAGAAATTTCAGGGTATTAAGGTAATTTTTGGTTGATGATCCATTCGAGCACATCATATTTAAATAATGATATCAACACGATAAAGCCGAAAGTGATTAAAAATGGAAGCATAAGATACCAATTTGATAGAGCCGAAAAGTGGAATATTGAAAATGAAAACAATGTAAACATGGGCACTGAAATTAAAATTGTCCCGACTTGTTATAACACTTAACCTTCACAATATTGTTGTTACCTGAATATACCTAGAATTCCATCACATTATTTAATTTTGAGAGAGGCTAAAAGACTAGCTAGTTCAGAAGTTGAATGGTGCACATAAAACGATCAAATTTATTTGAGTATTCTTTTCTGACTCATTACAAAGCAACCAGGACAAAAAGAATGTTTCAGACAAAGGTATGTTCGACCTGAATATTTCAAGCACTTATAAAACATGATAGGAGGAATTAAAGTCAATGCAAGCGTCACCATCAATAAAATTATCAATAATATTTTTTGTTTTAAATTGGTATTTTATTTCATATTATATATTAATAATATAAAATGCCTTTTCAAAATATGCTTGACATTAATCATAAATGTATCTGAGTGAATTTTGATACAAAGTTCAGTATAGTCTTTGTGTTTATTTCATATTTCACTACATTGGATCTCAACACGCGCGTATAATTTACATCTAAAAATCAACACATGTTTTAATCATCTTATAAACATGTTTCGATCCGATCTAATATTGAGCCGAAATACAAAAGTGGAACGGATATTTTTGCTAAGTTGAAGCACAAAGCCACGAAAAAATACCCAAAATAACCTGACCAATGAAGCATAAATTATAGTATAATTTCATGGGTGTGTGTGTGTGTGTGTGTGTGTTGGGGGTCCATTTTAGGCCAAATTGAGATTTTTATTGTTGAAAAATAGTCATTTTTTCAAAAACATGTTTTTAGGCATTTTTAGGCCAAAAAATTGATAGTTTAGCTCGTGTATTCTGGTGATGTCTTGGCCATTTTAAAAATTTGATAGTGTAATTTCATGGGCAGATCCATGGGGTTTGTCCCAATTTTAGGAAATAAAAAAATTATATGTTTTTTTAGGGGAAACCCGATTGGGGAAAAATTTTTACCAAGTCGACGCTTTTAGACATATTGAAAAATCTTGAGCCTATTTTGGTCAAGTCCGCCGATTTTTTATCTTGTGACTCGATGGATCATGTATTTTACATCTCTAAAAAATGGAGCTAAAAATCTATTTTTGAAAAAACAAATCTAAACAAAATACCCAAAATAACCAAAACCAATGAAAGCATATATATATTCCTCAAGTTCCTCTTGCTTCTCATCTTCTCCACCACCTTCACCTTCCACATTTCTCAGGCAAAAAAAAAAAAAAAATGCCAAATTTCCATCAAATCCTCAACGCAACTCATCAATGGAGCCGGACCCACCACGCCGGAACACAATTACTATCCACCGACGACACGAACCTAATAAACATCCCCTTTCTGATATCCGCCATTCTCAGCTTCGCCGCCGCCGCGATCTCCAGCGCCGGCGGAACAGGCGGCGGCGGTCTATTCATCCCCATCCTGAAAATCGTCGCCGGTCTCGACCTCAAACTAGCCTCCACCTTTTCGGCCTTCATGGTCACCGGCGGGTCCATCGCCAACGTGGCGTGCTACATGCTGGCAAAGGGCGGGGCCGGGCTGGTCGACTTCGACGTGGCGCTGATCTTCCAGCCGTGCATGCTGCTGGGAGTCAGCGTCGGGGTCGTGTGTAATCGGGTCCTACCCGAGTGGCTCATCACCGCGTTTTTCGCGGTTTTTCTCGGGTTTTCGACGTTCAAGACGTGTAAATCGGGAGTTCGGTGCTGGAAAACGGAGACGGAGAGAGGGGAGCAGGAGAAATATTAATGGGTGGGTGAAAATGGAAAATGGGGAGGAGCCTCTTTTTGGTAGTGAAGAAATGGTGAGGGGAAAGTAAAGGGGATGCCATGGATGAAGGTTGGGATGTTGGTTGTGATATGGTTTTCTTTTTCTGCTGTGTATCTTCTTCGAGGAAACAGCTATGGACAAGTAAGTATGAGTTGTTTTTAGGATTGATATTTCATTTATTGTTTTATTTATATCTTATTCCACCGTATGGATGATCAATAAATATGAGTTATTATTGATTATTTAAAATATTTAATTTTAGACCAAATAAATCAATTTGGAACAATACAAGTATGGTTTTTTTCTGCTTTAGTTTTCTAATTTTCTTGTGGGGTATTTATTTTAGTTTGTTTAATTATTGATTTTTTAATTTGTTCGATTTCATCAATTTACTTCCGCTTTGAATGAATACTTATTGGAATTAGAAAATCATGTTTTTAGATTGAGATTTCATATTCCATATTTAGTTCCATTTTGACCAATTCCAATTTACCATAAATGCTAACTGGGTAGTTGAATGCTAATGGAAGAAAAATACATAATGGAGTTGGATCTTGGCGTAATAAAGAAAAGTAGATTGTCAAAAATTGGCTCTCATGTTTCTTCATTTTATAGCTTTTATTTATGTCACTTTAAATGAAGTTTGGAATGTTCTTTTCCCATTCCTATGCATTTTCTTTTTTGTGTGTTTTTCTTTAAATGTTGTTCAATTTTTTAAAAGTTTTGAATATTGATTTTTGAATATGATTTTGAACAAATTTTTGAGTTCTTTACTTGAAATTGTTGACTATGACCGTAGATACACACATGTTTCAAATAAAAGTCTATTGTTTGGGGAAGAATCACATGCATTGTCAATCCCCAAATTTAGATATTTTGGTGATTTGAAACAAATATAAAATTTTTAATATTTTGGTTGCAAATCATTGTTAAATCATAAAAATCCCACTTTTTTGACATCATTGCACATTAGTCCATATCCAAAATTCTAAAAACTTACACATTTTTTAAAATTTGACTAAATGCATATCCAAATTTTAAAAGATGTTGAGTCTAAATTAAAATTTTAATGTAACTATTTAGAGCACTAAATTTCAAAATAACAAGACCAAAAATTATTTTTCCCCGCTAATTAACGTGCGAAATATCATTTTGGTATGAATTATTATTTGATTACATTTTTTCAATATTAGTTTGATTAATAAAGAAATAAAAGTGCATTGCCACTATCTCCGCTAGCTATAGCATTTGTCTATTTTTCCATGGGAAAGAGTTATGAGGAGAAATCAATTTTTTTTTATTTTAACTATTGCATTGTATGAGTGTTTATTTTCTCTAGATTCAGTTCACAACGTGTGCACATAGTAAGATTTAGTACAATATAATATAAGATATAATAAGCTTTATAATAATTAAAAAAAATTATCTGGATTGAATGAGTATTTGTGACACGAAATCTGGAAAAAAAAATTAAAAAAGAAAAAAATCTAAATCATATCAAGATAGATCGATTCTAGGAAGCACGACATTTCACAACGATGGATGATGTATACCCGTACCAAATACGTATCAACTAAAACTTACATTCAAACTCTTGATATCATCAGGGTATTATCCACATCAAGGCTTGTGGATCATTATACTGGATCATCTCATGCATTCAAATACCTCTTGCAATAATCTTCACTACATGGATTCTTTATTTTGGAGAAAATGTCAAGACTAATTCCTCTATTCATCAGGTGCTTAAGACAAAATTATATATTTATTTTGCATTTTCTTTAGGGATAATTACAAAATAACCCCTTCTCAATTATTTTGATTATTTTTAGTTTTTTCATATAAATACTCTGGGTAAATTCCAATATTTTTATAAATATGAAGGGGATTTTGAAATAATTTTTGCTTATGAAGGGTTTAAATGTTAGACAAAATAAAACTTCTAATTATATATTATTTTCAATTTTGAAAGTTAAACTCCAATTCTCAATTTTTTTTAATTAAGTCAAACCTCAAGGGTACTTTTGTAAACATCCCTTTTCTTCATTACTAATTGGCCACCTCAATATTTTATGCTCAAATTAAATAAACTCTAATCTTTAATGGTTGAAGGAAAATGGGGGTGAAAAAACAGGTCAATCATCTTGCAAACTCATGCTCCCACTAATGGCATTTCTAGGTGGTGCTCTTGGGGGACTTTTTGGAGTTGGAGGTGGTATGCTTATAAGTCCACTTCTTCTTCAATTGGGAAAAGAACCCGAAGTAAGTTTTTGCTACATACTTAGAAGAAAATAATAACATCATTACAAAATAATTCTTTTGCCAACATAAATGATTTTGTCACTAAAATTTTATGGTTACCTACAAAAAAAAAATAATTTTTTTCAAACCATACCGACAAATCACCAACAATTTTTTTAAATTTATCGATATAAATACTGTAGGCACTACAAGAAAATTCCAATTTACCGACAGAATTAACGACATAAATGACATTGTCACTAAATTTTATAATTACCTATAGAATACCTACAGAATAAATCATTTTTCTCCAAATTATACCGACAAATTACCGACGGTTTTTCAATTATCGATGATTTTTTGTAGGTATTTTTACCAACAATTTTAGATTCCGTAGGTAAATATTTTACCTACAATAATTTTACCTATAATTTTACTTTACTTTACAATTTTCTTAATATTTACCTACATATTTTATGTAAGTGAAACTGGTTTTTTCTTGTAGTGAGGTATTTTACCGTAGTTTTAGATTTAGTTGATAAATATTTTCCCTATAATGATTTTACCTAAAATAATTTTACATACATACTTTACAGTTATCTTAATACTTATAGAAAATTTGATTTTTTTCTTCTAGTGCTTGGTCAATATTAATATTTTTTTATATTGTTCACTACAAGAAATAAAAAAATCAGTTTACCTACATATTTTATTAAGATAATTGTAAAGTATATGTAAAATCGTTGTAGGTAAATATTTACCTACAAAATCTAAAATTGTTGGTAAATTTAATAATTGCCGGTAAATTTGGGGAAAATTATTTTTTTTTATTTTGTCGGTATTCTGTAGGTAACTGTAAAATTCAGTTACAAAATCATTTCTGTTGGTAAACTGTAATTTTTTTTCTTACAAAGTTTTCACCATTTTTTTATTTATATTGCCAATTGATTAATATTTATATATTTAGGTGACAGCAGCAACGTGTTCATTCATGGTTTTCTTCTCGTCAACCATGTCGGCGGTCCAGTACTTATTGTTGGGCATGGAACATATATCTGGTGCTCTTACATATTCATTTATTTGTTTTGTTGGTTCACTTGTTGGGCTTACATTAGTACAACGTGCCATAATGAAACATGGGAGGGCTTCGCTCATTGTGTTCTCGGTGGGCACGGTCATGGCTCTTAGTACTGTTTTGATAACAAGTTTTGGAGCTGTGGATGTTTGGATGGACTATACGAGTGGTAAAAACATGGGCTTCAAACAACCTTGTTAATTAGAAAAATGTTTTAATTTAGTTTTCCTGCCATTGGGTTATATATGTGTGTGGAATTGATTATGTGTTATTTACACCAATTAACCTGTCGTTCCGTTCTTTTTTTTTTGATTATTTTTGGAGAGCAGAGTGTGAAAATTTTACGTTGAAAAATGGGAATGACTTTTGAGAGTGTGAGTGGATATAAGATGAACATGTCATATTGATAGTTGTTGTGATGTTTTTTTTTTTTTTGATATAACAGTGATTAGATGTGATTAATGATTGGAAAATAAAAGAGATCGAATAGTTTATTTATGATATGATTGTATAAAAATAATATATTATATAGTTGATATAATAGTTTTTGGTATAATAGTGATTAAATGTGATTTGGTGAATAGTGCATTTTTTTACAACCAATCACACTTTCATCTAATTTTTTGTCCGGAAAGTGGAAGAGAGGAAAAATCCGCTCACAGGCAAACAATAACGTAAATATTTATTTTTTCCTTGTTTCTCTAGAGTTTTTGCCCAATTTTGATATACTTATACTTAATTGTGTAATGTTATTTTAACTATTGTAACATCAACGTAACTTGATTAGTGTCGTTAGCATGTTGTAAGTTGTAACATTAAGTTGAAACATGTAGTAGAAAATAGAAATGCCCAAATAGACGCAACGGAGGCCTAGATAAAAAAGAAAAAAACAAAACACTAATTTGTAAGAATTTACATATTTAAATTACACTTCAAAAAATCTCCGCATATCCCTGATTAGTCTACGTCTATGTGCTAAGCCCCCTTGTCCGCCTACGTTATTCTTCTGATTAGGCCCACCTAACCCCACTCAAGTTCCACCTAATCTTGCCCAGACTTCATCTAAACACTAGGCTCCAATCTACCGCTCGCCTAATGCCTAACGTTTTTAAAACACTGATAAAAATATAATATATAGTAATTTGGAGACTCCATGGACCAGTGGCAATTTCGTGGGTAGAACTTGCCAGCAACTTGTCTACTATTTAGGTACACTAAGCCAAAGGACCGACTTTGTAATACCTGTTATATATTAAATATAGAAATTGGATCAAATGTAGAACCACATTCTAATGTAAGTCCTATTGACTAATCACAACTCTTGATAATTAGGAATTGATATATGGTCAAGATTCAATCCTAAAATTTGGATGGTAGGGGCCTAAATTATTAGTATCAAGGAAATTGTGTAAATTTCATTACACCGGATAAGTTGCATTAGTTAGTTTAATTTTTAGTATTAATCTTAACTGCTTTTATTTCTTTACAATATAAAACAACTATTTCGTTCAAACTATGTATTATATGAATTCTAAATAAGCGCAAGATTTAATTGTGCTTCTTGTTAAAGCGCAAAATCACATTGTGCTTCCATTTAAATTGGCCAGTCCAATCCAACATGTATTTGAGGTAATGAAAAATTAAAAAACAAATCTAAATTAAAATAATAAAAAGGAAAAGAATAAATTATTGCATTAAAAGAAGAGCATGTGAAAATTTCCAAGAGAAAGGAAAGACGGTGGTAAAGGAAGATGTGCCGACATCATTCTTGAACATATTATACAATTATTTATTGATTAGTAAGCGGAAAATCTCACCAAAATCTGAAGCGTGTCATAGTCTGATCACTCTATACTTGAATCAATACTTTTTTTGAAATGATTGATCTATTTTAATTTGATATTAGATTTTATTTAATTTCAAATTCTTTGAAATTTTCTAACCGTAAATACTTTTATAGAGATAATATTTTTTTAAAATAATTTTAAGAATTTTACCAAGTTTCTAGTTACGACTAATAATCAATAAAAATATTTTACGAAATGAATCAACAAGGACAAAATATCAATCAAAACGTTATAAAAGATCTAAGATTCAAGTAAATTACAAAAGATGGTGTGATCCAATTAAGATTTGCTGGGATCATTGGACAATGTTTCAGTTGGGGGACAAAATTGATTTATATTTTTATTTGATTTATTATTAAATTCTAAAACTACTTAATTAATTATCCAGTATTATTAATCATTATTGGATCGCATATATAATTTCCCGGCCCACACGTCTCAAATCCGGTCCACGTGCCCGTTTTCTCCTACACGGCTCATGCACCCAATCATCTTAGGTATAAATGAAGTCCCTCCGCGTTATTTGTAAGTATTATGCCTTAATCAAAATCATGCATCCAATCATCTAAATTACATGCTTTGGATTATCTGATTTCACTTTGGAATTCTCCTAATTCCAATATTGATTTGAGATTCTGAAGGGAGCATTATTAGGGCCAATTCTCAACTACCAACTCAGGATAAGATTTGGACTTTTTTTTAGAATCTCTTTACTTAGAGTGATCTGTCAATCATCATTTTGGCGTTGTATGTGGGAACATTGTTAAGAGTTGAGACGCTTAGTGGCCAACACCAAAGTAGTATATGGATGCCCAGGAAGCACTGCACACCATTTCCGGCCTTCAGGAGAACCCGTGTATGGGGTTCAGCCCGAGCCAAGAGAGCCCTTCTACGAAGCTCAAGAGGCAAAAAACACTATATCATGTAAGTCACGTAACATATGGGAATCGAAATTACTTTAGCAGTAGATGAATTGATTCACGCGGATCTACAACTTGCCTACAAGCCTTCTTGATGTTGTGCACAACACCAGGAACTGTGTCCAATGTCCTTCCAGTACCATGAACCGGGTACACAAATATTCTTATCACTCCAATGGGTGTTATTAGAAAATGATCATTTTCTTGTTGTGTTGATTCCCTTATCTTAACTAGAGTCTTGATATGATACATTTATAGATAAAACCAGTGTTCTAAAAGCGCTAAACACTAATCGGATTGTAGATTGGAGTCTAACGGCTAGGTGAAAATTAATCGAAATTAGACGAAAATTTGTACACATTATTATCAAACATGGACGCACTCTAGTGTACCAACACCAAATACTAAGCAATATTTTCGAGGGTTCCTCAAATTCAATCACGTTTCACGAACCAAGATCGATTCAATTCAATCCATCTACATTCATGAAACTAAAAATAAGATTAAATCGGTCAAAATCATTTGGTTTGTGTGTCCACACGTGTACGTGTAATTTTATTTTCTTTTTTCCTAACAATAAATATAGGAGGAGTTACTAGAATTTCCCATGAGTTGAACACCCAATCCCCGAATTCCAAAGTCTCTGGTCGCTTTCGGCTTCCAACCTTTAAGCCGCAGCAATAACTGCACAAAAGCAGTTTTTTTATTCTCTTTTTTTACCCTATTTAAGCAGCCCATCTCTCACGTTCTTCCCCCTTCTGCATTTACTTACTTTTCTCTCTTTCATCTCTGCACAATAGAAATCACTCACATTTTCCTCTTATCCCAAAATCTGGTATGTTTTTTCTTCTTTTAAACTTGGGCTGTATTTCTTATGTGTTTCTGGGTTTTGCGTGAGTGGGTTTCCTGGAAATGTGGAATTAAAAATCAGTGGTTTGATTGTCACTTTTCTGTCATATTTTCCTTTTTTTTTCAAATGTGAAATTTAAGAACTAAGACTGAAAAACTTACAACATTAATGGGTATGCGAACGTTGGGGATTTCTGGTTCTGGGGTTATGTTTTTTTGTATTTGATGTTATTTTATTCAAATGATACTTAATAAAACTTCTATTTTTTTTCTCCAAAAGTATTTTTTTTTTCTGGAAGAACAAGAAGAGTCCATTCTCTGTTTACTGATTTTTCCCATTTTTCTAACTTTCGATATCTGATACATTTATTTAAGATGACCAGATCTTTACTTTTATAAAAAGCTTCAATTTTTGAATGCCCCAAAAATCTCTTACTGCATATTCTTGACAGATGCTATATTTTTTTTCTGTATGTATAAGCCATACTTAAATTGATTGATTTTGGATTTGGTGGTTCTTTTTAATTTATTTATTTACCCTTTTGTTTCCACATGTAGCTTTCCCTGTTCTTAAATCAATGGAGTACGAGGGTTCCTACCCGAAAGTGGCAGAGCCAAAAATTGAATGTCTTCTCTTTGGTGAGTTAAATATACATACTACACACACACAGACACACTCAGTGACAATGTTCTAAAAAGCGTTAGGTGCTAGTTGGGCGGCTAATTGGGGTCTAGCGCCTAAGCGGAGACTAATCGGGATTAGGTGGGTTTAGGCGGGGCCTAATTGGATTAATAACGTAGGCGGAAGGGGACCTAGCCCCTAGGTGGGGACTAATCGAGCTAGGCGGGGATTTTTATATCAGACACACACACACACTGGATGTTTTCTCCAGATATCTTACAAATAAAGGTTTAATCTTTCACTTTTCAGATGTTGACGATACCCTTTATCCCCTGAGTTCTGGTATATCAGCAGAATGCACCAAGAACATTATAGGTAACATATACATTATTATTATTATTACTCTTCATCCTGATGTTTGGGTAACTGTTGTATTGTTTTCTTTTACCATTTTTTTTAATCAATTCGGAATATATAAAAATAAAAGAGTAAAATGCTGTTTACAAAGCCAAACAACTAGCAATAACGAGAAACAAGAGAAAATCGGACAAAAAGATGGAATCAAGCCACATGCCGATCCCTGTAGCCAAAATGGGGCCTCATTAAAACCTACCAAGGTAAAACCCACCCTTGTGGGAAAAACACTTGGTAGGACAAAGAGTACCCCAGAAAGAAGAAAAGGCAAAACAAATCGAAAAAACTATCTGCTGAATAGCCCAAAGCGATGCGAAACATCAACAAAAGGAACCCTCTCCACTAATGTCTGAGGTGATAAAGTAAAGTGCGATCCGCAGCAATAACCTCATGAAGAAAAACTGGCGCCGTATCCCACCAAGTATTACCAACCGTTGTTTTCTTTTACCATTAATTCATTGACTAAGTCTTAATAATTGAATGTGTTAATCTTAGAATATATGATCAATAAGCTCGGCATTGAGGAGGATAAAGTCCCTGTAATGTGTGCTCAACTGTATAAGGAGTATGGAACCACTATGGCTGGTCTTCGGGTACGATTTTTTCTCCATCATATTATCAGATAGTATTTTAACTATGACAAATTTAGTGAAATATGAATTTGATGATATTTGAGAATTAACAAGTTTAATTCGTCATCCTTGGTTTTCTTACAGGCCATCGGGTATGATTTTGACTATGATGATTACCATAGGTAACAAAGCACGCTGCCTTTGCATTCCTTTACATGTTCTTTTCTTGTCTTTGTAAGGAAAATAGTTTGTTTTTGGTCTTGTAACTTTGGACTACTCGGACATTTAGTTCGTTAAGTTGTCACTTTTAAATTTTGGTCCAATATCTTTTAAAAATTCGAACATTTAGTTCGATTTTGACCAAAATTGTGTAATTTTATCAGAATTGCTGACTAGGACCCATGGAGAGCTGACGTGCCAAGAAATTTTTTGATGATTTGGCACAAAAAATTTACACGTGAAATTTGGGGATTTGAATGTGCCTTAGGTGACAATTTTTGTGCCAAATCACTAAAATGCCCGAATATTTTGACATGTCAACACCTAACCGGTCATAGTCAACTATTTTCGATAAAATTACACAATTTAGGCCAAATTAGACCAAATGTCCGAATCTTAAAAAGATATAAAGTAACTGCTTAGGGACTAAATCTTTAAGTAATCCAAGTTGCAAGACTAAAAAAATTATCTTCCCTCTTTGTAATATAGTGTCTGATATCACATCTTTCGTGCAGCTTCGTGCATGGTAGATTACCTTACGATTGGTTGAAGCCTGATCACACTTTGAGGAGCCTTTTGCATAGCTTGCCCATTCGTAAAGTTGTAAGTTCCTAATTTTTTTGTGTGGATAGAAGTGAAAAAGTATTCAGAGTTTTAGGCCTTTGACAATTTCATTCAATATATTAAACAGATCTTCTCAAATGGAAATGAAGCACATGTGGCTAAAGTTCTTAGCAGGCTCGGATTAGAGGACTGCTTTGACGACATAATTTGTTTTGAGACTTTGAATCCGACTCGTAAGGACAATGATGGTGAGTTTAAGACGGTCGGTTCAAATTAAGATCGTTGTAGCATAGAATTTTTCGTGCAAATGTATGACTGATTCAATAATCTGCTGCTGCTGGTGCAGAACTCCCCAAGCCTCCAATTGTTTGCAAGCCTTTCGAGAATTCATTTGAACAAGCTTTTAAAATTGCCGGGATTAACCCTCAGAAAACGGTGAGAAACTTGGCCTGTTGCCCCTAACTGAATATTTATATAGACTTTTTCTATATGTCAAGATTTCTTATATGATAAAATTTATTTCCTTCTCCAGCTGTTCTTCGATGACTCAATCCGCAATCTACAGACTGCAAAAATTATGGGCCTACGAACTGTTTGGGTATGTTTCGTTGATCATGATAAACTAAATTGTAAGGATGATTATTTAAACGAAGAGCATATTTTTGCTCACGACGCGTTTTTCTGAAAACAGGTTGGCTCGTCTCATAGAACAAAAAGCGTGGATTATGCGTTAGAGAGCATCCACAATATGAGGGAGGCATTACCAGAGTTGTGGGAAGCTTTGGAGAAGTCAGATGTTCGATATTCTGGAAAACCTGCTATTGAGACATATGTTAAAGCTTAGGGCAATGATTATCCGGAGCAACAACCGTTGACTTCCTTTCCTTGTTTTCGTGTTCGATTGCTTCTAAGTTCTAATATCGTAGTTTATTACTTTCTTAGGGTAAAAAAAATCATGAAGATGAGATCTTGATATTTCTAAGTGTGTCATTTGTATTTAGTGGATATGTATGTATCTTCTCCTCATGTGATCACTAATAAAACTTTCTTTCTTTCGGTTTTATGTACTTGTACTTCTCATTCTCCATTCTCTTGGTTTTGTTAATACTGAATTATATTTTTTTTGTTAAAAATTAATACTGAATTATATGAATGCTAAAGCAAGTAATGTGATGTTTGATGGTATCTTTATGATGTTGTTAACCATTCCATATTTTTCACGAGTTCTTTGTGGTTGCTTTTTCAAAACGTTAATGCAAAAAACAATAAGAAAAAAAAGTAAAAATGAAACGTTGAAAAAAAATGCTCAAAATGCATTTACATACTATAGACAAATTCTCTCTGTTGGGTGGATCTTCTAAGGTTCAATACAAAGTAGATTGGAACTAGCCTTTGGTTAATGGGCGTGAGTGAGGGCAAAGTGCGTTGTAAAACTCGTGTTGGTCAGTGCGACCTCTCCTAGTACGGTATGGTTTGGGGGGAAACCAAGCATAAGATGGGGGGCATGTGACGCCCGAACCACATATGGTGGAAAGTAATCACTAGTGCAAGAAAGACATAGATAAAGAGCGGCTCCTAGCATGCTTCTAGGTAGAGGGAAATATGAATGATCCAATCCTATATGTGAAGAACAAAACATTTTGAGACTGTACAAGAAAAGCTTAAAAAGACCTGATAGGTACTACTCGTTCTATATCTTAGATACCTTTTGATCGATGACCCCTGGGAAGCCTCTCAGGGAGCGCGTGAATGATGACAAATTAATGCGCACTAGAAAAACTCGTATTGGTTTGTGGGAACAATCATCGATCTGGAAAATGAAAATTACAAAACGCATTGCACGCATCTAAAGCAAGAAAACCTTACCCAATGATCCATTTTAAACTTCTTTTTTGGTCATTCCGTCCCGTTTTAGGGACGGGGCGAGTCTGGGTCATTAGATACCGACCCATGTGTAATGCCATTACACCCGCTCTTATAAGAATTTCCCACCCCATGTACTAAAAAAAACCAGGCGGATCAATATGGGGATATTTTGGTCATTTGAAGTGCCAAAAGTCCGATTGTCCTAATTCCCAAACCCTTGCGAACCCAAAAGTCTGCCTCTCTCTCAAAACTTACCTGATTGAGGGATGGAGGCAGCGAGGTGAAGAGACACAGGAGTGGACGAAAAAGGAGTTCCCAAAACCATTTTTTTTTTGTAATTGCTCTGAGAATTAACAATGGCGAAGCGAGAGTTATCCAATACCTTGAAGAACTTGAAGGTACAAGCAATAATTTTTTAATTGTTCTTCTTCTTGTTGTCTTTTAACTTGAAATTTTTTGTTTTTCCTGTGAATCAATCCAACATGGTCTGGTTTTAGTTAATCTGGGTTTTCTTTAATTTGCTCTTCTTGGAAATGCAGAGGTTTTTTTTTTTTAATACCTATGTGCTCCAAGGTTTATTATTCTTGATTTTTAACTTTTTCTGTGTGTTCAGTTTATGCAAAGGGCGTCTCAGAAAGATGAGAAAGCTAAGACAGAAGAAGAGGTCGTGCCTACTGGAGATTTCCCTTCCTCTAGTGCTGTTAAAAGATGGTATCTTTATGTTTTATTTTTTATATATATTTTTTCAATGTAAACATTGTAATTCTTGGTAAAAGTAAATTTATGTTTCTTGAATGCACGTTGCTTGTAGAACTTTATGTATCTTGATTGTGTATGGGCCGTAACTAGGGGTGTAAATGTATCGAGTCGAGTCGAGCCGAACATAGAAGTGTTCAAGATTGTTTAAATTTTAATCGAGCTTCAAAAATTGTTTTGAGCTTGGTTTGATTATTAATCGAATCGAGCTCGAACGAGCTTTAGTCAAGTCGAACACGAAACAAACTCGAGTAGCTTGATATTTGTGCACATATTTTATTCTTTTTTAACTAATCGAGTCGAGCTCGAGCCATTTATATCTAATCGAACGAAAAAACGTGTTCAAACTTGGTTCATTATGTTAATGAACCGAGCTCAAACGAGCTTTTAACGATCGATCTCGAATCGAGTATCGAATAGCTTTGTTCGTTTTCCGGCCCTAGCCGTAACTTTCCCCTTTTTTGTACTATTTCATACCTTCCTCTTTAATAAACTGGGAGAGAAGGAAAAGAGGAAGAACCTTCACCGGTTTGTGTTTTGATTCAAAAGAACAAATTAATGGTGTGGATAGCCCGTGGTTTTCAGTTAGCTCACTTTGTAGATATAGCTCTGATAAGTTTTCTCTTGGTTTTGTGATTGTGTAGCAAGATATTATGAAGCCTAAGATGATTATCTTTAGCAAGCTTTCTTTTATGAAGCTTTCTTTCTGTGCTATACCATAAAACTTTTCGTATTAAACATCGAGGCAGGCCCAGAGAATGTCGTAAGATAATTCAAACAAATCATCGTTAATTAAATAGTTGACGTTTGCACATAAAGAGAAAATGCAGAGAGCCGACTTTAATCTCATTGCCGATATGCGAAATTGTACCTAAAATGGATACCAGTCTAACTATCTTTTACTTTCTAACAAAGACTATACTGTTTGATATGCCTGATGAAATATCTCGTGTCGAACATCTTTCATGTCTCTACCATGTGGTAATTACAATAGGTTTTAGGGATAATTACAAAAGACCCCCTGAGGTTTTGGCTAATTACAAAAAAACTAGACATGTTTCAAAATTACAAAAAGCCCCTTAATTTTTTATAATGTCTAAAACTTAAGGGGGTAAATGTAATATTTCAAGAATATCAAGGGGGTTTGGAAATGTTTTTTGCTTATGAAGGGGAAAATATAAGACGGAATCAAACCTCGAAGTTTTTTTTTTTTTTTTAATTTTCAAAAATCACTAGGTTTTCTTGTAATTAGCCTAAACCTCAGGGGTGTTTTTGTAATTATCCCTAGGTTTTATTCTGCCCTGTGGGAATCTTTTATCTTATTTTATTTCTTTGCCTGATCACATGCAGTGTTGTTATAGTTGAAGGTGATCCCCATCCTGGGGCGACAAGAGGTCGCATGTCATTCTTAAGTTTTAACCCATCTATTGATGTGAGTGTAAAGGGTTTGAATGATCTACGATTCCTGAAACACTCTTCAGTTTTTGTAATCTTTCGATTTTTTGTTTCTCACTTTGAAGGCTTGTTTTGTAGAAACTCAATGGTGAAGCATCTGACCATAGTGAAACTGGTTCTGCTGCAACAAGTTCTGGCAGACAAAATGAAGGAACACCGATCAGGTTAGTGTTTTATTGACCCTTGAAGTTCCATTATTCTGTTAGCATAGATTTTGGATTTTGAAATGGAGGACCCACTGTTTAGCTATCTTTTTCAAAATCATGTTTTTTAGCCATTTTTGTGTTCATATGTCCACGTAACCCTTTTTTTCATTTTTGGGACTGGTACCGAGTTATGTACCACATCAATTTTTTGAAAAATGACCAAGTACCTCACCAGAGATGCACGATGGGTATAACTGTCAGTCTTTAGTCAAAATGGCTAAAAACATGTAAGTGGCCAATTTGACCTACTGTATCTACAAAAATAAAAACACAGTTATCTTTCAAAAATCAAAATTACGAATACCCCCTTGACATTTGTTCCTATTTCACATCAGGAGAGGGGAATTTGTTAGGTTAATAGTAACCTAAAGGGGTTTGTATGTAACACCTTAAGGGGGTGTTTGTAATTTTGAAAGATAACTGGAGTTTTTTGTAATTCGGCTAAACTTCAGGGTAATTTTTGTAAATATCCCAAAATTTGTTCTGGCACTGATCTCACAAATCTCTCAATTGGTGTTAATCAACTGAGGTTGCCAAAATTTGTTCAAACTTTATACTTGTGAATGTAATCTCTTGTTATTCTGCAAGAATAACTTAATGTTCATTCATTTTGTATTTATCAAGTTAATGTTAGGGATAATTTCAAAAACACCCCTAAGGTTTGGGCTAATTACAAAAAAACTCAGAGTTCTTTGAAAATTACAAAAAAACCCTTGAAGTTTGATTCCGTCTTACATTTTTCCCAGTGATGTTTTAAAACATTTCAAAGAAAACCCTGACATTTGCAAAAATATTACAGTTACACCCCCTTAATTTAAGACAACCAAACCTGAAGGGGTTTTTTGTAATTTTGAAACATGTCTAGTTTTTTTGTAATTAACCCAAACCTCAGGGGTGTTTTTGTAATTATCCCTTAAAGTTATTTAGGGAGAAAAACTGAACTAAGTTCTATATAATCCATTTGATGGTCACATTCTTGAGTAAGGCTGATTTTCTGTTTATTACAGAGAAAATGGCTCCACGCAATATAGATCAGACAACGTGGAATTAGATGCTTCGAGCATCTCTGATTTTAAGAGAAAGCAAGCTGAAGTTGCCTCAGAACCACAATATCCAAATAAGTCAATAAAAAATGATCGAGACAACCAAGATTCAACTCCAACTAGCAGTCGTACTTCTCAGAAACAACATAAGCGCGAAAAGCTGGATTGGAGTGTCCTTCGGCCTCCCAAGTATCAGAGCAAAAAAAAGTAAGTTGTTTTTGGGAGTTTTCCAGAGTAGCATTAGTTCACTTCTCATATGCTTAAATTAGCAATGATGATATTTTTTTACGTGCGTTTTTGTTTTTGGTGCTTAGAGTTGCCTTGCAGCAATTAACTTTGTATTTCATTTTTCACTTTGTATTGAATGTTTAATCCTCGATAATTCAGATAGTAAGATTTCTGCTGTTAACGTCGATTATGTTAGTGCCGACAGATGCTATGTTTTTGCAAACTTAGATTAGTCGATGAATGAAATGTTGAGAGCAACAATAGCAGATGTACCCTAAAAATTTACTTGCTTTCAATTAAGAATATTTTCATTGTCATTTTCTCTATGGTGATGCAACAATATCCAATGGATTCAATCAATAACACAGAGGCTAAATATGTCGCATTGAGAGCTGTAAATAAATTAAGCTGCTTGTGAACTATTTGAAGCTCGACTTGATAGCAGCTAGTTTGAGCTCGTTTGATGTGACTTGTTATAACGATAAACATACGCATGATTGGATGTTGATCAATAGCATGGTTCTCTCGAGTAAATTGTTCTCTTGGAAAATTGTTGTATTTTTCTTTGAACATTCTTTGAAGGGAGGGTACCACTGAGGAACAAAACAAATTAGGGGAATAAGAATTTAAATGACATTGAGAAAATTTCAATCTCATTATTCTAAATGCAGAAAATATTATCATTGGACTCAGTTATTATTTTGATTATCACCCATAACGAAAATAGAATCAATACTCCTACAATAAAATACCAACTTTACAAACAATTTATTTTTGTACATAATTTGATTGTTGATATTAAGGAATAAGGGATATTTACAAAAATACCCCAAGGTTTGAGCTAATAACAAAAAAACCAATTTTTTTTTGAAAATTACAAAAATTCCCTCAATGTTTGATTACGTATTACATATTGCTCCCTTTCATAAGCAAAAACATTTCAAACACCTATTTTAGGTTTGTAAAATTATTATAGTTATTAGTTACCCTTTACAGTTAAGACAAAATCAAACCTAGCGACTTTTTTCATAATTTTGAAACTGCATTTTTTTGTAATTATCGCAAACTTCAGGGGTAGTTTTTGTAACTATCCCTAATAAATAATGTTGACCAGATAGCAAAAGGAACTGGAAGGACAAAAGATCATTCCCATATCAAAAACTAGAATAAGTTCTCTTAAAAGAACCAATCTAATGAAACATTGAACAAAATAATAACCTAAGGGCTGCCAAGCATCCAAATTTGTAAAACAAATTCTTCCATAAACACCATGATTTGAATTGCAGAAAGACCCAACATGATCCAAAAATTCAATTTTGCCCCCCTTTTTAGATCTTCAAGATCACTTGTTAGAAGGTTGCCAACATGAAATGGCTTTAATAACACGGCCTTTCCACCCCTGCAACATCCACTTCCCATCTTCATCCACCGAAAAGTCCTTGTGATACTCCCTCTTCACCTTACTCCTCACATACTTCACGATCTCCCGATCGAGCGGCACCTGTCGAAAACCCGCCCTCACGTTCCGAACCTGCCACTGCTTGTACGTCTCGGGCCTCTCGATCCTCTCTGTCCCTTCACACGCGATAATATTCATCGCGTCCTTCCCGAACACCTGCTGCTCGAACAATATCCTATTCGGGTCTTCCCGAGGTATTGTCGCCTCAAACATATCGAACATGGACGAAAAGTGGAACATCGTCTCTCTGAACCGCGTTACGAAGAAAGGCGTGTTGTACGTCCCGTTGATCACTCCATGAATGAACATATCAGGATTTATCCTCTTGATCAAATTTAGAACGGAATCTCTCGGGCTGTTAACCATCACCGTCTCATCCGCGACGTTGTGAAGCCGGTACAACGAGTTCACAACGACGAACTCGTTATCTTCGATCTTGAGATCTTCGAGTTTGATGGTTTCCCATTTCTGTGCTATGGCATTGTACTCGAACGGGACTCTAAATCGTTTGCAGTAATTCTTAAGGCGTCGGCCCGTATCTTCTACCCTATCAGCCGGTCGAAACCCCGGTTGTGGGAAATCGATCCCCGTGATGCGGAGCATCGGAGGTCCACCTGCTCTTTCGGACAAAGCCTGTATTAAACAAGGCCATTGGTACCCATACAGAATGCCGAAATCGATAATGTGGAGCGTCGTCGCGTTACTAGCGAGTTTATTGATCGTCCTATTCGCCAACAAATTTGACATTTTCTTGAACGGGCACGCCGTGATGAACGTCTTGTACGCTTTCAGAATCTCCGCGGCCGATATCCTTTTAGAAATAAACGCGGCGTACGACGCCGTTCCTGTACCAGCCAAACGCGCCTCGAGCGCGTTAGCGAAATAATGCGCGGTCCTCTCCATGCCGTCGCCCTGAGGAGACGAATGGTGCCGTATACGCACCAACAGATCGTTCACCGTCCTGCAGTCGAAGCTCGCCACGGCCTGCGCACATTGCATTAACAGACTCCTCAAATCCACCACTTCTTTGACAATGCCTTGTTTGTTACTTCCTTTCGGTCGACCTCTTTTCTGTTGTGATTTCTTCTTCACTCTGATTTGTTCTGATCCGACGTAGGTTTGCATAGTACGGTCCGAGCTGGAACAGAGAAGCACGTTATCGTACATCTCTAACGGCTCGGATTCGGCCACATTGAGGGCCAAATGCTTGTTACTCCTCTGCTCTTGCATAAAACTGATATCGTCCCGGTACCGGTTTTTCTTTTCGTTATTATGGCTCCAATTATTGGACTCAACAAAACCATCTACAGATGAAATTTCGCTATTCGGGCTATCGATGTTTTCGTCGCGATTAATATTGTTGTTGAGGACATCAAACAAGGATTTCTCAGTAGCTTGGAGAGCCAAGCAATCATGGAGCATACATGGCTTATTTTCCAAGTCTTCTTCTTCCATAAGCATCTGGCTTATGAACTTAAGTATTGCATCTGAATGATCATTTTCTTTGAAACTTTCACCCTCAGATGAAGATGAAGATGAAGATGAAGATTCATCAACATTTGTGGGAACAGGGGATGAAGATGATTCAGACAACATTGATTTTGGACCATAATTCAAATGAAAATCATTTGTTGGAGCCAAATAACCCTGGACTAAAGTATTCATGACAGTCTGATCCGGATGTTCTTACAACCCCAGACTAAGACTAATTATGGAGTCTATGAAAGAAGCTAATAATAGGTCTCCCTGAAATCTAACAAGGAGATGGGATTTTATTTTATTTTGTTATACAAAAGCATAATGAAAAATTGACTTGTTGAGTACCTTAAAAGAAGGAAAGAGTTGCAGAGTGGAACCTGGAAAAAGGTATGAAAAAAACAGATGTTTGAATGGGCTGATTTAGAACTTCATATAAAGAATGGAATTTGGGATGACTTTTTATAGCCAATAGGCAAAAGGGTTAAGGAAACAAGGAAGTTTCCAAGAAATAGACATGCGTGCGTTGTGGCTAAAGGTAGAATCATGTCATGGTCACCGAGTGGAGCCGGTCAACCATTTATTAGTAGGAATGTAAATTCGGGTCATTGGGTCGGAATGAGCTGTCAATTGTGGACCGCCCCGGTAAAATGGCCGGGGCTGGCTGCATTTTCTTAGACCTGAAATAATGAGCCTTTTTTTTTTGGCCCGGCCCATTAGGCCCAAAAATCGGGCCATTCCGACCGGCCCGATTTTTATGCATTTTCATGTGATGGGCCGGACCAATCTCCAAAATTAGTGGCCCAATCGATGTTTGGCTCGACCCGACCCATTTTTTTGCTTTGGCCTAACGAATTAGTAAAATATAAAATAACTACATTTTAGACAAATTTATAACATCGTGTTAGTCGTATTTGTGTTCAAGTCATGATCGTGTTTCTATCAATAACTTCAGATTGGGTTCGTGTCGTGTAAGTGATTGTTCCATGTTTATTAGTCTTGCAAACTTTGACTTTTTGGTCACTAAATGAAGATATGATTTGGATTTAGCAGACAATTAATTATGTTTTAATATTGGATATTAAAAGATGGGTTCAGATGAGTTCAATGAACCTGCCCTGAATGTGCTGATGTCTTCATCTTTGGAGGGTTTCACTTTTAAGGGTGTGAGAGTGTGACACAATAGTTTGACTAGTCTTTGATTGCCTCAGCTTTATTTTAATATATATCGGAAAAATAATGAGAAGAAATGATTTTAGAGAAGAAGAATGACTGTAATTGTGTTTGACTAATAATGTAGCTGTTATTAGAGAATGCCCATGCCGGGCCAAACAATAAACGGATCGCTAAAATTGGGGCTCAATCCTGCCCAACCCATGAAATTACACTATAAAATTTGGGCCAATTGGGCCGGGCCAAATAGACCCGACTTTTTTCGAGCCTAAAAATGTAGCCTAGTCCGGTAAAAGTACCGGGCTGGTCGGGCTGGTCCATTGGGCCGAGTTGGAATTGACAGCTCTAGTTGTTATAATGTCTTTCTTCAAAGAATGTATTGGATTATAGAACTTGGCTGCAAAATGCTAAAAATGTCAGTACATCAGAATTCATTGAATTTTTTTAAAGGTAAAAATTTAATTTCTTACACGTAATTTGTTTAGAGTTGAATTCAAATGCAAAAAGCATTATCATTATTTACATCTTTATCACCAAAATAACTTAATTTAGGTCTCGTTTAGTCCAGTGAGGAAAAAAGGGGGTCAAAGAGAGAAGTGTTTTTAACATGAAGAAAGTGCACTAGCTAGCTATTTGCTTGGTGTGATTCAACATAAAATAATTTTCAAAAAACGTATGTTTGTTTGACTTTGGTCAAATTTTGATTCCCTACAGGGTATAAACAACTCAAGTCGAGCCAAATATAGTACTATTCAAGTTTGTTTGAATTTTAGTCAAATTTTAAAAATTGTGTTTGAGCTTGGTTTGATTGTAAATTGAACCGAGCTCGAACGAGCTTTAGTCGAGCTGAATACAAATCGAGCTAGAGCTGGAGCTCGTGCCAAGCTTTATATTTTACCAAACAGAAAAATGTGTTCAAGTTTGGTTCGTTATGTTAATTATTAACAAATCAAGCTCAAACGAGCATTTAACGATCAATCTCGTATCGAGTAGCTTGGTTAGTTTCAGCCATGCATACTCCTATTACATCTTCAAAAATAAAACAAAATACACATTACGTTTTTTAATGCATCTTTTGAGTCTTATACTTTTCATTTTATTTTTTGTATTTTGGAGGACAACGAAATTGGGGTTGGTACGTTTCACATATTTATCAAATTTACTTAATTCCCAATTAAATATTAATTAAAATTAAGTAAACAAATGTTTCTTATACATCCATTGAGATTTACATTTCTCTTATTATCAATTTTTCAACCCAACCGAATAAGCTTGGAGTTCATTTTTATACAGAATCATAGTAAGTATGATTGGAACATATAATATTTCACCAATAATAAAGATATCACTAAAATTTTGACGAATCACCCATCATGATGCAACCAATGACGTCCTTGTGGAAGTAGGTGAGACTTGAGAGTATTGTCACAATTAAACAAATACTTATACATAGTCAAATTATATTAAAATATATGTAATAAATTTTTTAAAATATGAAAAGATATATTAAACTAAAATCATTATCACGACTAAATAGTAATTAGAGAGAGAAAAAAAAGGGTGCATATTAAATGAAGCCTTCTTTTACAAGTTTTCTTGTAATATTTTACTCGGAGTGATTGTTTGACCTTTCATTTCGCTCATTTTTACTTTTAGAGAGAATAGTGTGAAAATTTTATTTTAAAAAAATGAGAATGAATTTTGAGAGTGTGGTTGGATATAAGATGAAAATATGATGATGATAGTTGATGTGATAGTTTTTTTAGTATAATAGTAATTAGATGTGATTGGTGATTTGAAAAATAAGAGAGATTGAATAGTGTATTTGAGATATGATTGTATAATAATGATAGTTGATGTGATATTTTTTTTGTTTAAATTATAATTGGATGTGATTGATGATTTGAAAAATGCAAAAAGTGAATAGTGTATTTTTTGAAAATTTCCACAAGCAATCACAGGTTCATACAAAATTTTGTTCAAAAAGTGGAAGAGATGAAAAAATTTTAATAGGCAAGCACTCCCTTACGAACTTTATAGTAAATAGCTTTGCTCCCCCAACCTCCACTAAAATGACAATTCATTTACTTTTTCCAATTAATGGAAACAAAATGGAATTTTAATTTAACTGTTTGTACATTATTATTTTATGAAATTACTATTCACACTTCAAAAAATGATTTTCACATTCCAATTTGGCTTTATGACCATCAGCAATTTGTAAATTGCCAATAATTGTGTGAGTGAATACATTTTGTTTGTATTCCTCAAAAAAAAAAAATACATTTGTTTGTAATATGATAAATATGTTCATTAGTATTGGAGAGATCATCGTTACACTTGCATCTTTCATTACGAAAGATATTTTTTGCTTTAGTTAATTTGTTCGCATTAAACACCTGAAAGAATTGTAAGCCTTGATATCCACGGATTTTAAGCGTAGGGGTGTATGTATTTTTATTTTTTATAGATGTTAATAACACCTATACCAAAATGCAGCAGAATAATAAAAAGTACACGAAATAAAATTTATCTACAAATAAAAATACTTTTATACATGCTAGCAGGGCGAAGTATTTTACTAATTGGTAAATCAATTACAGAACAAAGTGTTTGAGATTCAACTAGCATGAAACAATTATGATAACTCATAACTATGTACGTAGATCTATGATTCGTAAATTAACCTCTGTTCTAAAAGACCCTGTTTAGCTCCGATTAGGCATCGCGCAGGCGCTAGACCCTCCTTGTCCGCCTACGTTATTTTTCCAATTAAATCCCATCTAACCCCGTTCAGGTCCCACCTAACCCCGCCCAGGCTACGCCTAGGCGCTAGACCCCAATCTGCCGCCTGGCTAGCGCCTAACGATTTTTAGAACACTGAAATTAACTCGTCCAAGATAGGATACATATAGAATCTCTTGCTCAATGTACTAAAAGAAACTATGGATGAAAACAAAACAAAGTCTCAATATCTTTAGATGTTGTTCGCAGCAACACTTCTAACAAAAAACAGAAACAGTGTATAGAACTATTTTTCCTTCGTTATGGTCCTAAGTAGCAATTATTTTTCCTTTATTGAGATGTCCATGTGGGTGTTGATTATTTGTCCTTTTATTTTATATTCATTGCCACGTCTTAAAATAATAAAATATTGCTAAAAATTCATTTTAAATTGGTCTCGTGCATGGCATTTCCCTGTGACAAATAATTTTTCCGGCATTTTTGGTCCTTAAATTGAGAGTGCCTCATAGTTACAGGGTGTAATTGCAAAAAATACTTAGCGGGACTAAATTGCGACCTGTCCAAAGTTATGGGACCAAAATTGCATTTTTCCCCGATTATTGAATGCATTTTCTAGTAATTTAATGTATTTTATTTGTAATTTTAGGCTACGATTGCTTATGAAAATTTTTCATTTTAATTCCACTAGAGAAATTTCTTCACTAAAAATGTGAATGCTTAGCACTACCAGAAAACAATCAAATTCTAACGAAATAATTTCAATGGAATAAAAAAGTGTTGGAATTTTCAAAATTCCAATGCTACAACATACCGTTGGAAAATTCCAACATAAAGTCCAACGATAAGCAAAATCATTTGGTACTGTTGGAATATTTTTTCCATATGAATTTTTGTTGGAATTTTGTCATTCCAACAACCATTATACCAATGATATTTTTGCATTGGAATTTCTGTTGGAATCGATAATTCCAATGGAAATTGGCCGAATACCAACAAATTATTTTCATTGGAATTCCTTATTTTCTTGTAGTGTAGGCCGCGATTGGATATGATACAAAATTCATTTTTGTTCCGCTGGAGAAATGTTTTACACCAAACATACGATTGTTTATGAAAATTTTCAGAAAATATACTATTATCTCACTTTCACATTTTCTTATTTTTTCTATCATTAATCACATCTACACATTTTTTCACAAAAAACTAATCATTATTACACATTTTCCCCCAAATTTCACTATTCATTCACTCAAACATTTCTAACTACCAATCATTATTTTACAACTCTTAAATCAAATCAAATTTCATCATTACTTTTTCATCTCACATCCAATCACACTCTCAAAATTCATCTTTTTTCTTTTAAAATATTTTTTTACCACTATTCTCTAGCAAAATGAAAATTTTCAAAATGAAAATACAATATCTTCTCACTTTCACTTTTTTTCTCCCATCAATCATTTCTACTCATTTAAAAAAAAAAAAACCCTTTCTAATCACCAATCATCATTACCCATTTTCCCATAAATTCAACTATTCATCAACTCACATATTTTTAACTACCAATCATATCAAATCATTACTTTACTATTTCTATATCAAATTAACTTTTATCATTACTTTTTCATCTTATATCTCAATCACACTCTCAAAATTCATATTTTCCTTCCAAAACTTTTTTTTATCACTATTCTACAACGAAAAAAAAAATTGTCGAAATGAAAGTATATCTAATCGCACCCTTAAGCCTTTTCTCTTTTTTTTTTTGATTTTTTTTTTTGTGTCAAATGTAAATTATATAGGTATTGTGTATCGTGTTGGGTTACCCGTGTCATAAACAGATTGTGTTCGTGTCCAATGGCGGAGCCAGTACACTTTAGCAGGGTGGACCGATACACGAAAATGGGGTGGGCCGGATAGAAAATCCAAGAAAAAATAATACAAATTATAATTTTTTTAAAATTCTCACTATTTTTTTTAAAAAAAAAGGCTGGGTCAAGGCCCAGGTTGGCATAACCCTGTCTCCGCCCTTGTTCGTGTCATGTATCTTGACAAAAAAATGATTAAATGTGTCGTGCTTGATTTCGTGTAAAACATGTAATACTTGTATCATAACACGACCCGCAAACACGAAATACGACATGATTGACATCCTTAGTATTAGTCATCTCAAAAGAAAAGGAAAAAAAGAATTGAAGGTATTAAAGATATAGTTAACCGCGAACCGGAGCCACCGGTGAAAGGTTGCAAACGAAAAGACGGAAGTAAAGCGTAACTCCCAAGCTTCTAGTAAGCCTTTGACTGGTCAAGTGGTCAGCCAAATTGGGACCCACCACCTGACATTGTGGGACCGCTCGGATTTGCTGGCGCCCAAAGTGATTATCCTAGAAATGGGCCGATAATTTTTTTTTTTTTTTTTTTTTCGACCCGCAGATCCCCACACAAATGCATAAAACCCTGTTTTCTTCTGGACTATGGGACATCCGTCCTTCCCAGGGATGGTTCTAATCTCCTTAAAGGAGAAGCAAATCCAACCCTAAAACTCCGCGTTAGTCAGGAGTTGAACATGTGACCTCAGGGTTGCAATTGCAACCCCTCAACCAACAGGTCAACCCGTGGGGTTGAAATGGGCCGATAATTAGAGGAGCTCTTTTACTGACTTTTTTTCTTCTTTTGTTTTGTTTCCAATTTATTCCCAAATGATGAATTGATTCTTTTGTTTTGTTTCCAATTTATTCCCAAATGATGAATTGATGATTCATGGATTGTTTACTTTTGTGGTTCGAATGAATGAACCTTATAGAGGATTCCCACTTTTTGCCTGATCAATTGACATCTTTCATTTTATTTAGTGTTTCGTCATATATTCATGTGAATTGTGTAAATACATCGCACAAAATATAACGTCATCATATAAACGTAATATGTATTGATACTGTTAAAAAATAGAGAATGAAACACTAAACAAAATAGACAATCTCGATACGTTGAAGAGAACAATTATCATCCTGTCATGTTTTAACTAAGGCATATAGGATTATCTCTTTTTTTGTTTTTGTTTTAATAATAGTCACATTATAAGAATCACATCTTAAAAAACATAATAAACATTTTCTTATGATATAGACAAGAAAACAGATAATAAAAAATAGAAAAGGTGATAGAACAATACTTCAACTTCACTAGCTAGGAGCTAGCTTGCTCAACTATGCTTTCTCTCTCAAATTCACTATTTCGCTTATATTATTATCAAATTGCTTGAGTACATCTTCATGAAGTTTTCTAACCACATTATATTTTTGTTACTTTGAATTGCATAATACAGTAATGTACATTAAATTCTGACATCTATAACTATTTTTATTATCTTTAAGAACAATTGCAAAAAAAAAAAGTTGAAATTTGGGATAATTATTTTAAAAACATAGAGAAATTTCAAAATAATCCTCTTGAGGTTTGATTGAGTCGTATATTTTGCCCCAACCATTAGTTGATCACCTAACGAAATTCATCGATATCATCAAATATATTACAATTATATATGTCAATTTTTCTAAATATTACAAATATGAATCCACGCGTCTTCTATATGACGATATCCACTCGATGATTCAAATAGTGGGGATTGATTTCTAACCTTAAAAAACCAAATATTTGTCCCTATTTAAGAAGTCCTGGAAAGCAAGATAAGGATTCTAGTGTCGGAAGGAAAGGGATATGCACAGATTGACTGAGAGGATATGCATAAGATGGGAAAGAATGAGAATTATGTCGGATTAGGTTTGAACTCAAGTAGGAATTATAATCTTGAGTCCTCACAAATTCAGGCCCCTCTCCCAAGGACGGATCCATAATATTTTTTTACGAGAGGCATAAAGTAATGGAAAAACTTATGTAAGATGGTTATATTGTGCGATTGAGAAAAAAGTAATACTTAAAAATTATTACTATATCTGAATATACTTTTTTAGTTGTACAGACAATCTATTAGTTTTTACACTAAAAATACTATTGCTTACATTAAAAAATATTATTTTTTGTTTCTGTCGTACGATGCGACGTCTCACAAGAACCCTACTCACAAAACAAATACAATTATAAACTACATCAAAAATAAAATAGGTGCATTTACGATTTACAAACTACATAAAAAAGTTAATAGGAGCATGCTTAATTTTTTATCATAATTAATAGGTTTTAATAATAAACAATAAACAATAAAAAAATATTACAGGGGGGCATGTGTCCCCATAGTAGGGGTTGTGCATCCGATCGTGCCCTCTGCAATCCTTTATAGGTAATTTTAATTTGTCCCTCAAACTATATGAATTTTTTTATTTTACCTACTTAACTTTGAATTTTTCTATTTTGCTATCTAAACTTCGCGAATTGTAGCCTATAACTTCCAAATTTACCCCATAATATTTATGGTTATTTTATTTTGTATCTGAAAAAGGTATCATAGCCTAGATTTATTGATGAAATTTACTATTTAATATTATTTAAATATCGACTAAAGATGAGGTGATTTTGAGAGAAAGTCGATCGAAATAATTGTTCGAGATGTGATAGCTACAACAATCCACTAACAATGAGGGATAAATTTAGAAATTATAGGCTAAGTGCTACAAATTTGCAAAGCTCATTGAGTAAAGTAGAACAAGTCAAAGTTAAATGGACAATATAAAAAAATACGCATAGTTTGTGGACAAATTAAAATTACCTCTTTGTTCTTATGCCCTAGTTATTTCGAGAGTAAGATTGCACTTCAAAATTTATTATATTAGAAAGGGATCAATTTTGAATCACTAGTAAGGATAAAAATTTATTGACTTGTCCGGCGTGGGGATATACTTAGATGGAAGATACTGGATTCAACTGACTCTGGGCTTAGGAATTTGAATTCCTCCATTTACTACACCAGTCAAATAACTCTCTCGTCTAATGTCACCAATTTAGTTTGTCATCGTAAGAAAAAATAAATTGAACCGAATCAATTAATTCGAATCGATTCTAGGGATGTTTTTTATTTATTTACAATTTTTCTCTATGCTACATGTTGAGCGAGTTGACACGCGTCAGTCCCTCAGCTCCACTCGAACTCTCTCTCTTGTAGGTTCCGACTTGCCTCCTCACATTCTCTTCTCGATTCTGAACTTGGGGGCCATTAATGATACCCAAACAGAGTTGGACAGATATGTGCACGTGGCAATTGAAGACTCGCCTACGTGGCCCGACTAAAGGTCCCATTACCGAGAAGAAGATCCATATCAACTCGGGACAGACCGAGAAGGCATCCTCCATATAACTTGGACAAGCTCCACCAAGAAAAGCCAACGATGATCCAGATGAAGTCCAGTGGCCGACAAGATTGCCACCTGGTAGCGTCACATAAAGACAACACAAAAAATATTATTAATAATATCTCATCCATGTAGGCCATACAGAATTTTGGGAATGACAAGTGTCACACTAGAATTGTAGATATAATGATTGTTGGCCCATTCGGTGTAATAGTATAAATAAAGCTCATTTGTGAGGGGAAAAACAACAGAAAAATACTATATAAATAGCCTTGTACTTGAAATTTGGTCAGCAGACGACCGACCAAGTGTCCTGCTTGGTTATTATCATTCCCTTTTTATTTTTCAACTATTAAAAGGGTGATTAATTCTTGTTGAGCGAATTCTAGCATCAACATTACACATCCCAGAAAATATACGAAACCCAACACACGCCTTTTGCTAGCTTCAATGGATTATTATCAGAGTAGAATCCATTCCAATAAGAAAGCTAATTGGATCGTGGTCCAAGACCAAATCAATTCCACGAGATATAATGTGCCAAGACATAAAGCATCAATTCCAGCAAAACAAAAGGATAATGCGAAAATGATATAGGATCAAAAACAGAAGAAAAAATAGACTAAGGATTGGAAAATTACCACTTTTAGAAGCAAAGTTGGTAAAAATACCAACAACCCTAATTCCTTCCATATATGCCACTCAAAAGACCATTACACTTATGCCCTAAATAGAAGTTTCTCGGGATCAACCTTGTGCTCTAGTGGTTGAGACATGTGTTGTAAGGGTGAATGATCCGGGTTCGATCTCATACGTGTGCGTGTGTCCCATCCCCAAGTTCCCCTCATTATACTCAAAAAAAAAAAAATAGAAGTTTCTCTTATTCCTCAAACACAAAAAAAAAAAAAAAATCTTGCGACTCGACAAAGACCGCAACCACCAAAATCTAAACCCAACGAAAAAAACCTCTTGCCATATACCGATCGTTTTCTAGCGACTCGACAAAGGCCGCAGCCACCACCTTCATCGTTGGCACCAACCACCATCAACTTTGAGTCAACCCCAAAACAACCAGACCTAACAAACACAAGAAAGAAAGAAAATAGAGAATAAATAATAGCATAAAAGGGTAGGGACAATAGCTCATGTCCAGAATCCGAGCTCGGAGCCCAAAACTCGAATCTCATAGCCCCGCCACTAGAAACCCATCGCCGCCTTGGGGTGTGGGTGTGTGTAGTGTGGCAAGTTGACGGAAAAGGGACTTTGTGCAAAATTATGCAGGAAATTGTCATTCTAAATATATCGGCCACAATGCTGACTAAGAAAATTGAGCAAAACATCGACCATAATGATCGACCACAAAATCGACCTATATTCTGACAATAATGCTGACTAAGAAAATTGATCAAACATCGACCACAGACGACAAAATCGACATATATACCGACCTATATTCCGATCTGACTAAGAAAATTGATCAAACACCGACCACAATGATCAATCAAAAAATCGACCTACATATGTACCATATTGTCGACCACTACCTGCAAATTGAATCGAAACATATACTTACCACATAACCAACTACACCAAACAACCAAAAATGAAATGAAGAAGAAAAATCTCTAACTTAACTAGCAAACTCCTCCCTTTTCGTCTTGTCACCACAATCATGCACACACCTCACGCAAC
The DNA here is from genome assembly GCA_016081115.2 of Rehmannia glutinosa. Classification (NCBI taxonomy): domain Eukaryota; kingdom Viridiplantae; phylum Streptophyta; class Magnoliopsida; order Lamiales; family Orobanchaceae; genus Rehmannia; species Rehmannia glutinosa. The sequence goes on from CM071924.1 coordinate 1,223,647, forward strand.
TGCGCACACACACACACGTGCTCGCCGCCGGCTGATGATGACATAAGTGGCGGGCAACGTTGGGGGAAGTGGCTCAAAGATGAAACGGTGACGAGCTTTGAGATTTCTGGGTTTGGATTCGAGTTTTGATCGGGCTTAAATTTTGGTTCGCAACATTTTTCAAATGGAAACTGAAAATTTATTCACCAAGATCGAACACAAATTACATTCTCAAACCCCTTACAATACAAAAGAGCACATCAAAAACACTAATTGCACTCTCATAAACATATAAAAAAAAAAAGGCTCATTCATTTCCCACATTCATTCTCTTGAAGGCCTCCAACACGAAAGACCATACAAAACTCTACCTTTCCATCCTTGCAACATCCACCCACCATCTTCATCCAACAGAAAATCCTTATGATAACCTTTCCTAACTTTAGTCTTCACTTCCCCCATTATCTCCCTGCTCAACGGCATCACCCTAAACCCGGCCCTCTGATTCCTCACTTGCCACTGCTTGTACGTCTCCGGCCTCTCAACCCTCTCCGGCCCCTCGCACGCCAACACATTCATAACGTCCCGTCCGAAAACCTCCCTCTCGTATAACAACCTATCCTGATCCTCCCGGGGGAGCGTCGCCTCCATCATGTCAAAAAACGACGAGTAATGAAACAACGCCTCCCTAAACCTCGTCGCGAAAAACGGGGCGTTATACGTCCCGTTCACCACCCCGTGGACGAAAAGGTCCGGGTTTATTTTCTTTATCAATTTCAACACCTTGTCACGCGGGCTATTCAAATTCACTCCCGCAGACTCATCCGGCACGTGCCTAAGCCGGTACAAGCAATTAACAACCACCATTTCGTCCCGTTCGATCTTCAAATCCTCGACACGGATGTCATCCCATTTTTTCGCTATCGCATTGTACTCAAACGGCACATTAAACCTCTTGCAAAAGTCCATCAATCGTCGCCCCGTCTGCTCGACCCTCTCGGCCGGCTTAAACCCCGGCTGAGGAAGATCGATGCCCGTGATTTTCAGCACCGGGGGCCCACCCGGCCTCAAGGAAATACCATGAATAATGCAAGGCCATTGAAAACCATACAAAATCCCAAAATCAATAATGTGCACTCGTGACGCCTCCCCTGTAAATTTCGCGATCGACTTGTTCGCGAAAATGTTCGACATCCGTTTAAACGGGCACGATGTCACGTACGCTTGGTACGATTTTAGCAACTCACTTGCCGGAATCCTTCTAGAAGCGAAAGCGGTGTACAAAGCAGAGCCGGTCCCCGCCATTCTCGCTTCGAGCGCATTGGCGAAACAATGCGCCAATCTCTCGTTGGCGTCTCCGTAGAAAGAACAGTACTGACGAATCTGTTGCAGCAATTTCTCCCCGGTCGAAATGTTAAAACTCGAAACAGCTTCGGCGCATCGGGTTAGAAGGCCTCTGAGATCGACAACCGCGCTAGCTTTGCTGTTTTTCTTGCTCCCCTTCGGTCTCCCTCGTTTCACCACTTTGGTTTTTCTGTACTCTTTCTTGTTTTCGTCTTCGCTTTCGGAGGATTCATCGGAGTAACGAGACGGGGACTCGTCGTAGAAACCCGGGTTCATTTTCGGACAGAGCATTGATTTGTCGTAGTTTTCGATTCCGACAGAGTCTTCTTCTTCTGTGTAGCTAGCTATCTGCTTGCTACTACGTTCTAAATTATTATCACCATCTCCCCGATCGTGGATTTTCCTCACTCTGGTGGAGTCCTTTTCGGGCGGGTTTTTTTCATTACCGAACTCGTTAATTTGAACGAAAGAATCTCCAATTTTATCAACTCCATTGGAATTCAGGACGTGAAAAGGACCCACCAGCGTGGTATCGAAATCGCACGAAAATGTAGGACCACCATAGAACAACCCATCTCTGTTGTTGTCCAAAAGGGGCCATGTAGGCAAGGTGTTTGTAGAAATGCCTGAACCAGGATTAGCAACAGAAAACGTAGATGACGGCCTTATATTACCATTAAAAGGAGGCGTAGAAGAGTCTTTGTCATCTTTGTCACTCAGCGCATCGTAGAAGTATTTCTCGGCGGCTTGCAGAGCAGAGCAGTCTTGAAACATGCAAGGCCTATGATCCAAGTCATCTTCTTCCAACAACATCTGCTTTATGTAGTCGAAAACGCCGCCGAAATAGTCGCACGCCACCTGATCGCCGCTGTCATCGCACGGATTATTCTGCGACGAGCCCTTCAGAATTCCGGGCCCGTCGGAGAAACCCGGATCGTATAATTGAAAACCATTCCTGGAATCGCAACGACCCAGAGAAATCGTCCTCATTTGAATCTTCAAAAATGGTTTTTTTTTTTTTGTAATTGTTTTTTAGTTTTGAACAGAGGAAGGAGATATTATGTAGATGCAAGAAAGTGTAAAGATCAACCAGGTGGCTTAGCCCACCTGGCCACCACAAGCAATTGTGGGATGGAGGTCAGGGGTTCAAATCCCTGCTCCATCAAATTGTTTGTGGGGTGGAGGCCAGGGGTTTATATCCCTACTCCATCAAATTGCTCCCAAGGCATATGCGGTAGTGAAGATTTGGTGGGAACTCATCTTGAATAGCATCCGTGTGTGGGTTCGATTCGGGGAGAGATCGTTATTAGTAGATTGGGGGTCGAACATAATTGTTCTCTTTACCTGGGAGGATCTGGTTGTACGTCGGCCCGAGACCCCGTCGAACATCGCTCTTGGCCGTGCGTCACATCCGCGTTTACTTGGCAGGCAATGAGGAGCCGAGTTTGTCCTCCGGCGTAGTCGGGCGGTAGCGCAGGCTGAGTTATCAAAAAAAAAAAAAAAAAAAAAAAAAAGTGTAAAGATCTGTTATTGGAGTTTGAGATGGAGAGAAGTAAAATTACTAGCAATTTATAATGGTGTAAAGATTTGTATAGATCTGGGAGTGGATTATGTTATAATTTAATTAGTGTATTGGAACTCACAATAAAAATATATAAATATAATTATGAGATGAAGTTTTTCTTTTTGTAGGGTGATGAAGGGTGCAGGTGATCATGCTTGAGAACGTGGGCATTCATCCAGAGTTGGAAAAGAAGGAAATATATCAGATAATTGTTTAAAGAAACATATCAGGTTATGATCTGTTCATTTGTTTACGGTGATCTTATCAGGATGTTGGAAGGTCAAAGTTTGGGATTTGGAAAGTAAACTTTTGTTTAGAAGAAAAAGTGATATGGGAATAGGGCTCAAAACGAACTAATCTATTCGATAATTGGTCCGAGATTTATCATTAAAAGCTCGTTTGAAGTTGGATAGTTAATATAACGAACTAAACTTGAAAATATCTTTCCGTTCGATGAGATGTAAAGTTCGGCTCGAGTTTGACTCGATTAGTAAAAAATAATAAAATATATGTGAAAATATCAAGCTACTAGAGCTCGATTTGTATTCAGCATTGTATTTTACAGATACATATTAAATATTGAAGATTTTACTATATTTGATGTAAACCAGAGTCCAGATGTGTATATTTGTAAAGTTAATGTGATATGATATACTAAATTAAGACATAAGATCCCGGATTCAAAATAAAATAGAAGTTCAAAAATGTAAATTTATTCATTCTACCTAACGGGGGTTGATGTACACTTATAAATAATAAAATAATGTGGATAAGATTGAATATTTGAGTAGCTTTAAGAAATTATGTACATTATTTTAATAGCCGTCAGGTTAGTAGATGTGTCCAATAAAGGGATCAATATTTTAATACAGATATTTAATGAACAACGGTTAGGTATCATTTGGGGGAGGTGATGGGAAACGAGGGGTTCTCTGGTAGACTTATTTTGTGTTAAGTAAATGACAATTTTTATAAAATTAATTAGTTTTAATATTAAATACTTTTTATATCCTCTCTTCATAATTAATGACACTTTTATAATTCTTTATTTCATATTATTAAAATTTATGTGTGTATACGTATAATATTTATGAATTGAAAATTTTTTCATTAGATCATATAGCAAAATTATGAACTGTCAAATCTTATCCAATGTTCCCTCAAAAAAAAAAAAAATCTTATCCAATGTTTACCAACCATTGCATGTGGCTTGATAATTTGATAATTAGCAGTCCATCTTTTGATAATTCATATTATATGTTTTTTGACAGTGGCTTGATATATTTAGCAGCCCATCTTTTGATAATTCGTAATACATGTTTTTGACAAGGCACCATACTATTGTTAGGTAACTTACTAACTGCGTCATATAATATTAAGAGAGCTAGGCGAAGCCCAAGTCAGATTTGGACGATATAAATTGCATATATATTAAATATATAAAAATTAGAGGTATTCATAGGTAAATTCATGGATCTAGCTCCTCACTTTTTAACCTTAACATCATGATTGGTATGAATAATTAGAGTTGGATATGAATAAAATGAACCTAGAAATGAAATAACAATAGGAATATAATGAAATATTTTTAACCTTAAATACAATGAAATATTTTTAATGAATTACTCTTTAGTATAATTTTTTAGAAAATAATGATTTCAACTATGTTTATTAAATGTATATTTAAATTTTAAACAATATTTTTCCCCAAAAAAATGTATAGTGAAATAATTTTTAGATGTTTCTAAATTCATGCAAATTATTCGTTTTGCATTGATGACACAATTTTATTTTATGAGGCCTCAAATTATCAAATAACCCAAGATTAAATTTTTCTTGTATCTATTTACACGAATAATTGCATGCTTAAGTTGAAAGAAAAAAAAATGAAGTGAGAAGTATGTTAAAATTATTAAAAAAAAAAGTTCCAATTGTAAGAAAGTAAAAATTAATAAAGATTAAATTTTGGTGCAAGTTTAGTTTTATATAGTATTTTTATGAGTTTAATAAGAGGAGTATTTTGTCCAAAATAAAAATAACTTTATTTATGATAGATTGGGAATGACAAATTAAAATTATGGAGATGGAAAGAACGACTAATCATATACTATTATTGGTATAAGGATTCATATGAGAATGGACATTGCTAACCTTAAATCTTTCCAACCATGTGAATGAGAATGAACCTGAAAATATTCATTCCTTTACCACTTCATTCATGCATATTAATCATGTCGTAAGAGCATCATGCCCTAACTTATTCAACAACACGCGACTCCCATGGACTCAACCTTTCATGACTTAATTCCATTTCGGGCAATAAATTTCACAAACTCTTCGATCGGGTACTTGAATTGATTATAACACTTGGATTAATTTATATTAATTCAATTGATTAAACAGATAAAATTCAATGAAGTTTTAGTAGATTAAATATATGTTGATTTAATTCTAAACACACTCGATATATTAACAGTATTATATAAATATTTTATTTTCATTCGAAAGTTTTTAATTCTTTGTTTGCTTTCTAAAAAGTGTAGCTAAATATTTTTTTTTTTTTTTTGATAACTCGCTTCTGCGCTTACTTACGCGACTACGCCCGAGGACAACACTTGGCTCCTCATTCCTTGCCGCGCCAGGTAAACCGCGGATGTGCACGCACTCGCCAAAGCGGTGTTCGACGGGGTCTCACGACGTACAACCAGATCCTCCCAGGTAAAGAGAACAATTATGTTCGACCCCCAATCTACTAATAACGATCTCTCCCCGAATCGAACCCACACGGATGCTATTCAGTATGAGTTCCCACCAAATCTTCACCAGCTCGCATATGCCCCGGGGAGCAATTTGATGGAGTAGGGACATAAACCCCTGATATGCATGCATCAATGATAAATAATTAACTACGATTTATAAATCGTAATATATATGCTTAAAGCAAACTATTATATAACTATGATTCAGTAGCTAGCAAATAAAAGAACCAGGGGCTTAGCCCACCTGGCCACCACAGTCCACAAGGGACTTAAGTCTCGGTGGAGGTCATGGGTTCAAAACTCTCACTCTGTCAAATTGTTCTCCGGGATATATGCGAGCTGGTGAAGATTTGGTGAGAACTCATACCGAATAGCATATTTGTGGTTGTACGCCAGCAGACCCTATCATAACACTGGCCAGTGCGTTCACATTCTGCGGTTTACCTTGGTGACATCGATGAGAAACCAGAGTTGCTATCCTTAGGGATGGCAATTTCAACCCGACTAGCGGGTACTCGCCCCACCTATGTTTTTAATATATTTAATATATATTTTGCATATATAATAATATTATAGTATAACTTTTATCTTTTAATATTATATCTAACATTTATAAATTGAAAATAATAATTGTTGTAAAGAATATTTTGTAAATATATTAAAAATAAATATTTTATTCCTTAATTTTTATTTTTTCTATTTAAATTTATTTAATATGGGGCAGGACGGTCAACCCGCCCCACTTCATATCTCGCGGCGGGTCGGTCCGTCCCGTTCCAAGGACGAGGGTGGATTTGGGTATCAAGATACCCGACAAGACCTGACCCGACTTATTATCACTCTTAGCTGTCCTCGGACATAGTCAGCCGTAAGCCTAGTAACTAAGTTATAAAAAAAAAGCCTTTTATTTTATTCACCCCCATTATAAAATAGTGGCACTTATTTTGAAGACCAAAAGGCTTCACCCCCCACATGCACACACCTCCCCAAAAGAAGAAAAAAAACAATGAAAAATTGGTGATTATATAGCAGTGGAATGAGGATAAACAGGGTGGTAACATGTGAGTTTGTCTTGTTATTAATAAGCAAGAACAACATGGGACACCACATTTATGGGCAGAAAGACAATGTCTTTGAAGACAACAGCTCATGTGACATGACAGTCAATAATACTCAGGAGGTCATTCATTTGTACTTGTGTTTTTTCTGTCTTTTGCTCCTTAATTCGTTGCATTGCAACTCTATTTGTCTGAGTTTAGTATCTGCAGATGCCTCTAGGTTTTTTTTTTCTTAAAATTGTTTAATTTTTAACTTTAATTTTTTTTTTTTTGTGCAAGGCATTATAGGCCTTGAAACTTGGTTAAAAATTAAGAAAAACGTGCCCTGTGCTAAACTCAAAAGACTCGTCGTAATAGATGTAAGGCCAGTAAGGGGTCGGTGATTAAGAGGGTGTTTGGCTGAACTTAAAAGTATTTGGTAAAATTTGTTAATAAAGATCTTATAAACTTCCAAAATAAATGTTAAAAGTTTATATATTGTCTTTAAAAAATGATGAGGGATCTCGTCTTATTTTTAAAATAAGATTAGATTTTTACAATCTTCTTTAACATTGACCATTTTAATTATAAAATTAATATTACTAACTTCTTATAAGTTCATTCATTTTATTTTAAAATAAGATCTTACCTCTTATAAATTCTGAAAACAACTTATAAAATTTGGAACTTATAAAAATTTAAAATAAGTTCAACCAAACACCTTCTAAGTCCAAAAATTGTACCTAAACTAAGTTGCACGTAGTTAGATCCAATTAATCATAGGGTAAATTACAAAATTATTTTTGAAATTAGGTTATACAACAAAGGAACATTACTCAATTATCTTTTACAGTTACGAATATTCTCTTAAGATAATATAAGATTTGTGTTTGTTTACAGATGCCCCTCAATAGTTGTAACTTGTAAAATAAAATAGAACAAAATTCCCGGAAATATTTTTAATTTTGAAAGATGGCTTGATTCTTTTGTTATTTGTCTAAAGTTCAAGGATTATTTTTATAAAACACCATTATTAGATATATGATAAATGTACTTATATTTGTTTCGTAATTGATTAAGTTTTATAAAATGTTAAGTCAATAATATCTAGGGCAAAATACAATAACACCCCTTGAAATTGGTCATATCTCTCATTTACCCCCCTGAACTTGCAAGTGTAACACTTATCCCCCATCAATCAAATTAAAAAATAATATATGGACAAAACTACCGTTAATAAAATAATTTATACATAATACTTAGTAAATTTTGAATATTTTAAACCATGTTTGCTTTACATTCTTATTAAATTGAAAACGTAATTTTTTTTAATTGTACATTAAGTAATTTATACTTTGAAAAACTAAAACAATGTAAAATAAATACACAAAAAATAAATATGAAAGATTTAATGAAAACTAAAGTATTAACTATTTAATTTAAATAAACTTTCAATATAAGAAAAATATATGAATAAATATTTTTCTTAAACCCAATTTAATTGTATATTTTACACTTCTTTATTTATTTCTTGTATATTCATTATGACTCGTAGTCCAAAATATATCATTAATAAATTACCATCTTTAATGACTAACCAATATTATTAATGAAACGAATTGAAAGCACACCCAGTTAGTTCTATTAAAATATTCTAGACACTAAATCTTGTTATTTTAGCAAAAATTGTTCAAAATATTTAAATACTACCAAAAGAAATATGTGTTATTTATTCTTTCTTACTAAACTCTTACATATATCATATATATTATAAATACCATTTATCAATAATTTAAAAAATATATGTATGTGTACTCAGTACGCAAAAATATATTTATTCATATTATTTGAATGAGTATAATTAAACATTGAAAATTATTTTTACATTGAATTCAAATAATCAATAAATAAGTTATACATTCGATATTTTTGTATATTTGTTATACTCATCTATTATTAAAATAATTTTATTATTTGAACTAGTTATATTACTTATTGTTTTTTCTAGAAAAATTGTTTTAAATAAAGAACATAAATTCCAAAATTGAGGTACAATTATTAAAATATGCTTAAAATATGCTTAAAATAATTGTTATTAAGGGCAATTTCATCCATACATTAAATTTTATTTTGATTGAGGGATAAGTGTTACATTGATAGATTCAAGGGTAAATGAGACACAGGGCCAAGTTTTGAAATTTAAAAAAAAAAAACTTGTACACTTTAAATATGAACCATTAAAAAATAGGGCTCAACGATTGAGATTTGTTTTCGCATACTCACCTCAAATGGGTGGACTCATAGGATCCAAATCCACATAATATATATATATATATATATATATATATATATATATAGATAGTCCAATTAGAAATTTTAATCTCACTCAAATTATGAAGTTATCATCTTACAAAAAATATAAACTTAAGTTAATTCATTAATTAATTTCTCATCTGACCCAATTTCCAACACAAACTTAACTTCAATTTTTTTTATTTTATTTTCACTTTAGACCTTGCAAAATGTAAAACCTGCAGGTAGGTAGGGTCATGGATCATGTGCCAATATACATCTCAACAAGGACTGCAATCTGCAATATAGTACAACATGTACACACGTTCCACTGAATTTTAGGACTCTGTCCACCCCAATTATGTTGGATTATTTGATACACCAAGAATTTTACCAATCAATTCTCTGACCAAAGTGCTGAAATTAAGGCCAAAATCTGTTTCACCCAGCATGTGATTCGGGTCACAAATTACTATGCTGGGTAAATTACCATCACATATGTTGATAGGACACTTTATTGGGACAAAATCTGTTTCACCCGGTGCTGATGTGCATTAACCAAGGAATCCATGAAACGGGGTAAGAGTGCATTCAGGACAGGGAACAATGGACAATAATGGACCATCCTGTTTCATCATCTCCTCTAATTTCTATTGATTTGAAGTTTTGAACCTATCAACATATGTGATGGTGTGAAGTATACTAAGTCAAAGAGGTTTTGTTCGATTTATGGATCAAAATAAAGATAATTGAAAGAATTTAGGGGTTGGCGTTTTGTGCGTGGTGTTCGAGTAACGTGCAATGCATTATCAGCACTAGGTGTGTCACACGGTGGAAGACTTGGGGAAAAACACAATGCATAGTACGAAAGACTGAAAGAAAAGAAGATAAATGAGATGAGAACAAGGTTGAAAGAAAGCGCAGAAGAGAGCAGAAGGTTTTGGTTTTTGCTCAAGTATATAAAAATATGACACCTTGTATGAGACGGGTCTCATGGTTATTTTCGGATCCTATATATAAATAGAATTTCAACCCTAATCCAAACCCATAAAAAAACCATATTTTTTGTGTTTTATATGATCCGTTTCATGGATTTAAGTCCATGAAACGATCTCACGTAAGACCATCTCTAAAAATAAACTTATGCGGTGTCCTTAGGGAAAAATCCACTAGGTGAAATTTTTATTACAAATTCAAAATAAGAGCAAGACAAAAGCTCTTCTTTTGAACTTATTCTGAAAATCGCATTTCACTATAAATGAGAAATTTCTTTGACTTACTCTATATAGCTCTCCACTAAAGAAAAGAAAAAGCTCTCTCAAAATTTACAAGAAAAACACTCAAAGGAAAAATGTAGGTTACACGTTCTTGTTAAAACTCTTGTAAAGAAAAAAAAAAAGAACTCTTTTTTTTGGTTTTGGGTCTTTACACATCAATAACTCAAAAACATATAATTTGGAAAGGTGTTGCAAGTTGTAATGTCAGTATTCTCAACACCCTGAACCTGATACGCACAACCAATTCTTAGTTTTTTCGGCACTTTTCCTATAGACTCTCTTCTTTGGCTCTAGCTCCGGCTCACATTTTCTCCAGCCTCCAACCTCCTTAAATAGAGTCCAAAAGTAATGTTGATACCCAAATAAAACAGGATAATTTTTTTATGTACACCGGGTCTCCCGGAGACCGGAAGAGCCGACCGGAGACCCCGAGAGTCCGGGTCTCCCGGAGAGCCCAGAGACCCCGGAGACTAGAAGAGCCGACCGGAGACCCCGAGAGTCCGGGTCTCCCGGAGAGCCCAGAGACCCCGGAGACCAGAAGAGCCGACCGGAGACCCGAGAGTCCGGGTCTCCCGAGAGCCCAGAGACCCGGAGAGCCGGAGACCGGAAGAGCCGAGAGAGCCCGAGAGTCCGGGTCTCCCGAGAGCCCGAGACCTCGAAGACCGGAAGAGCCGACCAGGAGACCCCGAGAGCCCGGTCTCCGGGAGAGCCCAAAGACCTCGGAGACCGGAAGAGCCGACCGAGACCCCGAGAGCCGGGTCTCCGGAGAGCCCAAAGACCTCGGAGACCGGAGAGAGCCGACCGGAGAACCCGAGAGCCCGGGTCTCCCCGAGAGCTCGGAGACCAGAAAAGGCCTACCAAAAGAACAGTTCATCAACTCATGCACAACAAGGAGGAGACACGTGTCCCACTCAATAAGACAAGTGTCCCATTAATAAACTCATGCACAACAAGGAGAGGAGACAAGTGTCCCACTCAAAGTGACAAGTGTCCATTAATCAACTCATGCACATAAGGAGGAGACAAGTGTCCACTAATAGGCTTAGATGTAATGATTGCTATGCTATCAAATGTAATAAGTATAAATAGGATTGAAGAGAAAAAAAAAGGCAGGAGATGGCTAAAAAACAACTATGTACTTTATCTTGGCCATTTCATAAACAAAAAAGGCACTTACATGCCATTTATTATATTCACTATTTTTATATTTGATTCCTTGTTGACCAAATTTGACGTCAACAAGTAATTCTCAAACTTGTAAAAAGAAAGTGAGAAAAACTACTACAAAACATGAGTTAGTTGTAAAGATTAGTTCCTAGGAATTATGACCATGACTAAGAAATGATTTAAACATGTACAAGATATGAAGTTCATCCAAGACAAAATAAAAAATTAGGATTGACTTGGCAAAAGATTGACGAAGTCAATTGTATTAATTGGTTTCTAATACACAAAATTAATTGGTTTGTAATGCTTGACCTAAGCCCACTAAGGCATACACAAAAACTCTCATACAACACTATAAATGCTATCATCTTTTGTTAGTAAATGGTACACGATTAGCTTAAAAGGTTTCATAGATTTCATATAAATGGATAATATAATAAAAGTGCCAAAAAGGAATTCTGAGATTTGCATAAAGTGAATGCTTGCCATTTTTCTTTTCTTAATTCATGTACAGCATATACTACCTATTATATAGATTACAGAATAATCTAGATGAAGCCATGTGTTCTTTACTTATTGATAGATAAGGAATATGCTATTTTTTTTTGAGAAAGATCTATGCTATTATAAATAAAGATCTATGCTAAATATTCTTGCAACGGTAATATCATCAGAATTTGTTATGCCATATTCTCCAGCTCATTGATCGTACAATGCGATCCTGGTGTGATCCTCCTGGGCTCCTGTCCTGGTGGTCCTTTCCTTCATTGGTGGTGGAATATTTATTCTTCTTTCATAGCTACGTACTTATATGCTCTTTAATTTCTGGTTTTATACTTGCTTGTCTGGAACTGAGCACGGGCGGAGTCAGAAAAATATTTAGAGTGGGCTGATACACAAAAATAGATTGCAATAATAAATAAACAAATAAAAAAGAAGTTTTCCAAGAATTTATAGCTTATTTAATAAAGTTAAACTTAAAGATGAGAGAGATGTGAATTTGAAAAATAAATTTACCAGTAATAGGTAATAAAAGTAGATATAAAATATTAGAATTATATTTATTTTCTTAAAAATAAAAATAGCGGGCTAGCCTTGAGAGGTTTTACAAAAATAAGATCGTATAGACTTCAAAATACGGGAAAATACAAGAAATTAATAAAGACTTTCATGCCGATAGACTCAACTGAAAGACTTTATCCACAGACAAAAATAAGGTAAGTTAATATGTTAAAGAGGCCACAGAGATTTTGATTACACAATGAGAGGCATGAGTTGCTCAAGTCGATTTGATGTTCAAATAAGATTTTTTTTTTCTTTTGAGAATGATGCTCAAATAAGATTAAGAGAGAAAGAAGGTAACCAAAAAGTAGGGGTGATCATAAATTTTAAAAAACCGCTCAGACCGCTCGAACTGTACCAAGCTGCACCGTTCATAATAATTTATGTCCAAAACCGTGATTCAAAATATTAGATAGACCCCGCACCGCTTTATTCGTGCGGTTATAGTTTTAGGTATTGAAAAACCGCCAAAACCGCACCGCACCGCACCTCTATAATTAAGGGTAAAATAAATTATTGTTCTTTAGTCTTTATTTAAATAGTTAGACAATAAATATATTAAGAACTAATGTTATGAATATATAATTAGATTCACACTTTGTATACTAATTTATAACACATTTTACATTCTTTTAATGTTGTTATAATACATTATTTTTTGTATTAAAACAGAACAACATTACATTGCATTATTTATTGAAGTGTAGTTTATTCACAAAAATACACCTCATTTTAAAAAAATCACTTCTCAAATATAGTATTTTTCTTTGGTTTTTTCTTTAAAAGATCATAACAAAATTATATTAATTTATCAATTATATAATATTTTTGTTAATTAAAATCGCCCGCTACCGCCCACCACCGGTTCAAACTGCACCTTCGGTTTTAATTCATAAAACCGCAATTTGAAACTTTTATTTAACCGAACCGCATATAGCAATTCAATGTGAAATTTACTCAAAAAATCACAAAACCGCACCGTGATCACCCCTACCAAAAAGCACATGACTAAATCATCTTGGCCCATTAAGCTCATTAGGATAAAGTTTTTTTTTGAGCTATTTTAAATTAGGGGTTACAATTTTCGACACAACACGGAAATACAACCCGAATCTAATACGATATAAGCGGTTTAGGGTCGACCCATTTATTATTCCGGTCATTATCGTGGCCGACCCTTTTAACCTGAATAATAAGTGGGTCAATTTCGGGTTGACCCGAAATGATCCACTAAACACTTTTAACATATTTGAAGAAGAAAATTCTAATCAATTATACTTTAGTATTTGGTGAGTTAATTAATTATCATTTCATTGATATCTGCATCCTAATTTTGTGTTTTCTTTTAAACCTTAATTGTTTTTTTTTATTTAAATTTTAACATATTATAGAAGTGCCACTTATTTGGAGTTTGTCCACATTTCTCGGAGGCCTAATCTTATGAGCATATTATCAAGCCAAATTACGATTTGAATATTTTAATTGTATTTTTTTATGTTTTTAATATTCTATATATAAATCAAACAAAACCCTCATTTTATCCTAATAAATAAATGGTTTATTCAAGGCTAAAAATATACATGTCATTTTTCGGGTCGTGTTCGGGTTAACCGCGTATGAAACAGGTCATGTTCAGGTTGACCAATCTGATCATGACCCGAATAATTAAAGGAGTCATGTCCGGGTTGGCCAAATTTGTGTAATTATTGTGTCTCAACACGACCCGCGAACTCAATCACGACTCGAATTGCCATCCCAACTTTAAATGTACATTATTATTACTACAGTTAAACCTCTATAAATTAATAACCTTAGGACTGCCAATATTTATTAATCTAGCGAGATATTAAATTGGAGAATTATTAGTTTTGCTTGTTTTTCCCAAAGTCGGGACCGACCAAATGTATTATTTAAACGAGGTTATTAATTAATCGAGTATTAAATTATCGAGGTTATACAGTATTATTATTATTATTATTTTGGATTCTATTTGATTACTCCTGCCTCATCACATACAATCCACTGCTGCTCTGGAATTGCTGGACCAGGTTGTTTCAAGTTTCAAAAACTTGACTTTACCTCCCTCCCTTTAGCTCTAACTCCCTTGAGTTGCCATACCAAAGTGGTGGATATTAAAGTTGAATCTCTTTTACCCAGCATGTGACTCGGAATGAAACAGATCACAAGTTACTATGCCCGATTGTTTGATCCCATTAATATATGAAATAGTCCAAAAACGTTATTTCAACATAAGAGGGCCATATAATGAGCACCTCAAACCACATCTTGAACTCGTGTATATGTGGGTGGGGAATAGCGGAAGACAAATTGGTTCTACGTGCACAAACAAAGTGTAGTATTTTTATAAATATCAGGAGTTTTTGATATATTTTTTTACTTATGAATGGGAAAATATAAGACGGAATCAAACCTCAAGGTTTTTTGTTTTTGTGATTTTCAAACATCTCTTTGCTTTTTGTAATTAGCCCAAACCTCAGGGTGTTTTTGTAATTATCCTTAATGTTATTTCAAAGAAACATTTTAGTTGTTCAGAAGTATATCGGAATTCAAATTTATTTCATAAAGAAATCATATGGAATTTAATTTCTATAAAAAGTAGTATAAGAAAATCAATTGATATACACATGGTTTAGGTAGAACTGTCAAATGGGTTGGGTCAGTGCTCGCCCACCGGGCCAAAGAGAAAATCGGACCAAGTCGGGCTAAAAATCCATCATCATATTGTATGCCCAAATTCCATCCAATCCATGAAAATACACATGAAAAATCAGGTCAACCGGGTTAGTTATCTTTTCGGGCCCAATGGATCGGGCCAAATAAGTCTAGCTCTTTTCGGACTTATAATATCATAGCCCAATCTGGCCCTATTATCGAACTAGTCGGACTAGTCTTGGCAGCTCTAGTTTTAGGATTCCCTTTTATCCCAAGAATAGTCGTAGACTACTTGCCCTATCTCTTTAAAGTTTCACTAGCAAAAACTATTAACTCTTGACCACTCTCGGATGTAGCTAAGAACAAAAGGAATAAGCACTCGAAGCTAAAAGCAGCTGCTATTGGACCTTTTTCCTTGGCGAGAAGGGATATCACACCTAGCAATGCAATCTATGAGAAGGGTTAGTAGGGAAAGCAGTCTAGTGGACTATAAAGTAAAGGACTAGAAGAAAATGACCCATTTATCTCTTTTTCCTCATTAAACTCTCAGACCCAAACATAGAAATATTTTTCGATCAAGTGAAATATAGATGATAGTTGAGCTAACCCATTATTAGCACTCAAAAAGGATTTAAATTAAACCTAATCACATAAAAATCATCGCTACATCAGTTCTAGAATCACACACTAATACATACCTATCCAACACAAAATTACAATAAACCTACAATCATATGCAAAACACATAAAAGCAATTACACAACATAATACCTAGGCAACCCAAACTAATAAGTAATATAATAAGCCTAGGTTAACCCCATATCCATAAGACCTCCACGGCTTCATCAAAAGAGCAGTCAAGCATCAAATCCCTTCTCAGCCAAGCAGGTTAGGCCCGTAATCGGTCGATATATGTACACAACATATGCTTTCACTATGTCACCACAGGACAAGCCATACAAATGCTAACATAACGAAACAAACTTCAAAGCATCTTGTTACGTTAACGTCTTCTGCAAGTCGGCTCGTTCAGCAACAGATGTTACCTGGCACAGATAGTAATTTATGTTGTCGGTACACACAATAAGGACCAGCCTAAATCTTGTATTTCTTTGAAAAACCAAGTGAAATGGTATATAACACCTTAGCAGATGTTCACAGAATTGCAACCTGAGCTGAACCGGAAGCTAATTTATAAAAGGGATAATTACAAAAACTACCCTGACGTTTAGTCTAATTACACATAACTCCAGTTATCTTTCAAAATTACAAATACACACCTTACTTGAGGTGTTACAAACATCCCCTTGAGGTTTTTCTTACATAAAAATTTTCCCCTCCTGAGTGTGCAACTTGTAAAATAAAAACAAATGTCAAGGGGCATTTGTAATTTTGAAAGATAACTGAGTTTTTTGTAATTAGGCTAAGTCTCAAGGGTAGTTTCTGCAATTATCCTTTTATAAAAGCATGCAAAGAACAGGAAAAAACAGATTTCCTGAAGCAAGATGGTTGGCGCTTTGCCGTTCGCCACTCGTGTTTGCACTAGTCCATAAAAGAAAGAAAAGAGAGGAACAAAGAATCACCTCGGATCTCGCTAATACCTTTTCTCGTACCCCCATTGGAATTATGACTCAAAAAATGGGTTATAATTTCCTAAAGGACCCAACAGGAGCTAGCACAAATAATCCGACCTTTCCATCCCTGTAACATCCAATTGCCATCTTCATCAAACAGAAAATCTTTGTGATACCCAGCCTTAGCCTTATGCCTTAGTTTTTTCATAATCTCGTTATTCAAGGGGATCGGTTTGAACCCAGCCCTCATATGTCGAACCTGCCATTGCTTGTACGTCTCAGGTCTCTCGACCCTCTCTGCTCCCTCACACGCAATAACATTTATTACCTCGCGCCCATAAAAATCTTGCTCAAAATCCATTCTCTGCGGATTCTCACGAGGCAGAGTAGAATCGAACATGTCAAACAGTGCTGAATAGTGGAAAAGAGCCTCCCTAAAACGTGTAACGAAAAACGGAGCGCTATACGATCCGCTCGTAACAGCATTCACAAATATATCCGGCTTCATTTTTCTGATCAGGCTCAGCATCGCATCCCGTGGGCTGTCAACCACAACGGTCTCATCGAGCAATTTACCAAATCGAAACAGAGAGTTCACGGCGAGCATCTCGCCACTTTTAATGTTCAGATCCTCAATCTTAATCGTCTCCCAGTTTTGGGTTGCAATCGCATGGTACTCGAACGGCACGCCAAAACGTTCACAATATTTCGCCAAGCGGCAGCCCGTCTCTTCAACTCTCTCGGCCGGTCTAAAACCCGGCTGTGGGAGCTCGATTCCAGTTATGCGCAGCTTCGGGGGGCCACCAGGTCTCTCTGAAAGTATCTGAATCAAGATCGGCCACTGGAAGCCATAAAGAATACCGAAATCGATGACGTGCAGCGTAGTCGCTTCTGACGCTGCTAATGCGATCATCTTATTCGCGAAGAAAATCGACAACTTCTTGAACGGACAGGCCGAGAGATAAACCTGGTATGCTTTTAGCTTCTCGGCAGCCGTAATCTTCCTGCAAGTAAGGGATGTGTAAAGCTCGGTCCCTGTGCCACCTAGGCGCGCCTGAAGACCACTGGCAAACACAGTAGCCAACCTCTGGTACACATCACCAGTAGGAGAAGCGTGTAAGCTAATCTGTTTTAATTGTTCGTACGCGGTCCTACGATCATCGCCGGCAACAGATTGAGCACAACTAATCAAAAGTGTCCTCAGGTCCACCGTATCCTCTGTGGTCTCGTTTCTCTTAGAACGAGCTCTACCACCATTAGACCCATTGGGCATAACTTTTTGCAACGACCCGCTCGCAAATTTAGTATCACCACCACCGCCACATCCCGGCTCGCCTTTTACATCACTGCATAAGAGAACCCGGTCGAACATTTCAGATAGCTCAACGTCTTCGACATAAATTGCAGACTGTTTGCTGCTTCTTTCCACGTCATCCGAATCGCCATCATCCGGATAGTGATGCTTCCTTCCCTTGGAGCCGTTTGGAGAGTCGTCCGTATCGTCCTTTTCTAATTTGATCACTACGGGTGGGGTGATGACATCATCCGACTTTTGAGGTAACACGTATTTGTCCAAATCGATAATCAACTGATTACTGGTGGGAAGAAACTTACTAGCTTCTTCCATCCCTCTCTTGAACTGCAAGATGGACTCGCTATCGGTGAAGAAATTTTGCAGCATGCTCGTATTGTCAAAAGAGTTCATCTGGGTATTGGCATTATTATTGTACGAGCTTTGTGAATTGACCTGCAACAATGAATTGGATGAAATACCCTGTTCCGAATTATATTCACCCGGATCAACGATCCATTGAGGATCAATGGAATTACTACCGGCATTACTGCTGCTTGTATACTCACTAAGACTCCCGAAAAAGCTATCAGGACTATCCAACGATCGACCACCATAATTTACGGGTCGATAAGGTGAAGGAGGGTATTTCTGTCCAATAACTTCGTACAACGATTTCTCAGCAGCCCGTAGGGCGAGTGGGTCGTGGAACATGCTGGGTTTTTCTTCCATGTTTTCTTCGAGCAGTATCTGGTTAAGGAACTTTAGCACTGGATCAGAGTCTTGATCATCCGGAGACTCCGATTCATAGCTCGTGGTCGAAGATGGAGCGAAAGTATCAGGGCTTGGGCTCAACGGTAGGAAAGGGATGTCCAGGACATCAAGCTCTAAATAATCATGCTTAATCCCATTGGTATTGTTTTGATATTGCTCATTGCTCGGCATAAACTTCTCATCGTGAAATTTAAATCCGTTTGCTGTGTTGGGCATTTCACTGAATCGGGGATCCATGATAACCGATGCCTTAAACTCCCTAATCAAATAAAAAGTCAGCTTCAATGAGTCAAAAATTCAAAATAAAAAACAAAAAACTCATTACACGGAAGAACTAGCTTCGATGAGTTAAAATTCCAAACACTCGTTACACAGAATAACTAAAAGGGGACAAATTTCAGTCTCATTTACCAATTTAAAACCCATGATATCAAATTATAATTGAAAGCTTGAAAGGAACTCATTATATCTTCCCAACCTAGAACCCACAACAAGAATGTAAAACATAAATCACATTAAATCAACTGGAGTCAGCAGCTCGAAAGATAAAATATGTTTTTGACCCATCACATAAAAAAAGGAAAATGAAAATCAAAAAATACACCAAGGAAAAAAAAAATGAATATCTTCCCATGTCTCCCCCTCCACCATGCCCCTATAAAATCGGAAAATAATTTCACAAATATTTAAGAAAAATAAAGAACAAGAATACTGGATCCAAATATAACACCCTCTCAAGTCCAATTATAGATACACGAAGTACAGAGCTGCATAACCAAAAAAATTACGTTTCATTTCCCTACAAGTAGACTTTTACCCCATATTACCATCGATATTAAAAACTGTTCTAACTAAACAGAACCAAATAAAATAAAGTATTTTTAAAAATTATTAATTTCGCTCTGCGATAAACCTGAAGCTCACAACATCAAGCTAACGAGACCGCGAAATACAAGAAAACAGCAGAAACACAACACACAATCCAATTCAACAAGAAGCATCTTCATCCAGCAAAAAATAGAAAACAAAGAAAAAAAAAAGTAAACTTAAATCGGCGAGAATATTTTTCTTAAATAACAAAAACAAAATAATAGCCACTAAGCACAACAAGAATTCAGATCCGACGGCATAAAAATTAAATAAAATCACCCACAAAAAAAAAAAGGGTTTTTCGTTGCTTAATCAGGAAAAAAAGTACGAAATGCAAATACTGAAAATCCGACAGACAAACATAAAAAAGAAGCGGTTTTGTTGCTTAAGCTGATGGTGTACCTTAGATTTTTCTCGATTGAATTGAGGGAGACAATCACAGATATGGGTTTTTCTAGATTGAATGAATGGAGGGAGACAATCACAAATACGGAGTGGGTAGTGAAAGAGCCTTGACTGGGTTAACCTGCAAATAAATTGTCGACGACGAAATGAATACAGTCTTTACATTTTGTTTTATATAAAGAGACCGATAAAAATAGTGTCCTTCACTTTTTGGGATAATTATACGCTACGTCCTTGCGGATCAATATTATTACACAAAGGCCCTCGGTTTTCTTATTATCACAATGGGGTCCCCCATAGCTAGGGATGTAAAAGAATCAAATATTCTTTATTCGATTCGCGATTCGAATTCGAATATCAAGATTCGAATTCGAAAAATTCGAATAAGAATTCAAATAAGAATATATTTTTCGATTCGTATTATTTTCGAATTCGAATTCGAATAACACAATATTCGATTCGAATATTCGATATTCGAATCGAATATATTCGAATAATATATATTTATATTATATATTACTAATAAATACATATATATATATATATTAGTATTGATTTTATATATATATGTATATATATTTTATAATTCCTATGTTAATTTTACCAACTAGTACTTATTTGATAAATTTTTTATTATTGATTTTAATTTATATTATAAATTAGTCACAATTTAAAGAAAAAAATTATATTCCTTCAAAAAAAAAGAAAAAAATTATATAAAAAAATAATACGAATATTGAATCGAATCGAATATATTCGAATATAATGGTCGAATCGAATACGAATATATTTTTCAATTCGAATAATAAACGAATACGAATCGAATATTCGAATATTAGTCGAATTCGAATCGAATCTTTGTGAATATTCGATTCGATTCGATTCTTTTACAACCCTACCCATAGCCATAGGTAGATCGGCAATGGGTCGTGTCCGATTCGGTATATGATTAGTCTATCATACTATTAAAATGGACTTGGGTCGGGTATAAATAAAAAATTGTCAAGCCCACCCCATATATGTGCTTTGTGTACAAAAAGTTGAGTCGAGCCAAATACGCTCGACTTTTACTCGCGTAAAAATATGGTCCAGCCGATCTAACATGGGGCCAAGCTTGATTTGCCACATCTATCAATAGTAAAGCTGTCAATTTTGGCGGCCAGTAAAATGGTTGGGTTGAGCTGCGTTTTTAAGGCCCGAAATGAGCCGGTCTTTTTGGCCCGACTCATTAGGCCCAGAAAATAATATTAATCGGCCCAATTTTTTCTTTTTTATTTTTAGTGGATTGGATCGGGCTAGGCTATGAAAATAATAGCTCAAAATTATAAATTTTACATATCCATAAAAATCTTTTAAATTTTCTTTGGCTTTTTATCAATTTGACGTGACCCAACACCGACCCAACTTATTTGACATCTCTAATCAATAAAATTACATATTTAAAATTTGGCGAACGTTTTCCTATTATAATAAATAAATAATATAAATATTTGCTTCACAAATAAGTTTTCGTGTAATTTGATTACCTTTAGTTTGTTTACTTGTATGTATAAATTTAAATGACTTGTTTTCTTCCCCCAAAAAAAATGACTTACAAGAACTAATGAAATTCATAATTTTATTCTAAATTTTACATACATATTTCAATTTTTAAAATCTTTTTTTGTTCTTATTTATTATTTATTTATCTAATAGAATAATAAGGACTTTCATACTTTACTCTTAGGCAGACCATTATTGCCCAAATAATAAGGGGTGTTTTGTAATTATAATAAACTTCAAGGAGTTACATTTAATTATCCGTTTGCTTTTTGTCCAAGGTGAAGATGAAGCTTCGTTGAAGCACAGTGCAGGCAGCCAAGCACTGTGAAAATGATTAAAATGGTCAAAACTTACATCATTATAATATCCTTTCTGTCCAAATTAAATGTTCCTTTGCTAATCTTTTTATTAATTCATCATATGAATTTTCAATAATATTTTCTCAAAGTATTTGTAGTGTTAATTGTTTTAATTCGATGAGAACTGAGAAAAATATAAAACAAAATTGTATATACTTAATTAGATTAGTGAAATGTTATTGAAAATATTATTTTAAAAATATTTTTTTATGGCAATTAAAACAAATATGATGCTCTTTGTCCGAACATTATATTTACATTAAACCATGGATAAATTTCACTAATTAATATAACAAAGAAACTAATTTAGAAAAGAGCGTGACTAAAATTGTAGCTCAAACGCATATTGGTAGTGTTCTCGTGACTAAGATTCTTTTTGACTTGTAATACCATAAAATTTCATTTTCATTAGGTGACCCGTGTGTCTCACGAAGAGAGGAAAAAGGAAGAGAAAAAAAAATGGGAAGAATGTGGATCTCAGGGTTTGATATTTTAAATTAGGAATTAGGGATTAAAATTTAATGAGGGATTTCAATTAGAGTTTCATTCAATTCGGGGATTTTGACTAACCTTTTTCCAACCCAAATCCAAATATTTCTTATTCATTTGCAATTCTTAAATTCATTTTATTAATCAGCTTAATTTCTTGAATAATTTAGTTAATTATAATTTCATAATTTATGTAGGAAACGATCAAGAGGATTAGGATAACTGTTTTATTCACTGCAAGGATTAATAAAAAGTAGTTGATGTAGGGATTTATTTATGTTTCTGATGCTGCTTCGTTCCGCAAATCGCTCCAAGTCAATAATTCTGATAATAGTCAAATGTTTATCCCTCTGGAGCTGGAAATCTTCTATGGTAGGAACTTGTTGCAACAACAACAAACGTTAGACGGGCCCTGGTGTTGTCCTAAAGTGGCCCATCCGACACCTAAATCAACACGGTGAATGAGAGAAAATCAAGAGCAGTAAAGAAAGTACAAAATATGAATTGTGCTAATTAACTTACAAATGAAATGGATGGACCTTTATATACATGTGTAGCGGGCCTCGTCGGCCAGTGTAGGAAAAACGACGCGTGGGTCGGATCCAGAACCTCGTGGGCGAATTATTTCATCATGTACCCCATAATTAATGAATAATTAATGGGATTAAATAAATGCGTATAATAATAATAATAATAATAATAATAATAATAATAATAATATAATAATGAAATAACTTTTTGCCCACAACATAAGTCCCTCGGCTCATTTGCGGCGTATGGACTATGGAGCCAGTGTGGAAACTAAGTTCCTTGATAATATGTGATTCATGAGTGATTTGATCTCTTGAGGAGAAGGATGTCTCCTTGAGGGAGGAGGTCTCCCGAAAGGGGAAAGTCCCGGTGAGTGAATAATCTCCGGAAGACGGGAGTTCTGGAATGAGCGGCGTCAGGAGATCCCCAAAATGTGAGAGGTCTACGGAACATGGGAGCTCGCAGAGCCCAAGAATTGAATTTCTTGCATGGGATGAACCCCACGAACTTAGCCTTTTAGAAATACAACACACTTTTTGTGAGCGAGTGGTCCTCATGAGATTTGAGAGTTGAGAGTCCTCAAGGGACTTGGTTTTTCTTTGAACTATTTATTCTAGTCTTCTTGGTATAGCTTCTTACGAGCTTACTTGGTGGGGTTCCCCTTAGCGAGTTGAGAGTGAAAAGTACCCATGTAAGAGTGGGGAACGACGTCTGCTTGCCCCGTATTGGGGAAGGCGTCCCTTGCTTGTGGCGGCATAAGGCCGTTTTCAGTAGGACCTGGTGCTTGATGAGTACTCTAAGGTAGCTCTCTTACAAGACTTAGTTTTGGAGAGTATTACGAATGGGGTGTAGCCTTTTACTAAAATCGAGCTCCCATCTACAACCTCAGGAAAAAAAAAAATACGTAATATCATATTCGGGTCAACCCAAAAATAAAAATATATTCATGTCAAAAATTCCCTCATAATTATAAAAAGAGAGGGAACAAAAATCCAAACATTATCAGTACTCAAAATTCACAAGAATCAAATGAATCTAAGATCAACACTAAGCTTATTACAAATCAAATTCACAACAACAAATGAACTATTAACTCCCCTACCCTACACAAACAAACTGAACCCAATCTCTGTAAAAAAAAAAAAAAAAAACATCAGCAAAAGCTCTTATTCCTTCACCCCATTTACAAATTACAAGTGCTATATCACCCTCCCATATTACATCCAGAGCTACAAAAATATTACATAAAACTATATAATTTACTCTTTTTCTTGACACACCTTTTTTACATACTAGTATTAATCACAGAAAATAAATTAAAAGCGCAAACAAATCCGATTACTCGTTCGCCACTAATGCTACCAGCAGCTACGATGAACTTTATCAGAGAAGAAGGCAAGTATCGGGCTGGGACTTAAGCTGTTGTTTGGCTTGCTGTTGAGACCAATAAGCATGAGCCGTCAAGACTCTGTCCAGGAGTTCTTGGGGCACGGGCTCGCCCCGCCTTTGCTGAGGCGATATTCTTGCCGTGTGCACCAATGTTTTCCACTTATCCTGGGAAAAAAACGATAGGGACGATCTAATTAGGCGAGCAACTATTGGCTTGAACCAAATCAAGAAAACATTATATCCGATTTAAATAATTTGGGCTTCGATGTATCTAACATAAGACGATTGATAGCTAACAAAGAAACCACCTACTACAAGAAATAGCGCGATGCAAAGAAGGGAGATGGGTGCTTCTGCTTTATTTAATCAGAATCAAAAACCCGGGAGATGGGTGCTTTAGATTTCTAATTCTGCTTTTGGTTTGACTTTTACAAACAAATAGGCGCTTCTATAACTTTTTCACCAAACACTCTCAACTTCTGATTTTATTTGAAAACACTACCAACTTCTGATTTTTTTACTTCTACTACAATAAATCACTTCTTCTAAAAGTAGAAGTTTTTGCAAACACTCCCAAGATTGTGGAGAACATAATACGGAAATATTAGAAGCCCGTCATAGATAAACACGGTTACGAACAAAGACTATAATTTCTCTTACCTTCAAATCCACATAAGTTCGGTGTTTTGCACTATCAAAAGCTCTCAGCTTGACATCACGCCATCTGCAGTAAACCGCATTAACTCCATCGTTAGTTTCAATAAATCATAATATATCGTTCAACTTCTCGTAATTCGTAAATTAGGTCTGAGTTTTCACCGAGCATACCTTCCTGTTCGAGCTTCTCAACGGCCTGAACAAGAGCTTCAACTTCAGCAACAGTAAAGGTCTACGAATCGGCGCTGTGCAGACTCGGACCGCTTGATTTCCGCAAAGGCACTACGGCCAATGCATCTTGTTTAAATCGAAGATACAGGGACTAATGCTTTCGATTCGAAGTTGTTCTTTGTGATGACATGCCGGGAGAGGAAGGATCAGAATCGTGATTGCTTTCCATGAAATTGTTGAAACTAGTTCGGGAAGATCCGGAGAAGTATCTAGATTCCTCAGCTGACCGGCACTTTGAGTGACCCTAGGAGTCGGAGGGTACCTGGTAGCATGTCAGCAGGAAAACGAGAATGAGGTTGCTATCATCTTCGGGCCATCCTGAGGACTTCATCACTCATTTACAAATAAAAGGGTGAATTACAAAATTTACCCTTCAGGTTTAGCATAATTACAAAAAACCCAGTTATCATTCAGAATTGCAAACCCCTTTATGCTTATTTTTACAGGGATAATTACGAAAATGTCTCTGAGGTTTGAGCTAATTACAAAAAAAAAAAAAAAACTGGTTTTGATTCTGTTTTAAATTTGAGGGGTAAGGGGGATTTTGAAATGTTTTTCCATATGAAGGGGCGGAAATGTAAGACGGAATCAAATCTCAATGGGTTTTTGCAATTTTTTTTTTTTTTTAAATATCCAATTGCACCTATTGAAAGGGTATTTGTAAAACAATCACAATCAACTTTAAGAGGGTACTTGTATTTGTAAAATCCCCCTTACCCCCTCAAATTTAAAACAGAATCAAAACCAGTTTTTTTTTTTTTTTTTTTAATTCGGTTAAATCTCAGGAGTAGTTTTTGTAATTTATCCAAAATTTGAGGCATTAATTAGACGAAAAAATAAGCCCCATACACTGTGCCGGAGGATATGCATGTAACAAAACTTTATCAATGTGGAATACGAAGCAACATCTACTAAAGCAAGCAATTACACTTGAAAATACGGAAAAATCAAAGAATACCTTGCTAGGGGTTGTGGACTGTCACACAGAAGTTGAGCTGGACGATCTTCAGGATAATGTCGTATCGGGGCTGGAGTCGAGCTGGGCTCAGAGTAAATCCCAGAGTATCCATCTTGTTATCGTGCAAAATCCCAGTCTGCAATAAAGTCTTGTTATCGTCTCTAATCTTCTTGCCCTGAACAAGTACCCCGACACATAATCCACCACCGAGTACCGAATTTACTGCATCCATAACTGTTTGCTGCGCAATATTAAAGCCATCAATAATGCGATAACCCATCGTCCCTAACACTAGAAAGATTAAGATGAGTTTGGCTAGAAAGTCAATAAAAAAACAAAACGCCTTTTTGTTTATCGAATCAACAAATGGGAAGGAAACCACAATCTCGATAAAGCATTTTGAATAATTAAAGGGAATTACAAAGAAATCCAGAGGCTTTTGAAAATTGCAAAAATTCCCTTGAGGTGTGATTTCATATTACATTTTCCCCCTTCATATATAAAAAACATTTCAAAAATCCCCGAACATTTATAAAAATATTACAATTACCCCTTAAATATTACAGCATCACCAGCCTTGGCATAGATAACATTCGGTTATAACATTAATATTATCTTTTAACTACAACGACAAATTTTAGCTTCATCGATGCAAGGTAATAGTCAGAATTAATGTTCAAATACCTTTAGAGAACCAATAGTTGAATTTTCCGAAACCTCAATAAGTAACTCAGGAACCCTAAACGACTTAATTTTAAGCTTCACTGCATCAACGGAAAAATATCACCGCAGGAGAATGTCAGAAATTGAAAAATAAAATAAAATAAAGGGATAATTACAAAAACACCCCGGATGTTTGATTCCGTCTTACATTTTCCCCCTTCATAAGCAAAAAATATATAAATACCCCTTGCTATTTATAAAAAATACTACATTTACCCCCTTAAATTTAACACATAATCAAACCTGATTGGGTTTTTTAGTAATTAGCCCAAATCTCAGGGGTGTTTTTGTAATTATCCCTAAAATAAAACAACATGAAAACTCTCATACCTTGGTCATTCCTGGTGTGGAAAGACATATATCCACCTTGTACAGAAGTCGGAGTCGCGATCACTGCATTTTATGTCAAACTTATCAAATCTATAGTCGCTCGCATCCAAGCGAAAATCTATAGTAATATGAAAAGTTACCTCCCGGCTGCGTGGGACCAGAACCGAGGCCACCTCCATTAGTACCATTTTCAGGCGCCCCACATATTCGGTTACCGCTAATGCCTTCATCGGAATTAGACACTAAGCTAAAGTCATAGAGCTTTCTCTTTTTGAAAGGATAATCTCTCAGAGACCTTTGGCGCTTGAAATTGTTCTTTCTATTGAGATAATTGAAATTTTCTGTATCCCAAGACAAGATAACACAAAACTTAATACCCATTAAATTTTTTGAGATAATTACAAAAAGCCTCTAAGGTTCTGGCTAATTACAAAAAAAAAAAACAGAGGTTTTTCAAAACTGAAAAAAAACCCTTGAGGTTTGATTCCGTCTTACATATTTTCCCTTCATAAGCAAAAAAACATTTCAAAAATCCCTCTCATATTTATAGAAATATTACAGTTACCCCCTTAAATTTATGATAAAATCAAACCTGAGGGGGTCTTTTGTAATTTTGAAACATCTCTGTGTTTTTTTCGTAATTAGCTCAAACCTCATGAAGGTTTTTGTAATTATCCCTAGAAAATTTATGACTACATCAAATCAAGTGATAGTTAATTGCAACTCACCAGCATTATAGCGCTCCTCGTCCTTCACATTTGAAGTTATTTTACAATGCTTCGATGGTAGAAAGTTCCGAAATCTACGATCTCCAATTCGCGGCGGTGGCTTAATGGCCTTATTTCTAGCGAAATGTTCGGTGCACTCCGAAGATTTTTCGTCATTATCCCTAGTAACTAACTTTACAGTGTCCCGACTAACAGGGAAAGAACCACAAGGAGTGTGGTCCTTTGAAAATGGAAACTTTACATTATTATTAACTGAACAAACTAATGCGGATGGTTTTCTGTCCGAAGTCTCTAGATGCCCCGAACTAAGCTGAGAAGCCTTATTATTACTTATCAACAAATTCCTAATATTCGCGGGTTCCACTTTTATGTCTTTCCTAATCTCATCCTCTAAACCACATTTAGCAGATGGCTTAAAACCAGATGACTCGAAATCTACCGGACTAAAAATTCCAAGGCGGAGCTTACAATCATCGTTAACCAACTGTTCTGCCGGACCAACAACCTTCTCCGAGCAATCAGAAGTCGTTAATCCAGAAGCAGGCCCCGAGATTACATCATTTTGAGTGCATGCAATTTCATTCGAACAAGAATTCAGATTGGTGGGGGCCTCTGAGACGAGTTCGGTAAATAGAAAATTCCTTTCACAGCAATCTCGATCACGAGATTTTTCTTCTAAAGGTTTATCTTCGTCCTTTTCATCCTTCCCGATGGAATCTACCGCAACCGGAGACTGCTCCTTTCCGGAAGATGTATTCGCCGATGGTGGAGAACTTTCCTCATCCGACAGTAACTTTCCGGCTACAGTAGCCAACAAGTCGAACGCGCACATTTGCTGGTCATCAGCTTTTCTCTTGAATAAGCACCTCTTCTGAAACAAGTCAATGAAATAAATTATTAGAATAATTTTTGTTATAATTCAAAAACTACCCGAGGTTTGGGTTCATTACCCAAAAACAAAACACAAGTTTTTGAAAATTACAAAAAAACCCGTGAGGTTTGATTCTATATTACACTTTACCCCCCTTTCATTCGTTAAAATATTGCAATGACCCTCTTACAGTAATCAAAGAATCAAACCTCATTGCCTCAAGGGTTATTTTGTAATTAACCCAAACCTCAGGGGTAGTTTTTGTAATTATCCCTAATTTTATTCATAGTAACGAGTCAGAAAAGGAAATACAATAACGACGGAATTTCAGGAGAGTCTATGATTACCCTGGCTGATCTGGCAGCTCGGGGTGTGGGAGGCACCTGATAGCCGTTAAATCCATAGTCTAATCTCTTATGCAACGCCATATCTTTGAACCATACCCAGAAAATTCACAAAGCAGAGAACATCAACCGTTTTAATCTTGTTTACGACATATCAGCAAGACCTCTATGATAGAAAGACAAAATACAACATACCTGCCAACCAAAACACACTGTCAAATTTATCATCTAAACACCTGGTTTTCGGTACAAATCAATATCATGAGCGAAAACCAACACTAATTCCAGAAGTTCATGCAAAGTCCTTTTTCAATGTTGATATTTGATAGGAAATAAATGCAAATGCCATTTAATATGCCGGCGATTGCTTTAATTTATTAGCATTCCAGAATCTACCAAAAAACTAGTAAGCCTTATAGCAAAGCTAACCGTAAAAAAACAGTTTTTAACTATTTTTCCTGCAAAGGAAAAATTTCTGCCGAACCAGGTCTTGAAGCGAACGAGTTCCATCGGATCAATGAGTTGCATATAAATATTAAAAAACACAATGGGGGCTTTGATGAAATAAATTAACACAGATTTACAAATAATTGGGTGTAGCATCACAAGATTAACCAAAAATGAGGTATTTTTGGTAAGGAAATGCTTTTGGACAATTTAAATAAATAAAACATGAGAATTTAATCCTCAAATATAGATACAACCTTAGAAAACAAGGAAAAAAACAAAAAACAAATTGGTTTTCTACATCAAATAAATGATTCAATTTATTTCCTTTTTCAAATACTTCCATCATTTTACTCTTAAAGAAAGCATGAAAAAAGGGCATCACAAAAAACCCACCATTGAAAGGAATTTCAACAGCATCTGAAACAACAGACACTCATACATCACTAAATTTTCAAAATAACAACACCAAAATTTGCAATCACAGGCAATTGCATGTACATGATCTCAATATCAAATGAACACAGATCAAAAAGGGACATGAATTAAATTTTCACCAATGCATCAAAAGTTACCATCTCAAAAACTCAGAAGAAAAGATACTTTGCATGGCAAAATCCCAGATCAAACACAAAATTGAAAATGACAGGGAATTAAAGTATGTAAATGAAATCAAACATAAGTATTAATTTAAATTTCAAAAAAAAAAAAAAAAAAAAAAAAAACACCATCACACAAAGAGAAGTTAACTCCCACACAATTTCAGAATCCCTTAACTTCTCCAAGATTTATCTCCAAGAAAAAAGAAAAAACATTTGAACCCAAGACACCAACTTTACCAAATTACAGAGGGACCCCATAATTTTGATCATATCTCACCTTTAAAGAACCGATTTTTCTTCCATCCACCATGAATTTGCTTCAAATTCCACACCATTTCCATCAGAAAAAACAAAATTCACCTACAACTACACTAACAAAAGTGCAAGATCAGATTTTTTTCCAACCCAAAACACAAATCTTAACTATTCCACAAACCCAAATCCTCAAATCCCATTTCACATTCTCAATAAACAAATCTGAAATTTCTCAAAAAGGAGGGAAAAAAGAACAAAAAAAAAATCCCTCAAAAAATTCCCTTTATTTTATCTCTTTGTTTTTTTTCTTGTCTGTAAAAAAAAAAAAAAAGATAGCCAAAACCCTGTGAAAACCACCCTCTCCACACCATAGCTTAAACCCCAACTCTTATACCATTGACCCTTGTCACCGGACCTATCGGTAGATGCTCCATGAATCACCGGCTATAGAAGGTCACGGCAAAGAACTGCCTGAAGACCTGTTCTTGACGATGTAGGATGTCGCCACGTGGAATATCCTGTGGTCTTTCCTCGTTTACACATCGAGAAAAACGTTGGGTCACCAAGCGAGGGAATTTTCTTTAAATTTTTTTTTTTGCGTTATTTCCGTGTCCTCAATTTTCTTTTTTTGGGATTTTTTTTAATAATAAAGAATAAATTATTTGTGGGGTATTGAATTTTTAATTTTTTTTGGGGGGATATGGGTTTTTATTATTATTTTCTTTTATTAGCAATGTGAATCCGATATGTAAGGGGCTTTGTATAAATGCTCCAACAAAATTGCAACTAATTATTGTTGAGTTTTGCCTTAAAACTCAACAAACTCATGTCTAACCAAGAAACATCTGTGGTTTAACTAAAACTTAGCATAAAATCTCACTATTTTTGCACCAAATATATATATTTGTAAGGAAAAAAAAAAGTTTCACATGCTAAGCAAACACACCTTTACTACAATTTACATCTCTTACTCCAACAAAAAAAAAAGAATTTATTGCAAACTTCTAGTGTATATTTTAAGAAATATTTATAATATATGTAACATGCATGTATCATTTCTGAAAATTCAGGTTCTGTTTGTCACTAAATTTTACGAGTTGTTTTCACCCAAATTATACCGGGTTTTAAATTTTACCTACAATAGTTTTACCTACAACGATTTATTTACACTTTACGAATTATCTTAATAGTACCTACAAATTTTTTCTCTAGGTAAATAGATTTCTTCTTATAGTGTATTATATATAATATAAATCACAACACACGATTATAATTGTTGGGTAAAATTTTGTGATGAAGGTTTCTGTTTAAAGAAAAAAAAAATGGGTGGGAA
Organism: Rehmannia glutinosa; assembly: GCA_016081115.2. Classification (NCBI taxonomy): domain Eukaryota; kingdom Viridiplantae; phylum Streptophyta; class Magnoliopsida; order Lamiales; family Orobanchaceae; genus Rehmannia; species Rehmannia glutinosa. The sequence goes on from CM071924.1 coordinate 1,255,504, forward strand.
TATAGTGTTTAGGCTTAGTCGATGCTTGATTTAGAATCGGTCTCCGCAAGACAAAAACAACGCCCCGTATCTCTGAGTCTTTACGGTTCGGCGCTCGCCTAAGATACAACGACTTTAAGCTTCTTAGGTTAGCGGCATAGCAAAGCAGGAACAACGGCAACAAGACAAGTGTTTGACTATTTTCAAGCTTTCAAGGAGGAAAATGGGCGAGATGCAAAAATATAATGGTCGATTTTATGTTATCGATTAATATCGTCTTTTCCGTATGTTTTTCGGACACCAGGATCGACTATTATAGGCTTTAGACGCCCGTATGGAAAGAACATGTCTTTTGGCTCGAAAAGACACCTTTAGCATCGAGCAGGCACGCTTTTTCTTGCGAGGAGAGCACGGCCTGGCGCGACGGGCGTGCGCCGCCGCCCGTGCGTGCGTGCTCAACCTTTCGGCACCCGACACGACCCAGGCCGCACGGGCGTGCGCCGCCCATGCGTGTAGGCGCGGACCTCGGCGGGGAAGCACGACCCGGCTTGACCGCACGCGTCTTTCTACCCGTCTTGTGGGCCGATTTTCCCAGTTGAACTCTTTTAATTAATTACAAAAATTAATTAAATATATTTAATTAATTACAAAAATTAATTAAATATTTTAAAGGTTTTTGGTCCAAAAAGAATAAGGGCCTTGAAGCCCAGGCCCACGGCCGCGACCCAGACCGGGCCGGCCGTGACGGGGCGGCGGCGGGCGGTGGCGTGTGCGTGTCTTTTGACCAAACCCACAAGCATGTAGGTCCTCTCCCTTTAAAAACTTGGGTGCCCCCAGGCCCAAACCCATTTATCAACTTAGGATAAATAAAATGTGCAACTTTATCTCCTTTTTCCTATGTGGGATGGAGCATCTCTCCTCCCACATTTTCCATTTTCCATTTTCCATACCATTTATTTGTATTAAGTGGCTAACTTCTTGCATTAATTTCTCATTCACCGGAATCGGTTTGAGAAATTCAAATGCCATTCTTATCTACTCTCTTAGTAAATTTTTATAAATAATTTAATTCCATTTTTCACAAATGGAAACCACTTAATTAATTGGTCAAAATCGGGTCAACACCCCATTTATCAAAGACCATTCCAACAATCCCCCACATGAATGAAATTAATGCATGCGTGTATGCGATTAAGCTGAAAGTCTCGGCGAATCGTTATTGCATCGAGGATAGGTAGCTTGTGGCTTTGAACCTTCCTTAGTAAGGTCTTGCTCGGTTTACTAGTTCTTGGTGATGACGCGATGTCTTGAACTACTCACCGTTTGTGTAAACGAAGACAACAATACTTACACAATAACAACTCTAACAACATTGTTCTCACGTTGTGTCCATTTCGGCTGGACCATATCTTAGATTCATAAGTGTTTCATTTGAAGCGGCCATTACTTCTCAACATATAGGTGATCTCCTATTGAAGAGTATCTGCAATACTCCACCTTTCGGTATAGGAATCATTAAAAGTCTTAAACTTAACCTCACCACATTCAAGGTTTAAATACACTTGGATGTATCGAGAATGAGCTAACACATTTTCCAAGTGTTGTTTGAACATTCATAACTTAGTTGTCCCGTTGAACCAAGTCTTGGGATCTCGATTCACAAGTTGGGTTACCACTATGAACATTCTTTAAGTTGTGGATTTTAAACCCATTCCCTTAACATTTTATACGGTGATCTCGATTTATACCTTTTGTAAAATGATCCGCAAGGTTTTCCTTTGACTTCACATAGTCAACCGAAATAACCCCATTCGAAATCAACCGTTTATTGGTATTATGTCTCCGACAAAAATGTCTAGACTTACCTCTTTCCTTTGCACGAAAGGACACTTTTAATAAATACAACATTTCATGATTTTAATGATCGTACCATCACTTATATCATAAATGCTGAGTTTATTTCCTTGGTGCTTCAACTTTTTCCAAAGCACCCCCACATTTCAAGACAATCTTCTTTATGTGGGTTGCTTAAAAGTCAAGCTCCTCTTTCAACTTCCGGTATCTAGTTTAACACAAGATCATCCGGAATTCTTATGGCTCTCGGCCATTTTTATTTTGTTAGAACATTGTCTTGACAATCCGGTTAGAACACGTTCTACTAGATTTTGATCTTAGTTCCAACAACTCCATCTTTTACAAGGTGTGTACCCTTTGATGTTATCACATCTTTAGTAAGACTTGATTCAAATTGTTACGATTATGCGCCTCTAGTGTTACAACACTTTCGAGAGCACCTCATGCAAGTGTGGTTTCGGTGTTTACAATACTTTTGGCAACACCTTCCATTTGATTAAAAATGCAATGCGAAACTCCACCTTTGTGTTCCACAAAGTATGATCATACCCCCACATTTGCGATTTCCATTCGGAATCCCGGTTGTCTTCCTCAATCCAGTCGAACTATCAAATCCTCAAGCCCCATATCCTTTCGCTTGTCTTGAGATAGTTCTTAAAATCTTTCCACGATGGCGGCAATTTTTCGATAATCGCAGGCCACTTGAACGACTCATTCGAATCATCCCTTGGATACTAAGTCGTGAAGTATGATCTGAATTTCTTATAGCACTCCTAATCACCGTCTTGGTGTCAACCATCTTATAATCCGAGAAATTTACCGACTACAAATTTCTTTGCACCGCATCTTCCTTTTTATACTTTTTCTCCAAAGAGTCCCACAACCCTTTGGGCGTTTTGAACGAACTATAGGCGTTATACAAGGTATCGTCTAGTCCATTCAAATATAATTCCGACAAAGGAAATCAACTGTTATGCCAAGCATCCGCAGTGATTCTCGTTCATTGTCGGATTCTTCATCACCACCGGCGGGGATTCTCCTTCACGAAACGAGATAATCCCAGGTAGTCACGTGAAAAAGACATCTTACATTGCCATCTCTTGAAGTCGGCAGGAGAACTTCGCGGTTTCTCGCATGAACAAGAGAAGCAATCTTCAAAACTGGAGCCATCGGTGTGAGCGATCTTGAAGCCATCGTCTTCAATGAAACAAAACAAAAAATTTCGTCTTGCGATTGTTGGGTAAAATTTTGTGATGAAGGTTTCTTTTAAAAAAAAAATGGGTGGAATATAGTGTTTAGGCTTAGTCGAGGCCTGATTTAGAATCGATCTCTGCAAGACGAAAATGCCCGTATCTCCGAGTGCTTCTGATTCGGCGCTCGCCTCTAGATACAACGACTTTAATTGTTCCTAGGTTAGCGGCCAACAAAACCGAACAACGGCGAACAAGACAAGTGTTTGACTACTTTCAAGCTTTCAGGAGGAAAATGGGCGAGATGCAAAAATACAATGATAGTCGATTTTATGTTATCGATTAATATCGTCTTTTCCGTATGTTTTTCGGACACAGGGATCGACTATTATAGGCTTTAGACGCCCCGTATGGAAAGAACATGTCTTTTGGCTCGAAAAGACACCTTTTGCAGACTCGAATGACGCACTGCGCACTGCGAGAGACACGACACTGAGACGCACGCGGGCGTGCGCGTGCGCCCGTGCGTGCGAGCTCAACCTTTCCGGCACCCGGCCACGACCCAGGCGCACGGGCGTGCGCCCCGCCGTGCGTGTAAGCGGAGACCCGATAGGTAAGACGACCCGACCGCGGACGTCTTTCCTACCCGTCTTGTGGTAGAAAGTTTTTCCCAGTTGAACTCTTTTAATTAATTACAAAAATTAATTAAATATTTTAAAGGTTTTTGGTCCAAAAAGAATAAAGGGTCTTGAAGCCCGGCCCACGGCCCGTGACCGGCCGGCCGTGCCGGCGGCGGCGGTGCTTGTGGCGTGTCTTTTGACCAAACCCACAAGCATGTAGGTCCTCTCCCCTTTAAAAACTTGGGTGCCCCCAGGCCCAAACCCATTTGTCCAACTTAGGATAAATAAAGTGTGCAACTTTATCTCCTTTTTTCCTATGTGGGATGGAGCATCTCTCCTCCCACATTTTCCATTTTTCATACCATTTATTTGTATTAAGTGGCTAACTTTTGCATTAATTTCTCATTCACCCTTAATCGGTTTGAGAAATTCCAAATGACATTCTTATCTACTCTCTTAGTAGAATTTTTACAAATAATTTAATTCCATTTTTCACAAATGGAAACCACTTAATTAATTGGTCAAAATCGGGTCAACACCTCATTTATCAAAGACCAATTCCAACAATAATAAAAAATAATAATCAGAAATGCCTTTAATAACAAGAATAAAAAATTGTGATTGGACGATTATTATTTCTATGCAACGATTAAAAAACCTCATTGTTAAAATAAATAATACAATAAAATAATTAACTTCATAAGTTACATGTCATTTCTCTTAGAAATATATTTAGTTTACCAATGAAAATGTAAATTAAAGAATGAATTTGCAAATTGCAAGAGGGGCATGGTGAATCATTAATAAACTATCTAGTTGATACATTGATTGCATAATTTAGGAACGAAGGGAAATATCATCATGCGACAAATGAATAATAACTTAGTTATTTAAATCACGTGCATGTAGATCTACTTCCACTAAACTATTTTACTTGTTTATGCATCTCTTCATTGATTTTAGTTGGCAAAGAAAGATTCCTCTGCCACCTTCAGATCTTAAGTCAAAAATTTAACGATTTTACAAGGTTATTGTGGTCATTTCATGTGATGTAGCATCCAACATAAGCATATATACTTCAGGGGTGTCAATTTGGGTTAACGAGATATGCTTGTGTTTAGTCTCGGGTCAATTTCTGGTTATGTTGAAATATGTATGAAAAAATTAAATACATTATAAGATATTATGTTTCAAGACAAATTGGTAATATCGTGTCAGTTTTTGTTAGTCGTGTTTGGGTTTTTTTTATTAACTTCGGGTCAAATTTGTGCCAAAGATTATGTTAAATTTGGGGGGATTTGGTACGGTCCCACGCATGAATCATACACAATATGAGGGCAAGAGCCCAAGCCCACCAAGTGAGTTTATATCCTAAAGTCAATTGGTGATAGGAGGAGTAACTCATTGGCTTATTAACAAGACTTTCTTCATTTAATATCTCGAGATGTCCCCTCACTTGTGAGTCTTTCATTAATTCATTAATCATCATAACAGGATCCTTCATGCTCCATCCATCATGTGATGGCCCACCTTGGGCGAGCATAGAAATGCTTTCGATATCATGTTAAATTAAAGAAACGAGTATTGTCCCACACATGAAGCGTACTCAATATGAGGGCAAGAGTCCAAGCCCACCAAGTGATATATGTTCCATTCTAAAGTGAATTGGTGATATGATGAGTAACTCACTCGTCTTATAAAAATGTTATGTTCCCCTAATTAATTAATATGTGGTAACTTATAAGTGACATATTTCAACAAATTACCAACACTAATGTACTTTTGGGAAATCATAAGGTAATTTAGGTTTGATCACACAAATCCAAGTTAAAATTCTTGTTTCTACAGTGATTGTTGTGATTCGATCTCATATAAATGCGTGGGTTCTTTTTTTTACTGAACTCTTAAAATAATTAATTTGATTTATATTTATCGGATATGAGTTCTCATTTTCAAAAAAGAATGATTAATTCTAATTTATATTAAAAAATATATCTTCCACTTAATTGGTCGAAGTCAACCCAAATTAAATTTATATTTTATTTTGAAGTCTTAATGTATTTGCATGCGTTGATAATTATCACAAAAATCCTTATTTGGAAGATAAGATCAGGTGCCACATAAGATAAAAATGAGATGCTAAAGTGGCTTTTCTTTTTGAAGGGGTCGTTATCTGCAAAAAGAAAAAATTCAAATTTGAAAATAAATTAAACAAAAAAAAATGCAAAAAAATAATATGCAAAAGAATGTGCATCGTTAGAGACGGAGGATAAGGTAGGAGATAGTAGGGCCCAATTTTTTCTCTTTCATTCATTGAAGATGTCGATGAAAATTAAGAGGAAAAAAAAAAAAAGAAAAGAAAGGTCAACATATTTTATTAGTGACGGTTACAAGGTCAAAGGAGGACGTTTGTATTTGTCTTGTAGCAATTGACATTTGTTCGTTTTGAGAGCAAATAATACCAAAAAAATATGAGGGTTTTTGGCTGAGTCGCTATTTCAATCCGCGACTCAACATTTTTTTTTTGTTCTTTATTTCCCAATCGTGGATGGAAATCATGTATGGAATTGGATTTATTTTTAAAAGAAAAATTGTTGAGTCGCGAATGCAATCGGGATCCACTTTAAATTATTAACAATCCCTAAATGTTTGAGAAATACAATTATTTTTAAGGTTTATAATTTAGGTATTATTTAAAGCAAAATCTATGCAAACTAAATTGTAATAGTTTAATCAATTCTCAACTAATAAAACTAAAATACTAGCGGAAACTAATTTTCGAGATTCCGCCACCTGTATCACCATGTATAGTGTGGTATACTCCATGTCCCTTGTCTTTATGTGCAATATGAGAATATAAATCTAGAAGCAAACGTTCAGTAAATCACATCATGTCTCACAAAACAAATTAAAATGTTTTATAGGGAAATCTATTTTTTTCTATTAAATGCATAAACATACTTTAAAAATATATATTGATAAAGCCTAATAATGAAACCAATGCTCCCAACTCCAATGAAACCTAGGTAGCTAGCCAACGACGAATCCCGCTAGAGCAAATTAATAACTAAAATGATGATTTTGGAGCCTTAGAGGCGAACTAAAAGCCCCAAATTAAACTAAGGGAGGATTAAGATCCTCAACTTGGACTGCGGGAGGTTTAGGAGCGCTGGTACTAGCCTCTAAAACAATTCTTCTAAGTTAATACTTTTACTTAATAGAATCTCATATGCAATATGTATGAAACAAGGTAAACTCATACTTGTCATGCTTTACTCAAACTGGTTCAAGATTCAATGTAGGGGCATATAGAAATTTTATGATCAAATCAACCAAGAATATAAATATAAAACATACACAAAAGAGTGAAATATGATGGAGGTTGATGAGTGGATCCATAAGGAAGTGTTAGCTGCAAAAGGAGACCCTACTAAGTCTATAGTTACAATGGAAAAATATGACATTATCTCTGGGGCTAGAGTGGGAAATTGATTTATTGATTTTCTGAGCATTAGTTAGCTGAAGTTTCTCTTTGTAATAGAATATGACTTGTATGTGACATGTTATATTCTGTTATGATCAACTAAGTCCTAACACCACAACTAACTGATATATCAATAAAATTTAGTGATAATTACAAAGATGCCCCTGAGGTATGGGCTAATTACAAAAAAACCCAGAGATGTTGTTTCAAAGTTACAAAAAAGTCCATCAGATTTGATTGAACTTTAAATTTATGGGGGTAATTGTAATATTTTTATAAAATCTAGGGTATTTTTGAAATATTTTTTTGGCTTATGAAGGTTAAAATGTAAGGTGAAATCAAACCTCAAGGTTTATTTTTGTAATTTCCAAAAAATCTCTGGATTTTTTTGTAATTAGTCTGAACGTCAAGGGTTATTTTTTAATTATCCCTAAAATTTATCTTTTCTGTAGCAAAGATCACTACGCGTGATTTGGCTGTGTCGTATGTTTTTGGTTATTTAATCTTGAAATTACAGTACTTCAAATTATTTTCCTTGTAAAAGTTGTGTGTTAATCATGAAAACGGGGAAAAATTGTTAAGAAACTGTTTATATTTTGACGATGAAGTATTGTAATGAGCTAGAGACCTCTTAGTCAATTGTAAAAGTTTTGTTTGTATTTTGGCTTGTCTAAGCCAAGTGTTGCAGTCAAGTGTTTTAAATGTCGTACCGGTGATCAAACCAGTCAACCCATTGATAAGCGGTTCAACCGCCGATTTTACCATTTAATAAAACAAATTATATGTTTAATCATAGACAAAAACTGATATGAGATAGTCTCGCTGACCCATATGAATTTAGATCTAACTCTTTTGATTTGTAAAATATATTAGATCGTCTCATAAATTTAAATCTATGAGACGGTCTCACATGAGACTTGCTCTTAATTATATTGTATATGATTAAATTAAAAGTATGGGCCCTGTCGGTTATTGGAAATATGACGGTTGACAAGAGATTTTCTCTAATTTTTATTTAGTTAAATTAAAAGTAATAAAAATATACAAATGAAATAATTATATAGAAAAATATTTTATTTACAAAATAAAAAAATAATATACTCATTTGGTGTAAATTTGTTGTGGTGTGTCCCACATGATAGTCCCCCGCGGTGGCCGGGTATTGGGTTTCTTCTTCTTCGATACAAATACTCCCTGTTTGTCAAACACTATAAACCCTAAATCAAACTCAATGTCTGTGTGCTGATACTAGTATATTTTACTCTTTCTCCACAGTAAAAACTGGGTATAACTTCCAAAGGTAAATCCTCTCTCTTTCTCTCTCTCTCTCTCTCTCTCTCTCTCTCTCTCTGATTTTTGAATTTCTCATTATGCAGATATGTGTATATGTTTATTTTAAACAAAAAATAATACTTGTTGTCATTATGTTTACTCCTGCATTGTTTGTATCTTTGACCATTTTCCCCCAACATTCTGCTTTGAAAAGTTAAAACAATATCCATTTTTAAAGCTATCTGTGGTTTCTGTATTTCTCTTTCTTTTGTTTCTTATTTCCCCTTATCTTTTGTTGTTTTTGATTTTGCGTTTTTCCTATGCAACTACTTCAATGGAGTGTTAACAAAGATATTTAATGAAATAATTTTAAAGCCTTCCTCTCGAGGTTGATTTTGTAGTTTGTTTGGTCTGTCAAAAAACCCTTCCTGTATTTAGTTCTGCAAAGATCTTGAATAAATAATGTTTTCACGGACATACTTTTTTTTTTAATAAGAATTTAAGATGGGTGAGATATTCATGAACCGGCTAAAAGAATTAGCACTTCATGGAGTTACAGATTGAAGGTTTTTGCTTCTTCTAATGTAAGGCTTGCTGCAATTGGGTGTTTTTCTGTTTTTGTGCATAAAGTAATGATTGATTTTGTACTTGATATTTGCTTGTTGGTTTCAAAATTTGGGCATTGTTGCATAGGAAGGTTTTAGTTGTTTTCTTTGGATGGTTTTGAGATGTAGTGCAGGAATTATAGACCTTCTCTTGTTTGAGTTCATTAGATACTTATTTATGGCCTTTGCATGTTGGAGGTCCGTAAAGGTATTTACATGGGAAAAAAAAACGGAAAATATAAATAGATGGGGCGTTTTTTTCTATTGTCTATTCATCAAGATGACATTTTCGACGTCTTATAGTTTCTCTCTTGTCGTGATTTATGTCATTTAGAATATATAATAAGATAAATGTGATGTCTCAATTTGATTCTACATGTGTTTTTTTCACGTCGCAAGCAATGAATTATAGAAGAAAGTACTAGTGTCTACTACTATTTGATAGTGACTAACTTGTTCCTTTGATTTCAGAATCTTTTGAAAGATGTCTTACTCATCTGAAGATGAAACTGACATAAGTGAGTCCGAGTTAGAGGAATATGTTGATCGATGCTACGAACAGCTGAAGGACGGCACTCAGAAGGTGAAGCTATCAGATGATGTGTACAGGTGCCCATACTGCCCTGGAAAAAAGAAGATAGTCTATCCATTTAAGGACATTTTTCAACATGCAACGGACGTCGGCAAGGGCTCACAGAACAGGGATATCAAGCACAAGGGTAAGCATTTAAGTCTCGTCAGATACATCAAAAATGATCTTGACAAGGAAGATTTATCTTCGAAATTAACTGGATTAGCTCTTGAGGTTTCCCAAGGCAGTGATGTGAATGAGTTGTTTGTGTGGCCTTGGATGGGAATTCTAGCAAATGTTGACGTTGAGAATATCGGTAGACTCAAGAATGATCTGACCAAGAGAGGTATTGATCTGGTCAGAGTTCGACAACTGTATAGTGGTGGATATGCGGTAGTGGAATTCAAGAAAGACTGGTCGGGATTTCATAGAGCACTCATGTTTGAGAAGGAATTCGAGGTTGATAATCATGGGAAGAAGGATTATTATGCAGCTTCTCGTTTGGCAGATGGATTATATGGTTGGTTTGCTCGCGGTGATGATTACTATTCGAAGGGTGTCTTAGGTGAGTATCTTCAGAAGAACGGAGACTTGAAGACTATTGGTGAATTGGAAACCGAAGAGAAGCGCAAAACAAGGCTGCTCATTGCTGATTTGAGTAACACCATTGAACAACTGAGGATGCGTCTTGATAAGCTTGAAAGCAACTACCGTGAACCCCCGACCGTTATTCATGTGGGAAGTCAGAAAGATGAGACGAACTGAAGTGTTTGGATGACTCGGTATTAGGTATGTGTTATCTGTGGTTTTCCTGTTACCTTCTCTTCCAAAACTTTCATGTTTTGACTTTCGTCTGGTCGGCAATAACTCGATATTAACTCTGGAAGTAGAAGGAAATGACTGTTAGCTAATTTGGGCCAAAGCTGTGAGGTTTTAGGTTTGGTGTAAATGTTTTATGACATTTCAGGTTTGCTGGTTTCTCTATATTAGATTTCTTTCTATGTTGTGCAAATTACTGAATTAAGGCAAATCTCTTGATAGCACTAAATGTCATACGCAATTGTCTTTGTGTTTGTATGAGGTTAACTATGATAATTGATAGAAGTGAAAAAAACTACCCCCAGATTTGAGCTAATAACAAAACTAAGCCAGATGATTTTGGAATAAAAATCCCCTTGAGGTTTGATTCTGGGTTACACTTTGAGACACCCATTTATAATTTTAAAAATATTATAGTTACCCTTTTTTTTTTTGAGGAAGTACATTTCTGATAGAATTTGACCTTAGGGTTTTTTGTAATTTTGAAACTTCTTTAATTTTTCATTTTTTTGGTAATTACCCCAAACCTAAGGCCTAAGGGTAGTGTGTGCTATCCACTTGTTGATGGGATTAGAAAACATTATTAGGACTTGGGAGCCAGTGTATCTTACATTCTACGTCGATCATCATCATATATCCATGTGGTGGAATATGACAAGAAACATCATTTTGTGGTCTTCTAGATGCTGCAGTTGGTGTACGTAAACTTGGTGTAGATCTACCATACATGTGTCCAATGTCCTATAATTATAAAGGCATAATCACAAAAACTACCCTAGAGGTTTAGGTTAATTACACAAAAAACCTGAGATGTTTGAAAATTATTAAAAAAAAAAACCATTGAGATTTGGTAGTGTTAAATGCAAGAGAGTAATTGCAATATTTTCACAAATATAAATTTGAAATATTTTTGTTTATGAAGATGGTAAAGTGTAATACATAATCACAACTCACATGTTTTTTTTGTAATTAGTTTACAAAACATGTGGGATTTTTTGTACCCAAACCTTAGGAGTAGTTTGTGTGACTATCCATAAATTAAAACACTCGTTATTCATTTATTGTAAAAGTGGGACACTCGTTATTTATCGGTGCACCAAGTGTACTATGACATCAATACACCCTATTTTAGAATAGAAGATCATAACATGTCACATAAATCTAGTTTACAAGGATTAGTACTAGATCTTAACTCTTCACTAGTAAAAATACCAAAGAAAACGAGTTAATTGATTTATACTACCAAAAAAAGAGTTAAAATATACAACTTATAACTTCTAGCTAACATTAAAGAAGAAAAAAAATATTAAACTAATTCATAGATTAATTTACTTAAGTTATTGAATTCTATTTTTTCACATCTTGATAACATAAATATCCTCCCCCATTAAGTTACATTACAATAAAGACCAATTAATGTTCAATAACCAAACCTAATAGAGTATTTTGTCTTGTGGCAGAGAATATGATCTCAAAAAACTATTATCAATGGCAAAGTTCAGCACAGAGCTTTTGAATTTGTGAAGGACTTATGCCACCATCCAACATGTAGAACTTGCTTTTGTGGTTTTGCATGCACGTCAAGTTCAATTGATTTTCATATTGACTGGACTGTAGATACAAAAAATATGAAAAGTGTTAGGACATCATATATATGTAATAATGTAAGAGGGTGAATATTTTAAAAAAGTAATCTAAATTTAAAAAAAGGGTTAATTACAAAAGTACCTTGATGTTTGATCTAATTGCAAAAAAACCCATCTAACTTTCGAAATTACAAAAAATACCCCCAAGGTTTTTTTTTTTGTCTAATACTTAACCACTTCATAAGCAAAAAAAGTTTAAAATTCCCCCTTCATATTTATAAGATCACTGCACTTTACACCTCAAGGGTACTTTTTGTAATTCTGAAAGTTAGCTATATTTTTTTTTTTGTAATTAGGTCAAACCTCAGGGTACTTTTGTAACTATCCCTTAAAAATTAGGGATAATCACAAAAAAACCCTTAAGGTTTGGGCTAATTACAAAAAACCCAAAAGTTTATGAAAATTACAAAAACCCCTTGAGATTTGATTACATCTTACGTTTTCCCCCTTCACAAGTAAAATACATATAAAAAAACCCTGATATTTATTAAAATACTATAGTTACCCCTTAAATTTAACACATAATCAAATCTGATGGGTTTCTTTTTGTAATTTTGAAACATCTCTAGGTTTTTTTTATAATTATCCCAAACGTAAGGAGTGTTTTTGTAATTATCCCAAAAAGTTATATGCTAATATATTTTTATGCTGTGAAACAAATGACATAAATGACGAGTTGTAATTACATAATACAAAACAAAAAAAAATAAAGAAATCGAACATAATACGATGGAAATATATGGAGTGAAAATATAATATCACTTACAGTGCATCGTGCTTCACAAGTCCACAATGGTGTGGGAACACAACTCAAATAATGACACCAAGAACAATGGTCATTTCCATCAACACCTCCAAGCAGCAAAACCAGGCCAACAGCAAATCTGCATATTACCAAATTGGACCAACATAATCATATAATTTAGTGGTAAATAGGCCAAAAGCCACTGTTTTTTCATTTATATTAGGTAAGTACTAGCACATGACAATAATTTACAAAATGTAGAAGGGATAATTACAAAAACACCCTGAGATTTGGGTAATTACAAAAAAATCCAGACATATTTCAAAATTACAAAAAAACCTCCAGGTTTCGTTTTGTCTTAAATTTAAGGGGGTAACTGTAATATTATTGTAAATGTCAGGGGTTTTTTTGAAATATTTTCGAAAATCACTGGGAAAAATGTAAGACGGAATCAAATCTCAAGGGGTTTTTTGTAATTTTCAAAGAATTTTGGTTTTTTTTTGATAATTTGCTCAAACCTTTGGGGTGTTTTTGTAATTATCCCAAATTAGAAATAAAGAATTTGATAGTTCATTGTAATAGTTTTTGGGGATAGCTACAAAAACTACCCTTATTTGGGGTAATTACAAAAAGCCTTTAAGATTTGATTCCATCTTAGATTTTTTTTTTCAAAAGCGCCCCTTAAATTTATAGAAGTTTAAACCCCTTCAAAATTAAGACGAAATCAAACCTTAGGGTACAACTGTCAAAACTAGCCCGACCGGCCCGGTGATAGGCTCAGACCGGACTGTAATTTTGTAAGCCCAAAAATAATCGTGCCAATTTGGCCCAAAATCCTGATCCAGCCCGGTTGACCCAACTTTTCATGTGTATGTTCATGTGGTGGGCCTCCAAAATAATAGGTCGATGGGATTTCGACACGCACAGATTATTCTTTGGACCGGTGGGCTAGCACTGGCCCGGCCCATTTGACAACTCTACCTCAAGGGTAATTTTTGTAATTTTGAAAAAAAAAAAAGGAGAATAAGCTCGAATCACTTACCCTACTGTCAAAAGTATGACAGAAACAATCGAGAAGACACACTGATATGCCTTGTACTTTGATTTTGAGGAGGTTATAATGTAACCAGGAGCCTTTTTTTTGTTGATATATCCAAATTGAGGGCGGATCAAAAGCACAAATCCAAGTAGAAATCCAGTTATAAATCCTCCAAGATGAGCAAAGTTGTCCACATGGGGGAGAATTCCAACGGCCATGTTTATCAGAATGATGAGGAGAAGACTCAATAATGATTCAAGCTGATCAAAATACATACACCATTAATATGTAAGAAAGTAAAATTAATAAGGGAAGGATTGTTTTTAAATAATTACAAATACATCCTTCAAGTTTAGTCTAGGTAAAAAAAATACCCAATTATTGTTATTATCTTTAAAAAGTACAAATACCATGTTTCTATGTACAAAATGCATTTATTGAAGGTTGGATTATTTAGAGATTTAATCCTCTAAGTAGTCGCCTCGATCAAAAATTTGATCCAATATCTGTTAAAAATTTGGGCATTTAGTCCGATTTGACCAAAATTGTGTAATTTTACCAGAATTGCTGACTAGGGCCAGTGGACAGTCGATGTGTAAGAATTTTGGTGATTTACTGCAAAATTGACGTCAAATCACCAAAATTGACATGTAAAATTTGCGGATTTCAATGCTTAGATGACAATTTGCCCAAATTTTTAACATGTTTGTACACCCATCATAGTCAGCAATTTCCAATAAAATTCCACAATTTCGGCCAAAATCTTACTAAATGTCCAAATTTTACAAGATATTGGACAAAATATGGAAGGTGACTACTTAGAAGACTAAATCTTCGGAGTAGTCCATGTTACAAGACCAAAAAAAAAATATTTTCCCTAAAAGATAATTGAATTTTCTTATAATTAAACTAAACTCCATATGTAGTTTTTGTAATTATTCTGTTTTCTTTCTCCTCATACATACCTTGTTCTCATAAATTGTCCAATTGACAAGGAGTTCAGAAAGCATAGCGCCAAGTAAACCAAATAATGCACCAGAAGCACCAACAGAAATGGTATTGCGTACGAATAAAGAAGACAACAAGCTACCACCAATTCCAGATATAACATACAGCAATCCAACTCGCACTGGATAACAACAAATACATATCAACATCAGAACAAACACAGGTTATTACTCAGCAATTGATAACGTTTGTCACCTAACTCAAACTCTACGACCGATCAGGTGCAAATATGTCAAAAAATTGAGGATTTTTGGTAATTTGGCGCAAAATTTTTCACCAAAAACATTAAAATTCCGAAATTTTGTGAGTCAATTTTGGCGCCAATCACCAAAATCCCTAAAATTTCTTAGACACGTTAGCATTTAGCACCCATTGGTCCTAGTTAGCAATTACGGTAAAATTACACAGTTCCAGTCAAAACCGGATGAAATGTCCAAACTTTTGAAATATATTAGACCAAAATTTCAAGGTGACTATTTGGAGGACTAAGTGCTTGTTTGGGAGCACTTATGGAAAAGTCCATTTAGAAAATGGACTAATTGACTTTTCAAAAAACTTTCCATTCTCACTTCTCTAGAATGAACTTTTTGGAGGAGTAACTTATTCAAAAGTCCATTCTAAATTAACCACCAAATATGAATTATTATTGAAATGGACTTTTAGATCCAAAAGTCCATTCCAAAAGTACTCCCAAACAAGCACTAAATCTCCAAGTAGACCAAGTTACTAAACCCAAAAAACTATTTTCCCCGCTACATTAGATCAGATTAATTGCTTGATAAGTCATTTAATATTTTAATGACTCTAACACATCTTCTCACGTGAAGATGGTTTTTATAAAGCGTAGCTTAAGCCATTAAAGAGTTAATTTGTTTAATATTTTAATGATTTAAACACGCCCACTCACAAGGACGCGCCGACTTTTATGAAGCCTAGCACATGTAACATTTTTCACGGTGACAATGAGATTTAAACCTAAAACCTTTTGTTAGGTGGGATCTGCATCGTCCATCTCATCCAAAACTTAAGTTATTAGAGATGTAAGTCATCTAATATTTTAATGACCGCAACACAAATATCTCAATGTTTTAGATCAGAACTTCACTAATTGAATTAGAGTTACTAAAGCGCTTTAGGCTTATGTCTATTAATGTAGGGTTCCTATTCAATAAATTTTTGAATCAAAGATTCTCAACCATAAAATCCACAAATTTGTATTATCTCACAAAGATGTCACACTAATATGAGATGTTTGTGTTTGTATTGACCAATAACTTTAGGGGTGTCAAATGAGTCAAACTAGCTTGTGGCCTTGCCTAGGAGTAGCAATTCCTGACATGACACAATAATCCGACACGATCTCGACCTGACTCGACCCAAAGTTATTGAGAGAAATCCGAACACGACTGACACGATGCTACCAATTTGCCTAGAATGTAATTATATTATAACTTGATTAAGTTTTTCTGTATTTTAAGTATAACTCGAAATCAACCCAAAACCAAACACGAACCCGACCCATTGACCCGATCGAATTGCCACCCCTTGCCAATCCCTATATTGTCAAAGAACGAGAAAAAAAAATGCAAATAATTAACAATAGAAAGGTTATTAGGACATACCAAATCCAAACTCTTGCTCAAGGCGAATGCCAACAAATAAAAGAGACAACATGTTGGCCAAAACATGAAAAGCTCCAGCATGTAACCACATACATGATACCAGTCTCCATGCTTGGTGCTCTTGCACCACTTTTTTCACTTCCAAAGCCCCTATATTAAGAAGCCTGCAAATTTTAGACACACAAATTTAGATTTTCTAGTAGATATATATTTGTAAAAAAACCTAAATTAATCATAACTAGTTAATTTTCCCTAAAGGGTGCATGCCAATCACTTAAAATATTAGATTAGCTTCATTAATATCCCTACATATTGGTAGAAACCTTTTTAGAGTATAAATATTTTAAAAACCGAATATCAAATGCCAAAAATAATAATTTTTTTTATTTCTTACATAAAAAGATATGGATTTAATTGTAAAATTGGTCCCGCAACTATAGGGGGCAAACAATTCTGATCCTTTAAATACCTTAGGTAGCAATTATGGTTATGCAAGATTTGCAATTCTAGTCCCATAAATTCTAATTTGTGCAATTTTGATCCCACAAATTCTGATTTCTTGCAATCTTGGTTCAGAACGGGTGTTTCAATATTTTTTGTTCCTAAAATACCTTTGAATGCCAAAATAAACAAAATATCTTTAACCGACCCCTAAAAAAGTTACATGACTAAATTGTTATATTAACTAAATAGCAAAATCGTCAAAGAGCAAAACTGCCACACTAAGAAAATATAATATTAAAATTGTAACTTAGCCCAAAAATATATATTATCCAAAGAAAGATAAAATGATTGGTTTATCAATAATGTTAAATGGCCCAACCAAACAAACATAAATATTCTAACTCAATTAACATGTGTATTATTCTATATTGTTGTAATTAAGGTAAATAACATATAATTAACTGACGTGGCGGCGGATGGGCCGAGCAATGGATTCTCGTGCGTGCTCTGGAACGCAAACCGTCCTAGGGATGCCTCTCCGACGCACTTATCGTCAGAGTTGGCAGGGCAATTATTGATGTACATGACGATGATGAATATGACAATGTTGGCGGTGACAATGGTAGGCACCAGCCATGGGAACCATTTCTTCATGGAGGTGTGGTAAGGCCGTGGTGGGGCCGGAGGAGGCGGCAGGGGGCGGAACTTGTCGGGAGTGTAGGGGGACGGGCCACCGATCGGGTGGGGGTCACTCTGGCGGGGCTGGACTTTGATCCCAAACTCGGACTCCGGCTCGTCGCCGATCGGAGTCCTTCCCATCGGAGCCAAGATTGAGATAAGAAAGGATGAAATTAGCTCTAATGATCTCCAAGAATGAATGAATGGGAATGAATGAATGAGAAATTTTGGGTGGATTATGTTGGGGTGGAGCGCAAGGGATGGAGAATAATAGTTGAGGAATGAATTAAGGAGGTTATTTTTAGAATGTGTGACAATATATGTGTATGTCCGAATAGTTGGTTGTGTGTGCACATATGAGTCTATGACATGTGACAAATTCAAATTGGTAAATGAGTATATACTTCAATGTTGTGAAACTCGGACTGCATTGGCCGGTTTAACTAGGAACTGTTCATGTGTTCGGTCTGGTTATATTAGTTGATCTAATGGAATTTGGCGTCGCTATAAAAATAATTGATATGAAAATCTAATGATGCCCATGCAGTACTGTTAACATTTATGAGGAGACAATTTAAAATTGTCATTTGGTTGCTTGGAAAATATTACAATAGAACCCAAACTAACCATTAGAACATTCAAAAACATATATCGGGTTCAGACATAAACTATAACATTCCCAATTAAAATTTTACATAAATTTATACGTATTCAACTTAAATTATTTATCAACTATCTTAAGCGTATTCACCCCTTCTTGTTACGAAGTAGAAATAATCTTCATTGATCTGGTTTTCCATAAACCTAAGAAAATGTCCAAAATTATAAATTTCCATCTACATGGGGCAATTAATTTATCCGTCCATTATTATTATTATTATTATTATTATTATTATTATTATTATTATTATTATTATTATTATTATTATTAAATTTTTCTTTTTTGAGGGACTTCCGTTAAGCGGATTATCAACTTTACACAAATTACGTTAGTTTTAATTTACTGCAACCCCTCAAACCTCAGTGGTACTTTTTATAATTTTAAACATAGCTAAATTTTTTTGTAATTACCCCAAAAATTTATATATATATATATATATATATATATATATGTGTGTGTGTGTGTGTGTAATTTTTGTTTAACTTCTCTCAAGCCAAATCCCTTCACAATTCTTTTTTCTCGAAATAATAAAAAATTAGAAATACATATTTAATATATTTTTCTATTAATACACAAATTTTCCAATACATCATATTAAATCTCATTTTTCAAATATGTCTCCCTAAAAACTGATCACACTAATTGATGAGGGTTCCCTCTTTAATATTCAATTATTTATTTAATTGAATATATGATGAGGTTAAACAATACTTTTATGTGAATCGAGCTTCATTGTCTATGCCTGAACATCAGCCAGCATGCATACCGCACAACCACAAGCAGACATAGAGAACAATAAGAGACGACGAACGAGGGAAGCAGGGGAGACTAGCACCAGAGGCGGAGCGATGATTTTTGGTCATGGGCAAAATTGCAAAATTAGTCCCGTAATTATTGGGTGGTAGCAAAAAGGTCCTGTAAAAGTTACATTTTGCGAAATAGTCATGTAACTATAGCAAACTCTCGATTTTAGTCCTGCAAAATGCACGTTTGCAAAATAGCCCTGTAACTACGTAAAAATTCCAATTTTAGTACTAATTTCACTCGATTTCAATCACGCGAGTGACACATATACTTCCTAATGTTCGGTGAAATTAGGATCAAAATTGACCTTTTTGCTACCGCCTTATAGTCACTGGACTAATTTTGCAATTTTGCCTTTCATAAGTCTATATAATTCTCCATACCTCATCAGTCGGCTACAGTTGCACCACCAACAAATGTTGAAGGTCCATCTACATCGACACTTTTGATATTTCATGGTATGAAATATGAACAACACATTTGCTTATTATGTGCCTCAATAGGCACAAGTGGACGAGTCGATGACTCCTTTTTGGGGCATGCCACAATAGGCACAATTGTTCTATGCATTAGTTGATTCTGATATTGACATGGGTTATCCAAATTTTATAGAGCAGCAACCATATCACGACTCCTATCATTCAAATTTTAATGTGTCACATGTTTCATATACTTGTCGTTGTGGAGATTCGAGGTCCACGACTTCATCTAGTCGTCCATCATTTAATTTAAATTATCGCATCGATGACTACAACACCGAGGAAATACAACAGGCAAACCAGATTTCTCCAGTAGAAAATATACGCAGAAGTAGGCGATAGTGTCATCAGCGTGGTTGTGGCACCGTAAGTCATTTTCAGATTTTTCATTTTCTTGTACAACATGTTCAAACATTTTGTTTGTGTGTTTTTTTAGTAAGTTACCATTTCAATTAAAATACATAGTATAATTTAATCAAATAACAAATAGATTTATATACTTTGTTAGTGTAAAAAATATGTATATATAGTAATGATAAATAATAATATGATTATATTATTATATATATTATTACATATTATTACCAAATCATCATGTTAAATAATATAAGTTAATAGAATATTAATACTACTATCCAATAACGGCAATCATGTTATTCATAATATCACAAGATGATGATTAGATCATGTTATTCAAAATCATAGGTTGATGATTAGGTCATTGGTGTGTTAACAGATTTGACAAATTAATCTAATTAGAAAAAATTACTCACAAAAATGTTGAAGTTTGCCGGATTATGGAGAAAACAACTACACGCTTTTGACTAAATATTGAAGGCGTTTTTTTCTTTGAAAAAAACCCTACTTTTACTGCTACCTTTTTGTTAAATAAACTTGTTACCAAAATCCCTAAAATAATTAAAGACAATCCCAAGAACAATTAGTTAAAAAAATTGTTTTGATTTCCTGCTCTTTCGATATCACGCATTGAATTTATCTCATAGCTTCAAATTTTTTTATTTTTTTATATTTTCTTTCTAGTTTATTATTATTTAGATATATGATACATGTTAATATATCTATATTGTTGATTATTTAAACATGATTTATGCCATAAATACGATCATAAGTCAACAATAAAATAAAATAAAAAATTTAAAACTAAATTCAATGCCTCCTTTTACACCCAAGATTTCCCATAAGAGACAAATTAAATGAATTGACTAAAAAATTATGTGATGGTACTAACTATATATAAAAATATATATGTTTCCAAGTACCTTAATTGTATCACAATTAATATAATTTGAGACAGAAGGAATAATTATTTGATAAATACAAGTGTACTAGAAATTTTGTTTAAAGATTACAAATGCAAGAAAATTATCTACATAAACTATGATATGTATAGTAAACAACTTCACAGGTTGTATCATTACTATATCTACTACGTACAAGTCTACAATGACACAATGTCAAAACATTTATCTAATATAAATTAGTAAGTAGATTTTCTCAATTATTAAGATTTAAACATTAATTGTGTAAGTCCAGGGCCGTTGCGAGCGTGCTCAACTATCCTTACCCAACTATTTTTCCTCTTTTCGCTTAGAAAAACATGATAAAAAACTTTGGGCTATGCGGGGACTAAGGATGCCCCCTCTTGATCCGTAATAAATTAAGGCAAAAACTCATATGAAACGGTCTCATGAGTCCAAATACGTGAGACGGGTCCTAAACTGACTCATATTAGTTGACCCATGTAAATTTGGATCTAACTTGCTTTGATTTGTAAATGGGTTGAATCCGTCTCATGTACTTAAACCCGTGAAACGGTCTCACATAAGACTTGCTCTAAACTGAATATTGCACATGTATATATAATACTAGTAAGAAAATATAAAAATATAAGATTATCTATCATTGAGATTGAGAATATATTGTACAATTGAGTAAATATGATCTCCATTACATTTTTTTATTATTTAAATCTCCATTATGTTTAATCTACAAATATCACAATAACCTGATTTTAGTAATTAAGCTAAGAATAGCAACCACACCGCGGAATATGTACGGACCGACTTCAACAACTCATAATAGAGTCTCTCTCAATTCTCACATTCTTCTCTGCACTTTCAAACTCATTTTTCGCATTCTGTTTAATTTTTCAAAAATGGCGAAATTAAGAATTTGATGAGCCATAGCAATAACAGACGCCTCTCCAGAAGAAGAAACCAATCTGAAACGATAGTAATGGACAATCATCACAACATCACCGCCAGGCCTCGAAATAAATTCTGGTTCGCTTTCTTCGTTCTGTTCTTTTTCTGGTATTTGTTGATCTACGGCTCCGATTGGTCTTCTCTCCCCGGCCTCTCCTCCGTTTCTCGTCAACAACAACAACAACAACAACAGAATCCAATCGAATCCGTCGATAATCGACAAAATTCTCTCGATTCGATCTCCGTTAATCCTAAATCAGATGATGATGTTGCGAAAGAGAAAAACGCTAGTGTAGTTTTTGATGTAAATGATAATTCGATCGAAAATGTGACAGTTGAGGAGCAAAAAACGACGAAAAACAACGAAATCGAAGATCTGGCGGCGGTGGAGAAGGAACTGGAACCGTTGTTACCGAAACAGGACGACGAAGATGAAGAAGAAGACAGTGTCGTGAAAAAACGACGAGCGCGAAAACCGTGTGCCGGTAGGTACATTTACGTCCACGATCTTCCAACTCGATTCAACGACGATTACATCAAGCAATGCAAGTTGCTAAACAAATGGCACGACATGTGCCAGTATTTCGCCAACGACGGACTCGGCGAGAACCTGGGAAATCCGCAACGGCTTTTCCAGCGTTCCGCGTGGTACGTGACGCACCAGTTCTCACTGGACGTCATTTTCCACGACAGGATGAAACAGTACGAGTGCCTGACTAACGATTCGTCAAAAGCCGCCGCGGTTTACGTTCCGTACTACGGGGGCTTCGACGTCGCGCGGTTCCTATGGGACCCGTACAATACGTCCGTAAAGGACGCGGATTCCGTGGAACTGTTCAGGCTGCTCCGATCCAGGCCCGAGTGGGATGCGATGGGCGGGAAGGACCACTTCATCGTCTCGGGCCGAATAGCGTGGGATTTCCACCGGGCGGGCGGCGGGGACGACGAGTGGGGGAACAAGCTACTGCTTATGCCCGAGTCTCAGAATGTGACGATGGTCACGATCGAGTCGAGCCCATGGGACAAGAACGACTTCGCGATACCGTACCCGACGTATTTCCACCCGTCGAGCGACGATCAGGTCTACGAGTGGCAGAACAAAATGAGGAGGCAGAAAAGAAGGTCGTTGTTCTGTTTCGCAGGCGCCCCCCGCCCGAACATGGATGGCTCGATCCGGGGAGAGATCATGGACCAATGCGCCACGTCCAGGCGCAAATGCAAGATGATGGAATGCAAGGACGACAAGCGTAACTGCCTAAAACCGGCTAACGTGATGAAAATGTTCCAGGGCTCTGTTTTCTGCTTGCAGCCTCCGGGCGATTCGTTCACTAGGGCGTTCGACGTCGATTGACAGCGGTTGTATCCCGGTTTTCTTCCACCCGGGATCGGCGTACATCCAGTACTTGTGGCACTTGCCTAAGGATTTTAGTTCGTACTCGGTGCTCATACCGGAAGGGGATGTGAAAAACAAGAAAGTCAGTATCGACAGTGTTTTATCTCGTATTCCATCGTCTAAAGTGTCGGCGATGAGGGAGAAGGTGATCAAGCTGATCCCGAGTGTGATCTATGCCGATCCGAGAGCGAGGTTGGAGAAACTTGACGATGCGTTCGATTTGGCGATTAAAGGAGTTGTTGAAAGAGTTGATTCATTGAGGAAAGAAATGAAGGAGGGAAGGAATTATAGTGATGAATTTGATTCGGAATATAGTTGGAAGTATTATGCTTTTGGGACAACAGAACCACATGAATGGGATAATTACTTTAAAAGATACAGATAAGTTGAAGGAAAAGGATGAAAAAATAGACAATTATATCATAAAGTTTTGTTTTGTTATGTTAGAGTAGTTGTTAGAGTAGTGAGCAGATGAAATAGATTTATCATTTTGAATTTTTTTAACAGTTTTGTAAAATGTTCTCATTTATTTAATCTCATAAATTTAATTGTTTCTTTATCTTTGTTTTGTAATTATTTATATTTGAATAGTGTAGTGTTACAGTGTATCCTTACCCAAGGGCAGAGCTAGACGTATAACTTTGGGGAGCTAGATCAATAAAAAATAAATATTTAAAACTAAAAATAAATATTTAAAAATAAAATATACATAGAAATAGACTACGTGGAATACGCCCTTGTCCTTCCCCAACATAACTCCCATCATGTGGGTGGATAGCAAGTCTCTCATACACATCGCTAGACTATGTACATAGGGAGCTGGGAGTCAGGAGGATGAATTGTGTGCATGGGGAAGGCGTAAACCCCCTAACATATGTGATGAGTTGTGTGCACTGGAAACCATGAGCCATGAGCTGATGGGAATGCCCGAAATAGATTGGTGGACTGTAATCAATGTGTGTATTTTTATCTAACATAAGCCCCCAACATGTAGGTGGATTTGTGCACGGATGCTACCGTCAGCCCAAGTTGTGTGGGTGGACGTGTGCACAGGGAGTCGTAAGTCCCCCATCATGTGAGTGGGTTGTGCGCATGAAAGCAAGGAGCCGGTACGAAATTCCCATAGATGTGGCATAGTTATTATTGTCCGCCAAAAATGCATTGTCTGCTTATTTGACCTCACAATTTCGTCTTTAAAAAAGCGTCTTTTGCGAGAAAGTGGGTTGACTCTTGTTTATAAGTCACAATCCACCATATAGTTAATCGATGTGAGATGTATCTCTCCATACATTTACATATAAATGTATCGTATATTTAAAATAATATTTTCTTTAATACTAACATAATAGAGTTTTTATTTCATAAACTTAATGAATACCACTCCAAGGATCCCAAATCTAAATACTATTGGTAACGGATCACAGAAAATGATTGGCACAAAAATATCAACGGTGGTGGTTTCGGGCACACAAGATATTTGATCAGGGAAATGCAGCCCCAACCTCAAAACCCAAGGGCATTTCAGTCATTCAACATCTCTCTGCATCTTTGTGGCCACAAATCACACGAAAAGACCAAACAAATCTATATATATTCCGACGGAAGAAATCGTGTTTCCTATGCCAGTTTTGGTTGTTCATGGCCGGCACGTGCTCCCCTGTCACACCTCACGTGATTGGCTCCACTGTCATCGAGCTCTCCAGAACCGGTGGAGCTTCGCTCTCCGTCCGTAAGTCCTCCCGGAGCTACGCTGTAACCGCCGCTGCCGCCGCCGCCGCGCATAACGGCCGTCATCTTGTGGAAGGACCGTCGTGCATCTTCGTCGGACCCGTGGAAACCGCCAAACAAGAAACACTAGAAGCTCTCTATCGTCAAGTGAGTAATTAATACTACTTTCAAGTCAATTGCACTTTTAGCTAATTTTGAAGTATTTTGTAATCATTTTGCTCATAACATTTTTTTTCTTTTCTGTGGAAGGCTAGGGAGGCTTACTATAGCGGGGAACCTTTGATTATTGATGACATGTTTGATAGAGTTGAGGTAAATTTTGCTTAAGCTTTAGTTTCTATTGTTATTGTTACTGTTATTAATTTTTAGTCGCAATATTCTATGGCTATTTGGTTTGTGTTGATACAGAAAGTTTTGTTGTGACAGTTAAAATTACGGTGGTATGGTTCGAAATACGTTGTAAAGTATCCGCGATGCAGTCTCAGGCGGCAATCTACCTATGCTGATGCTGAGGTAATTTTTACAATGATGTGCTTTGTTTGATGTAAACTATCTACATGTTGAGTCATTTCATTTGTTTTTGCAATTATCAGAAGGTATGGACAGATTATCATATGAAATTGAATTTGGAGGCAACACTCGTCACTGTTATATATATCTTTGCTGCGTTTGTATGAAATGTTGATTAGCTTTACTGACTTGGTAATGATGGGTTAATTAGTTGTTTTCAAAAAAAAAAAAAACGGTTGTATTGTATATTCAATATTTCTTGACAGCCTAGCCCTTACCCGTGCTGGTTAGCTACTTATTTATCTTGGATCCTGGAATCATGAGGTATAGGTTCTGTTTGTCCTGCAAAAAGTTTCTTGCTTTTTTCTTTCTCTGGAAATAAAGACATCGAAGAACTAATCAGAACATTTTTAGCATTGACGCTAAATGAAATTGTGAGTGTTACTCATTGAAACCAGCTAAACAGTTTGCCAAAGCTCCCAAAATCCTCCTCTATTTTTCTGAGTAAAAAATGTTGCAATTAATGTAAATGGACTCAACTAAGTTGTGAACCCTGAGAAATTTGCAAATGTTTGTATTGAAACTCAAAAATTGCCATATCAAAGTAATTTACTCAATACTAGCTTAAAGAGTTTAGACTTAATCCTTCAGCAAAGAAAACCTTTTGAAAATTCCAAAGATTACGGAATACCTGAACTGATTTATGTTGATTACCATTGAGCACCGCTGCAAAATGCCCTCAAAAGTCATGTCCTACAATGTTGAACAACATTGATTGTATACTTTAAAATACTTCGTCTAAAATTTTGGTTTCCAATAGGTCTTCGTCTAAAATTTGATTCCAATAAGTAGATCAATTATAAAGTAGCCAATCAAAAACTATTACGTTGTTATATATGTTGCTGTTTTCACTCTACATTTGCCAATATTAAAAACTTTTTCCACTTAAAACAGGGAAGAAAAATGAGGTATGCAACTTTACATTTTGGTTCCATATATGAGGTCCTTCGTCGCATGTTATGTCCAGTAGAGTGGGATTTTCTACTCTTAATAACACTATGGCTTCTGTGTGTGTGAAAGTAATTTTTGCATATACTTTGTTATTTTATCTATTATGTAGTGGATTAGTCCTCTTTTCGCTGCACTTGAATATCGAATAACATGTATGTAGGGCAGGAAGATCCTTCACAGGTTTTCGCGTTGGCGAGTGTATGGATCTTGATTCTTGGTTTTGGATCTTCAGCCTGTCTTGTGCCTATAATATACACCGTCGCTCAAGCTTATCGAGATGCATTCAGTTCAGGATTTTCTTACACTAATCAAGCTTCTGCGCTAGAGTTTCTTGCCACACTCAACGGCATGCTCTTCATGTTGTTTGGATCCATGATTGGCTACCCGATTGCATCAGCTTCTGGTAATTAATATGGCATCTTCACCATTGTTCTTACACCTTATTTTCAGAAGTAATGAGTGTTTCGCTGTTGTTACAGATGATAGTGATATGTTGTCTCATCTATAATCTTTTAGTCAAGGAATGTAGCTGTGTTTTACTCCATATAACTTTCTTTGTTCTCTTTTTCGATTTTATTTTTCCTTTGTTTCCTTTATATTGCTTATTTCATACTCACATAAGCTGAAACAAATTGTAATTGGCCCCTATTTGGTTTAAAATCTTTTGGTATATAATTCATATGAATACTATTTGAATACGTATGAATGATTTCATTTGCAAAAAACTGACTGGTCAATAGATATTAATCCATAGAGTTTACTGTATACAAATCAACTGCATCGTGTAAGTAGTTCTACAGGAAGTTGTAACTGAAAACTTTTAAATAAGATTTTTTTGCGGACTTGTCTTATGACGGTTCTATTTCAGATCGATTTGGGACATATTTGAGAACTTATCTTCCTTTAGGGGCTCATTTAGGATGACTTATTTATTGAGTGCTATATTAATTAATGTTACTCATTTTCATAGTAGGGAGCACAAAAACGTATAAAAATTTCAGTTTGCTAGGTCACAAACAAGAATGTAAAATAGTAAGTTTATCCATCGTATCTTATCTAAGTTATACTTCTAATGCTCTCTAATTTGGGAATTGTCTGTTAGTTGGAGCACTTCAAGGACTCTGGAAAAATGACTTGGTGGCATTGAAAGGGGTATGCCCAAATTGTGGTGAGGAGGTTAGTGTGAAAAGTACGCTCGTGTATTACTTTTATTAGTATTACTTTTATATCTAAATTGGTATACGATGTGAAACTCAGACCTTGAAGGACTGCATTTACTTGCAGGTGTTTGCATTTGTTAACTCTGATCGGTCTAGTCACTCTCCACATAGAGTGGAATGTCATGTATGTGAGAGCTCCTTGGAATTCCGAACGAAGGTTGAGGTAATTGATCATGGCTCCAATTCATACCTTATTTTAATAAGTTAGGAGTAGTGGTTGGAGGGGATGGGATAAATTTCAAAGAAACTAAAAGATACAGGTTGGTCAACACCCTTGGATGAGCGATACCACGTGAGCTACAAGCTCGTGGTGGCTCCAATTCATACCTTAAAAGCCTACTATTAAGGGTTTTTGAGTTATAGTAACTTACCTTTTAGTCATAGTTTTCATAGTAGTTTGTACTTTGTCACAATACTGAGTTGGCGTATTTTTAGAAATATTTTGAGGAATTCCGTTCGTTTGAGATTTGTTTATATGTTTTAGCTGCGAAGGCAATGTAGAAGTGAATAAAAACTATTTATAACATGTTACATGTACACTGCAAAATGGCAAGTTCTTATAAAGAGCTACGAGTTAAGATTTCTGAACCTGATAGATAATGCGAAAATTAGACCTTTTTTGTGTAGTCCACGTGAAACAATATGTTGAACTATTTCCCCGCTGCTATAGATTCTGTACTTTTGGTTAGCGGTGTCAATCTTGACCTGACACGAAAACCTGACACGAACCCGACCTGAAGTTACTGAGAGAAACACGAACCCAACTTGAAGTTACCAATATGTCTAAAATATAGTTGTTTTATCTTTTACTTAAATCTTGATGTATTTTGATCATAACTCGAAATCAAACATGAACCTGGCCCAATGACCCAAATCGACACCCTACATTTTGGTCATCTCTTTATTGTATAAATGTGTGTGTGTGTGTGTGTTTTATGGATATGATGCACATGGATGTTTGATGACCACTACAAAACACCCTCTTTGAGTCCTTGAAACTGGTTAGATCTTATCTGTCCGGCATTTCTTATTTGCTTTCTAGTGTGCTGTTGTTAATTGATATATCATCAAGGAAGATTATCTCACCTCTTCTCACCTGTTTTATGATTGCAGCAATCCATCTCGAGACCAGGTAGACGATGGGTATACGGCCGCATCTACTTAATTCGTAGGGGTAGACGTCAAAGATGGGCGTAAGAAGGAAATTCTCTGCCTTGTGCTTCATTTACTGGATCCTTTGTACAGGAAGACATTCAAGTTATTGCTTTTTTCAGTTGGCAAGTTGTGACAGTAATGTTGAAGACATTTGCGACAGATTTACCGAC
This sequence comes from Rehmannia glutinosa, assembly GCA_016081115.2. Classification (NCBI taxonomy): domain Eukaryota; kingdom Viridiplantae; phylum Streptophyta; class Magnoliopsida; order Lamiales; family Orobanchaceae; genus Rehmannia; species Rehmannia glutinosa. Next base: position 1,284,436 of record CM071924.1, read on the forward strand.
TGCGTCATTTTTTTTTTCTTTTTTGGTGTTTTCATACCATAGACTTTCAAAATTTGGCGAAAACAGCATCATTCTGTAGCAATTGCTCTTATGTTCCTTGGTGTTGCTGATTCATACCCTTTTACACATTAAATGCAAAATGCACAGAGTTTTATTTGATTCTATTCATGCTGAACAACTCCCACACCCCTCCGCTCGACATTGGCAAGGGATTCATCACTTGCATATAGTCTAAAATGTGTCGGGCAATGTCTAAAAACATGAGCCCGTGTAATGATACGTATATTGTCTAATTTCTGGCGGTAAATTTTAGAGTTCTTATGTGAGACTGTATCATGAGTTTAACTTCATGAGACAATTCCTAGGAAACACAAATATATGGATTATTTTTCATGGGTTTCGATTCGAATTGAAATTCTGTTTAAATATAGGACCCATCTCATGGATATAACCTATGAGACTGTCTCCTACAAGTTTTGTGTGTTTAATTTATAAATGATTTTTCAGAACTCAGGCCTTGATAAAAACTATTTATTATATAAATGAGGAAGCACAAAACAAAACTATGATAAAAAAAAAACACCTGCCTTTTAATTTAATGATAAGATTATTTTGCACGCAAGGAAAGAAATCTTGCACATATAATCACTAAAAAAAAAAAGAGAGGGAAAAACAAACTTGTGCACTGGAATCTGTGTGGAGAAATACTTGCACACACACAATGAAATGCCAAATTTGAAATGTCATAAAACATATACACCAAACCCCAAAGCTTACAGCTTTGGCCCAAATTAACTGTCATTCCCTTCTACTTCCAGAGTTAATACTGAGTATCTTCCAACCACAAAAAGGTCAAAACATGAAAGTTTTGGAAGAGAAGGTAACAGGAAAACCACAGATAACACATACCTAATACCAAGTCATCCAAACACTTCTTACAAAGCTAAACATGTCGTCATTCAGCCGTTTCATCTTTCTGACTTCCCACATGAATAACGGTCGGGGGTTCACGGTAGTTGCTTTCAAGCTTATCAAGGCGCATCCTCAATTCCTCAATGGTGTTACTCAAATCAGCAATGAGCAGCCCAGTTTTGCGCTTCTCTTCGGTTTCCAATTCACCAATAGTCTTCAAGTCTCCGTTCTTCTGAAGATACTCACCTAACACACCCTTCGTATAGTAATCATCACCCCGAGCAAACCAACCATATAATCCATCCGCCAAATGCTGAGCCGCGTAGTAATCCTTCTTTCCATGATTATCAACCTCAAATTCCTTCTCAAACACGATTCCTCTATGAAATCCCGACCAGTCTTTCTTGAATTCCACTACCGCGTATCCGCCACCATACAGTGGTCGAACTCTGACCGGATCAATACCTCTCTTGGCCAGATCATTCTTGAGTCTACCGATATTCTCAACATCAACATTTGCTAGAATTCCCATCCAAGGCCACACGAACAACTCGTTCGCATCAGTGGCTGGGGGAACCTCAAGAGCTAATCCCGTTAATTTCGAAGATAAATCTTCCTTGTCAAGATCAGTTTTGATGTATCTGACGAGACCTAAATGCTTCCCCTTGTGCTTGATATCCCTGTTCTGTGAGCCCTTGCCGACGTCAGAGGCGTGTTGAAAAAGGTCCTTAAATGGGTAGACAAGCTTCTTTTTTCCAGGGCAGTATGGGCACCTGTACACATCATCCGAAAGCTTCACCTTCTGAGTGCCGTCCTTCAACTGTTCATAGCATCGATCAACATATTCGTCTAACTCGGACTCACTTATGTCAGTTTCATCTTCCGATGAGTAAGACATCTTTCAAAAGATTCTGAAATCTAAGGAACAAGTTAGAGTCATTATCAAATAGTAGCAGACACTAGTACTTTCTTCTATAATTCATTTCTTGCTACGTGAAAAAAACACATGTAGAATCAAATTGAGACATCACATTTATCTTATTATATATTCTAAACAACGTAAATCACGACAAGTTGAGACGTCGAAAATGTCATCTTGACGAATATATTTGTTTTCCTTTGAAACTACAGATAGACAATAGAAAAAATCGCCCCATCTATTTATATTTTCCTTTTTTTTCCATGCAAATTCCTTCATGGACCTCCAAGATGCAAAAGGCCATAAATAGGTCTCTAATGAACTCAAACAAGAGAAGGTCTGTAATTCCTGCACTACTTCTCGAAAACCATCCACAGAAAACAACTAAAACCTTCATATGCAACAATGCCAAAATTTGAAATGAACAAACAAATATCATATACAAAATCAACCATTACTTTCTGCACAAAAACAGAAAAACACCCAATTGAAGCAAGCCTTACATTAGAAGCAGCAACAACCTTCAATCTGTAACTCCATGAAGTACTAATTCTTTTAGCCGGTTTAAGAATATCTTACCTATCTTAATTTTAAATATATATATATATATATATATATAGTCCGTATGAACATGTTTAATTCCTTTGCAGAACTAAATACAGGAAGGGTTTTCGACAGTCCAAATAAACAACAAAATCAACATCGACAAGAAGGGTTTAAAATTATTTCATTCAATATCTTTATCACACCATAAAAGTAGTTGCACAGGGAAAACACAAAAACAAAAGCAGCAAAACAAAACTACTGGAGTACAAAAGGATCTTATAGGGAGAAAAAGAAACAAAAGAAAGAGAGATACTGAAACAACAGATAGCTTTAAAAAATGGATATTTTTCTATAGATTTTTTTCCTCACATTTTGTGAGAAACAGATCGATTGTTTCAACTTTTCAAAGCAGAATGTTGGGGGAAAATGGTCAGAGATACAAACAATGTAGGAGTAAACAAAATGACAAGAAGAAGTCTTTTTTTGGGTTTAAAATAAACACAATATACATATCTGCATAATGAGAAAAATCAAATATCTTCAGAGAGAGAGAGAGAAAGAGAGAGGATTTACCTTTGGAAGTTAAACCCTGTATTTACTGTGGAGAAAGAGTAAAATACTAGTACCAGCGCACAGACATGATGTTTGATTTAGGGTTTATAGTGTTTGGCAAACAGGGAGTATTTGTGTAGAAGAAGAAGAAACCCAATACCCAGCCACCCACGCGAGCTAGGGACTGTCAAATTATTTCATTTTTTTCATACTATTAATTAAAATAAATAAATTAACTAATATTAAGTCAACTAAATATATTACAAAAAAATATTATTTTAATACCAAGATAAAGGAAAACAAAAAGACTTCTAGTTACTATTTATTATTAGTTATCGTAATCTATTGCAAATTTTAATTAATTGTTAGTTATTATAATTAATTATTACAAATGGTATTTCAAAATTATAACTACATTAGAAATTTATATACATTAAACTATATTGTAAATTAAATAAATATACAATTTAGGATACAAATGGAATTAACATCCGGAGCAGAAGAGAAATTGAGTGCGAAATTATGAAATTTGTATGACATTAAATTTGGTGCAAGGTTTGGGGTTGGGTTTGGGTTGGAGAATGGTTTACATCATATTTGGTGTAATGGTGTGAGACTTAGGTTGAAGATAAATCTAGTCACAGTTCAGGAATCGACGGTTCAAGAGTTGGAGAAATCGTGACCTTAATGTGGCCACTACAAAGATGCGGTTTGAGCCGCCAATAACTTAGTTTCCGAGGCTTTGTTAAGCAAATCCAGATTTAGACTAATGTTTGAGACCGACAAGTTTATAATGACCAAAAATAGTTAATTTTTATGTAAAGGGTATATCCATAAAGGACTCTTTAAGATAAATGTATTCTGATCAATCTATAGATCATTTGGATTCCATTAGTAATGAGGATTCGGACAATTCTTGAATGAGGTCAGGGATCTTGTTGGATTGTCTAATTTGTAGCATAAATTCGGACATTTAAACTTCAATACCCTAAGGGCAATCAAGATTTATTGCCAATATTATTGATTCACAACACATGCTAAAATTTATGTTGAAGCTAAGATGGCCAAAGCAATATTCCATTCAATGGCGAGAAATACTAAACCATTTGAGTTAATCCACACATACGCGTGTAATTTAAAACTTGTGCAAACTCAAGGTAGAAAAATACTTTATCACTTTTATTGGTGAGTGTACAAAAAAATATTATGTATATTTTTCAAAGACAAATATGAAGTTCTATAGACTTTTAAAACTTATAAGAATAAGGTTGAAAATCAACACAACCTAGTTAATATGATTTGAAGTAATAGGGGTGGATGGTATGTTGCTCAATTTGAATAATTTTGCTCGAAAACAGGTATAGTTCATCAAACTACAACCTCATACTCACCTCAATCAAATGACGTTGCTAAACGCGAAAATCATATTCTAAAATATACAATGAATGTGTTGTTCATAAATTGTGTCTTACCCTGAAACTTGTGGTATGAAGCCATACTTTTTGCTAACCATTTTCTTAATAAAATAACACACATAAGTAAATATAAAACTCCATATGGAAAGTCGTATACCATATTATAAATTTTGGCTAATGTGACTAAGCCAAAATAAGTCAGGACTAGACCTAAAACGATTAATTGTAATTTCATTGGATATGCAAATAATAATTGTGTATATCGCCTTCTAGTATACAAATTAATAACGATATAATCATATAACTAAGAAACACTGTATTATTTGATAATGTCTTTCCTTGCAATGAAATGGAAAGGTGGGATATAACAAAACAATTTATGAATTTGCTTGATTACCTATGAAGACGAACCAAGACGCAATAAAAGAACAACAATAACTAAGTCTTTTATTCTTGATTTTCTAACTTATATGCATGTTAGAGAACTAACCCAAAACTATTCAAGAAGCTATGTCTACTCATGATTTTCTAACTCAATTTTTAGGATTGATTGGATGTTAATTCATAATCACCAAAGATCGATATTAGTTCTTACGGAATCACACTAGAAAATAGTCTTACTAGATCCATTATATACACATATATATTTGAAATAGACAAAACTCTGGTCAAACCATCTAACGGGTCTGTTCCGTTAGATGGACCCAACCTGATTCGTGTTTTTTTAGTAATTTCAAGCATCGATGGTATTTTTATAATTCTAAATAGATGGTGATATTTTTGTGATTATGAATGCAGTGTCATTTTTGTAATCTTCTGGGACAGTGATATTTTTTGTAATATTAGGCAGTGACATAGTAACGTTAAAAGTATTAGCTTTTTCCCTACAAAGTATTAACTTTTTCCCTACAAAGTATTAGTAGTACCACTATAAAGTATTAGTAATCCCATTGACAAGTATTTATTAGTAATCCTCATGAAAATATTGATTTTTCCCTCAAAATATTAGTATTCCTCCTAAAACATATTTAGTCTCATTGAAAAATATTAGATTTTTCGACTACAAGTATTTTAGTATTCCTTTCTAAAAAAATACTAGTTTATCTTACAAAAAATATTAGTAATTCCACATAAAAACATTAGTAGTTTCCCATAAAAGTATTAGTTACTCCTCTAAAATATTTAGTAGCTCTCCTGAATATATTAGTTTCCTCTTTGAAAAGTATTAGTAGTTATCCTAAAATGTATTACTATTAGCAACGGCCAACATATATGGTTGTTGTGGTATTGGTGGTTGTGCGCGTGACTGTTAGTGGGCTGATGGGTTGGATATTTGGATCCGTTCTAACGAATCGAATTCGTTAGACCATCTAACAGAAGATTGACTCTTTGAAATATGGTGTCCACTTACAAAACACAGGCTAACAAAATAAGTTTGTAAAGCTATAATTATTTTTTTTAGAATATTTCTTTTTTTTTAGGAAAAAAGATAGATTGCCATTAAACCAAAAAGTTTACATCATAGGCCAAGAGGTTCTCCACAAAGCGAGGAGGCTCCTGCCAAATAATAGTACCAGCTTGAGAACGAGTTGCTCGCGCAAGAGAATGAGCAACTGTATTAGCTTGCCTATTAACATGACAAATCTCAATGTTTCGACACTTCCTAATTAGTGTTTTACATGAGCGAATAATGCATCCAAATTCAGATATCTCCGATGCGAATTGATTAAGACTATCCACTACTACTTTTGCATCACTCTCAATTACCACATTTGAAAGAGATAATTCTTTTACCCAGCTTAGAACTTCTTTGAGACACATTGCTTCTGCTATCCGAGCCTCCCATTTCCCAATAACCTGTTTCGAAACACACGAAGTAGCTACTCCGTTATGGTCCCTCATAACCCATCCAAAGCCTATTGTTCCTGCTTCATAGTCGAGTGCGGCATCAATATTTATTTTAAGATTTTCCATTTCTGGACACTTCCAATGTGTTGTTCCATCTTTATTTGTGATAGTACCTGTATTAGCTCCCTGCCAACTGTGTAAAAATTCCATGCACAAACGCATACAATGTGCTGCTGGGACATCCTTTCTATTCCATAAAAGATTATTTCGTTGTCCCCAAATTGCCCAAAGAGCCATAGCTATTTTTTCTTGTTGATTCATAATACAAGTCCCAAACATGCTGACCATCCATTCACCAAACTCTTCTGCATTAATATTGATAAGAGGCATATGCAAGTAATTCCAACAATCTGATGCAAACTTGCAATCCACAAACAGATGCATTAGATGCTCACCAAATTCTCCACACAACACACACACATTCTGAACATCTAATCCTTTAGTAAATAATCGATCTCTATGAGGCAAAAAATTAGAGCACGCACGCCAAAGGAAGTTTTTCACTTTAGGTGGAATGAAAAGCTTCCAAATGGAATTCCATGGAACTACTGCTAGAGGTTGCCCGTCGTGTAGCACTTTTGCCGCAATATGTCTATATCCCGACTTTACTGTGTATGTACCTCTTGAATCAAAATGCCAGATCAATGTGTTATTTTCATTACCATTTCCAACTGTGATTCTTAGAATTCTGTCAATATCATCTTGATCAAAAATGTCCTCTAGTAATTCAACATCCCAATGGTTACACCCCAGAATAAATAACTCATTCACCACTAAATGTTCGAAACCTTCCCGAGCATTAGTAGTTGGTAAGAAGCTGTTTCCGTTGGGTAACCAAGGGTCAGTCCAGATATTAATAGAAGTTCCAGACCCAATACGCCATCGAAAACCGTCAGCAAGTACTGAAATCGTCTTCCAAATGCTCATCCAAATAAAGCTCGAGTTATGACCCAATTGAGCTGAAAAAAAAGTCCCTCTTGGAAAATATTTCACTTTGAGAATACGACATGCTAGAGCATCAGGTTTTGAGACAAGATTCCATACTTGCTTACCCAACATGGCCAAGTTAAAAGAGTGTAGATGTCAAAACCCCAACCCACCAAACTCTTTACGCCAACACAATTTGTCCCAAGACGTCCAATGGATACTCCTTGCCCCATTTTGTTTCCAACCCCACCAAAAAAAATTCATAAGACGTTGTAACTCTTCACACACTGAGATAGGTAGCAAAAAGGTGTTCATACAATATGAAGGTATAGATTGTGCCACCGATTTTATGAAAACAAGAAAATGTATCTATAATAAAATCTAGACATATCCTATTAAATGTAGGAGCTTACGAAACATTTTAAATAAACTTAGCCAAACATAATCTAAAACACTAGAACTTTTTCTAACGTGGTCATCAATCTCTTTTTCCACGTGTAACTTGTTTTTTTTTTTCTTATGCCGAACAATAAAGTACTATTGAATTATCTTTAAAAAAATCATAAAACTAATTTGCTTTTTTCTACTTTTAATCTTCTAAAAAGAGTTACATGCTAGTCGGATGATAGACTGAAGCCTAGCGTTTAAGTGGAGTTTTAGTGGAGTTAAGTGAGGCATAATCGAAAAGAATAACATAAACCGAGAAGGGGCCTAGCCCGCTTAGCCGGAGACTAATCGGGTTAGAATGTGAATTTTTGAATAGGGGTATTAATTTTTATCCATAATATAAATATTGTACACAAAAAATCAACGGTGCTTGCCGTGGTAAGTGTTCTAAAATAATCTGATTCAATTTGTTTCTCTCAGATTTTTTCTCTATTTATAGCCATAAAGGGCTTTTCTTTAGTCTTTACTCTTCTGCAAGACTCCTTTCGTATCGGGGTGGAATCGTCTGCTATTTCAATCGGGCTTCGCTGCTAAAGGTGGGATATTGTTTTTTGTTTTTATTTTGTTTTTGTGATTAGAACATCGTTAAATTCAAGGATGAAAGATAAACGTCTTTGTGTTGTATGGATGTAAAAAAATTGGAATTGATTTGACCTGTTACATCTGCTGTCAGTTTTTATGGCATTGGGTTTGAGGAAGTTAGGGTTGAAATATGGAATGAGTATCGGAATTGGAATTTTCGAAGTTCTTTTGTCGTTGGCCTCTTTCGAATTTAGGGTTTGGGGGTTCCGTATTTGATTTGACTTTTCTATCTGCCATGGATTTTTTGATATGTTATGCAACCTGGAATTGGGGTTTGTGTTGCTGAATATCGGTGGAAAGTTCTGAAATTTGGGTATGACTCATGGCTTTCAAAATCGGTTACGGATTGTGTATCAGGAAATTTTAGATTGAGGTTTTGCCATTCTATCGATTTTCTATACATTGAGTGGTTATGGGGCTGATTATTGGAATTAGTATGGAATTAGAAAACGTTTTAAATCTGCTCTCTGCGAAATCTCGGACCACCATAAAAACTGAACTGAAGTTTCGTTTTGCCCTTATCTGTTTCTTCATTTGTAACTCTTAATTTGAGGTGTGTACTCAGGCTTGGAACGGAACTTGGAATGAAAAAAACTAATCCAGTTTGAATGGAGTTTTTTTTTTGTTTGATCTTTAGGTTCGGCTTCAGTTGCATGAAGAGGAATTCCCAGAAAGAAGGGATTGGGATTTAATCATTTAGTTGAGATTGCGAGTTGAAGTATAGACAACTCCTCCTTAGAATGTAGATTTGAAGTGTTATTTGGAACTTAAACTTGTTGCTTTACAGTTTTTTTTTTTTTTTTTTTTTTTTAAAATTAGGGTCAAGGGATTTGGTTGTACCTATTTAATGATGTTTTTTTTCAGTACTTAATTGGTGTTGTTCCTGCAAAGTTGCCATATGTGCACATGGATTTACAATTAGTTGTATGCACATATATTAGATGGTTCAGCAAGAAATTAATGCTTCCTCTAGCCAATTGAAGTTCTTGGGATTCGCTCGCCGGCAGTTTTTCTGTTGTATTTATTTGATATTTTGTTTTGTCAGTTATTGGTGTTATCCTGAGGAAGTTCTTTTTCGTCGCATCTATCTTGCAGTTTATACGTTTATTAACATCCTTTACGTCTGTGCATTCATGTTATCATATCAGCCAGGAACAGAAGAGCAGAATATCTTTAAGTAAAATTTAAGCATCCAGTCGAAATTAGTTTATTCGTGCGCTCGCATACTTCTAAATAAATTCCGCACCACTAATTTTGTGCAAGTTTATAACAATTAGAAAATTTGTTAAATATTTTATCCCTCCTAGTGGTTCCATTAGATCCGAAGGCTCAGACACTTAGTAGTTGAATCCATGTTCTGAATGTAGATAGAATAGAGTCCTGAATGAAGACCAATCCACGAATCCGAGTCCATTTGATTGATGTTTGTTGTGCATGCACACAATATTCATGTATGTGTAATGTCTTTATTACATTATTTCTTCCCATCTCCATTAAGTGAGCGAAGGTTGCATCTAATATGCTCTTTTGGAATTATAAAGGCTGACGATGGTCAGTACAAGAGGCAAAAAAAAGACTGCCAGCTCCAAATCAACTCCTGAGGTGAATGAGGCTGCTGAAAATGCTTTAGCTGAGGGACAGGCTTCTCATACTCTGACAGTGAATGCCAACGAACCCAAGGTGGATGGTCAATTCGAAGATAAAGTAGAAATACCTGTTGACAAAGCAGGAAATGAAAGTTATGAGGAATTCTCTGGTGAAGAAGAAAGTGAAAAAGTGACAAAAGTAGACAATGTTGATGAAAATATATTAGGGACAGAAATGAATGGTGATAATAAGGCAGAATCAGAGCAAAATACTTCTGAAGATGATGAAATTGATGACCAAGAAGATCTAATGTGGGAAGATGAAGAAACTTCTGAAGAAGACAACGAAGAGAATGTTGATGACAAGGATGAAGTTAGTGAGGAAGAGGCAACAAAAGAAGAAGATGACGATGAGGATAAAGTTAGTGTGGAAGAGGCAACAGAAGAAGAAGATGATGATGAGGATGAAGTTAGTGAAGAAGAGGCTACAGAAGTTGCAAAAGGAGATGGTACGGAAGGCAAAACAAAAGGAGATGGTACGGAAGGCAAAACAAAAGGAGATGGTACGGAAGGCAAAGCAAAAGTAGATGGTAGGGAAGCCAAAGCGAAAGAAGATGGAAGGAAAGCTAAAGAGCATAGTAGTGAGAAAGTGGAAGTAAGTTTGAAGAATGTCAAGAACTCTAGTGAAAAAAGCAGCAAGAAGAATAAGCGAGTAGAGAGGTCCAAGAAAGTGAACTCTAGAGATAAGCCAGAGTCATCACGCAAGAGAAAGGCGAAGAAGAAAGTCAAGACCATGGGGATGATTTTTATGTGCAGTTCTAAGACGAAGAATGACTGCTACCAGTATAGGGTTCTTGGGCTGCCAGAAAGCAAGAAAGATGTCGTGGAAAAGATTTATGCTGGGATGCGGTTATTTTTATATGATGTCGATCTAAAGTTGATGTACGGAATCTATAGAGCTGCGGGACCTGGAGGTTACAACATCGAACCCAAAGCCTTTAAATCACAGTTTCCAGCTCAGGTTCGTGATATTTTTTCACCTATGTTTTTTACCCTGAGCCATTTTGTGAATGGTACATAAAATTCTCGAGACTAGATTAAGTGGTAAAACATATAAAAGCTTAATCTCCAAAAGTAAATATTATCAATAAGGATATAGAGTTCACTTAACTTTCGCTGCATAGTGCTGCGGTTTTAATATTTTAACCTTTATTGGGAGTGTAACCCTGAGAAAATCTTCATTTTTAGATTCTGTGTGAAGTTTTCACTGACTAAGACCTCTTCTCTTATTTATTAGATATTATATTTAAACTTATAGTTTGTCCATTAGTCTTTAGTGTATTTTTGCGAATTGGGACTTCTCGTCCCGTTGTTCTCTCTCTCGTAATAAACTCTTTTGTTTCTTATCAGAAAAAAAGAAAAATTGATAGTGTCAGGATTCATTTTTATATATTGTGTCTTCCAAGCCTAATTTAGGTGCTCTATCTAGTACTTCCGCAAAAATCTTATCCATTGCATTTGGAAAGAAACTTTTAAAATTTTATCATTGTTCTCTCTTTTTGCACGTGTTTGATCATTCATTTTTTGTTCTTTTGTGTGCCACTGTGCCTATGTGGAAAGTTGATATCAAATATTTTTTGCTTGAGTTATTACTATTTTCATGGGACATCCGAAATAGTGATTGTGATAACTATGATATGGAGGGAGTAAAAGTTAATTCAGACAGTTAAGTGAGTTTTTGATTATGATCCAAGCAATGTGATTTTCTTAGTCGAAGTGGTTCAGTCTTTTACGTATTCTGTGAAGAGTCATGTCCTGTAGGCATTGTGTCTAATGTTTGAATTCCTACCTTATTAAAACTCATACGTGAAAATAGAATATTCATTTGTCAATAGATTGTCTACGAAAAGGTTTAGCAATTCTGGGGACTGCCTATCATCTCAGCCATAACAATTTTCGTCCTTTATTTCTATAGTTTCTTATCATTTATCAGAACTGCTTGTTTAGCACACAGCCCATTTCCTTCTGAAAGATGGGATGACCCGTTTTCACATTAGGTTGCAGCTGCAATCTTTTTCCAATTGAATAATAGGCTTTGTCATGTAAAACAACCTTGGAAATCGCCGTTTAAGGTGATGTTTTGGGATTGCGAACCATTAAAAAGTAATTGTGCTTTATCTATAGTACATCAATGCAGGTTGTTGGAGTCTTATTAGTTATTTATGTTCTAGAGAAAGGTGTGGAGTGTTTTAATATATGATGTCTAAGAATGGAAGAAAGATTCAAGTTCTGAAAATTATTGGATACAATAAAAAGAGATCAAAAGAAAGCTAAGCAGCGCTACTAGAACTCCAAGAAACCAGAGTCAAAAGAAGCTCTAAAGCTCTTTAAATCCCTATAAACTAACCGCTGTTCAACTTTCAACGAATAATGAAGGTTATAACTTATATCTTTATATGTAGGCCTTAAAGAACTCCTTCAACTAGGACTATGATTTTCTATTAGGGAAAAGATAAGTTAATCCTATTAAGACTAAAGGACTAGCAAAGTGTCTACGGAAAGATCTGCAATTCATCAAATTCCTAAATTACTCCTAAGCTAAATTCACTAATAAAATTCATTAAAATGGTTAAGAATAAATTATTCAATGGAACTTGTATTTCCTCTATTATAACTTCCCTCGTGGTTTTTTCATTTCAATCCTTTACTATTCCCATCATTCACCACTTGTAGGAAAAAATTTCACCTTGAGGTTTTAAGTTTAAAGCATGATTACTCTTCTTCCTATAACTAAATCCATAATTGGGTAAAATATTTGGGATACATATACAACCACTTTTTCCTAAATTGGATAGAAATTAGGTATTAAGCTCCTTTCTTATCCCAAAGATATTTTCTGGTAAGACAAATGTTTTTATAAGATTAGATTCAGCATAGAGCTGTTGCTCAAGTGTCTTTCAAAATTTTCTTTCTTCGAAAAACAGATCTTTTCTTTGCTTGGTGGGATAAATTTCAACCACTTCATCTTTTATACATCTTATAGTCGCACCGAATTTTCCAATGCTGCAGTGTCTTATAATACAAAAAATTATATGGTTCTGAACAAGTTCTTTTGGTTCAAGAATATTTTCCTCAATTATTCTGGAATCATTTTCACATGCCGTCAGCTCTTTAACACCAGTGGTAAATTTGACAAGAGTATGGTCACCAAGCAAGTTATGTTCTGAGGCTTGTATGTTCTTCGATGATATCTTAGTATGAAAGTTGGACATTAGACGCATATCTCTAGCAACTTTTTTAGTTACACTCCCCTTTTTGTCAGTCTTGTCAATAGCATTTGCATCTAATTTCTCTAATTTAAACCTAATTTCCGAAGTAACACTTTCATGCTCTGTTGTAATACCTTCTTGAGGGATTTAAAAGTCTGCATCATGAAAATATTCTTTTGCACTCGTGCCCAGTGGATTCTCCTGTGCTCCTTAGGTATTACATTCCATTTCATCCTTAAAACGAAGTTTCCATCTGATGTCATCATTTAGTCCATCCATCTAAAAGAGGATCAGTTGTTTATATGGACGTTCTCTATTAGGTGTTGGAACACGCCAATGTAGCTTAAGACTTTCACAGTTCATTTGCTGATTGTTATAAGCCATCTTCATTTTTGAGTAATCTAAGTGAATGTTTCGCTAAGTTTATTTAGAGGATCTTATAAGCTTCTACATCTTATAAGATATTTTGGAGCTTATAAGATGCTATGATATCTTGTTTCGTTTTATTGGAGAGTTGCTATCATGGATAGAAGTAGCAATGTTCATAGGCCCGAATCTCGCGTCTTTCCTGAGATTCAGAAGTTCATGCCAAGCCTAGAACATTCAGTACATCGACTAAAAAAATAATATGTTCACTTCTGCCTTTGTAATTGGACAAGGTCTAAAAATTAAAAAGTGTCAGATGAGTATCTGAGAAGTTCATGCTTGCACTTGGTAGGAGAGTATCAACATTTGTCCGGGAGTGCAAACAGTATTGGTGTCTGTGTTGTATTGCCTACATATGCATGGCTTTCCAGATATTTTAAGTGCTATTATAGGTTATAGGTTAATTGAAGAGCATATTCTAGTGGCACTCCTGTAAATTAGTAACTGGAATGGATTGATACCGTCCGTACTCTATTCCATAAGCAAGGTTGTGTAAGAAATAAAAAGTTGAGAATGATTCAGTCGAAAGTATAATATAGTTTGATATCTCATGAGAAGAGGAGCGAGTAGCAGGATATCTAGTATCTGGAGCATGTCCTATTTATTCATTATTATGTAATAGCAAACTGGAACTGGCTCTTTAAGGTTCTTTAAATAAAAATTAGTAACCAAGTAGGTTATTGATACCTGTAATGAAGATTTGCCATTTGCTGGATAGCCTGGAGATGCGTAAAGGCAGTAGACAGCGTACATGAAACAGGATATTCAATTATTGATGGCAAAAAAGTTTTTGTATAGTTGGCCGATATAAGCCTCAATTGTGGGAGAAAAATGGGAAAGAAAGTTAGAAGAGCATATGATTTCAATTCTAGAAACTATGATAAAGTTGGAAGTTATGAACAAGCTGCCGAAACATATAAACAGTAGAGAATTACATTAGCATATTATGTTCTTAATCATCCATAATCATATCAACTAATGTGATGAAAAGTTGGAGATTTTTGGCAGGTGACATGTTATCCTTTTTTGAGCCTTATAGAATGGAAAGGACATCCTATATAGAATGAATAAGCTTAAATTCGTTACTTGAACAAATAATTTAATACTTCCATTTTCAATGCAAATTCTGAGTGTTGATATCTTCGTAATTTTTATATGGTGTCAAAGGAGTTTAATAGTTTTCGTTCTATGTTCTTTTATATTTTTGGATTGTTGTTTTGGTTTCCATTTGCTTGTCCTCGTTCTTCTTCGTCCGGGAGATGGGATTGGGGCTGCAAATGGATGGAAAGAAAGCACTGCCTGTATAGGAAATCGTTTTCTCTTGCACTTGAGTTTTCTGGTGCTGGCTTTGTGTCTGACTCTTTTGCCAATAATTGAAAACTATTTTTTGAAATTTTTGATAAATAAAGTTAATGCTCTATTTGACACTTTAGGCTTGGTCTATATGGTCTGTTAAGTATTTTATTGTGGCCATCAAGTGTAGATATTTTTCAGTATGTATAGAAGAAAGCATGGACTAAATACTTGTAATTGTATGGGTACAATCAATTTGAACCCCATCAAAACTTCTCAATTATAGGGTCTTTTTCCTTATCTTTTCACTCTATCCTAAAGGAAAACTGTTGAATAGGTTTTTTCATGCCTATCCATTTTCTCATTTTATGGATAAATTGGTATGAGAGCTCACTTTTTGAAATACTAGAAGCTGGATTTTTTTACTCATACTTCTGTAGTTCGATCGATAAATTTGGGGAACAAAAAATATGAGAATGATGTTAATAGTGCAGACTGAATTTTGACACATCTCCAAACAGGTTTTGTTTTTCAATAGGAGACAAATGGAGTAATTCTTTGAGCATTCTAAAGAAAGTGAATTGTGACTTTTAGATCTAGTAAGACGGTGTTTCATATGATTTTATTTCATATTTTGGTGACTTATTTCAACATCTTCAAATTATTGATGTGCTTTAAAGCTAGCTTTTGCTGTTCAAATGTTATGAACATTTGAGCTTTGAGGTCCTTTCTTGCTTCCTTTAAAATAGTCATTTCAATACTTTTAAATGTATGGTTTTGTTCTTGTTGCCCTTGAGTCTCAAATACTCCCCTCCAATGAGAACTAATTAAGGTGTTTAGCTTTCACGATTGATGATTGATTTTGCAGAGCTCCATTTAAGACACCCCTTGTTCTTGTAAGCATTTTTTGTTAGAGTAGAATCTGAAATATAGTGTTTGATGAAATTGACAATTTTCATCCACAAATCTGATAATCATGTTTGAACTGCTAAGTATACATTCGGTGTTCGGTAAATTTGCTGTGGTTTGTGAACTACAACAGTGTGAGCAGTTTTGAAAATCTCTTAATAAATATATATAATTTTGATTAGAAACTGGGTACTGTATTAGGTTCGATTCACTATTTTTGACGATTGCTTGCCATTACCGGAAGAGAAGTTCAAGAAGATTATCAAGGACAACTACTATACAAACTCCAAGTTTGACTGCCTACTGAAGTCGGAACAGGTTTATTGACATTACATCAATAATCGATAATATCTTTAGGAAATCCCCGGGAAATGCTGTTGACATCTGCATCTCATACCATTTCTTGACCACATTCTGTATATAACTCCTTCTCAGGTTAAGAAATTGTGTCAGCTGTTTGTTGCTTCAAGCAAAAAGGACATGCCAAAAAAGTTAGGCAGGGGCCGCAAAGCAGAAAAACACCGCCCCGTACGCCGAGAGAGAATTAGAAGGCAGAGAGTGGGTGATAAGAGGAACCTTCCATTGAGGGACGAGCTCCAACCCCGTGAGCGTCCTCGTAAGCACCCGAGGAAGGCTATGACCCCACCACCGCGCCAACCTCCGCCAGCTCGCCAACCATCTCCTGTTCGTTCATACGTCTATGAGAGGACTTCTGACGTGGAGGCTTATAGACGGGACCCGTATTTAGAGAGTCGCGATGCTTACAGAGATAGGCGTGATCCTCCGCTCGTAATTCGCCGTGATCCTTACAGAGATCCACCTACGGAACGCCGTTACCATATCGGAGATGGACGCGATCCGTATCTGGAGCGCGACTATCCTCCTTACAGAGATGGGCGGGAACCGTACATAGAGCGTCGTCACGATCCTTACAGAGACGGCCCGGATCCCTATTCGAGGCGCCGTGATCCTTACGTAGACGGGAGGGCGCCTTATTTAGAGCGCCGCGATCCGTACAGAGACGGACGGGATTCGTATTTGGAACGACGTGTTCCGTATGGAGACGCTCCACTCTCCGAGCCTTATGGGGCATACTTGAGGGACCCGCTATCGGATCGCCGTGATGTTTATAGAGAGGATCAAGGAGTTGAGTACCGTGATTCTTTTAGGAGGGATGACGTGCTGGAGCGTCGTGAGCTTAATCCGTTCAGTTTGGAAACTAGGCATGGCCATGACATTGCTACCCGGGATCCCTATGTTTCGAACCGAGAACGGCCATCGTATGCCGAGCCTATTTATTCTGCGGAATATCCTTCACGGGCGGGCTTGGCGCGTGAGTACCGTCTTTAGGTTTGTCTGAGTGATCCTGATAATGAATGCCTAATAAAGATAAGACTGTTTTATGGTTTAATCAGGTATTTAGTACTTTTTATTTGCCAGTGGTTGTTTCTGTTTGGTACTCTTTGAACTGTTTGATCTCTGACTTTGAAGCCAGGCTAGTCTATGTTCTGTTATCTGATATATTGTTCCATCTCATTGAGCTGGGATGGAGAAAGATAAAATATTATGATTCTGGATGGATTTGGAAATAGATTAGCCTCTTGAGACCTAACTTTGTTTTTTTTTTTTTTTTTTTTTTGGTACTTTATGGAATTGGCACATTAAGAAATGATGGTAGTATTTGACCTTGATGCAGTCAAAGGCCAAAATAGGAATATTTATGAATTTTCTTTATATTTGGACTTACTGTCACTGGATTGCAGAAGTGGATATTTAAGATGAGGTGCCCAAACTATATAGCTTTACTTTTTCAAACATTGAAATTCTTGCAAATTGCAATCCATGAGGCAATTTGAAAATGTGTGTAGGTTGATGATGATACAACATATCCATAAACCATGTGGTCTATTACATATATGTATAGCCCTAACAATACACTCTAAGGGTGCCAATCTTTTACACGACACGGACCGGTTCGTCTTGAGGGAAGTACGAATACGAGAATAACACGAATCTGACACGATGGAAAGTTTTTCCTATACATTGCCTATTGACATGTTTATTGTTTTTCCTATTGACCCATATCGTTATCCATTTATCCTTGTGATTTTTTTTTTCAATTTTAATAAATTGCCTATATATAAAGGATGCAAGGTTGCATTAAAGTAAAAGAAATATAACAGAGAAGAGATAATACTCTCTCCTATGTTTGTTTACTTGCAACAATTTCTTTGTTTGCAACAGGAAGCACAATCTACAAACAAGAAATAAAAGCCAACATATTGATTAATAAACCAAATGATGATGTCTTAAAAGTATGAAAGAAGTCTTTGGAGCATTCACCATTTACATATCACCTATATTATTTTTTTTCTCTCTAGATTAAGTATATTGCCCTAATATATAAAAAAAAAAGATTCTTGCTGCTTGAAAGAAGTAACCAAAAGATGATCAATGGTGATTGGTGAAGGAAAGTATAAGTTTTTAAATTTATATTTTGGTTTCTTTCTTTCTCTATATTTTCTTGTTTTTTTTTTTAGTACAATGGGGGGAATTTGGGGAGGGGACACACACACTCGTATGGGATCAAACTCGGGTCACTCGCCCTTACATTACATGTGTCAACCACTAGAGCACAAGGTTGATCCCTTCTTGGTTTTTCTTTATTTAAGCTAAAATTAAATATGGATATCAATTGATAATCGATAGCAGTTCAGTGGTTAAGACTCTCATGCTCAGACATCTGGTCTGAGGTTCGATTTCTTACATTAGCAAACATATGCTCCCCAACCCCCTGGAAAAAAGAAAAAGAAAAGAAACAAAATCAAAAGGCATGAAAAAGGGATTGAGATCCTCATTGTGTTATGTTCCACAATCTTATTTTACTTCTTATTCTACTATATTGAATGAATGTACATATACACGATAATATGAACTCGAAGAAAGACCACTATGGATATCTTTATTTTTTGCATTTTTTTTTCTTGTATTTACTCCTAGATTTGAACAGGCTACGCAAGTTAGTTAAAGTGGTTCTGGTAGTTGGTTTCTAACATGATCAAAAAGTAGTAATGTAGGCGTGCTGCATTTTTCTTTAAATAAAAAGAAGAAAAGAAAAAGAAAACGGGAGTTTTGGGCACTTGACTCTAGTAGAAAGCAAAAAAGAATAGTTACCTAATGAGTGCCAATCCAATTTATATATTTGATATAGAATCAAAAATATATGTATATACAATCAATAGATACTATTCCTTTTCTTTTTTTTTTTTTAAAAACATTACTAGGTAAAAATTTTCAAATTTCTATTTGGTTAATATTTATTTGTTTTTTTATTTTTCCCCTCAAGTATAAGATACGCTTATATATCATAGTAGATTCCTTTAATGTTAACAATCCATATGAAAAAAAACTGAAAAATACACAAAATTTAAAATTTTTTTAAAAATAAAAAAAGAGGGTGTATCTTCGCGATGAATTATATATTATTTATTGTATGAATGTTCTCCAATCAAATCTAATATAAATAAAAATAAAACATAAGTTTTATAACAAAATTAAGAAAATTTGAAAAAATATTTAAATACTATATTAATTTATTAAATAATAATTATCAATCGCATAACCACCCCTTGGGTCCGTCCCTGAGTGCCAATCCAATTTATATATTTGATATAGAATCAAAAATGTACCTACAACAATAATACTATTGCATCTGCTAGTTTTTTTTTTTTTCCTTTTCCCCCTCAAGTATAAGGCTTGTAATCATAGTAGATTCCCTTTAATGTTAACAATCCATATGATTAATGAGTCCAAAATTTAAATATAAGTGTAATGAATTATATATGTATGAATGTTCTCCAATTGTAAGTATACTTAAGACAATGAAAATCTTTAAAAACAAATTAATCAAATTTCATATAAGCTTATTTATGATGAAACTCCTTATGGACTACGGGGCGACCCAAACGGGTTGTGCCAAGGCAGGTCGGCGCGACTCGGGTCAAAATTGTCATCCCTTATGTGTAAATATGGTGATATTTTGCTTGTTTGACAAAGAAATTGAAGTATGTGCCCAAAAGAAAAAGGTAGAAAACTTGCAATTTTAGGGATTGCTTAAAGTGGAAGAACAGATGTGGGCAAGTTCTATTAAAAGAGGATGCATGCCAAGGAGAACAATATGGTCCCTTTTTTCAAAAATTTCACCCCTAGGAAGGGGCGAAATTATGAGTTGCTTTGAAACACGTAAAATTATTAGTTTTTTTAAATTATTCCAATCATCTTTAATGCTGTATATAGGTGCTTATTTTCTATGTAATCTTCTTTTATAGCATTTTTATATCAAGAACGTGCTAATTTATTTAGTGTATTTAAGATTATTTTTAGAAATTATTTGACATAATAATTATTTGAGCCAAATTATTAGAATATTTGTCTTGCACTTTACGCATTTTTGAATATTCTCTGTTTTGTATTTATTAGATCATCATATGATTATTTTTAGTATAATCTTGATCTCGATGACAGTTTATTCGTGTTGCTGACTGAAACTCATTACTAAGCTAATAGATAACCCTTTGGAATCTGAAATTTTAATTTTTGATATGAGATTTTTTTTTCTAAAAGATAATGTATAAAGGAATATTTGTAATCTTATATGATAAAATTTCATAACTTTAAGAGGATAAATTTGAAACTTTAATAAACTTACACAAAAAAATTCATATTGAGTCCATTTCAATCCCCTCACTTCATCTCAGCTCTATAATATGGGCCCATAAATATAATTATGTAGACTTTTTCTCTGCACAAGCCATATAATATTTTCCCAAAAACAGACCTTTAAATGTAGGTGACAACTAATATTGTCAGTCAAAGAGTTTTAAAGGGCCCTGTCCTTTTCTATTTATTCAAAAGTGAGACATTTTGTCCAAAGATCTCTTCATTTACACACATATTTGTTACAAAATAGATAAACACTTGCAGTATGTGTCATAAATTTGTGATCCATCATTCAATTTTCAAGCTAAAATTTGAGTCAATTGTTCATACCTACAGCACTGTATAAGTCTACTAAATGAATTAAAGTTGGTCAGAAATATATATAAGATTTGATATAATGTATTTGGTACATGTATATATTTTGTTAAAGTCATAAAATAAAGCTGAAATGTTTTTTTGGCTTAAAGTTAAGATGGTAAATACAAAACTATAGCTGAAGTTTAGTTTAATTACAAAAAATTCAGTTATGTTTTAATATTATAGTATACTCTTAATGCATATTAGTATTTTTGTTTGTGCATATATAGCATACTGCTAATGCATGTTTAGTATTTTTCGAATGCGTACTTAGTAAAGTTTCAGAATAATTTAGATTAATATTTTAATTGATTCTTATTTGCTTTGTTGGTATTTTGTTATTTTTTATGTTCCATTATTTGAAATGAACATTTTGTAATTTACAAGAACATTTATACGTAGATATATATGATACATTTAATGCATATTTAGTGAGTCATTTTAGTAAGTTTTGCTTCTTTTCTACCAATAATGTTCTTCAATATCGACTTGGATTTGGTATTCTTTATCATTCTCTTTTCCGTAATTGTAAAAGAAAACATTATCAGCAACAAGATGTCGTGTGTAATTACAATATTGCCCTTCATAACTTATCCAGTCTAAGACAAATTACATTATTGCCCTTAATATCAATAAATTAACCTCTTACTATCTAAATTTCAGGATAAAATCTTAATCATTAACTCTTAATCTCTTATTACTTACCAACGGCTGAAATTAGTTCATACATACTCACCCTAGGAACTGGTTCTCATTTGTCCAATTCCATTCTATATATATAATATAATCCTAAAATGTTGGATATATTTTTTCATGTGTAATCCTAAAAATGATCCAATGGTCAAAATATGTGAAAGAAAAAAAAACAGATAATTCCAAATTATTGATATGAGGATTGGGCCATCAAAATCTGCATTGTTGTGCAGAAATCAAAAGAGTTTGCATAAGAAGTTAAGGCGAAGCACATGAGGAACAAGTATGGAATTGATGTATCAAACATTATAGAATTATTTGTGGCCCCCAAATTTGATTCTATATTTTGCAATTATATATTTTATTCCTTACAAATTAACCAAATTCAACAAAAATATTAGCATGGCAACTTGGTACGGTCGAATGGTAATTTATTTTCTAGAAAACATGTTTCAGGGAATATTCTTCATTAAAATGTATTTATTTGTCTTTTTTTCTTTCTTAATACGTGATTTTGTTTGAAAAACAAAAATAAAATTTACCTGTGTTTGCAAATTAGTATTACGTATATAGTACATAAATGTTAATGTTACCAAGTTAGACAAACATATATATAAACCAAAGCTTAATAAATACATGGGAATAAATTACCTAATAAGTAATATTATATATAAATAATTGAAATAATTAATAATTTATTATATTATAATATAATAAATAAATCATAAGAAATTTCATAATAAACTCCCAACATTTTTCTTAAATTCCAATATTCAATAGAATTAAGTATGTTTATTTAACAAAATATACGCAAAATAATTTTAAAGGTTTCACTTGCAATATACTACTCTAAATAAAAGTGTGTAGATACATACACACATATGATTTGGGTGAGAATCAATGTACTTGAGTTAAGGTCGCCACGACACGAGTTGAGGGTCTTTAGTTCGTGGTGACCACTGACCTAAATACATAACACACGTTAGATTAATTGGAGTGATGTCTAACTAAAACCACACGAAGTTTAAATTAGTATAGGTCGTGAAGTCCTTAGGAACTAAATAAACAAAGTTAATGTGTGTGAATGAATATTTTTGTGGGAAAAAATATGGTGTATTTATAATGCTGACTTTTATGGACTGTACAGATTATCTCCACGTATCATGATCTCGCGAATATGTTAGTTCCATCGCCTAGCCTGGTCCATAGTCACCAAATCAAGCCGACATGGACTCAGACCATGGGTTAGGATCGGAACAGAAATGAAGTGAATCCTCTCATATATTTTATATATGTAACAACAAAAGATCTTCACTCATACTTTGGGTAAGTTATAAATTATTAATGTTGTAATTACATAAATTCAACAAATTCATAAAGTGAAATATTTGTCAATACATGCATAGACATGACACGAAAATCATCACTTATATAAGGATGGCAACGTTTTCTTATTCCCAATAATCACTGAAGTGAAATTTAAGAAATTGTTGGGTGGGTCACTTCTACAAGAAGATGAGGCAAAAGATAGGAAAATTTAAAAAATTGCCATTTTGGGCCAAACCTTTTGGTTAATGATATAACACCCCCATGTGGCATGTGCCAACCGGTTGGTGCAGAATGTGCGTAATCCGTAATCCCGTACTTGTACCTATAATCGTTAAGCTAATTATTCAAGGCATTTTATAGTTTTTTTTACAAATAATAATGTAAATTAATCACTATAATAGGGATGCAAAAGAATTAAACTCAAACTTATGAAAGTAAAATTAAATTTAAAAAACACATATTTTGAAACTTTTTTATTCAAACAAATAATTTATTTAAATATGTTTAATATTTATCATATTAAACATTGATGGATCACAAATTATTTTTTATAAGTTTAATCGAACCTAAAAGAGCTTATTAAATATCAATTACAAATTAAATTATTCTTCAATTTATTATAAAAATAATATTATATATTTCAAAAACGCATGATATATCGATTAAAACCTATGATTTTATCCAAACAAATAAGTTTATTTAAATATTTTTATATTTATTATAATTAATCGTATAAGAACTAAAATTAAATTCAAACCATTAGTTTAATTTACCAGCTTACTAATTAAAGAGTTTTTTCTTCACGAGCTTACTAACGAGTCTACTCACGTGCTAATGAGTTGATCCGATCAAATATCTCTAAGTTTGAGTTTGATTCATTTATTTTTAATAAGTTTCATTAAACAAACTCAAACAAGGTTTTATCGAATTGATCGAGTTTTGAATAATTATGAATTGCTTGGTTTCATTTGCAGTCCTATATATATATATTAGAATATAACAATTGTGCGTGCTAAACCAATGACGACTTTTCCAGTCCGGTAATTAAGCAATAAATGGTGGAAAATAAGTATGAAATAATGGACTAGTATTATCTACAATTGAAGAATGGCATGGGTAAATGGTCAATATTTGGATAAAGAACCATTGATACCCAAAGTCATGCACCAAATCATATTTTTATATATATGTATTTGAAGTCAAAAATTGAGGAAAGTGTTACGTACTACCTGAAAATCCGTTTTTGTTGTGCTAATAAAAAGCAACTTGTCACATGGCAAAAGCTTTAATTGCTACCAATTAACTCAAAAAAAAAAAAAAAAAAAAGTGTTCGGATATTGATATAATTTATATTGTGTTTTTAGGGTTTCTATTATTTATTACAAATGTTATTTTAAAAATGTGTTTATCTAGTCAATACCAATACTTAATATATATTTTTTTGGCATGCATCGGACTTTTGTGCATGAAATAATACGTACTTGTAATTTTTCTTTTATATGCTCATAGTGTTTAATTAATTCTACTAACATATTTTGTGAATTTATTTTTTGGATAAATATAATAGATTGACCATAATTTGTGTAGGTTCAATAGAATTATTCGAGTTGTGGACTGGAGATATAATAAAATAAAGACCCAATAAATTAGCTCAATAGGGTTAGTTATTATTCCATTAATTTGAATCTTAATGCCTTAATGCCTAAGTTTAACTCCTTAAGACCTAAAACCTCATGGATTTGTGGATTTGTCTATAAATATATCATATTTTTAAGCAGCCATGATCTAATTATGTAATTAATCGTCAAAATAATTTGAATATAATTAATTAAAAAGTAAATCATAGCATTCACTTGTATAAAACAATTAATAGAAAAGTAGACTCATCCATCTATATAATTAATTAATTCAGTGGGATTGGAATTTGGGACCTTTTATAAATTGTTTAAATTTTGACCTTAAACTTTTTACTTATGTGAAATTTCATTGGTAAAATTAAAATATTTATAAAACCATTCATGGATTTTAAATTTTGATCACCCAGATTTTTTTAGTTCTCTCCGAATTCAATTCAGTTTTACTAAATAATGAGTTACTAGTTGAAATAAAAATAACTTATTTAAAGTATGTATATCACAAATAAAAATTAAATTGCAGATGATAAGACTTAAATTTAATATTTTGAAACTATTTTTAATGAAAATAATTACATTCATCATTAAATAAATAATATCGTCATATTAATTAATTAATAATCAGTAATTAACAACTTCTAACAATTAATAATTATTTTCAAAAACTTGAGAAAAATGTTCACTTCCATATATATAAGGCTGCATTTCAAGACAAATCATGGTTCCAAAATGTCGGTCTCAAAATTGTTATAAAAAATCAAAGATACCAAAAGTCACAAAATACCAAATTATAAAAGTTAAAATACTCAAATGAAATCCAAAAAAATAGCAACAAATAATCAAAAAAACTCACAAGAAAATAACACATAAGAAATGGACTTAAAGAGTATATTAATTCTATGTATGCTAATCCTTCTAATATTCCAAAGGGATACATTCCAAATTAATATACAGTTATATGGCTACATCAGGCATTTTTCGTTTCATGTAAATAATGTTTCATGTAAATAATATATTACATATATTTGTTTAAATATTTCAAAATACTTATTGATAAATTATTTGTTTATCTAGGGTAGATGTCAACGGTTTGTTGTTTTGTGTCGATTAAGTACAATGGACTTTAATGGATTTGTTTTTTTGTAAACTTTTTCTTCTGCTTTTTTCTCCTTTGATGAGAACAAAATATGTACGTCACGTTGAAGTTTGATTATTTTTTAGGAGATATTTTTTTTTAAAATAAATGGAAATATATAAAAATAAAGGAAAAAGTATTGATAACAAGCCGATCAGGTAGCAAAGGAAAAACAATGCTAAATTGCAGATCAAAAAAACAACAAAAATAACTTAAGAATGCAATTTAAATGAAGGACGTTTATTTTTAGAGGATTTTCGAATAACAATTGCATTTGTCTTTTTAGCCCCCGCTCGAGTATCATCTTGATGGTCTGATAAATTTGACTGGGATATATAGCATATGAAATGTCGGTCCATGATTCTCAAACCTATAGCATGTGAAATGTCGGTCCATGATCCTCAAGCCGCAATTGTCATATCTTTCATATTTTCTGATGAATCAAATGAGTGAATATCAAACAGAATAGTTGAGGAGTCGCTTAGCTTAGCCTTTAAAGCTTCCAATTTATGTACATCAACTTGAAAATCAAAGTTAAGAGGTTAGCTTGATATTGAGGATATAAAATCATGAGCTGAGACCAAAGTCGTTTCATCACTCTCTTTCAGTTGCGAACTTGTTTCAACAACATTATTATTTTGTGTCTTTAGTACGGTGTGATCATTTATAATCGTTTTAGCATACCTTTCTGAAATGAGACCCGGACTACAATATTTTTCCTTTAGAGCATCAAACTGATTGCGAGTAGGGATGTTTTGTTGAGGACGTGAAGGACTGGTATTTTTATCATTACTAACTGGTTTTTTGTTGATGGCTATAAATCCGTTATTGTCCATCTGAACTACTGGCGGTTGGACCAGCGCAAAAGATTTCCCATTAAAATATTGGTTCTCGGCACTAGAGTGATCTTCCTCGGCATAGTCTGCTCACCGTTTACTAGCAGCTACTGAGGGGAGGAGATTCCTTATGTTCCACCGAGTTATCCACCGTCTTACCCTTATCCTTGAATGAATGAACATGTTCCACAGTATTAGAAACAACAGCTTTATCTTTCTCCTTCAATAGAGATCGGAACACCTGACGATATTCCTTGTGAACCCTTGAATGCCCACGGCTAGAGTTAGGTCGTGCAGGATAAGTTTGAACCGTGGCCGTAACAATATTGCTACGACAAGCCGCCAATGAGTGTCCCATAATACTACATTTCGAACAAAACTCGGGAAGTTTATCATAACTTAACGACACAGAAGAATAATGTCCATGGCATTCCATCATCACGTAATCCTGTAGGGGCGTCGACAAATCAATTTCCACCATAACCCGCACAAAGTATTCGAGAGATCCATTAAGAGATTTATTGATATTATTAATTTTATTTTTTTGTGTATCAGCTAAACAACGAATATTGCGTTCCTACAAACTATTAAGTTGATTAATCATTCAGAAAAATATAAAAGTTGATTCATCAACTGCACTAACTAAACACTTAGGGTACGTTTGACTTCAATGATAAGTTTGAAAAAGACCTATAAATAATCGCCCGAACCCGAATATATACAACCTTGTTTTGTATTTAATTTATATAATCCTTGATTTTCCGAATTTGCGCTTTATCTATTTTTCCCTTTAAATTCATTAATAAAATTAAAATACAGTCTCCTTGATGTCGAAAATATTTTATTTAATGACAAGGGATATTTTCATTTAGACATAAGCAAAATTATCCTACAAGATGGTTGATGTCAAATTAAACAATCAATTGTTATCACACTCGTAAATTAAATTGTAATCACACTATTTCACATCGAATTATATAATCCACAAACAATGAAATTCTAATCTAATTTTATCCGTTTTATCAACAATCTTATCAACAAAAAGTATTAAGAAAATTGAATTTAAAATCATTTTTCTGGTTAGAATTAGGTATAAAAAAGATTACAAATTAAAAAAATGTTTTTTAAGAATCTGTGTAAATAATTATAAATAAAACCGAAATTTTCTGCGTTAAAAGAAACTCAGTTAGAGTTTGAAAAATTCTAAAAAGAATCTGTGTAGATAAAAAATTCCTGTAAAAGCTCAACAAATTAAAAGAAAGTTAAATCCAAATTAAGGTTAACCAAATGGGAAAAGAATAAATGATAAGCAGTAACATTGTGAAAAAAATCACGCCGTAATTATAAAGGCTAGGCTAGTCCCCCTCCCAAACAAACCATATGCTGCCATAATTCACAACTCCAATTATTACATGGGATTCTATCATTGGCTTTTTAATTTAAATTACAAATTCTTTTTTTTTTTTGGGTTCCAAAAAAATTCAAATGAAATTACCCATTAAGAGAAGTGGGATGCACATGGATGAGTTGAAAAATGAAAGATTTTATCCAAGATGTGACTGCATTACAACTTTTTCCCACCAAGAAAAATAGAGAATGTCATTCTCCAACAAGAATAAATTCAATTCATATTTCTATATAATCGCATATTAATATGAGTGTGATAACATAACATTAAATAAATTACAAATAGCACCATAATTTACAACAAGTACCTACAAGTCTCATGTAGAGCTGTCAATCAGTCCGACCCAGTAAAAAGATCGGGCAGGGCTCTATATTTAGAGGCCCGAGATTATTCGAGTTTTTTGTCCCAACCCATTAGGCCCGAAAAATATCTGACCTGAACAGCTTGATGTTTTTAGTGTATTTTTGTGGGATGGGGCATGCTCCAAAATTAGAGCACGGTCAGTGTTTGGCACGACTCGACCAATTTTTGTCTTGGCATGTTGGGCTAGCACCAGCTCGGCCCGTTTGACACCTCTAGTCTCGACATCAACCTTACCAACAAATACCTACAACAAAATTGTCCTAAAAATAGATTATATTCTTTTCTCTTTCTTTTTTTCTTAAAGATTTGAAGCTAAATTAAAGAAGTCTTTTTCTTGAATTGGTTTGTATTTTATCCATTATTCTAATGTGTGATGTGACATTAATTTGAGGACGCTAGGTTTCATTTATGTGCTTGTTTCTTTTTTTCTTACCCCCCAAAAAAATATAGTGTAAACATAATTCTTTTACCTTTTCATTTTTGTCACAAATTTTGTATCAACTGAAAATGAAATATTTAATTTAAAAAACAAGGAGGGAAAAATAGTTAAAAAAAAAAAAAAGAAAAAGGAAAACCCGGTCGGAAAGTTGCAATAATTGGGTTTGGTAACTACGATAGGATGGGGCGCGTGTAGCTCGAGAAATGCGTGCGTGAGTGGGCCCCAGCAGCAGTTAAAGCTAGGTAAGCTCATTTCGTTTGTGCATGGCCCCTTTAATTGCGGAATAACTGGGTCCCAAATTTCTAGCCCTTTGCTTTGGATACCGGGTCGGCCCATTAACCTGATGTAGGGGTAGGACCCGTAAGGGTGACAATTCGGGTCATTGAGTCGTGTTCGTATTTAGCTTTGGATCAATTTCGGGTTATATTCAAAATGCATCATAAAGTAAGTAAAATATAAGATAACTATGTTTTATAAGAAATGACAACAGTGTCAGATTTGTTTTAGTCGGTTTCGGGTTTCTCGTGATCATATTTCTCTCAAATACTTGAGCTTGAGGTCGGGTTAGGTGTTATGTTATCGTATCGTGTCAAAGATTATCAAAAAGGATGAATCCCATCATTGAGGGGCCCCCACTGCCATCGCCCTAGAGTTTTGTGGAGGATGTGACTCGTGTAATGTGTCTTAATAAGTCAGGATTCTGAGCTGCCATAGACTAAGTCACCACACAAGAAATCATCTTCCATCCAGTTACCCGAGGGATTCGAACCTTCACATTACGTGTATCAGCAAATAGATAACATATCACTAAGATCCTTTATCAGTTGAACTACGTTATGGAAGCTCGAGTCAAAAGGCATTATGGTATTTGTCCAATGTATCTATGTGGGGTTATATTTGTATCCTTGTCATGGCCCACAAATACAAATATATCACGATTCGGATCCACTTTTGTTTTTTCTTTTTCTTTTTTTCTTATATTTTTTTCTCTGAGAATCATAGCCGCAGGTTACGCCTAAACTTTCGTTTGAAGTAAAGTTGTTGTACTGATCAAATGATCAACTAACCCTCCTGGTCCTCCCATCTCTTTTTTCCATTTTCTTAATTAGTTTCATTAGCATGTTGTGAAAGAAATTATTATTATTTAAGTGATGTTTAATTCAAATAATAAAATATGTTTGAAAAACATTTATTAATGTGGTATTAAGTCAACTTCGTAAAAATGTGTCTGTTTAATTAGAACATTACCGATTTTAAATTTATTATTGTCTTTTTCCTTTTTTTAGACGTCTTAAAATACAATTCTTTTTTGAATTTTTTCACCAAAAAATATCATCTCAATTAGAATAATAATCTGATATTACTTAGACTTAATTTGTAGAGCAATATTATAAGTGTTGTGGACGATCTGACTTGTACAAACCAAGTAAAATATTGACCTAAGTAACAAAAGCTTCACCTAAGGTCCATCCCCGTGCATCGCCTCGACTGACCAAGACCCGATGAATTCAATAGATGATCTGAGTATCAGACCCGAGGTCCAGAGCAATTGGTCCTACATCTCAAGCATGTCTTAAAAGACTTGGGGACAATAGATACTAAAGATCAGATCGCATTAAATATTTGTTAATCATTAATGCACATCAAATCTCTCTCAAATCACCTGCACATCTCATCTTAAGGACTATCGGCTTGGAATAACATATTATAGTGATGATTAAGCCTAAATTTTAGAAGCATACCATGTATAGGATATTAACTCTTATAAATAACCTTATTTATGACTAAGATAATGTTGACAATTATTATGTATTAAAATCATTAATGGGTATTTAAGGCCATGAGCTAATAAATTACAAACACGACCAGTTCAGGTTGTACCCAATATATATTTGTATTATCTTACTTTATACACAGTTCTCAACTGCTTGTTGTAACAATGTCTGTTTAATTATTTGACATATTGCGTCTCCGGATTCCGACATCAACAATGAGACACTTTTTATTGCTTGAAGGTTTAATTATTTGACATATTTATAGGCAAAGAAATCTTCCTTCTATACTTGGATTCCGTCCTCTATCTATATCAACAAAAGATGAGATACTTAAAACTTTTATTTTTCACATTTTTTCCCAAAAACTTTTATTTTTTCCACTCTCATTTTTCTTAACCGATCAGTTGAAATTTAAAATATTGATAACTAGCTGGGGAGTGTTATACTTCATCTATCCCATAAAGGATATTGATCTTTTATTTTCATAAGAAATAATCAGAAAAGTCACTCCATATTTTTAAAATCTACCATTATTTATCAAAACGAAAAACTAAATTATTTATTTTTCATAATTTTCACTTGCTAACATTAATTGGTTTAATATGCAATAGAAATGGACTATTGAAAACCATAATTTAGAAATTATAAGTGTTGTTGAAAAAAATACAATAAATTAAAGTGAGTGTTTGATAAATAAACTATATATTAAAGCACTTTTATTTATGTATAAAAACTTATGTGGTCTTTCCAAAAAATTTTGTTGAACTTCCATGAAGGATATATATTGAATTATTGTCTGTAGTCAACTAGTCACTATCTATTTATGTAACTGATATATATCGGATGGACTATGTTGCATGTTTGACTCAAAACATGCAAAACTTAGAATAACTTTAATGAAATATATTCAATTAAATTTTGTTAAGAACTATTTTTAGAAACTTTATATTGCATTCAGCCTGTGAAGAAGATGTGAAATAATGAAAACTTACACACATGTACTTTCAAATGTCAGTATGTCACTCAATGCTTGAAATATTTGTATTTTGACATAAGAGTTATGGAAAAGGAAAGTTTAGATAAACATTTCATTGACTTTGCTCGTTTTAATTGATCACATTATACTTAAAAAAAAAAAAAAAAACTCATAAGCTTTGGAGTTGATTAAATGGCATTGTAATTGTTTCAAAATATGATTTAATCACCTAGTTATTTACAAAAATCAACACAATGCAACCTGATAATTAAGAAAAAATAATTGATATTTAAACTTATGATCTTACATCTAATCACACCGCCACAAATATTTATCTCCAAGCTTTAATTATTTCTTGTTCAAAATTAAACAAATACTATATGGAATTAGAGTTGTCAAAACTAGTCAGGTCCGATGATATAGAACCTGTCCGAAATGTGATATTGTAAGCCCGAAAGAGACGGACCTATTAGACCCGACTTTTCATGGATTGGGCCGATTTTGGATGACAGCCCGTCCCAACCCGGTTTTCTCTTTGGCCTATCGGGCTAACACATGCCCGATCCTGCCAATTTGACAGCTTATATGGGATTAGTTAGAAATTATTTCACTAAAAGTATGTCTTACTATTTTCCCTCCCAAAAGGATTTAATGATAATGTTTTACCAAAAGATAAAAAAACTAAAAATTTGCCTGCTAGGAATGTTTTGTTTGTCAACCCAACTATCATAATTTTTTTTTACCAAACATATGGGCCCCACAAGATCCGGTTTCTAAACTTGCCCCTACCATTGGAGCGTAAAACTCACGCTCCAAAGAAGAGCTTCATGTTCACAAAAGCCTCTGTATATTCTAAACAAAAGGACCACAACTTCTACTTAAATTACACAACCTGCCACTGGAGGCTCCCTCCATAAGAACTCCTCTTCCCTCCATTCTTTCCCCCTCATCCCATACCTTTCACACACCTCTAAACTCCCATTTTTTCTGCTTTCTAGTGAGAGAAAAATGGCTTTACTAGCTTTTATCGCCTGCATTGCTTCTCT
This sequence comes from Rehmannia glutinosa, assembly GCA_016081115.2. NCBI lineage: Eukaryota > Viridiplantae > Streptophyta > Magnoliopsida > Lamiales > Orobanchaceae > Rehmannia > Rehmannia glutinosa. Next base: position 1,316,837 of record CM071924.1, read on the forward strand.
TATTTCAGTTTTGCCGCCGCCAATTGAAGCCAGGATACCCGGCAACTACGGCGGCGGAGCTTGGCAGGGCGCCCACGCCACCTTCTACGGCGGCAGCGACGCCTCCGGCACTATGGGTACGTAGGGCATTAAATCCCCAAATCTCAAATTAACTCGAATATATAATTAATTAAAGTCGGACGTACATTATGGTTGCAGGTGGGGCTTGCGGTTACGGGAATCTGTACAGCCAGGGCTATGGAGTGAACACGGCGGCGCTGAGCACGGCGCTGTTCAACAACGGGTTCAGCTGCGGGGCGTGCTTCGAGATAAAGTGCGCTAACGATAAGCAATGGTGCCACGCTGGCAGCCCTTCCATCTTCGTCACCGCCACGAACTTCTGCCCGCCGAACTATGCTCTGCCGAACGACAATGGCGGTTGGTGCAACCCCCGAGGACGCATTTCGATCTCGCCATGCCTATGTTCCTCAAGATCGCCGAGTACCGCGCCGGAATTGTGCCGGTTAATTTCCGCAGGTGAAATTTAGTTCTGTTTTTCAACATTGCTCTGTTTTTTTTGTTTTGCTCTGTTTTTTTGTGTGTTTATTTTTACTGTGAGTCACCGTGCTGTCATTCAATCCGAGTCAGGTGGGTTTGTTTCATTTTTGTCTTCTTTATTGATCTTTTCTCACCATTTTCTCCTTTTTACAGTAAAAATGAAAATTCATGCTACCCTGTTTTCACACTGTTGTGGCATTTAAGTAATAATTTGATAATGTGGGTCCTGCTATTTATTTTGTTTGTCTTCACATTACAAGAGATATTTATTTTAGATTGTTACATTTATAGTTGATGTGTAAATTTATTTTAATATTTAAAATAAAAGTTTAAGGAATTTTATTTAAAATAAAAATTAGCTGAAAAAGTCAATGTGGTATGCTTGAATTAAAAGAAAAAAATAGTCAAGTTGGAATCAACTGAAATTTTGTGGTCGAATCGTCATTTTGGAGGCTAAGAATGACTTTGTCGGATTGATTATCCTATTCCATTTTCTCTATTTTTTACGTTTTTCTACACTCCAATGAATTATACATGTATCACTCAAAAAATATAGCCAAGCCACATTTTCAAGTCCTTTTATTCATCACTTTTCTCATCAAACATGGAAAGGGTATTATAAAAATTTACTAGTTGGTTTACCTATACATCAAATGGGCCGGGGTGGGTCTGTTCTAACTTGACCAAATAGAAAATTAGGTTTTTTGGGACTTATAATTATTTGCCCTATCATTTTGAAGCCAGTCTAATTTTTACTGTTCCAAAGGTCCATGAAAATATACATGAAAATCCCTAGGACGATCAGGCCTCCGGCCACCTGACTTTTTTTTCCGATTTTGGCATCTATTTTAGCCAACTTTGCTCTATCTTATTAGGTCGGACCAATTTTGATACAGCCGATTTTGGAGTGACAAAGGGGTTGGGTGTGAACATGTAACTAACATTCGGAAAAACTGCCCGCATTAGTTAGTTGCACATGGTTAGTTGCTGCACGGTCAAAAACACTATTTATATCCGGGCACACGACGTCGTGTTGAGGGTAGTAAAGTTGTCTGGGACCAAACACACCACGTGAGAGTTCGTTAGTACATGGGCCCACTCCATCACCTGTTTCCTTCAGCCATTAGGATCTCGACACGTCAAAAATATCTGAACCGTCTATCGGAATACTAGTCAAACATCAGACCCTAGGTGGTGGGATGGGATCACAGTCTCCAATGTGTTTAGATGTGAAAAGTCCCCGCCGTACTGCGTCCCCATCCTTAATTCCCGGTCCGCGTTACACGAGATTTAAGAAATTCCTATCACTTGCTAGAATTTTTTCCTTTTCTTTTTCACACTTTACCATACTAATTTAAAAAAATTTACCCCTTCAAATCAATTTAACAAACTAATTTTGGGAAAAAAAAAGAAATTAAAAAAAAAAAACAGTGATTCTCTGTTTTCTCAAATATTTTTTAAATTTTTGAAAAAAATGATTTATTTTTATTTGTTTTTTAAAAATACGAAATTGAACCGTAAAGATTTTGGTTATATCTCTCTGGGCCAAACCACTATTTCCCCGGTTTTAAAAAAAAGGATATTTACACTATAATTTTTTAAAAAAATAATAAACTATAATTTATATGATTTTTGGTTTTTCTCTTTACGATTTTTGCTAAAAATATATTTTTTTATTTATTTATTTAACAATAAAATTTATAGAAAATTAAAATAATAATACAAAAATATATTAAAAAATATAAATTAAAATAATAATATAAAAATATTTAAAAATTTTATATTTCAAATATTGTTTTTTGGCTTACTTTTATAAATAAATAAGTATTTTAATAAATTTTTCATCAAAAACTTTTAAATTTTAATTCATAGTTTTTAATTTTTATTTGCGAACAATATCAATTTTTGATTATCAACTATTTTGGTTTCCTATAGGTCCCATGCAGGAAGCAAGGAGGAATAAGGTTCACAATCAACGGCTTCCGTTACTTCAACCTAGTTCTAGTCACCAACGTCGCGGGTGCAGGTGATATCGTGAAGGTGAGCATCAAAGGGTCTAGGACGGGATGGATGACCATGAGCCGGAACTGGGGTCAAAACTGGCAATCAAACTCTGTTTTGATTGGTCAGTCACTCTCGTTCAGGGTCACAGGCAGTGACCGTCGCACCTCCACCTCATGGAACATTGCCCCTTCCAACTGGCAATTTGGTCAAACATTTGTGGGAAAGAACTTCAGGGTTTGAAGAAAAACACCAGAAGGGAATATATCTCATTCTACTACTATTTTACTACCACCTGAATTTACCAATTTACCCTAAGTTTTCTTTTTATTTCCGTTATTTAAGTCACTTTTTTGACAGCTGTGGTTAGTGGGTTTTTGGGAATTTGCAGAAGTTAGAGGGGAAAAAAAAGGGTCGTTTTGGGGGTAAAAGTGGAGAAAAGAGAAAAAGATGGGTCTCTTTTTTTGACTTATTGAGAAAAAAGCTGAGGCGGCTGCACAAAGCATTGTAGCCCGCAGCTTATTTTAAAGTTTCCATACATTTTAAGTACTTTTATGTAAGTCGTAAGTGATTTTGTTGAGGAGTGTGTAATTGTATTTTTAGCTCTATATTTTAATGGAGATGGATTGGTTTTTATTTTATTGCATCATTATATTTAAAAGTATATTTTTAAAAGTAATATTTACAGTTTTTCTATAAAAAAGTAATATTTAAAGAATACTCTTGGCAATTGTTTAAGAAAATTTCAACACCATGAGTAATAATTGATAAAAATACAAACATTTTTTTAATGGATAGAAAAAATAAAAATAAAAATATAATCTTATTATTTTGGGTTTTGTGTAAATATACAAATTGTATGCTTAGACTAACTTTAAATTCTTTATTTCCGACTTTAACTAATCTTGAATATCTATAGTCTATACCTTGATTAAAGTGGGTAGAAAAAGAATGGATTTCAAAGGTACGAGCACGAAAAATCAAAAGGAATCCCAATGCTGGTTAAAAAGCTTGTAAGTGGCGTGAATTTAGGAAAAAGGATTAATTGTAATTTTTCTTCCTTATTCCTCCCCAAATTCCAAATTAGGGATTTCCATTGTTTTAAGAAAATATCGAACATCCTGAGAAAATAATACAAATTAACATTGAATAGTAGACCAAAAAAAAGTAACAATCTGAAGGGGAAAAAAGTAATAATCTTACTATGCGTTTAGGATACAAATTCTATGCTTAGACTAACTTTATTCCCGACTTTAACTAATCTTGAATATCTATAGTCTATACCTTGATTAAAGTGGGTAGAAAAAGGTAAAGGTACCAGCACGAAAAATAAAATGGAATTTGGTTTAAAAGCTGATGTTTGATCTTAAAAAGGATTATAATTAGGGATTTCGGTGGTGATTATGACAATTTGTCCAGTGTTTGAGTTCAAATGTTGGAATCTTTTTTAAAAATCAAAATCAAAATATATTTTTCTCAAGTGAGTTGGATTTTTATATTTTATATAGGGTAACAAATGTTTAATTGGTTGTGTCAAACATAAAATTTATGTTATTTGTGTCGTATTTTTTGACATGTTTAATTGTTCTGTCTATTTATCTACCATAACTTGTTTTTATTTGTATTTAAAAACTCAATATTTACATATATTTGATAATTTTTTTTTAATTCAATATTATACTAACAACCTTATTCAATCATTCAAAATATTGCAAAAATCAACATAATGTTATCACAATCGTGTCAAACGAGTTAATCGAGTCAAATTAACCATAACTTGACATGTTTGTTATATGTGTTATTTGAGTGGTCGACCCAATTTTGACCCTAACCTTCACGTTTCAATTATAACTCACTTATAATCATGTTAGCGTATTCAAGATTTAGAAATTGTCGGTCGAATTTTTGTCGTTTTACGGGACATCTTAAATTTTTCGAAAAAAAGAAAAAAAAAACAAATCTAAAGGCCGATCCAATGCGATAATTTTTCATTTTCTTTATTAACTAATGTAGTTTTGTGGAGAATCAAATCCTCAATATTTTAAATTAATTTCCAAACAACTATTAACCTATTTTTAGTCCAAAATGAATTTTAAAAGTTTGTAAATATTAAAATGGTTAACAGAGTTCTAATATATTTCTTTCATATAGACAAGAAAAGAATTTGTTCATGGACTGCTACATTGTTTTTCCCTTTTTTTCTTAATTTTTTTTAAGAAGACCTTTAATGGCCTTTTTTTTTTAACTCAATTTTTTTATATATAAACTAGACTTTCGGTTGAATTTCCAAATGTCATCTAAATCAAATTTAATAGGATCACTCCAATTTGAGTGCGGTCCGCCGAACCGCACATCACTGCTTATAATGTGTTAGAAACCGTCGTGTGTTAAAAATTATCAATCTAACTTTTATACACGTCGTGTTAATTATTTATGCGATAAAACAAAAAATGAAACGCAAAAATAACTCTATTTTCATCCGTATTTGTATTATTGTTGAACTTTTGTTAACTAGTTTTTTTTTTCCTTAATACTTTAACACTAAAATAACCTATTAAGTCCAAGATGGATTGTAATATCAAATATGTAGAATATTAAAATGGTTAACAGAGTACAGAAGAAAAGAATTTGTTCGGGGCTGCTCAAATTTTTAACCCTTTTTCCAAGACCCTACTTTTTGTTATTTAGTAGATATCTTTAAAGTAGCCAGTAATAATAAAATTAAAAATTAATTAAATCATTATAGGCATTAAATATTACAAACTTATCATTATATATTATAACACAAATATGCATAATTTATCAATATACAACCCAGTGACACAACCACAAACAATCAGAAGATGCTTTAAGCACTTTAAAAGTTGCAAAGGTTGAACAATTCTTGCCACTCTATAAATAGGTGAATAGTTGCAATTTACAAATTTTGTCGCAGGAGATTTGAGTTAAACAAAATAAATTGTTCATCTTCAAAATCATTTCATATCCTGGTCAATTTGCTCAACATTGGATTAGTGTAATCCTTTTATCTTTTGATGTTATTGGCTTCGTTAATGTATTATTAATTATGAGATATTTTTAAATTAGCCATTAAAATAAATATTATAAATAAAATTTTTATTAATTATTTCAAAAAATTTGAGTTAGGGAGAAGGTTTAACAATTGTAGTAGGCAAAAACTTTGCGCTAGAGAGTCGGGCAATATGTTGGGGCCATTTAGATCCGTGAGATGGGCCCTAGCCAAAGTTTTAGATGTTTTTTTTTCAAGATTTTATTTTTCTTAGGTTTATATTTGTTTTTTAGGGTTTATTTTGTTTCTTTTTAACAAATTTATTTTTAAATTGAATTGTTTTTAGGATTTTTAATTTTTTAGATTTATTTTTTAATTTTGTTCATTTCAAAATTGTTTTTCATGGCATTCTTCAACATTGGTTCCCTCAATTTTGAAAATGGTGGGAAATGTTTATTTTTGTTTCTTCATGGTTCAATTATTTTTAAATTTATTTTTCATCAAAAATAAAAAATAAAAAAACCAATAAAAAAAAAAAAAACTAACAAACTTCTATCTATCTTGGACAAATTTCCCACTAATACAAATAATTTGAGTTAGGGAGAAGGTTTCTGCAATATAATATCTGGGACATGAAATAACTACATTGATATCAGTCATTTATAGAGCATCCAAAACTCAATTTTATTTTATTTTGACAACAAATCTCACTAGTCAACAACTTGCATTATACAATCACGACTATGAGCCTAGTTTTAGTGATATTACTAATTTTTTACAAGAATATTGATCACGGTTATAATTTGAGTGTTTTAGTATTTCTTTGATCCTCTCCCCTTCATTCCTCCTACCTCATTAAAAGAACTTGATAAAACCATGGATACAAAGATTCTAAAACCAATTGGAGAAAACTAAAAAACTCTCACCTATCAATACAAGGGAAAAAAAGGAAAACAACCAAATCCAAACATAAACAATATGTTATTAATTAAACTTCAGATCAATCTCAGTAGACTATGATTTTTTGTTTGGATTGTGGTTGCTTGCACTTCCAAATAAGATTTGATTGAAATCACCATCATCGGGAAGAAACCTATATCAACAATATAAAGCAAAACACTCAATTTAAATGAGAAAAATAGCATAGAAAAGATAATTTCATCCATTATTCCAACACCAACAAAAATTTAGCCAAAAAGGAAACTTTGTTTGGTTGCCTTTTAAACGATTTAAAATATACATTAAAAATTTTGCAAATAAAAGTTATTGATTTGTGAATATAATTAACAGGGTACATACCTCAAATATTATAAGATATACCTAAAATTTATTTTATATAACCTCCAAAATTGGCTCAATAAATACAATGTGCAAAATTATAAAACTTTTATATAGTTTCAAGGCCAATGTTAATCAAAAAAATAAAAGTTGCATGAATAACCAATTACCACCAAATTATTATCTCAACAATAATATACCAAAAATAATTTTTTACATACCCTTATGTCAATTTTCATTCATATAATTCATCAACATTAACAAAAATAATTTCATCACAAAAAAGGATTTCATACACATTATGAAACTAATAAAACATTCAACTTATATAATACATAAACCACATAAAATGTTATTGCATGCATCTTAATGCACAAAAATAGGAAAAGACCCATGGAGCAAAAAACTATCAATTTGGAAATGTCATTTAGCCCAAACTGCTTCAAAGAACTATCAGCCCAATATCTTGTTAGTTGGGCTTACAAAAGACATAAGGGTATGGCCTAATTTGGACTCATCTCGAATTCATCACGCCCATGGAGATGTATTTTGAGACCATTGTCAGGTAGGTCTGGAGTTTTTTTTTTTTTTTTTTTTTTTTCAATTTAGGCTTTATTTTGTTTGCTAAAAATACATATACTTGACAATAAATATAAAAAATAGAAATTCATATATTTAGTTCGGTTTGGGCAAACCGACAGTTTCTAGACCAGAACGAACCTAACCAAAAATTAATTCGGTTTATTAGATTTAAAATCGAATCAAAACCGTTTAACCAAAAACTGAATGCATTGGTTCAGTTCTATTTTTTGATTTCGGTTGAGTTTTGCTTACCCCTAGTACTCTCGACTTTAAATCGGCCGTTTAAAATTACACTGCTATTTATTTATGTGTATTTATGCGGTTATATATATTATATATATAATACATCCACATCAAAGAAATATATGCATATATGTCTCATATATGACCTATATATATATAATATACTTGTGTATTAAAATAAGAATGTAAAACTAATATAGCGTATATAATTTCAATTTTAAAAAAAGTAAATAATATTTTTGAAATTATAAACCTTCAATATTAAATCAAGTATGCATAAACTTGAAAATAGTTAATTTTTCGTATTCCAAAAATTGTGATGACATATATAATTTTTTTAAAATTTTAAAATATAAAAAGGTCTAAAAGATCTAATAGATTACCGAATACTTTTTTGCCTTGAAAAATATTAGTTTTTCCCCTTAAAGACTTTTAGTAATTCCCTAATAAAGAGTATTAGTAATCTCACTCAAAAATATTAGTAGGTCACTTAAAAAGTATTAGACATTCCAATGAGTCGTTGGGACTGGAATAGGGTTGGGTCGGATAGATCCGTCAGGCTGAATCCATCAAAATATTAGACGGTCTAACAAAACTCTATCTCATAGTTTGCACTACTAATAATCATGAATTCTATTTAAAGTAACTAGATCCGCGAAAGCTGTTGGATCTCTGCAATTACGACACATAAAAATTATCTAACATATAAACATAGATCCTTTTTTTATTTTTTATTGTTTGGAAAAAAATTCACAACTTGAATCTCTCGGAAAAGAGCAACTACTAACTATATATTGTGATAGTGATAAAACTTGCATTTTGCTTCGCTACTCAAACTTGTCGCATACTGATAAATTACAACTTGGAAGTCAGTTCCTTTTCCTTTTTTTTTTTTTTTGATAAAAATACATATATGGGTCGATTGGAATCCATCAACTCTAGATCTTTCTAATATCGTTAAACCATCTAACAAAAGGAATCCAAAATTTTATTTGCACTACAGTAATCAGGAATCCTATTTAAAACCCGCTAGATCCGGCAAAAGCTGTTGGATCTCTGCAAATACGTCCCCGACATAAAAATTTTTTAAAACAAAATATAAAATTTATATCCTTTTTTTATTTTTATTATTTGAAAAAAAAAAAACAACTTGAATCTTTCTCGGAAATTAGCAACTACTAAATATTGTGTAGTGATAAAACTTGCATTTTGCTTGCAATATGCTAAGTTGCCACCTTACATTATTGGGGAAAAATAACTTGAGCTCATGGTGATAAATTATTAGATAGAATTGTTTGAAAAATAATCTTGATAAGATTTTTAATTTCTCGTTTTTTTTCCATTTTATTAATTAGAGAAAGCCACATTCATTAATTAGAGAAAGAGAGCCTTGTTTATAATACGCAACCGTTCGTTAATATAATTATTCACTATATATGCAGATTCTGCAACTTTGCTGGATGTTTAGATGTATGAAAATCTCTAACTAGATATGGACATTTTATTCAAAACTTTGATTTCGATGGTGACTATGAAAATTCATAAGTAGATTTATTATCCTCATACTTAAAAACAAACGAATTTTCGATTGAAATGAACAATGTAAATTAAATATTCTTTATTTTTTTTTCTTTGGTAATTTCTCTTATATTTTCAAGAATTTTCCATTTTCTTGCAATAAGATAAGTTGTCACCTTACATTATTGGGGATCAAAATATCACTTAAGCTCATTCGAGGCAGTTATTAGATAGAAAAAAGTTTTCTGAAAAAAAGTCTTGTCGAACGTGATTCTTAACATGTCATTTGTGCATTGTGTCACATTATTAATTAAAGGAAGATGGTTTTGTTTATAAGACGCAATCATTCGTTAATCCATAACTATTTCGCTATTTTTATAACTTTGCAAAAATTAGATATGGAAAATTTAATTAGATTATGGATCAAACATTTTTTTCCAAGTTTTGATTTCCTTGGTGACTTATAAAGATTCATTAGTAGATTTATTATCCTCATACTTAAAAGTTAAAACAAACTTTTTCGATTGAAATGAACCCCAATCAAATTAAATATTCTTTATTTTTTTCTTTGAGAATTTCTCTTATTTTTTTCAAGACACGTGACCCCTTCATTATTCCACTAACAATATAAGTAGATTACAATTTACATCCATGCATTTTCTGTATTTTTATGACTCAACACAAAATGGGGAAAGGAATAATTTAGGTGGGATTATGCAAGATCAAGAAGTCAAGAACATTTGAACATTTGCTTTCTAGTATATGCCTTGGTTGTTTATAAAGGTTAATTTCCATATACTGTCCCTTGGCTTCCCATGGGAGTTCAACGGACATGGCTTAATCAAACTTTGCGCGCCTACTAATTTTTGAACCCCAAACACAATATGTTTATGTTATATTTGTGGAGATAGGACACCCGCATTCATGCTATATCGAATTGAGACGAATCGTCCACGAACAAAAGTTTCAACCATTGAAATATAAAGTTGATCCATATAACGTAGGAAAATCTTAATTTCATGAATGCAATATTGAATTTAGAGTAGCACAATTAAAAGTGGAGAAAGAGTCGTGTGTAATTTAAATTTTATTTACACACTTTTCAACGACAAAGTTGATCTCGCAAACATCGTCTTCAAGGAATAGTTTTAGTGAAGGAAGAGATTGCTAAAACATGGATTAGACATGTAATAGTTTGTTCCTAGGCGATAGTAGATGGATTATATTGCCACTTGACCTACTGATCATTTCTATAATCTTGCAAAAAAATCAATATACAATTATTGCTTATAATTCAAATACATGGATCCCATATAATTCTTACCATTACATATTGTTTCACATTTCAAATGTTTCAATATGGACCCGCCTCTAACAAATTATAAACAATATAATAATACAAAACATTAATAAAATACAAATCCACTATAAAATCAAGAATCTCATTATTCAGCACATTTCTTCTTGCAAGAATCTATAAAAACTATATATACTCAACCAAATATTTTCTTATTTTCCCAAAATATTTTTTCTTATTTATCCAAAAGTTATTTTAATTTACATACAAAATCCAATACAAAACTCTTCGTATGTGCTTCCTAGCGTGGATCAAAACCAAGTTTGGCTAAAGAGATATTAAGTAGAAGTACATCAAGCGGGCTAGGGCGGACCACCCTGGTGCCCCACCACTAGCCAAAGGGAAAAAGACCGGATGGGGCTAAATAGTGATCGACCACTATTTTTGGAGCCATCTACTGCCAACCCATGAAAATGCACATGGAATTTTAGGCATTGGACCTGATCGATATTTTGGACCAAATAGGTTGGATCAAATAGGCCCGTTTCATTTCAGGGCTCTAAAAGTAGAGCCTAAAATGTTGGACTTTGATAGCTCTAATTTTAACAATAGTGGGTCATTTAACAATAAAATATTATAAATTGGAAAGAAAGATGTGGATACAATGGTATGCAAGAAAGATAAAAACAAAACCAAAAGTGTATTGCTCCACTCTCAATTGTTGCAAGAAAGTGACATTTGCTAGATTTTTCTAACTTTTTACATTCTTGTGACTTTTAAGTTTTAAGCATTGGACTGTTCCTACCGACTGTCATATAATATAGTTTACATGTGGTTTTAGTTTATTTAGCAAAACCATCGTATATGTGAAATATTGTTAATTTGTAATTTGTTACGATGACGAATATCTAGCATAAATATTCACATCATTATGAAACGACCTAATACATAATAGGACCAATATAAAGTTTAGTGGAATATAATTCGAATCAACATTTTGCACTAGCTAATTGAGTTCTAAAAGTTACACATTTGTGTAAAAGTGAATCGACTCTATGAGGAAAGTAGTGGTTGAGACTTGAGATAAAAGTAGGAAAAAAGAAATAAAAAAATTGCATATCTTTATATTATTTCCATTAGAGGTATTAATGGCCGAGTGCAAATGATATTTTTATTACAAACTAGTGTTTCATCTCATATTCAATCCGTACTAATGATGAGACAAAAGATTTTTATAATTTTCGAACAATGTCTTTATTTGATCCAATAGCGATTGATAAATTGTGGGTTTATTATTTCAAGGTAAATGATTTATAACCGGTAAAAAATATGTGTTAATCATTCATATGCAATATAAGATGAAAACATATTTTGAAATAGAAAACCACATCGAGGCTCCGAGCTGAAATATTATATCTAGCATGAGAGAGTTACTTTAGAAAGTTCCTAATTTAAAAAAGTAATATTAAAATAAACAAGCCAATATATAGAAAGTGTTTGCAGACTCTAAAAAAAGAGTGATTAAATATTCTCAACTTCTAGGCGAAAAAATAATTGTTTTATGGAACTAGAAGATGATAATAATTTTTTTTAAGAGTTTGTAAATATTCCCATAACCATGAACATTGAACTTACAGAACTAGCATAACAATTCAAAAGATTATCAAAAAAAAAAAAAAAAAAATTCAAAAGAATATCAAAACATACATGTTGAGGATATTAAGATACTAGAGACAGAGTGAGAGCCATTGTTCATTCTTGCAGTTTACATGAGCAGTTCTTGAGGGGCCGAGACTATTTTCCCGAGGACTAGTCATATAGAAACATAAAATCTCAGTTATAAAAAAAAAAAAACAATATACATGTTGGCTACAAAATCATGTCAATTTCAGTTCTATTGAATGCATATTAGCTGTTGCACTATTCAACTTGCCTTTGTGCTCTCAACATCCACAAAATAGTAATTGCATTTTATTTGGTCACCATTGCTTCTGTATTTACCTTAACCAACCATAGCCCCATCTTGTCTGCCAAAATGTCCTAGCTTCTCCAAAAGTCTCAGCCCCATTGCCTCACATTTTAAAATTAGGGAGCATAAAATTAGGGTTTAAACGAATTGAGTAGAGTTAAAAGTCAAATTTATTTGAAGATTTTATCGAGTTTCAAAAAAATTATGTTCGAGTTGGTACATTTATTAATAGAATTGATTCGAACGAGCTTTATCGAGTCAAACAAGAAAGAACAAAGCTATGTATTAACAAACAAACAAAATATACACAAACTTTTGTTTATCATATTAACAAATTGTGCTCAAACGAGTTTTTAATAATCAAACTCGATCTAAATATTAACTAGAACAAATCATTTTTCGCAATTCATCACTCTTTTTAAATATGAATTGATTACTGTTTCCCAGTAAATTGAAAATCTCTCTTTTATCAATAAGGGGAAGAAAAAAGTTTTATTTTACTTTTTTTTTTTAAAGAATCCTAATATTCTTGACGGTGAATAAAAGTGACCTTTTTTCTTTACATTTATTCTAAAACCAACACCAATCAACCTTTATTAAAAAAAGGAGCAAATATCAGAATAGATTGACACACACGTGAACCGTTTCAGCTTATACCTTCACATGCACACTACACAACAAAAGTTGCCAAAGCCCAGAAAAGAAAAAAACCAAAATCCCTTAATTTTATATAGGGGTGTCAATTTCTAACACGATTCGATAACACGACATGATCCCAATCCAAAATTATTGAGATAAAATCGAACATGAAAAAACCGAACACGACTAATACAAATTTGACACGATATTACCAATTTTTCTTAAAACATAATAGTTTATATTTTATTTAATTTTTCTTTATGTATTTTGAACATAACTTGAAATTAATCAAAAACTAATGTTGTGAAAAGCGCTAGGCGCTAATCAGTCGACAGACTAGGGCCTAACACCAAACGGAGCCTTAGCAGGGTTAGGCAAGATCTGGACGGAGTTAGGCGGGGCTTGATCGAAAGAAAACATAGGCGGACAAAGGGAGCCTTGACGGGTTTAGGCAGGATTTGGGTGGGGTTAGGTTAATCTGTCGAAGAAAACGTGGCCGTAAAAGGAAGCCTCAACGGATTTATGCAGGATATAGGCGGTGTTAGGCGGGGCCTAATCGAAAAAAAACATAAACGGACAAGAGGCCTGGGCGCCTACATGACTAATCGGAGTATTTAGCATAGATTTTTACAACAAAGTCAGAAACTAAATACGAACACGACTCGATGACTCAAATTACCACCCCTAATTTTTTATACCATATGTGTATATATATAATAGATACATCCCATCCCACCAAGCCCCTTTATCTCTCTCTCTTCCTTTTTCATTACTTTTTTTTTTTGAGCAATCCTTTTTCATTACTTTACCTCAAGTTCAATCACTATTATTCCCTCCATGGCTACTCCAAAATGTCCTCCATCTCCATTTCACTTTATTGCTCTATCTACATTTCTTCTGCTACATTTTAATAGCAAAAACATCATAGTTTCATCAGTGGTGTTGATTGGGTTGAGGAACCACCATAACAATAATAATGCCCACCACAGGCGACCAATGCTCGGAAACCAGAGTTCTTGTGCTCTGTTCATGGGTTCATGGGTTAGGGATGAAACCTATCCAGAGTACCAATATTCTTGTCCCATGATTGATCCTCAATTTAATTGTCAAATGTATGGTAGACCAGATACGGATTACCTTAAGTATCGATGGCAACCTGTCAATTGCCAAATCCCCAGGTAAAAAATAACATTAATTCTTGTCTGATTTAGATTTGTGTTTGATAATGTTCTTGATTGAGAGGTATTGATTTCTTGAATTTGATAGTGAAGTTTGTTGTTTGGTTGGGTTAATTACAAAAACTACTGTGTAGTTTTGGTCTAATCACAAATACCCTTAAGACATTTGTTTATGTTTTACAAAATTCAGGGGATTTGTGGTTTTGAAAGATAAGGGGAGTTTTTTTGTAGTTAGGTGGAATCTTAGGGTGGTTTTTGTAATTATCACTAAATAGTATGTAATGTGTTGACTGGTTATTTGATTAGTGATTTGGTGAAGGTTCAATGTATTGATTTATTGAATTTGATAAAAATAGTGATGTTTGTTGTTTAGTGGTGTTAAAAATGTCTAATTTTTTGTTGTAATTAGCTCGAACTTCGTGGTTTTTTTTTATTATTTTCTTTATTATATTGACTGGTTTTTTTACAAATGATTTGGTGAAGGTTCAATGGGGCTGATTTCTTGATGAGAATGAGAGGCAAAAGTGTGATGTTTGTGGGTGATTCATTGGGTAGGAACCAATGGCAGTCTTTGATTTGTATGATATCATCTGGATTGCCTTCATTATCACCCACACAATTCTTCAGAGGAGACCCTCTTTCCACTTTCAAATTCCTGGTAAGCCAGCCTCAAAATAATATTTAGGGATAATTACAAAAACCTCCCTGAGGTTTAGGCTAATTACAAAAAAACCCAAAATCTTTCATTTACAAAAACTCCCACGGGTTTGATTCCGTCTTGAAATATTTAAGAGGGTAACTATAGTAATTTCATAAATTTCAAAGGGTATTTTGATATATTTTTTCTTATGAAGAAGTAGCCATTAGCCTCACACAGGTAAGTCAAAGAATCAACTTCCCAACATTTAATGGCTATTAATTTAAGGGGAAAACAGTAATATTTTCATAAATTTCAAGGGGGATTGTGATATGTTTCTTCTTATGAAGGGGGAAAATGCAACGCTACTCCTTTAGTGTTTAGAATAGAAGTAGCCATTGGCCTCACACAGGCAACTCAAAGAATCAAATTCCCAACATTTAATGACTATTAATTTAAGGGAGTAACCGTAATATTTTCATAAATTTCAAGGGGGGTTTTGATATGTTTTTTCTTATGAAGCGGGAAAATACAACGCTACTCAAACCTAAGGGAATTTTTTCAAGCATAAAAAAAATCTTTGGGTTTTTTTATAATTAGCCAGAACCTCAGGGTTTTTTTTGTAATTATCCCTAATATATATATATACGTGGGTCAATAATGTAATTATTCTGACAAAATAATTTTGTTTTTGCAGGAATATGGGGTGACGGTGTCGTTTTACAGGGCTCCATACCTGGTGGATATTGATTCTGTGCAAGGGAAAAGAGTGTTGAGATTGGGTGAGATTAGGGGTAATGCCAATGCTTGGAGAGGTGTTGATCTTCTTTCTTTCAATACAGGTCATTGGTGGTCTCATAAAGGATCTCTCCAAGGGTAAGACCTCAAATTATAGTTCATTAATGATTCTCAATTCTTGATTCCAAGTTGTTACCAATTAAATAAAGGGAGATAATTGCATTTTGTCCGCCAAATTATCGTGAGTTTTGCACTTAACCCCCCTAGGAGCTAACTTGAATCTATTACAACTTTTGGTTGGTTCAGAGGGTAAAGTGCAACGAATCATATAGTTCACAGGGCAGAACATGTATTTTCAAAGTTTAATGGACAAAGTGCAAAAAAAGTCTATAGGGTAAAGTGAAATTGACCCTTAAATAAAAGTGATAATTACAAAAACTACCCCTAGTGTTTAGTACCATTACAAAAAGCTCCAGTTATCTTTCAAAATTACAAATATCGTTAAGGTGTTACAAACTCCCTATTTATGTTTGCATTTTACCTAACAAATAGCTCCCTCGCGAGCATGTAATTTGTAAAATAGAAACAAATGTCAAGGATATATTTGTAAGATAATTGAGTTTTTTTTTTCAAATTCAGCTAAAATCTCATGGGTAGTTATTGTAATTATCCTAAAAAAGACTCCCTGAGTTTTGGGCTAATTACAAAAAAACCAATAAATGTTTCAAAATTACAAAAAGCCACCTAGTTTAATTATGTCTTAAATTTAAGGGGATAATTATAAGTGGTTTGAAATGTTTTTCCACTTATGAAGGGGGAAATGATTGGCTGAATCAAACATCGAGAGACTTTTTGCAATTTTAAAAAATTTCTTAGTTTTTCTGTAATTAGCCAAAAATCATTTTTTTTTTTTTTGTAATTATCCCTAAATAAAAACATTGAAGCAAGCAGCAGCTAGAAGAGACTATAGTTTTCACCAATTTCATTCATTATTAAACCAAGTGAAACTGACTCTTTTTTTTTCAAAAAATAAATATAAAAAATTGCAGATGGGATTACATGGAAGCAGAAGGGACATATTACCAAGACATGGACAGATTGGTGGCTCTGGAAAGAGGGCTAAGAACATGGGCCAAATGGGTTGACAACAATATTGACATTACCAAAAGCAGAGTTTTTTTCCAAGGCATTTCTCCTACACATTACAAGTATGTTTCTCTTTTTTCTAATTTTGTTGGCTCTTTAATTTTAGATAAATTATTGAATGTAGTAAATATGAATAATGCATATAACACTTTATATCTCTATCTTTATGTCTGAAAATTATTGTTGAGTGCCAGCTTATTTGTAGCTGCTTATGTCTTTTTGCTTTTGAAAACAAGTGGATTTTGGGGTTGTGGGGCATAAAAAGCTCAAATTGCAGTGTATAGGGTGATGTAGGTTGTTCAAGTTGTAAGAATGATAGATGTTGACTTAACACTACTGTGAACTGTCTTTACCTAAAGTAGTGGTTCACAAAACAACTGGATAGCCGAGTAGCCAAGGTATTACTCGCAATGACGGCGCCCCGGATTTGAGATCTGCAATGATGGGACGGAACTTAAAAAAAAAAAAAAAAAAGAAGAAGTAGTGGTTCACAAATGATGAGAGCTATAGTAGGAGACGGCTCAAAGTTTAGGGTCACTAATTAATAATTTGTCTATCCAAAATAAGTACCTAATAATTTAATTTTCCCTACAATTAATTTGAATTAAAATCAGAAGCCCGGAAAAAAAATTTACATACATAAGTGACAATTACAAAATGGCAAGCAATTGTGTAAGACAAAGTGGCACGGTGCGGTGGATGATACTTTTAGTGTAAAAGTGATACTTTTGGTGTAAAAAATGATACATTGTCTGAATACACTAAAATTAAGTGTATTTAGGCAAAATATCACTTTTTACACGAAAAGTATCATTTTTTACCATATCAATTTTTATATTAAAAGTGCAATCCGTTGCACCGTGCGACCATCTCGCTCTTACAAAATTACCCCAAGGTTCAGTCTAATTACCCCCCCAAAAAAAAGTTACCATTTGAAATCACAATTACTTCCTAAATATTGTTTCTATTTTACAAATTGCACCGTAGGATAGGGAGTACATGTTAGTAATACAAACTTCAAGTCTTCAAGGAAATACTGTATTTATTGTACTCTTCATATTTGACGGTGTTCGACCATAGAAATATTTAATTAGATTTTTTGTTTCACTTCATGTTCTACTCCATTGGATGATGGTCATGTGTATTTACATCTAGAAAATCAACAACGCATTTTGTTAATACATGTCCACCATCCAATGTATCGGAATAGGAGTGGAACACAAAAAATTGGAACATAAACTTTGTACCCTAAAAATATTACTACACCTTGTGCATATACATTCAATATAAATTCACCATTTCAATATCCTATTCTCTCTCTTTTTTTATTTAATAAAATAGGACATTTATCCTTCATTCATACACCAATGGTATACCATTTTACATATATCCCATTAAAGACCCACCCCTGAATCACGAACTTCAAGTTCATGGTTAGGTTTAAGTTTACTTGTGAATTGAGCCAAATTTTGGTGGTGCATGTGAGCTTTGACAAAAACAAGAGTCAGGTTTTGTTGCCGTCGGTGGCACTCAAGTTCAGCGGTACCCTCATAAGTAGACCAACCAACCCATTTAAATGCGTAGGTTGAGTAATGTTGTTGCATTAAACAAAACATAAAGGTTGCTCTTTAGTGCATCATGCATGGATTTTCACTTTTTAATTACGTTGTTCTAAAAATCTCCGTCTAGCTCCGATTAGTCCCCGCCTAGACACTAGTCCTCTTGTCTGCCTATGTTATTCTTCCGATTAGACCCCACCTAACTTCCCCAGGTTCTACCTAGGCATTAGGCCTCAATCTGCCGCCCGACTAGTGCTTAGCTTTTTTTAGAATAATGATATTTTATATTATGCATTGACCACATTATTTATAAATTTGGGTTATAGGAGTTTATTTAATGGGTGTTTGAAAACACCCAAAATTAAAGGGCCTTTGTTGTAATTTCTCCTAAGTACCAATATTTGTTAAGTTGGTATCATTTTCCCATGCTTGTGCCCAAATATGTGGAAAAAGAACGAGGTTCGAGTACTTAACTTTGACGTACTTAATCAGCCAAGTGATGAAGTTAATAATAATGGTAATAAAAAATGATAAGAAGACACTTTCTTTGCTATATATGTAACATACATTACTGAGATCAAATGGAATAGCACAATTAACTGTTATTTTTGCTGGGTTTTGTGGGACCCTAAAAGAATGACAGACGAATTGGACTGACTATACATTCATATTCTAATTCATCAATGAGTTATTAAAAGGATGACCCCCCAAGGGCCCCGTTGCCCCGCCCCTAGAGTTTCGTAGATAAGGTGAATCGATGGATATGCCTCAACGATTCAGATTGATCGATTCTTTAGAGATTAAATCACACAAGAAATTCATCTCCACCCCTGTTACTAGGGGAATTCGAATCTCTACGCTACGGGTGCCAAAAAGCAAACATCACACCACTTAAGTCTTTTACTGCAGGTTGAGCTATATCCCTTGGGGCAATTCATCAACGAGTTATTATTTGTTTGATATGACTCTCAAATATCAACATGTATGACTTATCCAGTCACATTGCAACTACAATAGATAGATAGAGACGAGTTCTGAATTCTGATACACTAAAACTGCCACAAGTAGTCCAAAGCAATTCCACACAACAGTAACATGTTTAGGAGTGTTTGCAAACTCTTAAAGAAAAGTGATTCTCAGCTTCTAAATGGAAAAGATAGTTGTCTTTTGCATCGAAGAACTTAGAATCACTTTTTTTCCAGCTCGCAAACACTCCCTTAATCAGAAAGGGAAAAAAGTTGAAATTATCTTGTAACATGCATCAAAGTATCAAATCATAAGTTGCTAGAGAAGATGAATATTTATGTTTTTTCTTTTTCTTTGTGCAGCCCAAGTGAGTGGAATGCAGGGGGTATGACAACATCCAGGAGCTGTTACGGAGAGACGATGCCTATGACTGGCGGCACGTCGGGCGGCTACCCAGGAACCTATCCCGATCAAATGAAAGTAGTGCAAGAAGTCCTAACTTCCATGAACAACCCTCCTTTCTTGCTCGACATTACCTTGCTTTCGGCCATGAGGAAAGACGCCCACCCCTCCATCTATAACGGAGATCTCACGCCCGGGCAACGAGCTAACCCTGACAATTCTGCTGATTGTAGCCATTGGTGCTTGCCTGGATTGCCCGATACTTGGAACCAACTCTTCTACGCTGCTCTCTTCTTACACTAGCTTAATTAGTATTCTTTAATTAATTATTTCTAATGTTAGTTTTATTTTCTGTTTTAATTATTTTACCCTAATAGCTCCATAGAGATAGTGCATTATAACTGAGAGGCTCCAACAATGGTCTTCTCTTGTATATTAGTGTCTTATCAGTTTTAGTACGCATTAATTAATTAGCAGTCAGATGCTTTGATAGAGTATCATAATTCAAGATAACTTCAATTTGAATCTAAATTTGATCCCAAGGTTGAAGCTAAAACTTAATTTGATTTAGTTTCATAATACATACTCGACCTAAAAGTAGAAACTATTAACTTATTGAAAGGCAATATTGGCATATGTAAATTCTAATTGTACGACTCAAAAGTAGTAATATCAGAAGACTCTTACAAGCAGCAAATTATATTCTAACCAGTCAGCATACTTACAGTTTATCAATTTTAATGGCTCAAGATGACATTCACACAAATATACAGGGAGTGTTTACAAAAATCAAACCCGAAGCAGAAGCAAAAATCTAAAGCTAAAGCACCTCTCTCTGTTTTTAGATTTTGACCAAATGAAGCAGAATTGGAAACATAAGTTAGCATTTGCAAACACTACAATTGTAGTGATTTTTTTCCAGTCAAAAACTAAGAAGTGCTTTTTTTAGTGTTTGCACATCCAGAAACTGAAACGAAACTAAGCTTAGACATACAAGTTCGGCCCAAAAGCTTATAAACAACCAAAAATTCAATTCTCAACTGTTATATATAGTCACGAGTGATAAAAAGCTGAACTTCGTTCATGCATTCTAAGTGATAAGTTAGCTCCTAAATTTCTAGTTTCTAGAACTACTTGACTATACATTGGAACTTGAGCAAATTTCAAGAATATAAATCATTGCATACTGCTTACATCAAATAAGAAAGCAGCCATGTTGGTCCTAGTTCAGCATGAAAAAGCACCAATTCCAGCACTTAAACTTTCCTGCATCATAAATTATTAAAATTAGTGATAATTAGGGAGAAAAAAGGTTCAGGCTAATTACAAAAAAAAAAAAAAAAAAAAAACATAGCTTTTTGAAAATTGCAAAAACTCCCTTGAGGTTTGATCTGTCATACGTTTCCCCCCATAAGAAAAACCATTTCAAAAATCCCCCTGACATTTATTAAAATATTACAGCTATCCCCTTAAATTTAAGACAGAATCAAACCAGAAGGTTTTTTTTTGTAATTTTGAAACATCTCTGGGTTTTCTGTAATTAGGCCAAACCTCAGGGGTGTTTTCGTACTTAAACCCTTAAAATTACTAATATAACTACCAGAATGTGTAAGAAAACCATTTTATTGTACAATATAGGTGTAACCTTCAACCTTCAGTTCCTACGCCGTTTCTTGTGGATCTTCCACTGTTTAAGTAAATACTCAATCCCCTCTTTAAGGAGAACCTTCCTGTTTTCCTTGGAATTCCAGAGCTCCTTTACTGGATACCTACCACTTGGGTTGTATTCATTCATCTCATTCAGAGCCGTTGTCACAGCCTCGTACACTTCGTCACCCAATTCGGATTTGAGTTCTTTCAATTTTTCATCATTTTCATCAAGTACTTCCTACCAATTACACAAAGTAAAGGTCATAGAATGAGTAAAAGAACGGATTTTTACTGGAGCTGAAAATAGGACAATGTTAGGGCAAATTCTTTCATAATGATTTGGTATAATATCCTTATAGTCGATAAAATAAAATATCCGAAGAAACCAAGATATAGACGAAACACCAGGATTAGGTCCACACATTCATGTTAACATTGAGGATGAGGGCTCAAATAGAGCACACAGTAACATTTTGTGAACAATATCAATAGAAGTAGCAGATTCCACTCTCATGCAACTGCACAGTATGCAAGTTCAGATTTATAAAACAAATTAGGGATAATTACAAAACTACCCCTGAGGTTTAGCCTAATTACCCAAAAAATCTTAACTATCCTTCAAAATTACAAATACCCCCTAGACATTTGTTTCTATTTTATAAATTGCACCCCGGGGGGAGGGGGGTATTTGTTAGGTAAATACAAATTAAGGGGGTGTTTGTAACACCTTTAGGAGGCATTTGTAAATTTGAAAGATAACTGGAGTTTTTTGTAATTAGGCTAAACCTCAAGGGTAGTTTTATAATTATCCCTACAATTTAACAGCTAAAATATTCAGATTTGAATTAATTTGTTAACAAATAACAAGAACAATAATTTTTAAATAATAAACAACAATTGGATAAGTTCACAGCAAAGGATGCTTGAATCTTGATAAGTCACTTTGAATAAAATACAATCAGTTGATTACGCAGTATGAAAAATAGTAGTCATCCTAGAGAAGCCCAGAAAGCATGAATTAGTTCACAGTTCTGAAAGGTTTCATATACGCCAAAAGGGATAATTACAAAAAGTACCCCTGAGGTTTGACCTAATTACAAAAAAACCCAGATAACTTTAAAACTTACAAAAAGTACCCCTGAGATTTGAAATATATTTCAAAATCCCCCTTCATATTTGTAAAATCATTGCAGATTACCCCTTAATTTTTACACTAAATCAAACCTCAGGGGTACTTTTTGTAAGTTTTAAAGTTAGCTGGGTTTCTTTGCAATTAGGTCAAACCTTAGGGGTACTTTTTGTAATTATCCCTACGCCCAAAATCTTGAACCTCAAAGCTGCTAATCAGTTTGATTGAATTTGGGTAAGAAATCTACTGTTGAAATCAGAACTATCGAAAATCCGAAACACCAAATTTCACATTTATATCTATTGGCTCAACCAATGAAAAGCTATTCACACAGCATTTCTGTTATTCACATCACCCAGACCCAATCCAGAGGTCAACTGACTTTCATATATAATTTTGGAAATTCGACGGTTACGACTTTTGAAGACGACTAGTTAAGAAGGAACAAGAACAAAACCAGAAAGAGTTTTGCTCCTTTTGTAGGTTTTATTTCAGTACACACATGAAAGGAAAACTTCGGTTCTTGGAAGTATAAATATTGCGTAATGGAAATGTTGATATGAAATAGCTAATTGTGTCATTGTATCTCTCTCTCTCTCTGTGTATACACAAGTACAGAAATATACATCCATGTTTACATACGTACCAACTACCGAGCTTGACTTCACGGGTGTTTGCCTGAGCTTATAAGCTCTCCAAAACATTTTATAAGCCCTTAACAGGGGTTTTTTTTTTCTATGAAACAGCTTACACGGTCCAAAAGAAAGTTGTTTGAGAGCTTATAAAGAAAAGTAAGCTCACCCAGACTTATTCTAAAACAAGATCTAGTTTTAACAAACTCCTACTAAGGTCGTAAAAGTTCCATTATCTTATTATATCCAAACACTTCAAAATTCAAACACCAGAATCTAAACTTTTCAGAGAGAGCAAAGCATGAGCTTATCCACATAAGTGTAAGCGTGCTCTCATGAGATATCCCGTCAATGCAGTATGGAGAAAGCATGAATTAGTGACAAATCATTGATGTAGTCAATTAAAAAGCATACCTTATGAGTTTCTTCTACCATGACCACCTTATAAGGATGCCAGTTTGGATCCCTGAGGTAATCTTCCCACAAGGAACAGAGTTCTATTGCTTTTACTTTCCAATCTTCACCAGCATATTTTGTCTTTGCAGCTTTGGCAAAAGGCTTCCCCTCAAGCTCACCCATCCTCTTGACACAAATATTAGCTTGGCTATCGTTGAAGACCTTTGCGGAAAAGAAATGTTAACATCACATTCTTGATGAAGACAGTAAATATACTTCATTTCACATTATCTATCAATAAAAGCAACGAAAATTTGTTTCTCATGTAACTTTTACATTATTCTGCTACAATTACACAATGATACTATTATCCCAAGTTTAAATTGTTTAATAAGTTTTTGATAATACTTACATCATGTGCACGGCCTACAAGGAAAATGATAAAGGAAGGCAATTCGAGGCGATATCAAGTGACATTATTCCTAGTTAATTCTGCCACCTGTTTCTAAGCTTTTTTTAGTGTTTGAAGAAAGGAAAAAAGGAACTCCCATACGTCCAGGAATTATAAAAAGAGACTCAAAGTTAAATAATCAAACCAAAAGTGCTTTTTTAAGAATCTAGACTTGAGCCAATGATGTAACTCTTTTTACCTTGCCTACTCCTGGTGAAGCATTAAAAGCTATAACATTGTCCTCCATTGGGTAGTCGCCTAACTTGCAGAGTCAGCTGTACTTACATTATGAAATACAAGATTAAACTAGAAAGCTCCTTTATCAAAATCCCTCCCTTCCACTCATTCTCCAGCAGCTAAGTTATAACATATCTTATGATTATGACAAGAATGCTTGCACAGTTGACAGCTCACTTCAGGGATGAGCAGGCTGTAAATCCTGAAATTGCTTAACTGGGAGTCCTATATTAATCTTGTACTGAAGTTGGTGAATGAATTAGTTAATTCTTTTGTATATTTGACGGCATGGCCACGTTCTTCATAATCTTCTCAATAGGTGAGGTTCCTATTATCAAAGGATTGATATAACGAATTTACAGATTCACGTGGTATGATCTTTATGAGCATTATATTTGCTCCCTTAACTGTTGCTATTGTTGATTAAGTGAAAAGGAGCCACCTAGGAACAAATATAACGATGCAATAAGTCAACAGGGAACCCTCACAACGTATAAAATTTGGCAACAATACATGTCGGGTAAGGTACTTACCCACAACCCTACCAGAATACAGCATGTTGCATAAATCATAATTATGGAAATAAACCTCTCGGATAGCAAATATGGAGATGAAGTAACAAAACAAATAAGAAACTTCTTAGGGCATAGTTCTATTTCAGGAGTTTCAAGTCCATTTCAAGATAAAACCCAATTAGCCATAAAACTTCTATGCATTAGTAAGTGCGCTATTAGCACATTGCAATTAGTTGGAAGACAGAGCATCTGCGGGTACAATACCGGAGAATATCTTGTCCTTTCTCAGGAAGAAAAAAGGTTAAAAAAACATGTTCGGAGAAAAACAGAGAGGGAATAACAAAAGTATAACTGTTAACATCATCTAAATTTTAATTTTAATTGGTCAAATGTGTGTGTGGCTTTCCTAAAGAAAACACTCAATTTGCCTTTCTTTAGTGGAATCAAACTTAATCCCCTAGTAAAGTACTACTTTCACTTCAGATTCACATTTCATTTTAGTATCTATGTAACATGAAAGAGAGATATATATATCCTCACAAATTTCCAGTGCTACAAAAAAAAAAAGCACCTAAAGGGCCATAGAATTCTGTGTTAATCAGCTGCAGACAGTAATAAATATAATAATGATAGCGCATAGAGCTAAAAATGAAGAAGAAATTGACTTTGCACAGTAATGAAAATAAAGAAAAACGAAAGGAAGAGAAAAGGCTATGTTTCTTTGTAATCAAACAGAGCCGAAAACTCACATTTATTAGTTGCTTGCGAGCTTCCTGCAACTCGTCATTGGTCATTCTCTCCTTGATAATAAGAGCTTGGTTTACAGATTCGAGACCATCAAGTTCTTCTTCTTTATCCTTGAGCTCCTCTTCAATTGACTCCAACTTTTTCTTATCTTCCATATCTCCTTCTTCATCAGTAGTCATGTGTTTCATTACCTCAATAGCACCTCTCATGCGCTGTATCTGCAACTCTAGTGCTTGCTTCTGATCAAGCTTTACTTCAAGTTCTATGATCTTTTTGTGAAGGAGTTCCTTTTGTCTCTGTTTTTAGTAAAAATAAAAATAAAAACATAAATATTTAAGCACCAGCAGCTTATGTAAAGCTGAAAAGGATGAAATGGATATCAAACCATTTGCTCCTCCGCAAGTTTCCGCATTTTTTCATCAGCCTTCTTTTGTTCCATGATTGCCATCTCATTCTGCAGAAAGTCACTTGGTCATTCTAATGTTTGACAGTTCTTTTCTGGGAGATAAGGACAAGGAAGGAGGGATAAGTCATTAATTTCCATACACAAATAACCCATGAACCTTTATATTATACGGTGAGATTTAGAACAAGTAGACTGGCTAAGTACTACAAAGCCCTCACCCTGTTCAATACAAACCGATCCACCATGTCTTTCACTTATCATACCTGCAGCGAGTTTGCTATCATTTGATTCAAGGAATAAAAAGAACACAATAACAAAGCAGTACCATTTTCTTTTGGTTATCCAGCTTCCTCTTCTCACTCTCATTCAGAGCTCGGCGTTGTCTCAGTTCTTTCTCCCTTAACTTCAATTTTTCTCTCCGAGCCTCCAATTCCGTGTTACTTCTCTCATGCTCCTCAGAAATTTTGCGGAGCTTATCAGATGCACTATCCTGCATCTTTTTCATCTCTAAAACAATGAAGAGCATAAGTTGTCAAATTGCATTATTCCTAGAGCAGATTTGATATAGTAACTTTTAGTTATCTTTTTATGTAGCTTGAAGAATAACAAATAAAGCATATTATTGAAACAGCTGAGCCGTGTATAGTACCTTCGTTGTAGCTTTGTATCATCTCTTCCTTTTGCTCCATGATATTCCCCATAAAAATTTCGGTTCTGCTAATGTCCTTCTTTATCTCTTCACATTTTTTTTTCTTCAACTCCAATTGATTAGTCAAATTGCACATTAGGCTGGTGTCTTTCTTTCTATCCTCTCTTTGTATGTCAGACACAGTCTTAAGATCTGCATTCTTCTGAAGGTGTTTACCAATAAGACCCCCTCCCCGATAATCGTCTTCCCGGGCAAGCCAACCATAGAGCTTATCTCCTTTATCCCTTCTCGCATGCCAATCTCTCTTTCCATGGTAATCCATTTCAAATGCCTTTTCAAAAGCCATAGCATTCTTGAACCCCTCCCAGTCTTTGCTAAATTCAACAATTGCAAACCCTGAATGACCCCGGAAACCCCACAAAGGATGAACCTTTATAGGATTGTATCCTTTGCCAACCCACTCCTCTTTTAGCTTTCGACCACTTTCTCCCACATACCTTCCATCCTTTTTTTCAACTGGAAGGTTCGCAATAATAGCCATCCAAGGCCAAACGATAGGCTCATCATCACCTTTATTAATAGATCGGTTAACATCTGCACGACATCGGGATTGCATGTCCTGTTTGAAAATTCTTTCGCAAGGCTTTACCGATGTAACTTTGGCACTCACACCAAAATCTGCCGATTCAATAATTATTTCTCCAGGTTCAATGCCTAAATCATCCACTTCACCAGTTATACTTCCTTTCTCTGTCACTATTTCACCTGGTTCAATAGCTCCGGCAGCAGTATGGATCAGTGCGTCATCCCGCTCTACAATATTTGGGTCTCCAGCAGTTTTTACAGGTTTTCCCTTATCATCTTGAAATCTCTCAGAAAGCTCAGGACTTCTCTTCTTTGGTCGCAATGATTTCTCCTTCCTATGCCCATACCAATCCAAGTACTTAAGCAGTCCTAGATGTCTAGCTATGTCTCTAAAGCTAGCACTTTTTGACTCTCTAGCAATTCTAGATGCGTGTCTTTCTAGCTCCAATAAATCATATTCTTTTCTGTTATGATCCTGGCAGTAAGGGCATTGAAGATACTTCCCGGAACCACCGATTCTGACTTTTCTATCTCTCAAATCTTCATAGTACCTATACTTTAAATCTTGTAGCTCTGAGTACCTATTGTCACTGCTTTTTCTTCTGTGAGACATCTTCAACCTGCATTCCGTACAGAAGAAAAGAGAAAGAAAAAAAGATCAAACGGAAAAGTAAATCGGAAAGATGTTATATGCAACACCGTATAGGCATTTGGTTGGCCAAATAAGCTGCATTTGATTTGTTTATAACTACAAATGAGGTAACATTGCAGAAAATAGAAAAGAGTAGGCAAAAATCTTGTTTTAAGCTAATGAAAAACTTTATCCTAACTGAACCACAGCAAGAAATTCACTAACTTTTGCTTCTTTATTCACAAATAATAGAACAGAAACCAAAGAGGCAAAGACCAAGGGCACGATTGGTTTTCTTTTGAACGCACCTTTTCAGTTTTACACTATTCAATAATCTGAATTCATGTTTGTTTTATCCAATTTTCACTATAAATTCTCATATCTGTAATTTTCAAAATTTAGAGAACGAATACATAATCATTACACTCATTCAAAAAATGTGGGTCCCATACCAATCTTACCATTACACATCACCTTCTTATATTTAAATATTTCAAGCCGCTCTAACAAATATAAATAATACAATAATCTACACCTTTATAATAATGCAATTTCCACATAAAATCAAACACAAATCTGTCATCCAAACATATTTTCACATTCTTACAAAATCAATACAACCTAAAAAACGCAACCAAAAATATTGAAAACTGAAAATTCATTCTGAAAACAAAACCATTAGGAGAACCATGTTTGCAACCGATGTACCCACAGTCACAACTAAAACAGTTATTGGGAATAATTTCATGATTGCAATTGTCTCAGATCTATTCACATAAGTACTGCCAGTCGAATTTACGATTAAAAATCCTCAAACTTCAGCAAATTATGGCAAAATGGAAGTTTCAATTTCAGCAAAGCTAAAATGGCTGCAGGCTGTTTGGTATGTTTTCTAAAATTGCTTGAGAAAATAGTGGTAGTTCATCTAAAATTCCAAATTACCACTTCATCTTTTACATTTTTCATTAAAATAAAAAACCTATTCTTTTGTAATTTCTCAAAATACTTATTCGACAAATCACCATAGTAGAGTTAGAACACCTCGTGTTTTTTGTAATTGCACAATATCTCTATAAACCTGTTACCACATACGTACTTACATGTGTGTGTGTGTATACA
The DNA here is from genome assembly GCA_016081115.2 of Rehmannia glutinosa. Lineage (NCBI taxonomy): Eukaryota > Viridiplantae > Streptophyta > Magnoliopsida > Lamiales > Orobanchaceae > Rehmannia > Rehmannia glutinosa. The sequence goes on from CM071924.1 coordinate 1,345,684, forward strand.
TAAATACTTGTATAATATATAAACTTTGTATATATTGGATAGCATGTGTTGTCCTAAAATTTTAAAGAAGTGCCATGTTCCATGTTCGTTCCATTTTGTTTCATGTCATGTTGAGGTTGCTGCGTTATGCAGATAATCTATCTCAACAAAAAATACGGATCCTCTTAGAACCTAAACCCTCTAAAGAATAACTCCCCCCAAGAAAATACATGAAAACTTATTAAATAGAAACACATTCAAATTAAAATCATCATAAGCTCTTAGATTTACTGTCTTAAAATTAACATCCAAATATAGGCATGCTTAATAACAACTTGTCCGGCTCAAGGAATTTATAACAGGAGAAAATATTTTCCTGTTTCGGTATGAGGGAAAATAGGGCGGCTAAAATTATATGGAAAAAAATAAAAAAACATTGCAGCTAATTCAGGAGAACTCTTTTCCCTCACAAGAAGGTGAGAGAAAAGAGCAAAAGGCTGAGGGATTGGCCTGATCCCTCAAAGCCTTTTAGCAACTTGTCCTGTTTCCAACTTTACTCCCTCCATCCAGTTTTTGTGTAACCATCACTAATTAATCATCTCTTTCACAAAGCTATGTCTTGCTTCCTCTAAACAACCAAAAAAGCCTGAGATTTTGAAATTTCCTTTTTTGGCTCCTTTGCCGAAGGCCAAAAGCACAAATTATATTTTCTTTGCATAAAATCAAACAGGGCACATATGCAAATAAAATGGTTACCTCTACATCAGCGAATAATATACAGTTATCATCAAAACTAAATAAAGAAAAAAAAAACTCCAAGAGAAAAACAGCTAGGCAGACTGTACTCCAATACTCATGCAAGCATACGAAAAACAGTACATTCAGCATGTTCATAACTCATGTAGGAAGGTGGAGAATTTGCAGATTGTTCCTCAAAAATCAAGATTCTTTGTAGATGTAATCGAGCGATTACTCATGAGTAAAAAAACATCCGAAATTCTCTAGGTTTCCAAAACCCTAACGATGTTTTTTCTCTAAATTTTTTCTTTCATGAAAACAGTTGTACTTACATTGACGGAAACAGCAGAAATTAAGGCGTTCAATTCCTCAACACGAACAATGGCTTCCAGAGTCCGAATACTTCAGGTGATTGCTAGGGCTACTGAACTGAGGAAATCGAAACAAGGCGGAGAGGGTTTTGCCTCAAAAAGAAAACGATTAAGAGAAAATGAGAAAGCAGAGAGTACTGATGAACGCGCCAAATTTGTTCGTGTCCTTTTTTTCTTATTTTATTGTCCTTTTACTTTTTATTTGTCCTTTTTTATTTTCATTTTAAAATTATTTTGCCTTTTTCTTCTCCTTTTCTGCTTTTTCTCTCATTTTTTTTACATTAAAAAAAATTCGACCCCATCATTGCAGGCAGGGACGGATCTAGAAATTGTTTACAATAGGGCACAAAACAAAAAAATTTTTAGTTGTCAAACAATATATTATTTTTTACACTAAAAGTTATATTTTATAAATTAAAAAATATTACTTTTTATTTCCATCGCATAGTGATATCATCTCACAAAAGACATACTCACAAAACAAATACAATTATAAGCTACAAAATTCCCTAAAAAACTACAACAAAAATAAAATATGTACAATTATAAACTACATAAGAAACAATTAATGGGAGTGCATTTTATTTTTTAAAACTAATTATTAATAGTTTTAAAAATACACAATAAAAATAAAAAATATTTGGGGGGGTGGGGACATGTGCCCCCATAATGAGGGTTGTGCGTCCGTCTTTGATTGCAGGTACTCGAACTCGGATCTCGTCATTGTGAATAATACCCGTGGCCACTAATTGGGCTAACCTCATTGGTGTTTTTTTTTTTTCTCATTTCTTCTTTCTTTCTTCCTTCTCTCATTTTTCCTCTTGTATTCTTCAAATCTCTTATTTCTTCTTTATTTTCATTTTCTCCTCCTTTTATTTCTCATTCACAAGGTGAATTTTCTTGATTTGTACACAACCTAAATTAGATAAAGGAGAAGATATAAGCAAAATACTTTTATTGTAATATATTTACATGGGACAATTTGTGTACATATATATACATGTATATACAAATTGCAATGGCGAAATTAGTTTTGACATGACGTACATAGTTTTTTATTTTTTGTTCTAAATTGGGGGAATCAATTTTATTTATGATTGGTAGCTCATATTTTGGGGAATCATTATTTTAAGCTTTTGGGAAATCAAAATCTAAAAGTAGATATGATTTGCAAACAAGAGGGGTAATCCCTTTTTGCTCGGATTTTTATATATTTGGGAAGACTGGTATCAAAATGTTGTTTGGAAAAATAAGATTGGATTTCGAGAATTCAATTGGATATAAGATAAAAATATAATGATGAAAATTGAATTGACGACTTTTTTAAATGTAAAATGATGATTCGATGTGATTAGACAAGTAAAATAGAGTAAATAATATATTTGTGATATGAAAGTATAATGATAATAGTTAATGTGATGTTTTTGCTGAAAATTGAAATTACATGTTATTGATGATTGAAAAATGAGAATAAGTAAATATTGTCGTTTCTCATAGAGATTCACAAGTACAAAAAAAATTATATAGCAAGAATTTTATGAAATTCTCTCACGATCAATCACATTCTAATATTTGTAAGTTTTATTCATTTCTAGGGATAAAGTAGACATTTTACTAACTAGTAAATTTTGTGGGCTTTAAAGGAGTATTGAATCCTACCTTCTTCGTGTGAAATCTAGCCAATCATCTTGAAATTTTGAAATAGTATTAGGCTCCTTATTATTACTTTGGGTTTCATCAATATGTACACATTGAATTGGGTTGGATATAGTAATAAATTTGGGCTGATCTTAGAAAAGTAAAGGCCTTATTGTAAAAGCCACTAAGTCTTGCACCATATCTGGTATGTGATGTGTAACACTGCTTATTTATACTAAATTTGGTGTAATATAAATAAATATACGATAAACCTTTAACATCTTAAACGAAACCTACAAACATTGATAATAGAAGCCCCAAAAATTGATAATAGGACTTCGAAAATTGGAGAATATTTGATTCGTGAACTCAAATTGGTGTCTTCTATTTGAAGTTTATCAAATTTTCAGGGTTCACTAGATTGGGTAGAGTCCTTTTGAAAATTATTTCAATTTAAAAGACAATTCTTCTTGAATGAGCATTTGTCCGTCTGAAAATTATTTCAATTTATTTCAATTCTAAATACATATATGTATGGTCCATTCGGTAACTAATCTCCCAACTAAATATATGGTATGAATTTAAATCAAAATCCAATTATATTGCAAGTACAAATGACACTTTGTCTACAATACGAACAAACCGTTATTATAGTGCATAGATACAATTTAAGCATTATATATCGCTCATATTTTTTTATTGACGTCCTGACACAATTTATCGGGCTTTATGAATCACACAACATCACTATTTGACCAAATAAAATGAAAAGTCCTTATTGGAGAGTCAATGGCGTAGACAGGACACTATAATGAGGTGGGCCGATACACAAAAGTGGGGTGAACCGTATAAAAAAATCGTATAAATTTTAATTAAATTTAAAATATTTTTAAAAATTTGCTTACTAAAAATTTTCTTTTTTAAAAGTGGGGGGGAGGGGTCAGGGCCCAGGTTGGCCTCCCCTAACTACACCTCTGTGGAGAGGATATACTAATTGAAGACATCTTACATGGGTATTAGAGCTGTCAAAAAAAGTCTAGCCCAAAAATAAGGTCGGAGTGGATTGCGATTTTGTAAACTCGAAAGAGTCAGGCCAAATTAGGCCCGAAACACTGGTCGACCCGAAACAAATCAAGTGTATTTTTAATATATGGGTTGGTTGGACTCCCCAAAATAGTGGCCCGGAGAAATTCTAACCCGTTCCAGTTTAGTTCTCCCCCTTGCCCGACAAACTAACACTTGCCCGGCTCGGACCCGATAATTTGACAACTCTATGTATCAGTTAGTACAACAATGATAGAAAACTAAAAAAGTAAAGGGTATGTATAGAATTGTTTTCAAATGGTATTTTCCAATTTTCAACTATTCCAAAAAATGAATTTATGTTTGTTTAAAAATTCTCAATATAAATAAAATCATGTTCAATTTTCATTTTTTATGTAAAGATTCTTTTGAAAATACAATCAAACAAGTTTTCATCTTAAACACACAAATCTATGTGAAAATACACTACAATCACGCAAATCATTATAAAAAATACACTACAATCACGCAAATCTATGTCAAAAATATTATAACCAAACATATTTTATTTCTAAACGTAAAATCCGGATAACAAACTAAACATACACTACGCCAAAAAGCACTCACATAACATTTTTTCCCTTTCGGATAGCATTTCAAAGTCTTTCTTAACCACCGTTATCTAAATCCCTATCTCAGAAATAGCGCTTATGAAGCGCCATCCGAGATGCATATTTGATAACGTTTTTTTTTCACATATAACATTTTCGAGATAACGCTTGTTATACAAAATGCTATTATGAAAAAATATATAAGCGTTCTTTAATTAGCGGTATATTAATAAAATATACTTGAATTGGAATTATTTTTTAGGATAACACTTTAGGATAATACTTGTTGTACGAAGCGTTATTCAAAGAGCACATATAACACTTATTTAATTAAGCGTTATATTTGGTTTTCTTCATATAACACTTTGTTAATAAAATGCTATGATTTATTGTGATAGCGCTTTCTTACAAAAGTGTTGTCTAAAATAACTGTGAATTTTTTAATAGCACTTCCATCTAAAAGCGCTATATGAAATCTGTTATCTGAACTATTTTCTGGCGTAGTGATATTCTCAATTCTCACACGAAAACCAATAAAATTTGAAGATTCATTTTCCAACACTAAACTGGAAATTGGACCTGTAAACAAATTCATACAAATAATTTCAATAGTCTCAAGTGTGACTAGCACACTTCCATAATCATCCACATAAAGTAATTACTTTCTACGATCACCCATGATAAAATTTATAATTGTTGTCTTATATAGTTTCTTTGTGAAGCAACGTACAAATGTGATGATGGTGGGTACACAATCCCAATTAATTAATTTGTTGGCTTTCTAGCCAAGATTTTTAGTTGGGTGCGTAATTATATGTTTTTTTGTGTCTATAATTATTTCCATGGAGTATATATAATATATGTCAGCTAATAATCTAATATCTTCTTTTTGTAGAATTGCAGTCGCGCGTTGGACGTGGGATGGAGTGAAAATGAAGTAAACTATTTGGAATTACGTTTGAGATTGTTAGAGAAAAAAATTATTTGGAATTAAATGGTTAAGTATAATAAGTTAATTTTGATATAATAATATCCATTCAATAATATTAAAGTTTATGACTATTCCTAACCTGCAATGGCATAGCCAAGAGCCAAATCCAATGAAAAAAATCTTTATTTTTGTGTTTCTTAAGTCTTACAAATTTAAATAACCACTCTCATAAAGACCTCTTCATAAAATTATATATGGATGAGTGTATTTCAAAGACATAGATCTAGTTAGAAGTGATGACAATTAGACCAAAGCCAGAGCTAACTTGATACTGGTCTCACGGGCCACAAAAATAAAATTGGGTCAATCTAGATCTAACATGGTTCATGTAATGTATTTTGCATCAAAACAAATTAACCTCGACCAAATAGGCCCAACTAGGGCTACAAAGGAACCAAGCCGTTTCGCAAGAGCTATTCGTCTCGATTCGGGAAAAATATTCATTTGAGGTCGCTCGCCGGGCTTAACGAGCCGAACTCGAGCCTAAAATTAGTGCTCGAACTTTTAAACGAGTCGAACTTGAGCTTACGGATATTCACTCAAAAGTTCGCGAACACGTTGTTTACGAGCTCGCGAACTCGAACTCAAACTCGATCGTTCTTAACCAAGTTTGCTTTCATGAGCTATTCAAGTATATAACGAGCCTTTTATGAGCTAAGCTCGTTAAAACTTAAACGTGACTTTTGCGAACCGAGCTCGAGCTAAGCTCATTAAAGCTTAAACGAACTTTTTACGAGCCGAACTCGAGCTAAGCTCATTGAATATTTTAAACAAGATTTTTACGAACCAAGCTCAAACTATTCGCGAACCTAATAATTTTTAAATGAGCCGAGCTCAAAGTCAATTTTGAAAGCTCGAATCGAACTCGAGTCGATCCAAAAACTAAACGAACCGAACTCAAGTCTGTTCCTATTCAGCTCGATTTGGCTCGTTTATAGTCCTAGGTCCAACCCTTTCCGCTCCTCAAACTTTGGGGTTTAGATTGGCCTTTTGTCCCCATACCATTACCAATCCCAAATTGTCATCTCTAGACTCTAGGTGCAGTTAGAAGAAATGTAGGTGAATAGAGCCGCTCCTTTTGAAATCTCCTAAGAAATAATATTAAAAGAAAAAATCGTTCAAAAAAGTAACAAAGCAAACCGCTGACTGTTTCAAATGAAAGGTCTGCTACACTGCACTCCTCTCGTGAGTTGTGTCCCCCCACCCCTCTCTTTCCCTACGTCTTTACCATCACGACACCATTAAAAACTGCTCATCGCCATCCCCATTCTCTAACTAATAGTCTAATACCACCTACTTCTTATAATAATCAGATATATATTAAAAAGTTCAATCAATAACAGTAAGAAGTTGGTATTTTTCAAACATTTATTTATGTAACAGTCAAAATTGATTTTTCCCAAGTTTTGTTTTCTTGATCTCCTCAACCAATCACAAAGCAAAAACCCACATTTATGTCTTTGACTCTTCCATTCATGGCGCAGCCCACTTGAAGAAGAAGAAGAATAAAGGTGGGAAAAAGGGTTAAGGAGACGGGGATAATGAAGTGCTTTCATTTTACCAGTGGGGAGCGGCGCCCCGGCGGCGACGAGGACGACGATCAGGACGGCGTCGTTTCGCGCAAGGTCTCGTGGGCTCGTTCACTGAGCGTGGCGTCCACGAACCTGGACTCGCGTCGGTCCGAGTTCGACACGGAGTCGCGCAGGGACTGGGCCGACTCGTCCGAGTTGTTCCAGGATTTCTTGACCCAGGGACGCGCCAATGATCTGCGTGTGTTCACCTTCCCTGAGCTGAAATCGGCTACGCGAGGGTTCAGCCGGAGCCTCATGATCGGCGAAGGCGGGTTCGGGTGCGTCTATCGGGGCCGGGTCAAGGTAGCGGAGTCCGGGTCGGGTTATCAGTCCGAAATGGATGTTGCTGTCAAGCAGTTGAATCGGAATGGGTTCCAGGCATGCTCTTTAACATTTCTTTGTTTGTGTATTTGGTTTTCAGTTGGAAATGCAGAGTTTTATATTAAATTTTTGTTATTGAGCTTGCATTTCATAAACATTGTGGATGATTTACACATTTATTGTTCTTGCTGCATTGTGGCATTGTAAGGTTTTAGTTTCACAAATCTGTTGGACCTTTTTTTTTATGTAGATTGTGTGCAATAGGATAAGTTTGTGACACATATTCTAGAACTTATCCATTTTTTTTTTTGTGGGGTTAGTTAGGGGATTGTTTGCAAAAACTTATGCTTTTAGAAGTGATTATTGTAACATAAGTAAACGTAGTAAATAATCAGAAGTTGGTGGTGTTTGCATTAGGATAACTTTGTTACACATATGCTAGGACTTATCCATTTTTTTTTTTGTTTTTTTGTGGGGTTAATAAGGGATTGTTTGCAAAAACTTATACTTTTAGAAGTGATTATTGTAACATAAGTAAACGTAGTAAATAATAAGAGGTTGGTAGTGTTTGCAATAGGATAACTTTGAGACACATGTTAGGACCTATCCAAATTCTTTTTTGGTGGGGCTGGGGGGGGGTGTTAGTAAGGACTAAGGAGTGTTTGCAAAAACTTCTGCTTTTAGAAGTGATTTATTGTAATAGAAGTAAACAGAGTAAATAATCAGAAGTCGGTGGTGATTGCAAATAGAATCATAAGTTGAGAGTGTTTGTTGAAAAAGTTGTAAAAGTTCTTATTTGTTTGTAGAAATCAAATTAGAAGCAGAAATCTGAAGCACTCATCTCTCTGCTTTCAGATTCTGATTAAATGCAGAAGATGGCATTTGCGAAAAGTGAAAAGTGATTTTTCCAGCCAAAAGTGATTTTTTAGTGATTGCAAACACTCCCTAAACTTTGTTTCTTGTGGGTTCTTTAGATCAGGGGAAAGACATCTCTTCAGCTTTGTTTCTTTTGCTTGGTTTCAAAATTTTATTCAAAACAGCTACTTTTCTTAGAATAATCCATTTCTGTTCAGATTGTGTATGCCACTAATTGACTAATCAGTAAAAGACTCATAATTTTCATTAGCCACCAGTTTAGACTTGGACGGCTGCATGAAAGATCATTTGGGCACTCCATATTTCTATTGAACTATTATGCACATTTTTATTGATTTTTTTCAGCAATAGAATTTTAACCAACTTTGTTTGCAATAGTATCTTATATGTGTGTCAATTTTTGCATTCTAGTTATCAGGGGCACAAAGAATGGATAAATGAAGTTAATTTTTTGGGTGTAGTGAAACACCCAAACCTTGTAAAGTTAATCGGATATTGTGCTGATGATGATGAAAGAGGGATTCAGCGTCTATTGGTGTACGAGCTTATGTGTAATAAAAGCTTGGAGGACCATTTGTTGACCCGATCAGCATCTGCTCTCCCGTGGATAATGAGATTAAAGATTGCCCAAGATGCAGCTCGCGGGTTGGCATACCTTCATGAAGAAATGGAATTTCAGGTGATCATGGTGTTCTTTTTTTTTTTTTTTTTTTTTATTATTTCTATCTCCCATGATGTACATGTTGATTTTACAATACCAATCTTGTAATGGGACATGACTAGAGCAACTATCTCAACTCATCGCCTTCTCATGATATTTTCCATGCAAGTGGAGAAACCTATGATGATGATGGTTTTGGAATTTCATCTCATTTCTCCTTCGTTTGAAGGTTGCGTCAGGAAGGGCATCCGGCGTAAAACTTTGCCACTTTGCTTTTTGTGTGAATTTATAGTGTCAATTAATTTTAGATAATGACACTATAAATTTCACGCCACCGACCCCACATAGTGGGATAAGGTGCAGTTGATGATGATGATGATTATGATGATGATTATTATTATTTCTATCTCCTACAAACTTCTAATTTATGCTAAATGCAAATGATCTTCTTGACTCAGAAAATTTGCAATGCATAATAGCATCGTGCTTTTCAAGAAGTTCTACTCAAAGACGGTTATCTTTGTTTCAATTTCTGCTAGCTGTCATTGCTCGAAAGCTCTCGGTGTAATCTTTGAGCATTCATTTATATAGCTAGTTATCGAATTATACATGATTTGACAAGGTGTAAAGACCAGAATCTGGTGATTTATATATAGTTTAATGAGCCAAGGAAAATGCTGATCCCGAACTTAACTAAAATTACGTTGTGATCAAAAAACTCGAATAGCTTATAGCCCCGAATATAATTAACGTGGATGATATAACATGTTGAGTAGAGTAGTCTACCATTTTTAACTGCATCCGGTTCGAGTTCTGAGCCCACTGCTTCTATTTGAGCTTACACATGTTACTCAAGTTGAACTGAAATTTAGAATTAGAGGTTACTTGTAGTTTTGGGAACAAAAAACATGTTAGCCATATGATATTTCAGCTCTTCTTTGGTAGTAATAATAATAATTGATTGTAATTTGTATGATGAATGTTATAGTAACTCCTGTTACTTTTCTGATCTTGAACTTCTTTTATCTGTTTTTGATCTGCCCTTACATTTAATCAGTTAATATTTAGAGACTTCAAGACTTCAAACATCCTCTTAGATGAAGACTTCAATGCAAAACTGTCGGACTTCGGACTGGCTAGACAGGGTCCAGCAGCTGGATCAGCGCACGTTTCTACATCAGTAAGTCCGGTTTCTTGAATTCCATTGAACTGTAATATTTCTATAAATGTCGGGTGGGTCTTTGAAATGTTTTTGCTTATAAAGGGAGAAATGTACGCCAATGTTTTTTTTTGTAATTATCAAGAAACTCTGGGTTGTTTTGTAGTTAGTCCAAACCTCAGGGGGATTATTGTAATTATCCCAATTAAGAATAATCTGTTCTTCAGGTTGTTGGTACAGTAGGTTATGCGGCCCCAGAATACGTTCACACTGGCCGGCTAACTGCCAAAAGTGACGTGTGGAGCTTCGGTGTGGTTCTGTACGAACTCATTACAGGAAGGCGTGTGCTCGAACGAAACTTGCCACGTGGCGAGCAAAAGCTCTTGGAATGGGTAAGACCTTACGTGTCGGACCCGAAAAAATTCCACCTGATCTTAGACCCGAGGCTCGAAGGACAGAACTGCATGAAGTCGGCTCAGAAACTCGCGTCTCTTGCAAACAAATGTCTCATGAAGCATCCCAGATCGCGCCCTAAAATGAGTGAGGTCATCGAGATGCTCGGAAGCATCATTAGCGAAGCGTCGCCTCCGGATGAATGTGTGCCTGAGGGCGTTATACAACCCGAAAACATGAACGAAGAAACGGTCGAAAACAATGGTCGAAAAAAGGGTTTCGATTTCAGAGAGCTCGTGTTGAGGAACAGATCGATCGGGAAGTTGGATTGGAGAAACTGGACTCCTAGTCTAGTGAGGACATGATATTGTGGTCCTGTAATTTCTATTATCCAGGACTAAAGGTACTATCCATTGTTCTTTGTAATCATGCAAAAGAGATGTAAAAAAAGGGTTGTCTTGTGTTGGTGTAGGTTTCTTTTTTCTTTTTTGGATAATTACAAAAACACCCCTAAGGTTTGGGTCAATTGAAAAAAAAAAAAACCAGACATGTTTCAAAATTACAAAAAACCACTTCATGTTTCGTTTTGTCTTATAATTAAGGGGGCAACTGTAATATTTTTGTAAATGTTAGGGGCTTTTTTGAAATGTTTTCGAAAATCACCGGGAAAAATCTAAGACGGAATCAAACCTAAAGGTTTTTTTCTGTAATTTTCAAAGAACTTTGGGTTTTTTGTAATTAGCCCAAACCTTAGGGGTGTTTTTGCAATTATCCTTTTTTTTTTTTGCATTCAGCATGTTGAGGTGCATGCCATTTCTTCCTATTGGAAATGCAACTTTTTGGCCATTGTAAATGTAGTGTGTAAGCACTAATCATGAATGGAGCATTATGTTGTGGAGGAAATATGTTCTCCGAGAGATATGTAAAGGATGGTTATGTTTGCTTAAAACTAGCACAAATGCCAAATAGGAAGACATAAAAATGGTTTCAAAACTGTTCTATTCTTTGTTGCACTTGTGGTCTTTTGTGTTCTCCGTGTGTGTTTTGCGTGTAAGTGTGAAAGAGAAAGAATAGTTTCTATTTATTTCTTAAAAGTTTTTGCGAAATCTTCATTAGAGATTTTTTTTCTCCACCAATTGATGTATATAACCTTTCATAAAGTACACAATCCACTCACTCGGGCTTGTTTGGGAGCATGTTTTGAAATGAATTTTTGGATCTAAAAGTCTATTTAAAAAATAATTGACATTTGGTGGTTAATTTAGAATGAATTTTTGGATAAGTCACTCTTCCAAAAAGTCCATTATAGAGAAGTGAGAATTTGAGGCTTTTTGAAAAATCCATCCTAGAGAATCCATTTTCTAAATGGGTGTTTCCAAAAGGTTCACATTTCATCAATTATAAAAAAAAAGGCATTTCATCAATTATCAAAAAAAAAAAAAAGAAAAAGGTTCACATTTCATCAATTATCAAAAAAAAAAAAAGAAGATGAACATCTCATCTCTGAAAGTTCCCACTGCCAAGCGCTAGAGTTTTGTGGAGGAGGTGAATCGTGTGATGTGCCTCAACAAGTCAGGGTCCTGAACTGTCATAGACTGAGTCACCACACAAGAAATCCTCCTCCACCATGTTACTGAGATTCGAATCTCCACGCTGCGGGTGCCAACAAACATACAACACGTCATTAAGGTCATTTACTGGTCGAGCTATGCCCCTGAGCATCAATTATCATTTATACACACCACGAGGTTGTAGGTCAAGATCGTCACCTTTTGCAAGTGTTGATCGGAGTTTGAATTGAGGTGGCCAAATGGAACCGGTTCTAGACCGAACGAGAACCGTCGATCGAGACTCAATTCCAAAATCGGAACCGTAGAGACCAGCCCGATATGATTCCCCAATTGTGTAACCGTCAGTTTCAATGTTAAAACGAAACTGTTAAAACCGCCGGTTGCAAGATATTAACCATTTTTTTTTATTTGAAAGGAGATATTAACCAATTTGAATATGTGGTCAAATGTACAAGCAACTTGCAAATTAGCCTCATGCCTCGTGCCAAAGTTGCAGCCATACATGCTTTTTATTTTTTAGATGAGCTCTCATTCTTGAAATACAAATAAATAAATAAATAATGTGAAAGAGGATAAGACACTTGTGGAGACCTTGTGCCAGAAACAGGGTAAACTAATTCTCTTCACAATATTTTGCACAACACCATAGGATATATCATCTCTCCCACATACCCAACCCCATTTTATTCCTCCCCAAAATTACTCTGAAATAAACCCAGAAAGGAAAAAAAATGGCTTCCCTAAACTTTTTCTTATCTCCAATTGTGACCCCTCAAAAAAGAGTAATTAGAACTGCAGCCACAGCAGCAAAAACCTCTGGCGGTGGCAGTACGGAGGAGAAAGGGTTGCTGGATTTTATACTTGGTGGATTGACAAAGCAAGACCAGTTCTATGAGACCGATCCGATTTTGAAGAAGGTGGAGGAGAAGAGCGGCGGCACCACCAGTGCTACTCGGAAGAACACGGCGGCGCCGCCACCGCCACAGCCGAAGAAAAAAGATAATGGTGGTTTTGGGCTTGGGGGACTCTTTGCCAAGAAATAATTACTCATGGGTTATGTCTTTTATACATCCCCTTTTTATTATTTGGTTTCTTGTAAGCACTTTTGATGTTTCTCGTGTAATTTAATTGCTACTTAAAATTCAATTGCATATATTTTATTTTTATGGTTAGTGTTGAATTTGTGGTTTGGTGGTTCATTGTGATGATTTATGGTGAAAGTACCTTGAAATTGTTATTAAGTAGTAGATTGGGTGGAATACAATCTACTAATTGATTTGATTCATGGACCCTTGGATATATTGTATCAGCTCACTAGCTCAGTCGCCACGGGTATTACTATTTACTTTTCAGAAAAAAGCCCGAATTCGAGCCTATGCAATAATAAGACCGAATTTGAAGGGAAAAAAAGTGTTGTCTCAAGATTATTAGGAGTAAAATGCATGAGATAGAAAAGATGGGAAAGTGAGGTTGTGCTTGATTGTGGGATTTCTTTTTCAAGATTTTATATTTGAGCCCAAAAATTAGTTGAATTAACTATTAAGTGATTGTTCAAACTTCAAGACATCCCACCTTTTCTCATAAATTTATTCACCCTTAATCTAAAAAGTTAAAAATTCAAACTTCTCTATATGTTTGTTTTGCTTGCCAATCCAAACCATGCTCTTGTAGTGAACTCTATGACAGGTGGATTAGGGTTGGATGAGGAAGGGGATCGAATCTTGTCTGAAGATGGGGACCAGAAGAAAGATGGGCTATTGAAGATTGGGCTGAAGAGTTCAGTTGGGCTGGGAGATTAATTGAGATGGGTTTCAACAATTAGATGTAATATGGGCTTAAAGCCCAATGATAGGGCAGGTATCTTTTACAGTAATTAGAATTAATATTTTAATTTCAAAAGAAGGGAATGTGGTCCCAACCTGAACGTTTTAGAACATTGCTAGTGGAATGAAATGGTATCGGAAATCGTTACAACAATATTCTCTCTCATTTCTCTCTCTATTCAGCATTTTCCTCCATTTCTATCTTGCTAATTCAAGCTTACATCACAGTCTGGGATTAAAATTACAAACATAATACATAAAAATTAGTACTAAGCTATCAAAACCCAACAGCTCTCTATTCCTCTTATCTACTAAATGCCCTTTCTAGGGTGGCCTCCTCGGGTGCGGTAGGTTTCCTGAGACCGAGGTTTCGAGTTCGAAATCTCATCTATGCGCTACTTGGTTGGGTCTGATTTACCTAGTGCGGTTTACAAGCCCCAAGAATTTACCCATTAAGACTTCCCCCATTACATAAAAAAGAGAAATGGATTGTTGTAAGTTTTTTCAATTCCGCCTCATTTTCATTAATTTTCTCTTAATTCTAGTAAATAAAATTAAATGAGGTTCATTTTACTTATATTTGGTTTCAATTCCCTTTTACTTAGTCTTCATTGAAGATACACATGAAGGCCAACATAGTTGATTAGCAACCAATCGAACGGCCTCGTGGCGAGGTTTTCAGAAAAAAAAAATCTTCTGCTCATTTCTCAGAAAATATCGCCTTTTAGCTGTCCTGAAGGAAGCCAATTAAAGTTTATATTAAGACCAATCGAACGGCCTCGTGGCGAGGTTTTCAGAAAAAAAAAATCTTCTGCTCATTTCTCAGAAAATATCGCCTTTTAGCTGTCCTGAAGGAAGCCAATTAAAGTTTATATTAAGACCTCTTTTTGTACCTTGCATTCACCCATAACCTTGTATATAGTTGTATGTATGAGTGATAATTCTTGACACGATATGATAGCACAACAAGAAAACGACATGAAAACAATGGGTTAGTGTTTAACCTTATCGTGTTCGTGTTCGTGTTCTTATTGTGTCGACACAATAAGGACACGAAATTTTCATGTTGTGTTCTTGTAAACACGATAAAAATAAAAATAGAACGTTTACATGCTAACGACTTGTTAATCTGTTAGTGACACAACTGTAATACGATAAGGGCATGTTAAGGACACGATAGGGACACGTTTATAATAGCATTATAGTAGCACGATAATGACATGTTTACCTGTTAGTAACACGATACCTTGATATTTTGTATGTTTGTATCGTGTATCGTCATGTAATATTGTGTCATATTATGTAATTTGCTATCATGTACTAGCGTGCAAATCAATTTCCTTTTGTTTCTAACTTATCGTGTCATGTCGTGTCAACACGAAAATTTTCGTATTCATGTTTGTGTATGTACAGATCCTTATCGTGTCATGTTCGTATTTGACCTTATCATATTGTGTCGTTGTTGTGTCGATACGAAATACAATACGATTCCACGATTTGCTACCCCTAATCGTATGGAGTTGTTGTCTATATTCATCCCATTCTCTACCGAGAATGGAATACAACCACCATCACTTGCATCTAGGATCATGTATTGAGCTAGGGTGATAATTTGAGGCACGATACGAAAACTCACGAAATGACCGAGTTTGGGATAGCATTTCCAACCCGCAAAGTTTATCAAGTCGTGCTCGGGTTAGTATTCGATCGGGCTGGTCCAATAACGACTCGACCTCAATTCTCACGTGAGATTATCTATTCTTCTATGGGCAAGTTGGGGGACTTGGATTAGGCCTGAAAAATTATGTGCTTGTTTGGGAGCACTTATGGAAAAGTCCATTTTCTAAATGGACTTATCTAGAATGCACTTTTTAAAAAGTTTCTCATTCTCACTTCTCTAGAATGGACTTTTTGGAGTAGTGACTTATCCAAAAGTCCATTCCAAAATAACCACCAAACATGAAAATTTATTGAAATGACTTTTGGATCCAAAAGTCTATTTCAAAAGTGCTCCCAAACAAGCACTATATAATCTCATTGTATCAAAAGTTTGGCAACTTGATTGGACCCGTGACTATTTTTAGACCTGGTGCTCAATAGTCAATCCCCCTCGTAATTGATTGCAGCCCAGCCCGCTTTTTCATCAGGCCGGTTGGGGCCAAGCCGATTTTGGCAAATTTCAGCCCGGCAGAAATGGGCTTGTTCTTTGACTGGCCCAGTAGTTGAAGGCTTCAACTTCAGGAAGTTATCTGTTTGAATTTTTTAATGGATTTCTTCTTCACACAAACACGGGCTAAGATTTTATTTCAAACCCTTCGGCGGAAACTTGAGGTATAGGCCCAAACAAATCAAAATAGTTTTTTTTTTTTTGATTACAATGGGGGGAATTTGGGGAGGGAACACACGCACTCGTATGAGATCGAACCTTGTGCTCTAGTACTGGTTGAGACATGTGATGTAAGGATGAACAAATCAAAATAGTTAATCAACGTTGTGTGGAATATAATAAGTACTTGAGCCGCCGAACACATTAATGTACAAGTTTGTTTAATTCTTTTTCCTATAAAAAACTTGAAAATTTGTATTTGCGCTTTGCTAGCTTGTTAATCGGATTAAACTTAAACAAATCGAGCCAAGTGTAACTTCATTTTTTTGTACGTATATTTTATCAAATTTTAATAATCGAGTTATGTTTGAGCTGAGCTTTGGACATGCAAATTCCTCTTTTTGACGTCACGATTTACTCTCTATGAGCAAATGCGCTTAAAAATATCTCTCAACTACATTTTTTGTATAAACCATGGGGTATACTAATAAATTACCTTTTTAAGTCCTCATGTACTCAAACTTCAATTGAAACTTTTAAGGCAAAAACTTGCGTGAGACGGTCTCACGGATTTAGATCCGTGAGACGGAGCCCTTACACAAAGTTTTAAAGGTTTTTTTTTTCAGATTTTATTTTTCTTAGGGTTTATATTTGTTTTTTTAGGGTTTATTTTGTTTCTAGGGTTTATTTTTAATTGATTTGGGTTTTTAGGATTTTTAGTTTTTTTTAGGGTTTATTTTTTATTTTTTGGGTTTATTTTTGTTTTTCGGGTTTATTCTTCATGGTTCATGTTTTTAGGGTTTATTTTTGTTTCTTCATGGTTCATTATTATTTTTAAATTTATTTTCATGGTTCATGTTCTCAAGACGGAGCCCTTAGGAGGTCCGTCTCACGGATTTAGATCCGTGAGACAGTCTCACAAGAGACTTGCTCAACTTTTAAACCATCGGTATATTGATTGGAGGAGAAAACGTGTATTTGGGAAAAGTAGAATGAAGAAAAAGGGAGAAAATTGGTGTAGAAATAGTTGTCAAAATAGAGAAGTAGTTGATAGACGTTTGCCCTCAGCCACGGGAAGAGATGCTGTCCAAGAACTAATAAGGATTACAACTTAGGCCACAGCTAGCTAGGCTTCTCATGTTGAACTTGTGAACCTATCACACTAATCATCTATGGCCAAAGTCAAAATTCTTTTCATATTTTAGCTTTCCGAGAATGAGATATATTCACTACAAGAAAATTGGGAATTTGGGACGAAATGAAATCATCAGTAATACTTGCAAAAAGAAAAAAAAAAGATTAGGTCACTAATATTATAGGCTTATAGCATCTTCGAATTCTTTTATTTTCTTTTTACTAATTTTCTCTCTTTATCATAATAAATTTCCCCATTCTTCTATTAGTTTCCTATCAGCTTGTGGGAATGAGCAAAAAAATGAAACAAAATCATGATTTCCTTCTGCTACAATAGGAAAGATTCAGATTTTAACTGTAAAAAATGTTTACAAGTTCATTTCTGGATATTTGAAGGAGTCCATGATGTCTATGATTTACAAGCAATAACAAATAACTATTTCGCAAAGATACAAAAAATAATTCTTTCCCAATACTTACTATTGCAAATCTAAATACACTTACTCAACTTTGTGGGGTATAAGCAAAGTCTAACAATGATAAAAAAAAATCATTGAACACAGAAAATTTCATAAGCTTTTCTAGAAAATGTGCAACTCACCTATTACCAAGAGACGATGTTGTCAACCACTGATTTCGTGTGGCAAATGTTCAAGCATCCAGCTCATGTTCTGAAATTGAAATGAGTGTGCTCGTAAAAAGTGATTCTATCACATACTTCACCATTACCTAGTTTTTGATTTTGTTATACATGTTGCATTAGAATTTATACCAGCTCATGTCGAACAATGAATGACTTTGTCCCTTGGTTGTGAGGGGTCTTCATTTGTTCATGCTCTCAGCAGCTTTCTTGCATTTATCCTACAATAAGTTGCATAATCTTATTACTTATGTGTGTATGCAACTATGAAATAAAGATAGTTAAGGGGAAAAACAAAAAAAAATTACTTAAACATTTGGTTGGGACCAATAATCTGGTCATATGTAACATTTTTGTCATCTTGTTTGAATTTCGGGAATGATACTAGGCAAAGCATAAACTCCTGAGATACTATCCCAATTTCACTAGAAAGTTTTGTATATTGCACTTTGTCTAGAGGCCTACCTTGAATACGATCAATGCAAACTTCAAGTTTTTTTCTTAATTGCATCGTTCATCATTTGCAACTCATTGCCTCTTGTGGGACCTCATCCTCTTTTCTTTGAAGTTGATGCCATACACGTAATATCCCAATACATAAACAAAAGGAAATAATACATAACAAGAACCTGAACTAAAACAACATCCTACCTGACTCACTCTCATTGTTAAATTGCGAAAATCTTGATTCGAGGATGCATCTCCATGATTTGGTGAAAATCTGTCAGACCTGCTCCGATGTAGACTTTTGCACATTACTTAACTGTTGAACTCGTGTAGATGGTAATTTATTTCTCAATCCTGGAGCCATTCTCAATTACCTCCTAAGAAAATGCTTGGTTATTAGAATATGATGTATAACAACAAAAATACACCAGTTATATATTCAAGCATTATTATCAAGAGAAATATATATGCAACAACACTATAACCATGATCAGATTTTTCCTTTTCGAAAATATATATGCTTGGTTCATTCCATTATCTGCTCTAGTGGCCCTGTTTATCTTGGAAAACAACATTTCAGAAATTAAATTCCTTTACTCTATTAATCCCCCACTAAGTACAAGGTCAAACTAGTAAAACTTCATAAATCACTTTGTAGTAAAGCATAATAGAGCGTGAAACTACTCACAAAAACATTTCATGCTATTAATGTCAAAACTTTATATAAACACTTACAACTGAAGTTGCACCACTGGATCTTCTTGATGTAACAAATTAGTTTAAGCCATTTCCAATTGTATTTCATATTTTAGCCTTCAATGGAAAATCCATCTCAATATAGAAAGCCCCCGATTGGAATGAATTAAATAAATCGAAGTATCTACGGCTCGACGCAGTCTGCTGAGAGCTACTTCGCCTACAAGGGGATATCAAATAAGCCACTCTATAGTTATTCGGGATAGGGGTATGCAAAGGTTCTGAGGAGTTCCACAACTAAGTTTCAACATAAACACACTAGGGTGAAACACCTTAAATTTAGTTGGCAAAGCAATTAAATAAAAGAGTAATCAGGCATTAATTAGCTTATTACCTCTCAGACTAAGATAAATACATTGTTAGATATATAAGTGCAGCACCAATAATGGTGTCAAATCAAAAGCAACATAATCCATCTTAGAGACATATTGGTGCATTGACTCATGTTAGAAACTTCTGCTAGCTATTCTCTGTATGACTGCAAGAAGGAAACAAGCCGTGCACCAAGAAATGCCACCTCTAACCAAAGGAAAACACATAAGAAATAATTGTCAGAATTGGAATAATTGACCCCAAGAAAATTACATGGTTTTTTTTTCTAAATTCAACAAATTAATTTAGCATTGGGATAAAATTGAATAATTGTAATGTCCCATACAATCTGAACAGACAGAAGACAATCTATTAAAGATGCTAAAGACAATCAAGCATTTAAATATCAAGTTCTAAAATGCCCCTACAGAGAATCTAAACCTTCATTTCATTAATCTCTAAGATGGTGTATTATACACAAGCAGATTTGCTTACAAGCTGCACTTTTCATAGTTTGTTTCTACCTAGGGTTTGTAAATATTTAGTCGTGCTATTTTTCTTGAAACCAGGGTATCAAAAAATCAAAAAAGTATCAACAACAGAATCTCCAGCAATAAAATCAAAACACAAATTTGAAAAATTTGTACATGCACTAAGTATTTTCAGAATATCCCATTCTTTTCCATTATCAAGCAACCCCAAATTCACGCTTCTTACTCCTCTTTTTTAGTCACAACTACTGAAATATATTACAAACCGAATTGAGCATATACCCCAAATTTGAAGGCTGAGAGAGAGAGGGGGGGGGAGAGACCTTAGAAACGATGAGAGCGAGCACTCCTTCAACCCGTTAATTGCGATTCGATGGCAGAATCGTGTGAGTTTAGATTGAGCGAGGCTGGGGGATAGAGAGAATTTAGAAGAGAGTGCGAGAGAGAATCGGGAGGCGTAATTTTGCGAGAAAAAAATTTGAGTATGGGCCGCGCGAATGAAAATAGAGATGGCGGGTTACGAAAATCTTAGCGACATTCACAGAAAACGTCTCCAATTGTAACGACATTCATGAAAACGTCTCCAATTGTATTATATTGTGACGATTTTACTGAAATATCAGTATATCACATATATTATAATTTTTTCAGAATTTATTTAAAGAATTTTACAATATTTAAATTATTTATTTGTATTGGTTTCAAATATTATTTGTATTAAAGAAAAAATAAATTTAAGAAAGTTGATATTATAAAATATTATTAAAAAAAAAAATTAAGAGTTTTATGAAACCTCAAAAGAATATAAAATGCTAATTTATTTTAAAATATAATAAAAATGTCATAAATAGCATATTTAGACCTTCATAGACGAATTTTATATGTCCCTAATCAGTAACCTTTTTTAGACACACAAAATCGTCTTTAATTATAATTTTTTTGTCACTTAAAAATCTGCAGGAAAAAGGGCGTGGAGGTGTACTTGATTTGAGATGGTATCAAAATAACGTCGCTAAAAGGAAGCTATGTGAGACGATTTTAGATTCGTCCCAAAACAAAACGTCTCAAATTCCCTAATTTGTTGTAGATATTGTTGTTAACTATGCTAAAAGCATCACAATCGTAGTTAAAGTGGACCGACATGTGATCAAGGGAAACAGGGCCGAACTAGTGAAGCTTATTGGGCCGACCTGTTAGACTCTTGTTGATAAAAGTCATCGGTATATCTCGAGCTCTAAAGCTCAAGGTACTCATTATGTCGATATGTTAACTGGGTTCTCATGATAAAACTGTATATGTATCCCCATCTCCTAAGTCCGGACTACTTGGAATGTCATAAAATTATAGTCTGAGCTTCAAGAGGATAAAGAGCCGACTTAGCAATTCTGTTGCAAAACCCTAGATTCCTCTAACAAATCCCAAATTTTCAGGAAACCATATCCTAAGAACCTATAAATGGCTCATCAAATGGCATGTTCAAGTTAGATTTTTCAATACACTTTGATTATTGTTATTACTTCCACATGTTCTTTTTCTAAGTTGACCCTGACTTGTGCATCCGAGAGGGTACACCGTAAAACTCTCTAGCCCTCTTTTCTAACAGTGGTTTTGCAGGCTTCAGGGGCAGACTTAGCATCGGAGCTCGGTTATATTGGATGGTGTAAAATCTTCGACCAATCAAGTTGCAAGTTCATATTTTTTTGTAGGGCCCACAGTGCCTCATCACCTTGAACTAAACCGTCTCCTACTAGCTATCACAATGATAGATTCAAGTTCATCGTTCAAATTGAGTCCAATCGTCAAATATATTGCCCATAAATTAATGTTGAACCACGTTCAATATATTCAACTCAAACTTGAATTTGCAATTATATGGAATATCCCACAATGACAACAATCAAGTTCAAACTTCAAGTTCAAAACTTGAACTTGTACCACTCCATTGTGGACAGATGATCTAAGAGTGAAACATCTAAAAGCAAAAAATAAGGGGTTATATGATTTTCATTCCAATGAGAGAAGTATATGCCATCTAGTGAGATGAAATTTCAACATTTTATTGAAAATTGTACAACAACAACAACAACAAACTAAGCCTTAATCCCACTACGTGGGGTCGGCTATACGGATCATATCGCGCCATCGTTTACGGTCATAAGCCATATTTTCGTTTATTTCTAGGTATAACATGTCATGTTTAATAGCTTCTTTCCAAGTCTTTTAGGTCTACCTCTCTCCTCTTTTGATTTGTGTGAGTGATTCTCTACCTTCTAAACGCCGCACGTGCATCTAAAGGTCTCCTATAAACATGTCCAAACCATCTTAATCGTGTTTCTCTAATTTTCTCGTCTATTGGTGCTACTCCCACTTTGTTTCTAATGTGTTCATTTCTTATTCTATCTAATGTGTAAAAGTAAAATTATGTTTGGCTATAAAAAAAATTATGAAAAAATTACAGGGTGAAATTTTGGGAATATATTTGGTTTGATACGTTGTTTTGAATTTTTTTATTGAAACATGTGATGAGATGATAGTTTTTATATATAGTATATATGTAAGTTTTAAGTGTGTGAAAAATGTATTAATATATAATTGGATGACATTAATAGTAGTAAGTGGGGTCTATATTGATAATCAAACTTGAAAAATAATAATTTATGTGGATATATTGGTAGTAGAGTAGTAGTACGTTTCACTTATTCAAACCCCTTTTTCATTTGTTTTTTGTTTTAATCTATATGTATTTATGTGATATTATATTTTCATAAAATATATCTTTTAAATTTTTTAATTAGTGTTATTTTAGAAATATATAATTTTAATTTTATAATTATAAAATGGGTTCAACTTGGACCTATTGGGTGAGCGCGAGTAGTCTTGGTTTCTTATATTTCTTAAATTTCAGATGAATTAATTAATGTTAGAATACTCCATTAGGGATAACAATTTATCACTTGTACGTTGAAATATCATTTTTTAATAATTATATTCTTTTCATAACTAAAATATTTTCTTATTCATCTAGTCATGAAAAAAGATAAATATCTTTTATTTCTAGTAAAAATATACATTTTATTTCGAATACATTATCCGTTGTGATTGTACTAAAACTGTCATTTTCCATTTTCACTTTTTACTACCGACATCAAGTGGGGACTTTGTGTGTGTTGTGAAATTCATCCGTCCAGGCTAAAAGTTCCACTTGAGATTAGTGATGAAAAAGACCAAAATAATAATAATAAATAAAATCACAGGAACAGAAAATATCTTAATTACAAAGTATAAGGCGAAAGATACAACATTTTCTTGAAAATGACATTTGAGTTTTGACTGGATCCTGATATTTTCCAAATATCATTTTAGGTAAATAATGTTCAATTAAAAACAAATATTTAATCACTATTTTTCATATATCATTTCAGGTAATTACATAAGGATGAAAATTTGTGACTTTATTATTGTGGGTTTCATTACCTTAAGAAAAATAGAAAGAA
Source organism: Rehmannia glutinosa (assembly GCA_016081115.2). NCBI lineage: Eukaryota > Viridiplantae > Streptophyta > Magnoliopsida > Lamiales > Orobanchaceae > Rehmannia > Rehmannia glutinosa. Next base: position 1,369,010 of record CM071924.1, read on the forward strand.
AAACTAATGTTTAATTTATTAATATATTTTAACTAATGTAAATTAATAAATATCATACACAAATTTATTAATATTCGGAGTTAATTGAAAAATAATCAATTTCTAAATAACATCAAACAAACTAGTCACAAAATTAAGTCAAACAAAAAAAAAAGTACCTTGTGGGGGTAAAATTGCCCTTTCATAATTATTGACTTTATTTAATTAATGCATTTATGAATTACACAATATATGATTCTCCGGCCTATACAACTCATGATGGCATAAACGTCCACACCGGCCTACGCGGACCTACTTTATCTTACAAGACCCATGCGACCCATCATTCCAAGTATAAAAAGGTCACTCCATCTCATTTGTAAGTACGTTCAAATTAATTGTAGTTAATTACTGTTTTTTCCTATGATATTTTCCTATTCCCGGTACTGACTTAAGTGTCGGAGGGGCGTTCCTTGGACAACGACATGGCCCTAATGACCTAACATTAGCTGATGTTGCAGCTTTAGAGAAGAAATTGGACCATCATTGACTTAGAGTGATCTGTCAATTTTGAGCAACATCATACCTAAATGGTGGAAGGCATGCCCGGATTCAATGCTTCTAAAGCAATCTGAATTTTATATTATATGTAATATTTTGTTCATATTAGAATAATATCTATGCATAAATTCTATTATTATATTTTGATGTGTATTTCTTTATTTTTTTAATAAAAAGTAAAAATATCAATTATAATCTCTGTCATCTTCTTCTGTCAAACCCTAATCGTTTTTGTACCTCCATCTTCCTCGTTTTTTTCTTCTTTCATTCTCCAGAAAAGAATGGAGAAAGTAATTTTCAATTCTTTTGACCTCTATAAATTTGTCCATTATAGGTGGTTTTTATTTTTCCATAATATGTGATTTCCCCCCATTAAATAATTAAGTTTGTCCCAATATTTGTGAGATTTTATTCAGAAGATTCATATGAATCATTACTCATGGTACGTGATAGAAGTGAGATGATCAAATTCTTTGCTATGTCCAGTGTCTTCCTTTCGATGTTCTAATTCTACGGACCAGTTATAAATCTGTTTATGTTTAAAATTTTGTTTAGATCTGTACTAATTTATGATTTATAGGGCTACTATTTTCACTCGACGATATAAAATTAGTTGTAATTAGTTTTTTTATGATAAATGAACGAAATTATAATAAAAAAATCGTACTAGGGAGAAAAAGGCTATGATAGATGATAGAACATGATCTAGAAAAAGAGTGCATGCATGTGAAACCCCAATTTCCCCGTGTACATTTTGTTGTTAGAATCAAGTTTTGTCTTCCTCACGTCATTTCTATCTACATTGTTTGGTCGAAATATTAAATCCGTGTTTTAACTTTACACATAAATGTCTTAATTTGTGTTGTCCCACAAAGAAGGATCCATAATCCTTGTCCTTAGTACTATCAACTTGCAAACCCACCATTCATTCAATTTCGGATGTCAAATCAAATCAAAGCATACTGAAAAAGCCAAGCAACAAGTGATATATTATTAATGACATCACTTACTCAAGTCTATATAAATTTGATGCTACATATAGATTTAGGGATAATTACAAAATAACTCCTAAGGTTCGGGCTAATTAAAAGAAAATCAAAGATTTTTGGAAATTGCAAAAAACTCATTGAGGTTTGATTTCGTCTTACATTTTTCCCTTTATAAACAAAAAAAAAAATTAAAAAAAAAATCTATGGCTTTATAAAAATATTACAATTACTCACTTAAATTTAAGGCATAGTCAAACTTGAGAGTATTTTTTGTAATTTGGAATCATATCTGGGTTTTTTTGTAATTAACCCAAATATCAGGGATGTTTTTGTAATTATCCTTATAGATTTATTAAATTTCAAATTTTTTTTTGGAAAATAATAATATATTTAATTTCTCATATGGTTCAAATATGTTTTGCTCTTCGTATTTATTTTCATTATCCTTTTAATATTACAAATAATCCAAATTTCCGTCTTACATTTTAAATATTTTGCTATTACATCCCTCAATTTTTTTAAATATTACAAATAATCCAAATTTTCGTCTTACATTTTACAATTACATCTATTAGCGTTTTTAAATATTACAAATAGTCAGACGAAAAGTTGAGGTTATTTGTAGTATTTTAAAAATAAATTGAAAGATGTAATTGTAACCTCATGATTTTAAGGGGATTTTTGTAATTTTGAAATTTTTCTGTTTTTTTTTTTTTTACAATTACCCCAAACCTCATGATTTCTTTTAATAATTATCCCCAAAAAAAATAGTAATTTAACCGCTGTCCAAATTTAAAGTTGTCTGGTTTGCCCATGGATATCGTGCCATGCTCTTTAATAAAATAACGATGTTGATAAGATTCTAGTAAGACCCAATGACAATATGGCATGGGTTAATGAATAATGATAATAAAAAAGACAGCCATAGGGCAATCCACTAGCATATACCATTAACTTTATTGATGCATCCATTTATGTATCTCTAACTCCCAACTTACATTTTCCATCCACTTTCATAGCCCTTTCATTTTCACTTTTGTCAAGTGGATATTACTATCCATATTCATTGCACAAGCAACAAAGAGATAATTACAATAAACTCTCCAAACTTTTGGTTCTTTTCTATATACCTACCAAACTTTTATTTATTACAAGATACCCTCTGAACTGTGTAATTTTTTGCACTTTACCATCTATGATCGGTTTTACCCTAGAGTACTATTTTTCTTAGAAAATGGAAATAGTCCATTACGAATTTACGACAATATCAGACTCATGCTTCTGTATAGAAAAAATTAATATTCCCTTAAATTTGTCATTTTCATTAATAAAACCTAGGTTTTGATACCATTCTATAGGATTGTCGAAACAAAATAACCATAATGATAGATATTTCAGTAAATTTGGAAATTACAAATTAAGTACAAGGGGTTAAGGGTTAAGTAGAATAATTTAAAGTTAAGTGGGCAAGGTAGCGTAGTTAGAGAGGGCACTTGAATAATAATTACTCAGCAACTCAACAAAAACTTCTGAGAAATCATTGTGTTACAGGTTTACATTTAAACATGTTACATGAAAGCTGATATGTGAATATACTAGCAAAAAAGCATCTATACAAACCGGGTCGACCCGCTTTCGAACATTGACGAAAATCACGAGCTTAGATCGGCGGAGAAGCAGAAGGCCTCGGGTAAGCAGCATTCGCGATTTTACTGCCAACATCGCCAGCACTTCGTCTCCGTTGCCTAGATCCATTACGGGTTTTGCTCTGATTGTTGTCCGTGTGATTCGAGTCATGAAGTTGCTCCAGTTCTTTAACTACTTCCTCCATTTTAGGTCTCAGCTTCGGCTCTAAGGATATACATCGCAAAGCAATGTTAGCGACCTTTTGGGCCGCGTCCATCGTGTACTGGCCTTCAAGGCGGTTGTCCATTATTCGGAAGACTTTGCGCTTGTGGGACAGGTAGGGCTTGGACCATTCTACGAGCTTGTGTTCACCGGTCGGTCTGTTCTTGTCGATTGCTCTCCTGCCCGATAACAGTTCAAGGAGCACGACTCCGTAGCTATACACATCGCTCTTTGCAGTTAAATGACCTAATCCGGTAGAAATTAGGAAATCCAAATGAGATGCATTCCATTATGGTACCCGAGTGCAACGATAAACCGTTAAAAGGGTAATGAAAGCTGATTTTAACAGTTTTAGTACGAAAATGACTATGGGAGCGTTTGCAATCACTAAGAAAAAGTGTTTCTATGTTTTTGGCTGAAAGAATCACTTTTTAGTGTTTGCAAATGCCAACTTCTGTTGATTCTACTTCATTAGTTCATTTAATCAAAATCTAAATACCCGGAAACGGTGCTTTATATTTCTGATTCTGCTTCTGGTCTGACTATTACAAATAACTAAGCACTTTTACAACTTTTTCACCAAACATTCTCAACTTATGATTCTCAACTTCTAATTTTATTTGCAAACACTAACTTCCGATTCTCAGCTACATTTACTTCTGCTACGATAAATCACTTCTTCTAGCAACAGAATTTTTTGCAAACACACCCTATATAACTATATTGGATTGGCAACTATTGCACAAGGAGAAATTTTCAGTTCAACAAGAAAAGTGCAATTTCACTATCTTTCAAAATTTCCAAAGATAATTCCAAAAGATGCAAGTAGGGCCAGCACAAAGAACAAAAAAAATCAGGATAAAAAGTCATACCAGTAGCTAGATATTCTGGAGCTGCATATCCATAAGTTCCCATGACCCTGGTGGACACATAACTTTTATCGCCAGTCGGCCCATCCTTGGCCAATCCAAAATCAGAAAGTTTTGCATTGTAGTTCTGCCAAATCACAAGTTACAAATTTCAAAAATCTTATCAAAGACTATAAAAATATTAGGATAACAAATTTACAGTTTTGGGCATTGCAATGTCAAGATTTGCGGACAAATTAATATGCGAGCAAAAACGAGGAGTTACCGAGTCGAGTAATATGTTAGAAGTTTTGAAGTCTCTATAAATGACTTTAGCTTCACTACTATGAAGAAAAGCAAGCCCCTTTGCAGCCCCAATAGCAACTTTCAGCCGAAGACTCCACGAAAGAGGTTGGAAATAAGAACCCCCTGCGATAACAAAGAATAGCCATTCGTTACGAGAACATCTTAATACGTACATACCGGCATTTCAGCTTAAATCTCAGTATATATGAAGATAAACAAAGACTCACTTCGAAAGAGATGGTTCTCTAAGCTCCCTCGAGGCATGAATTCGTACACCAGAAGTCTATAATCATCCTCCAAGCAGTAGCCGATAAGTTTCACAAGATTCGGATGCGAAAACTGGCCCAGATAGTTCACTTCTGCCTATAAACCATGAATATAAAAAATTACATTAACACCTATAGAAAAACTAATCAAAATTCAAAGGAAAACAAATTACTAAGGGATAATTACAAAAACACCCCTGAGGTTTAGGTTAATTACAAAAAAACCCAGAGATGTTTCAGAATTACCAAAAAACCCCTTGAGGTTTGATTCCATCTTACATTTTCTCCCTTCATAAACAACAAACATTTCAAAAACCCATGATATTTCTATAAATATTAGAGTTAACCCCTTAAATTTAAGGCATAATCAAACCTAAGGGGATTTTTGTAATTTTGAAACATCTCTGGGTTCTTTTGTAATTATCCCAATTACTGATCAGTGTGTGCAAACACTAAAAAATGTGATTCCCCACTTCTAAGTGGAAAAACATGAGTAATTTTCCACCTAGAAGCTAAGAATCACTTTTATTTAGTGTTTGCAAACACTCCCCTGAAAATGTGTTTTTCTAGGACTCAATATCCAATTTTTCAACATCTGATGAAAAATGAGAAGCTTACCAACCACTCCCTATGGCCTTGAAAACTCTCTTGGTGAAGTTTCTTTACTGCAATAATCATGCCTGTCCCGGGTTTCGCAGCCGTAAATGAATTCTCATCAATCCAGCCTTTAAAGACAGAGCCAAATCCACCTCCTCCCAACAGACTATCCGGTCGAAAGTTACGAGTGGCCATCTTTAGATCGGAAAAGCTGAAGCTCTTCAAGTTAGATGACTGCAAGATCTCACCCTCCGTCCGAGGAGTAGGCGGAACCGATGTTGGTGAGATCTTGCTACTATCGACGCTATTATCATTCCCGTCCGAGCTAGCGTATTGTGAATTTACACCTAGATTGATCGATTAACGAATAGTAGTTAAGTACTAGGAACTTATCCATGGGATTGGTTGCTTAATGAATAACAAATTCTAAATCATCTTATTGCTCTTTTGTGTATACCAATCATGTTCGTTGCTCGAAAATCGAAAAAATTCGAACAAATATATGGTGAAATTTATACTAAGTTCCTGCATCAATTTTCAGAGAAACAAAACAAAAGAAGCAATTAAGCAGAAGGATTTTAGATGAGTGTTTGCTAACTTTAAAAAAAGTGCTTCTCAGCTTCTAGGTGGAAAAAAACCAGAGAAAATAGCTGTTTTTTCCTCCTAGAAGCTGAGAAGCACTTTTGTTTAGAGTTTTCAAACACTCCATAGAAAAAATGGAGATTGCCCAAATCCCATGAATCCAATAATACCTCAGTGACACCAATAATTTCCCAATTTTCTCACGAAACACACACACACATATTTGCTCCAAGAATCATGCACATAAAAAAAAAAAAAACAGAATAAAAAGAACAATAGCTTACCAGTATGAGATGGGCTTTCAGCTTTGATTCTAGCACTCAAACAAATCCCCATAGCAAGGTAAACAAAACAAAACCTATCAAGATATTGGTTTCTCAGCAAATTCTGCAGATCACAGAAATAAACCCATAAGCAACAAAATATATCAAAATCCTTTTTCTCAATTTCTCAATAATTGCTAAAAAGGGAAAATTATCAGATCCAAATTGAGGTGTGAAAGGAAGCTGCAAACAGAAGAAAAGGATAACAACAACAGGTAATAATAGTAATATATTTGTTTTAAAATTTATGATTTCAAAATTCGAAGGGGGAAAAAAATTAATTGCCCTTTTTGTAAATTAACCCACCTACTCCTTTCCACGAAACCCATTAATCAATACATAAAAATAACCCTATGTATGTATATATCTGTATACATATGGAGAGAGAGAGAGAGAGAGAGAGAGAGAGACTCACGTCTACCACTATAGAACAGTATCAGGGAGATGGGTTTATTTGTTACTCTGCCTCTATGTGAGAGAGAAACAGAGGGAGAGAGAAACAGAGAGAGTTGACTAAGGTGAAGAATTGAAGAGGGGTGAACCCGCGCACTAAAAAGAGGGAGAGGAAGGTTGGGAGAAAAGGGCATTAATGGCGGCCTCTGGGCCTATGGTCCCTCTCCTCAACTTGTTCAATAAACAAAAGCGATACACACAGACACACATGTGTATGTGTGTGTGTTTCCCGCAGTCTGCATTTGACTAGTTGTGCAGGTTTATTGACTCTTTGGGATCGTATTTTCGTTGCTTACGAATACGGTGACAGCAAGGGATGGCCCTCTTGGAGCCGCTCAAGCCATAAATTTATTTGTCAGCCGTTTTTAGCTTTCTTAATTTGGCCTTTCTTCCATTTTCGTCTTCATAATACCATAGCCATTAACTTGAGCAAAGGGTCAAGCTTTCTGTAAATTGTTATTAGATTCCATAAATTGTCAATTTGAATTTGGGAAAAGTCAAGCAAGACTCTCAATTCAAAATGAGTTAATTACATTATTTTTGTTTAAATCTCATACCCTCCCGAACTTTCAATGTGTATCACTTTATCATCTTATATTATTAAAAATTTATTTATCCTTCTACTATTCTACTAAATGAACTAATTTCCCTACTATTATTTTTCCATTAATAAAATGCATTAAGTTCATATAAGTTTTTTTTTTAAAATTTTAGTAGTTATTTAATAAATCTAAAAGTTGTGTATTATATTGTAAATAAAGTTTTGTAAAATAAATAAGATGTTTAATGAATTATATTAGTAATTGATATATATAGATATAGATAATTGTATGGATATATTTAATAAAAATTATGTGAAATTTAAGATATTCGTTTTAGTATTAAAAAACTAGCCCTAAAAAGATTAATTTTCTATTGAAAATACTTTTTATTATTCAAAATAATTGAAAATTTACTAATAATATTTCACATCCTTAATAAAAATGTATGATATAGTAATAATTTTCAGTTTGTGATGAATAAGAAATTAAAAGTATAATTGTAATGGCTAACATAAAATATTATATTATACAATAATTTAATAGGGACTATATTTAAGTTAAATAATTAGCAACTAAATTTAAAATATAGTAAATTTTAGCTAAATTTAATATTAAATAAGCGTTAATTAATCAAATCGTGAAAGTTGTTTTTAAAAATACGTACAAGTTTATTAATATCAAGTACTTTTAAAATAATTTTGTTTGCTGGGGTCAAAATTGATGTGATGCCAGAGGCCGAAGAGAGCAGGGAGTGATCGTTGATGCAAGAGGGGCATAGATAAGGAGCGGCTCTTGGCACAATTTTAGTCGAGAGAAAAATGAATGAACCGATCTCACACCCGAAAAAGATGTGATTCAAAGACTTGCATGTATGAGATTGTATAGTTGAGAACTTAAAAGATTTGCTCGGTACTACTCATACCAACAACATGCATCTTCTTCTTTTTGGTGCTCATCTCATAAAACTCTGAAGTTAAGTGTTCTTGGCTGGGAGCAATTATGGGATGTGTGATCCCTTGGGAAGCTGCTCCTATAGAGTAGGTGTGCGTGAGTGAGGACAAAGTGCGGTGGAAAGACTCATGTTGGTTTGCGGGGATAGTCGTTGATCTGGAAGGCGAGCCCTTTATAATTGATTTTCCCAATTAGTCGTATTTTAATTATTTTAGTATTTTACACATTGTTTAATCCCAAATTAATTAATTATCTAATATTATTAATTATTATTGGATCACATATATAAGTATCCGGCCACGTAACCCGTATCAGCCTACGCACCTACTTTGTCCTACAAGGCCCATACGGCCCACCAACTTATGTATAAAAATGTATCCCCTCATTGTTTGTAAGTATTCTTAGTTAATTGCTCTCAATTGTTATTCCGATCCCTTGGTTCTGTATTTCCTCTCTAACCAGTATTGACTTGAGCATCATGATGGGCCTCACCGAGACAACCCAAGGACTCGTCTAACGTTTGCTAAATTATCACAGATAAGTTCCCGTTTCAAGAATTATCATCTCTGGAGAAGAAATTTGACTTTTTATCAGAAAAACTGACTAAAAGTGATCTGTCGATCTAAGTAGCATCATTGTTATTTTACTATAATTAATAGATGAGGGTTAAATGGTCGTTTTTTTACTAATTGAGTATAAAATGTTTCAATAGTATAAGTGGGTAAAGTGATACTAAATGAGAGTATGAACTTTCTTTCAACTTATTAACATAAAGAAATTTATTAAGCTAATTATAAATTAACATGATTGTATTTTTAACTATCGAAAATAATCATTACTGATTAAACTATCTGAAAATATTAATTACAAGTGGGCGCAAATCACCAATATTTTTTTACCTTTCGGCAATAGACAAGTATCCGTGTCCACACATAGATAGTCATATGAATTTTCAAAAACTTGTGTTTTTGTTAAGTTCCTTAGAAGAAAGTTGTCTCACGTTTCTCAAGTATTCTTTATTTACAAGCTATGATGGGAGTGTTTGCAAAAACTTCTGCTTTTAGAAAAAGTGATTTATTATAGCAGAAGCAGAAGTAGTTGAGAATCAGAAGTTGGTAGTGTTTGAAAATAGAATTAAAAGTTGAGAATGAGAAGTTGAGAGTGTTTGGTGAAAAAGTAGTAAAAGTACTTATTTATTTGTAAAATTCAAACTAGAAGCGAACGAGAATCTAAAGCACCCCCTCTCCTTTTAGATTCTCGATTAAATGAAGCAGAATTAGAAGCAGAAATTGGTATATGCAAACACTAAAAACTGCTTTTTTTAAGCAAAAAACTGAAAAGCACTTATTTTTAGTGTTTGCAAACACTCCCGATGATTTCGTGCAGAATTTTTTTTTCCTACTAATTTGTGATAATTAAGAATGATTTTTTTAAAAAAATACTCTCTCTTTGTAAGGATATTGATTAGAATTCTAACTATGTATCTTACAACTTCTTTGAAATTTATCTCCTTTCCGAAACCCTAAACTCCCAACTTATTGGAATAACAAATAATATATACTTGAGGATAAAATGAAACTCACCCTTCTAATAAAAGTCAAAAGGGTATGTATGAAATTGTTTTCAAATGGCATTTTCCAATTTCCAACTATTCCAGAAAATGAATTTATGTTTGTTTAAGAAATTCTCAATATAAATAAAGTTATTTTCAATTTTCATTTTTTTTATGGAAAGATTCCTTTTGAAAATACAAACAAACAAGTTTTCACCAAAATCACGCAAATCTATGCAAAAATACACTACAATCACGCAAATCCATGTAAAAAATATACTAGAATCATGTAAATCTATGTCAAAAATACTATAACCAAACATATTTTTTGTCGAACGGTAGAATTATATTAAAACAACTCAAAAACTAAAATTACAACTACAATCGTAGCCAACGGGCTAAGAGCCGACAAGACTAACTAAGAGCCAAGCGGGAATTGGTAAAACCAATTGATTCACATGGACTAAAAAAACTACCCACCCCAAAACTACCCACTCCACGGAGACTTCAATACTCAATAGAAATAAAGAAGACACAAATTTTTACACCAAAAAAACTAAAATCGGGCACGAGCAACCACTACATCTTTGCGAGCAGAAAAAAGCGATCCGCCACGAGTTTCGCAAATCAACCGAGAAAAGAAAACACAAACAAAATAAGAAAACAACAGATATGCTAACAAACTAGAGAAAAAAAGCAAAAATTGCCTTTCCTTCTCCCAAATCTCTCGCAGACCCATCGTCTTCTCCGCTCCCGGACACCTCTGTGGAAGCTCCGACCCGCTTTCGTCACGGACCAAAAATTTCGGTCACCTTCATACGTCCAGGGACCGCTATTTGTATCCCTCCAATAGAAACCATGGAGGGGAGGGGGAATGAGGGAGGGGGAGGGGGGAGAGGGGAAGGGGGCGGCTGCAAAGGGAGAGGGAAGGGGAAACTTAGGGTTTTTTTTTGGGGAGTTAGAGAGAAGGGGGAGAGGAAAGAGTTAGAGAGAGAAAGGATGCTTTTTTATGAACTATTGTATTTTTTCCCTTGTCATCAATGCTTTGTTTGAAGTAGTGATTTTATTCTAATCTTAGAAAAAGTAAGCATTCTAATCTTGTCAAAAAGATTGAGACATGTCAATATCAATAGAAATAAAGAAAACACACAAGTATTTTTATCCACCCATTATAAAGCAGACTACTTTGAAAAGAATCAAGGGAAAGATATGATGTTGGGAAAGAAGCAATCGGACAATCACTTTCTGATTCTTTTTCTTGATCTTTACATTTCCATAATAATCCGTGACAGATGTGTGAACATGTAACCATATTACACAACACATTTAGTGTGTAAAGGCGAATATAGATAGCCGAAATGTATTCATTTAAATTTGATTTAAATGTTTCATGAAGTTTGATATTATGTGGCTTAGATTACTTTTTTTCTCCAACTAGAGACTTTTTTTTTCATTAAAAACTCAATCAGAAAGTAGTTACATGGTTGCCAACAGGCAGAATGCTTTTTTGCGCAAACAATTGTCAATGAACTACACACAACAAAAACTAAAACACTATCGTCCGAGGAGACTAAATCACTTTCTACGAAAACTCGTCTACGAGTTTCGAAAATCAACCAAAAAAATAAAAGACACCAACAAAAAAGAAACTAAGAATACTATAATAAAACCAAACAAAGTACAAAAAACACAAAACAAAAAAAAAAAGGAAAGAAAAATCAGTTCCTCCCTCACCCAAATCTACTACTACAACCATTAGGCTCATCACCACCATCCATTGCCCCCACCACCACTGCCCGTCTTCTTCAAAAAACTCCAAAAACCTGGATCTATGTCACAGGAGAAAAACCTCATAAACTGGGGAATCTGACCGTGACCAGCCGCCTCCAAATTGTAGGTGAGCGCATCCCATTTATGTGGCTTAGATTGCAAATTTTCTTTTTCATTTTTGAGTAACTTAGAATACAATTAATAATGGTTTATAGGGTGATTTTTGAATGAATTTGACCAAATTTAAAACTAGTTAAACAAAAGGTTAGACACAAGATCAATCTCGCGCATCAAGGATCAACCCTGTCCCAAACCCAATACTCCATTTTCAGGGTCTGTTGGATTATTGGGAATCTGAGTTGGAAAGCATCATTTGGCAAGAAACGGAAAGTGGGAAAGGCAGAGACTCTGCCTTCTTTTGCAAGAAGCTATCCAAAACCTCTTCATGGGAGGTGATAGTGTAAGGCTTGGGGCTAACGTGGGATCCAGGGTCTTTTGAGAAAAGGTCTCATCCTTTAATATCATGATTGTGTCGATCTGGCCATATCATAAGTGAATAGAAAATCCAAAATGTACATAGTTGTTCCATTTGAAATACTTGGAATAATTCTATCACTTATACTAGCATGAGAATGATCTGTTTAGTCCGAAATCCGCTTAGATTATGTTCCAATATTACCGACCCATTTAATGGTGGCCATTTGGCCGTAAAACCGTTAAAACTGGTTTCAAACCGCTAGGGCTAACCGGTTTAATATATCTAATTGTCTATCATATCATGTCGGTCCATAACTTTGCGTCATACCTGATGAAATCACAAATGTTAATCTACTTTTGATCAATTATTAGCTTTAAAAGAAATGTCTTTTCTTAACAGCTTTTAATTATTATAATAATCAAATGCCAATCTCTGCTGTGATTATCCAGAAAGTACCCAAATATTCCATGGGTTTGGACTTGGACTCTTGTCCTCGGCCCGGTGACCAACCACATGGGTTACAGCTTGGCCCACAAACCGTCGGCTCGGCTTCACTATCAGCTTAGCAGCCGTTGACGAAGTCAATGTGGTTGACTATGTGGGGTTTCATTTTTCTAATTTCCAATTTTTTTAAAGAAAAAATTGATTCACTTTATAAAAAACAATAGTAATTTGAAGCTTATACGCGAAAATTTTCAACCTTGTTTTGAAAGCATTCAAACTTATTTTGAAAATGCACGCCATACTTTCTTAAAACCAACAGCAATTTTTTTCCAACCTTATCTTTTAATTATTTAATTATTGTATTTTTAAATAATTAGTCCTTAATTATTGATTATTGGACAAAAACATAATTATCGTTGAATTGTTGGCCACAAAGCCTAAGTCCCAAATATAAATAGTGATCTCCTCTCATATGTAAGTTAATATGAACTTAACTACTCAAATTCGATGTACTTTTAACTATTCTCAGTATTATTATTTATTTAATCATTGGAGGCGTTTCCCTAGAACAATATTTTCTCTTCTAACTGTATGCTCATGATGCAAACCAGTTCTCTAGCTTAGAGTATTATTACTTGCGACCTATTATGTAATACCCCAATCTCAAATTACTCGTTACGTTAATATAATTCATACATTGCATGTGTACTACTTATGTGCTACATGATAGAAAATTAGAAATGACTCATGTATAACAATGTATCTCCTCATTGTTTGTAAGTATTCTTAGTTAATTACTCTCAATTGTTGTTTTCTTGATTTTGTATTTTCTCTCTAACCGGTATTGACTTGAGCGTCATGATGAGCCTCACCGAGATAACCCAGGGGCTCATCTAATGTTTGTTAAATTATCACAGACAAGTTCCCGTCTCAAGAACTATCAGCTTTGGGGAAGAAATTTGACTCTTTATCAGAAACATTGACTAGAAGTGATCTGTCGATCTAAGTAGCATCATTGTTATTTTACTATACTAATTGAGTATAAAATGTTCTAATAGTATAAGTGAGTAAAGTGATACTAATTTAGAGTATAAATTTTATTTCAACTTATTAATATAAACTAGTATATCACCATGTGATGCATGGAGTATAATATAATAAAGTATTAAAGTATTGTATAGTTTTGATATTAAGAAATGATGTGTTATAGGAATTGCATAGATGTGGGACGTGACAGGCGTCTCAAGACTTAGACCCGCCCATCCTTTTAAAATGGAAAGGAGGTATATGTTGACATGTCTTGACCGAACAAAACAATGTAGGATTTATTAAATAATAGTCATTACAATCATTTAATATATTTTTACAAAATATCATGTTAAACATCCAACTATAAATGAAAAATTTAGAAAATAGGGAAGAAAATAAATAAATTGATTATATAGTTTAGAAAAATGAGAAAAATATAAATTGATTATATTTTTGAAGCAATACATCTATTAAAAATATTTGTTGAGTTGTCTAAATTTTAAAAACTTATATGTTCACATTTAATAATTTCCACAACTAAATTAAATTAGATCAATGGAGACAGTTGAGATTTATACCAACAAATTATTATACATGTTACTTTAATATATACAATCATTGTGTCATTTGATTTATCAATAACAATATCAATCTACTTAAATCTTGATTAGTTGAAATGATTTTCTAACAAAAACAAATGAACAATAATTTTTTTATTGTGTTAGATTAACAAATAAATATAGTCTAAATAATAGAACAAATAAATATTTTTTATATAATCAATATTTACTTATTTTATATCCAAAAAATATATACAACATTTATTTCTACAAGTTTGTATTATATTATTCAAACCGTATAATATACTGATTGTATTATTCATATTTGACAATTGCCAGATATTTAGTTATACTTATCCATCATGAATTATGATTTTTCATAAGAAATTAAACAAAATAAATACTAATATTTATGAAAAATAAAATGAAATTAGTAATTATTAAATTCATATTCAAATTATGTCTAAAATTCTACAATTTTGAACCTGTGAAAATCTATAAAAATCTAATTTACTCAAAATATTAAATTTTAATTGTTAAACTAAAAAAGTATAAAACAACATTTATTCTTTAATGATTAAATTACCCAAATTATTTTAAGCTGCAAAATAAACTGGAAATAGGGAATTACAATTTTTAAATTTTGGAAAGTATGATGTATAAATAATTTAATATTGTATATCATGGTTTTTCATTAAATAGACAGATTTTATTTAGTAAGTTTTAATTTTTTTGAATAATATTATATGTAAATTGATTATATTTGAATTTATCCAATGATTTATATTTTACTATAGTAATTTTTTGATTTATTTTAATATTGTTTAGATTTTATCAGATTATTTAAAGACTTGAAATAAATTTAAGATTTATTTGATAAGTTTTAGGATTTATTTCATAAATTTTTATTTATGTATATATTTTTTTTGTAATTTTTGGATAATTTTAGAATTATTGAATAGATCTACTATGCTCTCTTAAATTTATTTAACGTATTTTGTATTTTAAGCTTTTAATTTTATTTTGTCAGTCTAATCAAATAATACTTAGACTTATTTTATAATATGCTGATCATTAAATAAATTTTTAAATCATAGAATTTTTTTAAATAGAAAAACTTAAGTTTTTGAATTAAGGAAGTATCAAAGTAATTTTACCTTTATGATTAGAATTTATTCATATTATGTTGATAGTGAAAATTTGATTTACCTAAAAAAAAGTGTACTTCTTTAAATTTGAAAATTATAATTTAGTTGTCAAAATAATATTACCCAAAGTAAATCATAGCATTTTCATTGCAATTTGTTGACATAATTAAATTACTATTTTTTATTACTCAGTCTATTTTTAATAATAATTTAATATTTCTAGATTTAGAAAGGTGAAATGAGCTGGAAAATTTTCGTACTACTATTTATAAGTGACTCTCTCTTTATATATATATATATATATATATATATATATATAAGATTTAAATTAAGCTAATTATAAATTAACATGATTGTTTTTATAACTATCGAAAATAATCATACTGATTAAATATTATAGACAAGTATCCGTGTCCACATACCTATGTGTGGAATCAAAGAGATTCATTTTGTTTTTCTATATCAATAGCCTGAAGGAACTTGGTTCAATGAAACTTAGAGGGTGTTTGGCTGAGCTTATAAGCTCTTAAAAACAGCTTATAAACTCTTAAAAACAGCTTATAAGATGTTTAAGAGCTTATAAGCTCTAAAAAAGCTGTCAGAGAGCTTATAAGCTCCTTAAAAAAAAGTACCTTCACCCCAACTTTTTTTAAAGAGCTTATAAGCTCTTTATTTTAAACATTCAAAAGACAAAAATATTCTTAATAATTTTACAAGATATAAAAACAACTTATAAGCTCAACTATTTTATTTTACAAGATATAAAAACAACTTATAAGCTCAACTATTTTATTTTATCCAAACACTCTGACAAATTATTTTTAAATCAGACTGATCTAAAGCTTTTATGAGCTCAACGAGCTGATCACCTGCCCAACAATAACAGTAATATCATCAAGCTTTCCACCTGTCCAGATTAAACAGAGAACCAACTGTTAGCATCATCAAAACCAATGATGAAAATTAATTAAAGAAGATGTTTTGATCAATCAGATGAAGTCCTGCCTGTTAACTTCATCCCCATAATTTTCTTCCACCAAGGAACATCAAAACCCTGCTCATCAACATCAGATTCTTCATTATATTATATAGGGCAAAATGCAAAATCGGTCCTGCAACTATAGCGCGATAGCAAAATGGTCCTTTAAAATTCACATTTTGCAAAAATGTCCCGTACATGTTGCAAACTCTCAATTTTGGCACACTTTGCAAAATAGTCTTGTAACTATATGAAAATCTCAATTTTGGTACTAATTTCACCGGATTCAATCACGTGAGCGGCACATGTAACTCCCAATTTCCGATGACATTAGGACCAAAATTGATATTTTCATACAGTTACCGGACTATTTTGCAAACTCTGCATTTTGCAGGACTAAAATTGAGATATTTACATAGTTACATGATCTTTTTGCAAAACTTAGTTTTTACAGGACCTTTTTGCTACCGCCCTTTAGTTACAGGACTAATTTTGCAATTTTACCTATTATATAGCATGCAAAATTCTCAGAGTACCCCAATGGAGACGATACAAGTCACTATCTCACCTGAGTTCGAGCCTCTTGTGAATAGGGAGACTCAAAACTGGAATCCTTTGAATGGTTATACGCCAAATTAGCTAATGCCTTTGCTAGCAACACAAACATAGCTTTCAGAAGAATACAACATATAACCATTCTTCAAATAAAAACTGAGTTTCAATAGAAACTAGTGTTCTAAAAAGCGCTAGGCGCTAGTCGGGCGGCAGACTGGGGCCTAGCACCTAGGCGGGGACTAATAGGGGTTAGGCGGGAGCTAGGCGGGGCCTAATCGAAAGAATAACGTAGGCGGACAAGAGGGGTCTAGCACCTAGGCGGGGACTAATCGGGGTTATACGAGAATTTTTGGAACAGTGCTAGAAACATCATACCAGCATTAGAAACGTTATCACATGAGCTGACAATTGAAATAATTTCTCGGTCAAAAACATTATCGAAAAGCCCATCTGATCCCATCACAACTGTATCCTCTTCCATTAACTCAACAGTAGTCACCTGTTTACAACATAAACATCTAACTATAAAAAAAATGCTTTCGCTTCTTTACCGTCTGATTGGAATCAATAATAGTTAGGAATAATTACAAAAACACCCCTAAGGTTTGGGCTAAGTACAAAAAAAACCCAGAGTTCTTTGAAAATTACAAAAAACTCCTTGAAGTTTAATTTCGTCTTACATTTTTCCCAGTGATATTCGAAAACATTTCAAAAAACCCTCTTACTTTTACAAGAATATTACAGTTATCCCCCTAAAATTAAGACGAAAAGAAATCTGAAGGGATTTTTTGTAATTTTGAAATTAGTTGGGTTTTTTTGTAATTA
The DNA here is from genome assembly GCA_016081115.2 of Rehmannia glutinosa. Classification (NCBI taxonomy): domain Eukaryota; kingdom Viridiplantae; phylum Streptophyta; class Magnoliopsida; order Lamiales; family Orobanchaceae; genus Rehmannia; species Rehmannia glutinosa. The sequence continues at coordinate 1,386,595 of CM071924.1, forward strand.
ACACAAACCCCAGGGGTGTATTTGTAATTATCCCTAATAGTTAAGAGGAAGCTCTAAGACCATTGTGAAGGATGACTTGAATTCGGTACCGTGGCATCAAGGAATGTCTGACCAATAGCCTCTGAACTCAACTGGTATGGACAGTCAAAATAATGTTCTTGTGGAGATGTAGAAAATATAATTTGACCTATATATAATAACAATATTCAAAACAATTACTCGAAAGAGAAACAATAAAAGGCGGAAATTGAAATTAATTACCTTTGCGTATGACCCTCACGCCACAGTCCCCAACACTTGCAATCTTCAATATCCCATTCGTTTCCAGCATTGCAACAACACTAAGAGGGACGAGAAAATCGTTTTCAGATAATTTTTGTTATGAGGAAACAACGCATAATAGCGATTACATAAAACGTTTCAAATAACCTACGTCGTGGCAGACCCAATGGAAGTGGTAGCAGCATGAGCTTTCCTTATCAGACTTCGGGGATCATAATTAACCTATAAAATTAGTTACACAAAACATTTCTTTACACTGTCATATGTAGGATTAGACCAACAATTACAAGAAAACAAAAAAAAAAGATGATCATATATGATCAGAAGAATATATTAGAAAGAACACCTCTTCATCTTCCACAAACCTAGAGGCATTAGCCATCAACTCGCACGAGAAGAGAGCAGGATTCACATCTTTTTCAGCCCAACTGCCAAGATTCAAACTTCATTATGAGCATAAGTGTTGGAAAATATTATAATGGTTACAACGGAAAAGAGATGACTTACAAAATAGAAACATAAAATTACAAGAAAAGTAAAACCTAACTATTACAATTCTTGAATGGATTCCAACTCCAGAAGCATGAATCTGACAGAACTTGAAAAACAAAAGTCGAGTCGAGTAGAACTCTATCCGCAAGACAAATACGTCCCGGCTAGTGCTCGCGGAACGACGTAATGTCCCCAAAAATAAAACGGTTTTACCTCCTTTGTGTACAGTAGCACCACTGACACAAAGGCACCATTCGCGTGGCCAACTTCGTGTATTAATTTCTTACTCATCACCGAAATTCGGTTTTGAGAAATATAAAATACTACGAACTTGAGTAGATTAACAATTTACAATTTAATTCCTCCAGAATTAAATTCTTAGCCACCGAAAATTTGGTCAAAACCAGGTCGGCGCCCACTTTCTCAAAACCAAATTTCCAACAATAAATTCTAAGACTACATTGCATTGTTCTTCATATCATACAGAGCACCATATAAAATTAGTAAAAGGCAAAGAAGCATGTTATCACCCAGAAACACCATCAGCCACCGCAATGACTCCACCACCGTGGCTACTCACGAAAAATGCATCTTCTCCACCTTTCTCAACCTGCAGAACCATGGGCGTAGCCAGGATTTCCGGTCAAAAATATTTTCGTTTCGACAGAGTGAATGTCGGACTAATATTTGAAAAAAAATAGAAAAACAAGGCAAATAAGAAGATTGTATCTTGCAACAATTTTTTTTCGAATGTTCATAATCTCCATTTATGGTTTCTCTAGAATGAACTTTTTGGATAAGTGATTTATCCAAAAATATATTCTAAATTCACTACCAAACAACTAATATTATTATAAAATAGACTTCTCAATACAAAAATTCATTCAAAAATACTCCCAAAAAATCAAGTTTGGAACATATATCTCTGCATATAACAAACAATTGCATGACAATCATTTATCCACCCATATACCTTGTCGGGATGTGGAATAAGGTGGGTTCCAACACTCAAGCACACACCTGCCTCTGACCTACAAGATATTAACCAAAATCACCAAGGGTATAATCGGAAATGGGACTAATTAAATGATGAATGGTGGATTAGATGGAGCAAATGTTTTTACCCAACAAGATTGGAAATAGATGATGGTGCACAACAAACCAACTTCTTGGCTTTGTGAACAGAGTCATTTAGTCTGATTGTGTTGTAAGCAATAGTGCTCAAAGGCCTCAACACTGGAATTGCCATTTTCCATCTTCTTCTATCTCACCATCCTAAGATAAAATAATTGCTGTTGTACGCTTCTCATTGCTCCACGTCAGACAACAAGAGGAAATATGATAGGTATACCTTTTTCAAATAAATATGAATAAATATACCTTTTTATATAAATCCAAGGGATAATTACAAAAAGTACTCGTAAGGTTTGACCTAATTAATTACAAAAAAACTCAGCTAATTTTAAAACTTACAAAAAATACCCCTGAGGTTTGAAATATATTTCAAAATCCCCTTCATATTTGTAAAATCATTGCAGATTACCCCTTAATTTTAACACTAAATCAAACATCAGGGGTGCTTTTTGTAAGTTTTAAAGTTAGTTGGGTTTTTTTGTAATTAGGTCAAATCTCAAGGGTACTTTTTGAAATTATCCCTAAATCCAAATGTACATATACATATTTTTTTTTATTAATAATTTATATTTCCAAAATAGTGAAATATGTATTATTGTAGTAAGTAAGAATAATCAATACATATTTTCTTCTAGTGTGTTTTAAATATTATTAATAATCCCAAGCTAAATAACGCGATTTATATAGTCCTAAAATATTTTAATAGAACTAATAGGGTGTGCTTTGCTTTCACTTTGTTACATCAATAATATTGATTAGCCATTAAAGAAGAAGGTTTACTAATGTTATGTTTTGGACTATGAATCATATTGAATAAATCAAATTAAAGTAAACGAAGTATAATATATATGACTAAATAGTTACTGTTATGTTATGTTATGTTTTGGACTATGAAGGTTTATTCATTTTGTTCTAAGATTAAATTTTTATTTAAATTAAATAGTTAATACGTTGTTTTTGTTCATTCATCTTTCATATGTAATTTTTTGTGTATTTATTATGTTTTGCTTTAGTTTTTAAAATTTTGAATCACTTAACGTACAATATTTTAAAAAATAATAATTTGATTCATTCAAATCAAAAAAGAATGTAAATCAAATTTCGGGTATAAATATTCAAGATATATTAAAACTTAATTAGATATAATCATTTTTATTAAGGATAATTCTTCCAAACATTAAATTCTAATTTGGTTCATGGGCTACTAGTTATATTAGTAAGTTCAAGAGGGATAAATAGGACATAGAGCCAGGTTCAAGGATATTATTGTACACTACAAAAAACTTATAGTTTATGGATAGAATTTATCGATGGAAATGATCGTGTCAGGAAATTTTATAATTATGTATAAAATACTGACAAAATTAAAAATAGTATTTCCCCCGACCAATTATCGACAAATCAGTTACATTTTTAAAATTTACCGATAGAAATATTTTAGCTATTTACCAACGGTTTTGAGATTTTATTAGTAATTTTTTACCTACAACGATTTTGCATAGACTTTACAGTTATTGTGATGATTATCTACATATTTTTATGTTATAGTGGTATTTTGTCCTTTTAATAATTTAACTCCAATATATTGAAAACCCAAAAGAGGGGAGAAATATTTTCTTAGTCAGACTGTCAGATGAAGTAAACTGTATATTCTCATTGATGATTGAGTGGCTAAGATAGCATCAAAGAATATATATACTTAACGCTAGTAGTTCAAGTGATATCGCTCATCTTTTATAAATTATAGAAATATTAATTAATGTTCGAATCTTGTATTTTTCGGTTCTTTGAAATTTATCACATCCCTCTAATTACTATTCTCAACTTATTATAAAAAAACAAAGAATATATACTAGAGGGTAAAGTGAAAGTCACCCTTCTAATAAAAGTCAAAGTTTCTAGATTTTGCATGAGTGTTTTTTTTTTTTTCCATCTAGTTTTGCTATTTCCCACTTTCTATGTTATTTTCCAGTTTTGTCGGCTGTATTTTGCCCCTTGTCATCAATGATTTGTATTCCTGTAAAAACGAAGAAAACCTTAAAAAATATAAAGACGCCAAAAAAGAAGTAAGAAGAGCAATATATGAAGCAAAAACCAAGGCATATGAAGATTTCTATAAAAAATTAGATACTAAAGAAGGAGAGAAAGATATATATAAAATAGCAAAATTTAGAGAAAAACAAACAAGAGATCTAACCCAAATTAAATGCATAAAAGACGAGAATGAAAACATTTTAGTGAAAGACGAGGACATAAAAGATCGATGGAAGAGGTATTTCAATAATCTTTTTAATGAACCGAAGAGGAATGAAGTCACACTAGGGAAACTAGGCCAATCAATCAATAGAAACCGTACTTTTATCGTAGGATTCAACTTCATGAAACAAAAACACTAAACTAAATGAAAACTAGCAAAGCGGTTGGCACAGATGATATACCAATTGAAGCGTGGAAATGTTTAGGTGGAGTTGGAATTGCATGGCTTACTAAATTATTTAATGTTATTCTAAAAACTAAGAAAATGCCTGATGAATGGAGAAAAAGTATATTGATACCTATATATAAAAACAAAGGGGATATACAAAATTGTGCAAATTACGGGGGAATTAAATTAATAAGTCATACAATGAAACTATGGGAAAGAGTTATAGAAGCAAGAATAAGAAATGAAACTAGTATATTAGATAATCAATTTGGCTTCATGCCGGAAGATCCACAATTGAAGCTATACACTTAATTAGACGATTATGTGAACAATATAACAAGAGAAAGCAAGATTTACATATGGTTTTTATTGATCTTGAAAAGGCATACGATAGAGGCAACCGTGATATAATGTGGCGCGTATTGGAAAAAAAGGAATAAAAATAGCCTACATAGATGTCATAAAAGATATGTATGATGGTATAACAACATGTATCGGACACCAACAGAATATCTAGTGAATTCCCAAACACTATAGTTTGCATCGGGATCCGCCTAAGCCCGTACCTTTTTATCCTAATAATTGATGAAATCACTAAACACTTACAAAAATCCATCCTGAATGTATGTTATTTGCGGACGATATAGTTTTAATTGATGAAACAAGGGGAAGGAGTAAACGCAAAATTGGAAGTTTGGAGAGAAGCACTCAATCAAAAGGTTTTACTATAAGTAGGGCTAAAACAGAATACATGGAATGCCGCTTTAGTAAAAACACCAGAACAATGAGAGGCGAAGGTTAAAATTGATGGACATGAAGTGAGTATAACAAAGAGTTTTAAATACTTAGGATCTATAATTGAAGAGAACGGAGAAATCAATAAAGATGTCACACATAGGATCCAAAGGCGGGTTGGAATAAATGGAGGAGTGCATCTTCTATCCTTTGGACCGTAAAATACCATTAAAATTGAAAGGAAAATTTTATAAAACGGCCATACGGCCCGCAATGCTTTATGGAGCGAGAATGTTGGGGCGACTAAATATGAACACGAACAAAAAATGAGGGTAGCGAGAGATGAGAATGCTAAGATGGATGTGCGACACACTAGATTAGATAGAATAAGAAATGAACACATTAGAAACAAAGTGGGAGTAAGACCACCATAGACGAGAAAATTAGAGAAACATGATTAAGATTGTTTGGACATGTTTATAGGAGACCTTTAGATGCACCTGTGCGACGTTTAGAAGGTAGAGAATCACTTACACAAATCAAAAGAGGAAGAGGTAGGCCTAAAAAGACTTGGAAAGAAACTATTAAACATGACATGTTATACCTAGAAATAAACGAAAATATGGCTTATGATCGTAAACGATGGCGCGATATGATCCGTATAGCCGACCCCACGTAGTGGGATTAAGGCTTAGTTGTTGTTGTTGTAACGAAAGGTATTTTCCCCCTTGTCATCAATGATTTGTTGAAGTAGTGATTTTATTCTAATCTTATAAAAAGTAAGCATAATAATCTTGTCAAAAAGATTGAGACATGTCAATATCAATAGAAATAAAGAAAACACACAAGTATTTTTATCCACCCATTATAAAGCAAACTGCTTTGAAAAGAATCAAGGGTAAGATATGATGTTGGAAAAGAAGCAATCAGACAATCACTTTCTGATTCTTTTTCTTGATCTTTACATTTCCATAATAATCCGTGACAGATGTGTGAACATGTAACCATATTACACAACACATTTAGTGTGTAAAGGCGAATCTAGATGACCAGAAATTTAGTGTATTCATTTAATTTTGATTTAAATGTTTTATCAAGTTTGATATTATGTGGCTTAGATTACTTTTCTTTTTTCTCCAACGATAGATTTTTTTATTAAAAACTCCACCCAAAAAACTTACATAGTTGCCAACTCGCAAAAGCCTCGAGCTCCTTGCACAGACAATTGTCAAGGAGGGGAATATACACACAACAAAAACTAAAACACTCTCACCCGAGGAGACTAAGTCACTTCCTACGGGAGACTTAGCCAAATAGTCGCAATACACCAATAAAAACTGGGCACAAGCAACCAACACATACTGCATAACAGACAAAATTGATCCGCCTATGAATTTCGTAAATCAATCGGGAAAACAAAAGACAAAAAAAAAAAAGAAACCAAGAAAACTACAATAAATTCAAACAAAGTACGAAAAAACTGAATAAAGGGAAAGAAAAATCAGCATCTCCCTCACCCAGATCTACTGCTGCAACTATCACCACCACGTGCAGCTGACCCGCTGCCAGCCACCACTGGTCCGCCTCCACGAAAAAATTCCAAAAATCCGGATCTGAGTCATAGGAGAAAAACCTCTTGAAGTGGGGAGTTTGACCGGCGGTAGCCGTCATCGACGACCGAGCGCCCCCAACAGGAAGCTGGTGGAGTGGGGAGGGAGGTAAAATGGGGGAAAAAAAAAGGGGTTGTGTTTTAGAGAGAATTATGTGGCTTAGATTACAATTTTTCGTTTTCTTTTTTGAGTAACTTAGATTACAATTAATTATGGTTTATAGGGCGATTTTCGAATGGATTTGACCAAATTTAAGACTAGTCAAACAAAAAGTTAGACACAAGATCAATCTTCCCCGCATCTTGAGAAACCGCCCTGGCCAGACTCAATACTCCATGTAATATTTATCTTATTAATATTGAATTACTATATCACCCTTCTCATTAATAAGAGAAATGATGAATTTGTCTTTATGGCCAGCCATATTATGGCCATTTAGATTTATCCAAAAGATTTAGATATACAAAACCATCAAACATGTAACATTAATAGAATATGCAGTACACAATAAAATTCACATATTAATATGCCTCATAACTAAAATATAAGATGAATTATAGTGGTATGGAAAGATTTTATATTCACTTCAAAAAAAAAAAAAAAGATTTTATATTTACAACACATAGGCAGTATTATGAAACAAAAATGATAAAAAAATATATATAGTGGTGTTGCTACTTCTTGAAACTTTATTGAGGGACATATCTAAGAAAACAATTAATTTAGAGTTGAAAAATATTCCGATGGAAAAGGAAAGACTGATTTTTACTTACTATATATATACTTTTGCGTTCATATACCTAAAATTATTGGGAAGTTTGACTTTGCATGTTATTTAAGATGAAAGTTTAAACAACATAAGTTATGTATCACTTTATACTTTTTGTCTTTAAAAGTATTTGTTGAGATCGGTAAATTGATGTTATCATTATTTAGATAATTAAAACAATCAAGAAAATAGTGTTTTACTGTTTTGATTAATTAAGTGCTACCTTGCCACTCGAAAAGAAATATGCTATTTTTACGGGAGTAATCAGTCAGCTCGTCTATCCGTAGCCTAATTTTTTTCCATAACTCAACTATTTTCTCCTTTAATTCTTTTTAATAGAAAAAACGAGATAAAAAAGAATTGAGGTGCACCCGAGGCCGAGTAGGCCCCCCTTGAATCGTCCATGGCTATTTCATAAAGGAAGAATTTCACAATGAGACCTAAATTAAGGAAATATATTATTTTGGGTCTTAAAGTAATGAATTTACTTAATCTGGGTCCCTTTATGAAATTCTCTATTTCATAAATATTTTGATCTGTATTCTTATATAGTCGAGCAATTTTTAATTACTGTACACCATTTTTTTAATCTTTAATCCTAGTTATTTGTTCATTTTTTTTTTCTTATAATATTAAGTTTTCAATCATGGTTCAACAAGAAACATTAAGAAAATAAACGAAATGTCTAAGTTATTTGCTCATCTTTTTTTTTCTTTTAACTGACACTATACATTAATCAAGTGAACATTGAGAAAGTGAACAATAATATGAGCTTATATGTATAAGGGTGTAAATAAGTCGAGTCGAGCCGAACATGGTATTGTTCGAGTTTGTTTGAATTTTAATAGAGCTTCAAAAATTATATTGGAGCTTGTTTGATTATTAATAGAATCGAGCTCGAACGAGCTTTGGTCGAGCCGAACACGAATCGAGCTCGAGTAGCTTGATATTTTTACACATTTTATTATTTTTAACTAATCGCGTCAAACTCGAGCCGAGCTTTTATCTTATAAAACAATAAAAATGTGTTCAAACCTGATTCATTATGTTAACGAACCGAGTTCAACGAACTTTTATCTATCGATCTCGAATCGAGTATCGAGTAGCTTTGTTCGTTTTTCTGCTCTAGTTATGTAGTAGATTGTCATGGCTCGCGTCATACCTGATGAAATCACAAATGTTAATCTCCTTCTGATCAATTATTAGCTTTAAAAGAATGTATTTTCTAACAGCTTTTTTAATTATAATAATAATAATAAAAAATAATCTCTGTTGTGATTACCCAGAAAGTACCCAAATATTCCATGGGATGGACTTGGACTCTTGTCCTCGGCCCGGTGACCAACCACATGGGTTACAGCTTGGCCCACAAACCGTCGGCTCGGCTTCACCATCAGCTTAGCAGCCGGTGACGCCGTTGACAAGGTCAAAAGTGGCTGACTATGTTTTTGTTTTGATCGTTTTATTAAGACATGTGTTGTAAGGGTGAATGATCCGGATTCGATCCCATACAGGTGCGTGTGTCCCCTCCCCAAGTTCCCCCCATTGTACTCAAAAAAAAAAAAAAAAAACAATAATTTGAAGCTTAGACGCGATAATTTTCAACCTTGTTTTGAAAGCATTCAACCTTATTTTGAAAATGCACGCCATACTTTCTTAAAACCAACAGCAAGTTTTTTCCAACCTTATCTTTTTATTATTTAATTATTGTATTTTTAATTAATTAGTCCTTAATTATTAATTATTGGACAAAAATATAATTATTGTTGAATTGTTGGCCTCGAAACCCAAGCTGCAACACTAATCCCATGAGGTCCATAGTCCCAAATATAAATAGTCAATCTCCTCTCATATGTAAGTTAATATGAGCTTAAATACTCAAATTCTACGTAGTTTTATCTAATCTCAATATCATTATTGACTTAATTATTAGAGGGGCTTCATTAAGACAGCCACATGACTCTTCTAACTCTTTGTTTATGTTGTAGACCAGTTCCCATGCTTAGAGTATTACTATGTGTGCAGGGGGAAGACCTACTTGGGTGAGGAGGGGTATCCCCCCCCCCCCCCCACAATATATTTATTTTTTATATGTAAATTTTGGGATTAATTACATTTGGCCTCCCTATTTGTAAACAAGAAAAAGTATGTCAATTGTGAGTTGTAATTATGTAATTTGGGATATTTCACAATGAATATTGACAATGTATTTGATACAAATCAGTCTTGTAAAAATCAGCCTAGATAGCCGCCTAAGCGCCCCTAGGCCGAACTGGTTTTGTCAAAATCAGTACAAAAAATTATTTTGACAAACAATTGGGCCTAAGCGCTTGCCTATGCGGCAAAAAAATCGGGCATAGACTGCAAAAATTGCTCCCCCATTATCGAATGCTGGTTTCCGCCGTTGTATGTAGGGACCTATTATGCAATACCCCCAATCTCAAATTAACTCGTTAGGTCAATATAATCCGTACATGCAGTGTACTACTTATGTGCTACATGCATAGAAATGTCATAGTAATATTCATTCGACTTTGTAAGACATTTTAGTTATTCCGCTTCAGAATCCCTCTCACCATACTAGTTATCGAACCCCTAGCTTACGCGGTTGATATACTGAAATAAGAGAATTAAATCAGGTGCTATTATATCAATTAGAACTAAATGTAACCTCCAACTATACTATTAGGAAAAAAAATTAAATTTTCAAATGAACGTCCCTCTATTCCAAAACCATGTTTCATCTCCTATTCCAACCGTGTGGATGATTGACACGTGTGTTATACTTACCATGTTTATTTTCAAGCATAAATTGTGGGGTTCTAATATGGTAAGTGTAATACACGTGCCAATCATCCACACGGTTAGAATAGGAGATGAAACATGGTTTTAGAATAGAAGATCCCATCCGCAAATTTAAAACTCATCCAACCAGTCTACTTAAAATTTTGCACTAAAAAGAATATCCCTTGAATATTCTTCATTATTTCAACACAAAAACTATTTTTATTACAAATCAAATATTGTTAACATAGTATTATAAATAATTATCTACTTAATTATTGAATATATGTTATTAATAAATGTAATATATACTACATTAAATATAAATAATATAAATAAAAAATTCAAATATTAAGAGTTGGCGCAGGATTTGGCATCCGATTGGAGATGGCCAATAGTGTGAGATATATTACTTGATGAACGTTGTTCCTCATTAGAGGACACCAAATCAAATTCATTTGGTTAGAGTATTGGAGCCGTTGTTCCTCATTCAACACGTCTTCTTGGATCTTACCTATAAAACTTCTTTTGAACAGTGACAGAATATTGATTGAGAGAGGACAAATCGGTGAAGCCTCATCCTCTTATTATTTTATTACATATTCACAACCAAATATGACAAATAATGCTTATCTGAGAAAGTACTCTGTAAATTTGACTAGTTTACCCATATGTTGCATAAAATAACACATCAAGTTATTGATTATTAAAATGTAAAATTCCGCATTCTTAAACTTCATTTCTTGATACGAGTGCATTTTTTTTTCTTTTTTTTTTAATTATGTTCTGTTCGAGAACATAATGCATAGAAAAGTTCTATATTTTCTATGAAATTTACAAAATAATTGACACTTACGTTGGTTTTAGCATAGAGGGTCATTACACGACATGATTGCATCAATGATTCTTGTCTCTCTATCGTCCATCATTAGTTTCGTGCCGGGCTTATATTGAAAAATATGACCAACCAGAAATAAGAAACTTGAATTGAGAGAGAAAAAAATTCAATCCATTCGGGAAATTCCATCTTTCGGCATTTAAGTTTTATGACATATACAAATGTTAAAATTCAGTTACGAAGTGTTGTGTCCCTTGTCTACTCTTTTAAATTATAGTTCAAAGCTTCTTTCTGTGTATAAATAAATGTTTCACTCAAAACTTTCGGGGATCCCTCTTATTATGTTGGCCTCCCATGTTTGTGTACTTTCTTCGGTCCGTAAAGGCAGAAACGAATATTCAAAACAAGCCATAACTAGATCTGTTACCATTTTGCCATAATAGTGAATTTAGCATTGTTGAAAACTTACAATAAAAACAAAATAAAAAGTATATCTGGAGGCTTAGTATGTATAGAACACTGTAGAATCCGAGAACAATCACAAATTTCTGATATACAAACACTAACATGTTTCCACATACCCGATCAAAACACATACAGTTGCCACAAAGCAAGCAATGCAACTCATAGATACATAATATAATCAGAAAACTAACGTAATGAGGATTTTATTTCCAACAGCATCAAGAATAAAAACCACCACGTGTTTACATTGTAGTACACTATAGAACGGAAGAAATTTTTATTGAACGAATAACTAAGCAATCCCAGGTCGGAGCATACACAATGCACAACAGATACTAACTACAAATGCATTATAGCTCAGTTCTAATATTCTATTTAATTAACCGGCCAAATTGATTCGCATTAGTTTGAAGAAACTTGATAAAAGGCATGATCAGTAAGTACATCCCAGGCCTTTTACCAGTTACCAGTTACCAGTTATAGAAGCTTGTGAGAGACACATGGACTCGTGAATATTTATTTCCAGCAGACACACGAAAGTGTTAGATAAACAAATCAACTATGCAACCAACCATTACCCAGACATTTATACTCATGGATAATGTTACGAATAGATAGCATTGGCTAATCTTAACCAGCATTCGTAGACATCACAAATTCAAAATTTTTACAACTGAGCATGAAACAATTGGAGAAGAAAATGTTTTACATCAGCATAATTAAAAGAGATACCTAGAGATTCTTATCTCCAGCAGTGTGACAACAAAGTCAAATACTCGAGCAATAGAAGTGCAATAGCAGTGCAGAGTGACTGCAGCACAAGTCATCAGATATTCAGAACACCTGTAACTGAAATGGATCCCTGAACATATCTTAGCCCGTAAATAAATCACAGAATCTATTAGACTAAAACTTGCCTCGAGTTCTACCCTTTTAACATAAAACATAAATTTTAAAGCTCCTTATCGGGATTTTCCTAATTTAAATGTATTAAAAAAAACAAAGACCATTTGTTCAAAAATATGAACAAAACATCTGACTAGATCTTCTAGCTGCAAGCTAAAAAACATGGGCATGAGCACAAATTAAAAACCAACTAATAGGCGCAAAGCCCATTTACTCCCTATCATGATTTTCCTAACTTGAATGTATTCAAAAAAACAAAGACTAATTATCCAAAAGTCTGAAAAGAACATCCGACTAGATTTTCTAGCTGCAGGTTAAAAATCCTGGTCATGAGCACAAATTAAAAGCCAACTACTAGGCACAAAGCCCATTTAAGCATGGTCTCACAAATTGCTATAGAACATATGCTGAATTCTAGATAAACAATAAAATCTAGCAGGAGAAATCTTAAAACGCGAAAGGCCATTCTAGACTAAAACATAAAACCAAAATACATTTCATACAGGATAAGATGTCTAGCTTAAAATAGACAACATCTCAATAAGGTTCTCTAGTTGATTTGGTTGAAACAAACTTAGCATAGAGCTTAAAAAAAAAAACACAAAGATCTAGGATTCTTCGGACCGTCTAGAGATCATCTCCTTGCTAGTACTTGGAAAATCTAGTCAACTTTGAGCCACGAGAAGCAATAACCAAGAGACATGAAAGAACTCCTACAAGATGCTTATGGACATCTACCTGGCATAAGGATGGTATCGACTACTGCCACTATAGCCTGCCCTACCTCCATACACCCCCCCTCCTGCTCCACCATAACCAGCACCAGGGCCAGACTCATAACCAGCACCTGACCCAGCCCCACCATAACTCCCATAACCACCACCACCACGGCCATAGGCACCTAGCCCACCGCCATATCCCCCACCAAAGCCTCCACCATAAGAACCAAATCGACTAGAGTAGCCAAGTGGACCATCTCCTCGATAACCAAATTCACTACTACCGTAATCCCCATACCGACCACCAAATTCACTTCCATTGCCATATCCTCCATAGTCACCAAACCTACCACCAAGACCTGATCCCATTGACCTATAAGAAGCAGGGCCGAAACCGCCACTTCCGAAACCGCTATAGGAGCCGCTGAAACCACCGTAACTATCACCATAGGCACGTCCCCTAGATTCACTACCATATGCAGGACCAGGTGTTTGGTTTGAGGGTTTCTTTGGTTCAGCCTTCTTGATCTCAACCTACAATAAAGAAGCAAGTTAACCTAGAACTCCCACCTGCAAATAGTTTGACAGCTAATACTAAAAATTACAAGCTATGATAGGAAGCCTACATCCTGATTCCATCATAGGATTAGTATTTTACCAAAAGGTTGGAAAAACCACTAAATAATATAATGGTGCCCAGCAAATATAGCTTTAGAATATCATAAGTCATAACTGAAGCACTAGAAAGGATTGCCATAGGGCTATTCACGAGTGACACGGCTTGATCGAGCACAACCAATGTCATAAGAAACTCACCTGGGTACCGGACATATCAATCATATTTCCATCAGATAGGAGATTATCAACGACTTGTTCGTTGTCGAACACAATAAATCCAAAGCCACGAGACCTCTTGGTCACATGATCTCGAATAATCTCATGCTCAACCACCTTCCCATACTTTGAAAAGAAACCCTTGAACTCGTCTATACACAACAACCATTTAAAGCAGCCGGTAAATTCAGAGAGTTAACAGGGTTAGCATCAAAGAAGAGCAAATAAAACATAGTAAATTTAAAAACAAATATGTGCACCTTCGGTAACAGAAGTGGGGATCCCACCAACAAAAACCTTTTTTGTTTTGAAATCCTTGGAATCACCAGACCCTTTTGGAATAGTTCTTTTAATCTCAACCTGGCCAACACACACTTAGGGTAAGTTCAGCAAAAGTCAACACTTGAAAACAAATGTAAGTAGAAAAGGCGTTGTTCAGAATTAATAAGTTTTCTTTACATTAAACTTCAAGTTTCAACAAACCAAGCACATTTTGAAGAGAGATAAATGTTCCATCTGAAACCAGCAACCACAGTAAGGGATCACTAAAAGTCACACATGCAGGTCCTACTATTGTGCCTTAAATCACACCAGGTATACTAATGTGCTGAAATTGAATGACAACAGTAAATTCTCCATATGTCGCACACAGCCTCTTTAACACATGTTGATATTTATGTCCAGACATGTACAGCTCAATATGCAAGCCAATTTGTTTAAACTAGGCCTATCATCTCAGCAATAATGTGCCATTCAAACTTTAGTTGAAATATAAAAGAACTAACAAGAAACCTAGTAATCTTACAAGTTACAAGAACCACCTATTATCCACACATAACATAACAAGAGGAGATTAAGATCCTATAACAGATGTAGGAACTGGATATCATTCAATCATTAACAAACCAAAAACAGTAAATCTCAACATATCCCAATATACCTGATTACTTATGACGTTACAAAAGAACACATCTAATTTACTGTGTAAAAAGAAAAAAGATATGCTATTCAACTATATCTTAGAAACATTTCAACTACATATATAAAAACAAAACCACAATACATAGTCAACAATTTTTTTTTTAAAAAAAAGCTCACTTGTTTTCCATTAATGATATGTGTTTCCGCGATAACAGTGTCAACAACAGAAGGGTCAGCATATGTTATGAAACCGAAACCCCGAGGCCGACCAGTGTGCCTATCTTTCATGATTACTGAGTCCGTTATCTCTCCATACTTGCCAAAGTACTTCACAAAAGTATCTGCAAAAAATTTCCGTTCACGAAAACAAAATAGAAAAATTACAGGATATTAATAGATGTTTTTATATACAAAAAACTAAAACTGAAAAAAGAAAACGAATTGAAAGAAAACCCAAACCTAAAGTAGTGTCTTTCGCGAGACCCCCGATGAAAATCTTCCTGTTTAATTAAAACATCAAGACCTATCAGCTAATCCTCAACTATACACACATAAATACAAACAATACGTGAATAGATAGAAAGAGATAGAGAGAGACGAACCCAGGGCTAGCGCCATCACCGAAATCTGACCGCCTAGAACCCATTAAAGGTTTTGAATTTTACAGATCTGAGAGAGTAGATGTGCTAGGGTTTGGGGTTTTCGACGTTAAAGGGGAAAAATCAGAAATAATGATTTTCTTGGCGTTTATATAGGCGGCGAAACAAAGAAGGGAGAAGCTTCTGGACTACAAATAAGCCTTTTGTTATAGCTCTAACACTTCTTTTTATTTTCTCTCGGATCTTTTGTGTATTCGCACATTGCCCCCGATGTTTTAAAGTCCCAACTCTAAAGCTATGTTGGTATTTGGGATTTATTTTGGATTACTTTAAAGTTAATTGTTTTCTTTTTTTCTCTTTCTATAAATAAAAAGATAAACATGCTTAACAAAGGGTGACAATTCTGGGTATTGGGTCATATTCATTTTCAACTTTAGGTCAATATCTGTTTGTGTTTAAAATACATCAAAAGTTAAGTAAAATATAAGATAACTATGTTTTAAGACAAACGGTAACATAGTGTTGTTGGAAAAAATGGGTGGATGTATATCGAAATGGCTACAGAAATAGTATTAGTATGAAAACGAAATGTCAAGTCAAGGTTAGACTCTTTCTCTTTAAGACGAGATTGACCCGCTCACGATACGTACGGAAAATGACAATCGTCTCCAAAAATATAACGACAACAAACTTGCGATAGTTGCACTACAAATCGCAATAACTTCGAACTTTTAGTATTTATGAACTCTATGTTGACTTATGCAGAATGTATGTAAATTTCGAATTTTTCCGATGCAAAAATGAGTTATGGGGTCCTCCTATTTATAGAACTTCGGATGCCTCTTCAAATTGTGTGCAATCGCTAATTCAGATTGATCAGGACTGTCAGATCGCGTCTTCTGATCAACAGTCGCGATCTGATGGTCTAGATCGCGTTCTGATGAAGGTACATATCCCTTGGCATGCACCCTTGCACACTGGACAATCATGTCCGGTCGCCACGGTGCGCTCCGCCAAAGAATAACAATCATGTCCAATCAGCATCACGCGCGTGCCGCCATTCGGACGACTCTGCCAAGCCACTGCCACATGAGTTGTCATGCCACGTCACCGAGCCACTGGACCGAATCCTGGTTCGATTTTTCAAAACTTCAAGGCTCCTCAAAGCATATCGCGACGATGCGAAGTACAAAGTACCCCTCTAAAGCACCAAATGCGACCAAGTGCGACGTGCGCAGGCCCGGGCCCCGGCTTGAAGTGTTCTTTGAGCTAGCCAAAAGCTAATCAAAATTGACTTGGTCCGAAGCTCCACTTGATTACTCATTACTATGGGTGAAGTTCTATATAAGGTAGCTAATTTTGCTCCTTATTTCCTATGTGGGATGTGTCTTTTCACATTTCCACCCTTTCACATTTCCAAATAAAAATGTCTTTTAAGTGGCTTTATCATTTATTTCAACACTAAGTAAATAAACCCACTTAATTAATTGGTCAAAATCAGGTCAAAACTCAATTTATCATAAACCAATTTCAACAAGTGGCAGATTCATATTAGTTGTGTCTGTATTCGTGTTCGTGTTTCTTGTGTTTGTGTTCGAGTTTCCCTCAATAACTTTAGGTCGGGTTGGTATCGTGTTATCATATCGTGTCCGGGAACGCCACCCATAGGCTTAATAGTGATTTCAGTCCTTAACTCTTAGTGGTTGACAATTGTTGTCCTATAACTTCCTATTTCCTGATGTGGTAATTTTGGTTGGACGATTTTGCTCTTAGTCAAAATATCAATTTTAGTTCTATAACTCTTTAGGTTTGACAATATTATACCTATAACTTTTAAGGGTTGGCAAATTCAGTCATTAATTTCTAGATGTGGCTATTTTCTAATTGGAAAATAGACAAATTAGTACGCTAAATTTGCCTGTTTTTATATTTAGTCCGTCATATTGTCAAAATTTGATCTTAGTCCAAAATATTTTCAATGTATTCACATTTGGTCCAAATTTGGTTGGGCAAATTTAATTTGGCTGACAATTGCTGATGTGGCGTCTGAACGTTTGGGATTTTTGGCCATTTGGTTGTTGACTAAATATTTTGTATCTATCTAAGTAAATAAAAAGAATAGACTATTTTAGGCAAAAAGTAAATCAAAATATATTGGAAGATAAGATCTCTATATTAAGTATTTTACTTTTATAAGTGTAACTCGAATCCGAGTTACAACATACCCAGTTATTTTTTTTTTTCCAAAAAACTTTGAATTCACATAGCTTTTTCGTTTTAAATCTGTTTTGCATGTATAATATATCAAATTAATCATCTTTTCGATATCTATAATTCAACACCCATATTGCATATTTAAAAATGAAAAATACAGGTTCGATTTATTAAAAAAAAAGTTTGAAAAAAAAGAGTAAGAAGACATAGAGATAAGTGAAAGAGATAGAAATAACCCAAATATCAAACAAACATGCTAGAAGGGTATGGATGTCATTTTACACCCCAAAATGGCTAAAAAAGATGTGTTTGAAAAAGATGGCTAAAAAACATCTTGGTTTGTTGGGAATGGCTAAAAAAACCGATTGTTTAATTTATCTTGGGCTAGCTACAAATTAAAATTATAAATAGGTGACATATTTATCAATGAAATACAAATACAAGTCATTTTTAATTTCCACGTGTTATCACCTTATTATTCCAAGACATGTGCCAACGTCTGATTCTCCCAATTCCACATGGCGACTTCATATTTATCCATGTCGCAACCCTATATTATATATATTGTAAGTCCAAGCGGCTACGATAATCTAGAGGGGGTGAATAGATTATCTACATCTTTTCGATTTCGCTCTCTTTTTACAATTGAATGCTTAAACACAATGATAAAGGTGCGGAATGAAAACAACACACGTCGATTTAAAGAGGTTCAACCCACCTAGGGCCTAATCCTCTACCACCCCAGTATATCCGGGATGGATTTCGAAAAGAAAAAGAATTTTATTAATTACCAAATTAATACAAATTCAACTTACAACACCTTGAAGAGCACCACACTCTTCTTCAACACCACCTTTGGAGATTACCACAATCTCCCTTTGAAGATTACCACAATCTTCCTTCAACGACACATTGTGAAGATTACCACAATCTTCAACCTTGAAGAACACCAAATTCTTCAACACTTCGGTAAGAAGATCACCACAGTCTTCTTCACCTATCACCTAGATCATCCAAGTGTGTTCTTACCACAAGAACACTCACAAGGATATCTTGTGTTTGAATGATAACCAAAAATCAAGATTACAACTCAATAATGAATATTACAATTTGAGTGCAAAGTGTAATCAAGAATAGTCTAGACCTCAAAGATGTGAAAGTGATAAGCTAGACAAATTTACAACAAGAATAATAACAATGAAAGACCAAGTATATGCTTGAAGTGTATCTTGTTGTGTTGAATCTCAATTGTTGTTGTGGTTGCTCCAAAACTTCCTCTATTTATAGGAGATGATTGATCAAGCATAGGCTCCTCTTGGGGATTGAAAATCTACAGAAAAATACAATTAAAATCAAGAATATAGCTGTTAGAAATCAATCCCACAATTTAAGGAAATGTGTCTGCTGTCAAACGATCATATTTTTGCTGTCAATACATAGGGCGACCGGTCGCACAGAAATAAGAGAAATAAGAACACTTTGAAAAATTTCAACAGGGCGACCGGTCAACGAAGGCTTCGACCGGTCGACCCCTGTCTCAACCGGTCCCCCTAATCAAAAAACGAAGAGGTTTTGTTCTGTTTCAAAATGAAACTTGCAGTCACTGGATCCGATCTTTGGGCGACCGGTCGACGGACTTGGTCAACGCCTTTGAGGGCGACCGGTCGACCTGCTTGTTTTTACTTCCGTCTCATTTTCTATTTCTAAAAACATCTTCAGGTACAGGTTGCCCTATAGGGCGACCGGTCGACCACGAGACAGAAATGTTGTCCAATTTTTGTCGAAAATAAAACTCAAGAAATACTCCGAAAATTTAGTAAAAACATTTTAAACCAATCGAGAGTATTTAGACAACATTTAGGAACCTGTTATAGGAGTAAAAACCCATTGATATAAAATCATTAAAAGTGTTGTCCATTATTATCAAAAATAAACTTGAGGAAATACTACGGAAAATATTAAAACCATTTTAAATCATTTAGGAGTATTTGGACAACCTTTAAAAACATTGTTTTGGTGATAAAATAAAATCATCAAAATTAAGATAAAAACATGTATCAAACAATCTCCCCCTTTTTGATGATTACAAACCAAAACAATTTTAACCAAAACTAAGAGAGCAATTTTAGAAATAATTTTCCGGTAAAAACATTTGACCGTTTGGAAGCAACCAAAATTTCCAAAGAAATTAAAGCAACCAAGTAGGGAGTAAATGTATTCAATAATAAGCATAAGCTCCCCCTATCAACAAGCATATCAAGAATAATGCAAAAGCAATTTTCCATAAGCTAAAAGCTTTAGCTTTTACAAATTGTTTAAGAGCTTATAAGCTCCCCCTGTCACAAAACATCATTAGACAATAATATAAGTCCATCAAGCAACAATTGGACTAAAAACGAATCACAACTTATGGCTTTTTATAAGCCATAGCTTATAGCTTCTTTTCGTTAAGCTTATCTTAGCTTTTATGAGCTAATGAGCTTATAACCTGTTTCTCCCCCTTTGGAATCATCAAAAAGAATGTTAGCACGATAAATACATCATATATTCATATCAAAGTGCGCAACAAAACCGATGTATCGAGCTATTTGAGCATTGAAGCTTATAAACCAAATAGGAGGGAAAAATCGAATCATACGACTTGTAGAGGTTTATGAAAACTCATTTGATAAGCAAAACATGATCTCTATAAATGTATAAGACTTTTGAAATCGAGAGAATCATGTAGGTGATGAATTTTTCATTGAAACGTTTTATCGAACACTTGGCGGGCCAAAAATTGAGAAAGATATATATAGCCCTTGTAAATGAAATCAAGCCAAGTTTTTCATCACCAAATGCAATTTAACAAATGTCAATCATCAACAATCAATAAGCTTATCACAAAAATATATGAATTGCATTAAGAAAAATACATATAAGCCACAAACTCAAGGTTCAACCCATTTGAGCTAAAGATAGTGAAATTCTTACCATTCAATCGGTAAAGACGAGCAATGATGATGATAGTCGAGCTAGATAATCCCCAAAATATATAATTCATGCATCAAAACTCATTTGAAGTGAATTGTGTGTGAAATTTGCAAAGTGGACGAAAAATGGCCAAAATGTGTCAAAGTGACGAATGTTGAAGACAGAACCATTTTAATCAAATTATAGCCTAGGCGGCCGGTCGAGGTTGAGGGCGATCGGTCGACGCGTTGAGGGCTACCGGTTGCCCTCAACCCTTTCGACCATTTCACCACTGTCGGTTTTTCCAAAATCCGAATTTTCAACCAAAAATCCGATTTTTCGCCCTAAGTTTTAAAAACGTGCAAAATGCAAACGTAGACCTCATTCAATATACATTATGTCATAATCAAGCTCGAAATGAGGTAAAATACTCGGCGTTAATGATCAAAAAGTCCATGAGTTATCCTTGAGACTAATTAAACACATCTCAAGTTTTTGTTAAAAAATCACAATCCCTTAAAAATATATCGAATCTCAATATGTTTAGTTCGATTATGACGAACCAAATTTTGAATATGAATAACCGTATAATAGATACCGAACTTGTTATCCTGAAAAAATAAGAACGTTTTAAAGCTTTGGATACAACAAGTCATACGAAGAAGTGCCTTTCAAATATTTGAAAATTTCTTTTAATGACACTTTTAATGAGATTCGTTGGGATAGTTTTTTGAAGTCGAGCATATAGACATAAGGCATATGGAATGTCGAGTCTATAGGAATAATACAAGAAAACATACCTCGAATTTGTTTGTCGACCGACATGTCTCTCTCAACCTTTGTCAATCTTTAGTCATAGAGGTTGAGATATTTCTTCTTTCTTCAATGCCTAACTCCTTCAATAGTTCAATATAACCATCTTCTTGGCATTGAATAATTTGAAGTCCAAGCAATAAATTGAGCTCCCCCATCATGCTCATTTCAAGTACATCTTGCATCAACTTGAAAAAATATCTTCTTCTTGAAAATACCTTCGAGCTACTAACCTTGCCTTAGTTCGACCAATGTTGCCTTGGTCATCGAGTTTGTTCCGGAATACCCTTTTTGCATTTATAATCATTTGTGATGAAAGACATGGCATCAACTTCCAAGTATCGTTTCCTTTTTAGCTCCTCTTGTAATTCTAAAAACCAATCTTCATCTTGAAGTATCAATTTAGGAATTTGTCTTCTTCATCATTATTGGGCATCCAAATGATCTAAGGTGTTCATAATAGAACATTTACATCCAAATATATGGAGTATTTCCTTTTCTACACAACTCAACAAACTCATTAACGACATCTCTTATATAATCAAGAGAAAAATAGCCCAAGTGTAAAAACATGTCTCAATCATCAATCACAAAATATCTTACATAAGAGCATAGTAGAAGTAGACACTACATATATAGACCATGAAGCAAGGAACACATACTATGCATTTAGAATATCATCAAGAGTCTAATAAATCATGCAAGTTCAAATAAGCTTAAGAAAGCTATAAAAGGTCTCTTTGAAATTTGAAAATCCGATAGCATATAATTGAAACCTCATTTAAAAGAAGTATTTGAACAAAAGTTGACAAAGCAAATATGTGCAATCAAATATCGAATAGTGTCTTTCAAAAAATCTAAAAATCCTCTTAATGACACTTGTATGAGATACTATAAAAAACAAGCACATAGGCATATGGCAATACATATATCGAGTCTATAAGAGTAAAAGTAACACAAGTAAACGTACCTCGATAATTTATGCCTTTCTTGACAAAATGGCCATTTGTGAAAATATGTAAATCCTACACAATTCTTAAAACAAATCTAGCACAAATCATAATGATAAAAGTGTAGGCTAAGAGATATCACAAGTAAGCTCATGCCATAAAAATCCATAAGAGATGATAATACACTTTAGTCTACAAAAATGCACAAGAGTTTTAAAAACATCATATAAGGTCTCCTTTTTCAAAAGAATTTTAAAAACAAACATATATATTGAAGACCTTAAAAAAATCAATACTTGAAAACTCATGTTGCAATAAAGACACAAATAAAAACATGCATAACAAAATAAAATGCATATTTTAAATGGGGAGATACGGGTTACCAATTACGCCATTTCCATGGGTTGTGCCGTTCCCATTGTTGATGATATCTTCCCCTTGAGAAGTCACTTTGTTGATGATGGCTCCTTTGATTACTCCATTTCCAATATTTTTGTCCTTCCCACCATTTCCAATATTTTTGTCCTTCCCATTGTTGATAGTCTCTTCTTCTTTGAAAATCATCTTGTTGATGATGTCTTTGCCATTTCCATGGATTGTGTTCTTCCCATTTTTGATTATATCTTTTTCTTGGAATTTGGCTTTGAAAATGTTTTCTCCTTTGATCAAATGAAATGGTCATTTGATGTCTTCTTTTAACGTATATCTCTTCTCCGATCATTATTTCTCCGGGTACCTAATACAACATTATTTTGTGGTACCCTCAAGTGATTGGGTCCTTTAGGATTAGCTTTGAGACTTTTAGGTCTCCAAAAATGATTAGAACTATTTCTAGCCCGACAAGTATTAGCCGTATGACCATTTTTACCGCAATAAAAACAAGTAATAATTCTAGGAGCATAATGACCAACGTGCTTAGAGACTTGATTTTTTTTTCATGTGATTGACACCCTTAGTCTTATGATCAAGTTCTAGTTTCGAATTATCACAACAATCAACAATATTGGTCATTCTATCGGTACTCAAGTTGGATTTAGATAAATCATTTTTCAAGCAATTTATATCCTCAACAAGAGTACTATTTTCTTTCTCAAGGTTTCTAACCTTGTCAAGAGTGGTGGTGTGAGCACATGATAGTGATTCATAGAAAGTAAATAAACTATCCTTATCATTTTTCAAAATATTGAATTCCTTTTTCAAATTTTTGTATTTAACAAGTAAGCTTTAGAATTCATTTTGAAGTTCATCATAATCATTTTGCAAATCACTATAATCATTTTGAATGTCAATATTATAGGAAGTAGAGGGTTTAAGACATACCTCATTTTCTTCATTGATGCCCATAAAACAATATTCAACTTCTTCATAATTGGAAGTTGTAAGAGGCTTGTTCATTGGATATGAACTTGTATCCCTTTGAGAAGAGGATGCTTTTGTTTGACTCCTTTCATTTGCAAAAACTCCATAGATGGCTTCTAATTTTTGCCATACTTCATGTGCCGATTTTATTCCTACAATATGTTCATATACCAAATTAGTAAATGAACAATACAAGATATTGAGAGCTTTACCGTTTAAGGAGATGATTTTCTTTTCTTCATCATTGAGCTTTTTGAATCCTTTTGAGTTTTGAGGTGTGTGGTGTATCTTTCGTCGGAATGGATTCTCCGTTTATGACAGTGTTCCAAATGTCGAACCCGCAACCTTGTAAGTAGCATTCCATTATTTCTTTCCAAAAATTAAAATTTTTGGAATCAAATAGTGGTGGCTTGGTGGTGGAGGTGCCGGATAGATGAGCTTCGTTTGTAGCCGTCGATCGTTTCTCTTCACTCGCGATGTGAAACGAGCTTGCCAAAGAGTTTGGCTCGGATACCACTTGACAGTCCAAGCGGCTACGATAATCTAGAGGGGGGGTGAATAGATTATCTCCATCTTTTCGATTTCGCCCTCTTTTTACAATTGAATGCTCAAACACAATGATAAAGGTGCGGAATGAAAACAACACACGTCGATTTAAAGAGGTTCAACCCACCTAGGGCCTAATCCTCTACCACCCCAAAGATATCCGGATGGATTTAGAAAAGAAAAAGAATTTTATTAATTACCAAAATTAATACAAATTCAACTTACAACACCTTGAAGAGCACCACACTCTTCTTCAACACCACCTTTGGAGATTACCACAATCTCCCTTTGAAGATTACCACAATCTTCCTTCGACGACACCTTGTGAAGATTACCACAATCTTCAACCTTGAAGAACACCAAATTCTTCAACACTTCGGTAAGAAGATCACCACAGTCTTCTTCACCTATCACCTAGATCATCCAAGTGTGTTCTTACCACAAGAACACTCACAAGGATATCTTGTGTTTGAATGATAACCAAAAATCAAGATTACAACTCAATAATGAATATTACAATTTGAGTGCAAAGTGTAATCAAGAATAGCCTAGACCTCAAAGATGTGAAAGTGATAAGCTAGGCAAATTTACAACAAGAATAATAACAATGAAAGACCAAGTATATGCTTGAAGTGTATCTTGTTGTGTTGAATCTCAATTGTTGTTGTGGTTGCTCCAAAACTTCCTCTATTTATAGGAGATGATTGATCAAGCATAGGCTCCTCTTGGGGATTGAAAATCTACAAAAATACAATTAAAATCAAGAATATATCTGTTAGAAATCAATCCCACAATTTAAGGAAATGTGTCTCACACAAAACGATCATATTTTTGTCAATACATAGGGGCGACCGGTCGCACGAAATAAGAGAAATAAGAACACTTTGAAAAATTTCAACAGGCGACCGGTCGACGAAGGCTTCGGCCGGTCGACCCACTGCCTCAACCGGTCCCCTAATCAAAAAAAAACGAAGAGGTTTTGTTCTGTTTCAAAATGAAACTTGCAGTATCGGTCGGCCATTTAGGCGGCCGACCGACCATGTTTGTTTTTTACTTCCGTCTCATTTTCTGCTTCTAAAAACATTTTCAGTACGGGTTGCCCTATGGGGCGGCCGGTCGACCACGAGACAGAAATATTGTCCAATTTTTTGTCGAAAATAAAACTCAAGAAATACTCCGAAAATTTAGTAAAAACATTTTAAACCAATCGAGAGTATTTAGACAACATTTAGGAACCTGTTATAGGAGTAAAAACCCATTGATATAAAATCATTAAAAGTGTTGTCCATTATTATCAAAAATAAACTTGAGGAAATACTCCGGAAAATATTAAAACCATTTTAAATCATTTAGGAGTATTTGGAAAACCTTTAAAAACATTGTTTTGGTGATAAAATAAAATCATCAAAATTAAGATAAAAACATGTATCAAACATATATTTCATATTGTTTATATATAATCTAAAAGATAACAAATAATACAAAAATCAGGGATTTTATCTATAACAATTTATTTTTTCATAAATCAAAAATATTTTATTTATAATTTTGTACAATCTATATGTAAGTCCAAGTGGCTACGATAATCTGTGGGGTGAATAGATTATCTCGGTTTTTCAGTTTTGCCCTCTTTTCGAATAATCAAGCAAAGATGAAAGCTAAATGCGGAAAATAAACAACACACGTTGATTTAAAGAGCTTCACCCCACCTAGGGACTACGTGCTCTACCACCCCAAAGATATCCAGGGATGGGTTTCAAAAAGAAAAAGAAATTTTATTAATTACCAAAATTAATACAACACCTTGAGGATTACCACAACCCTCTTACAACACCTTCAAGGAGATCACCACAATCTTCCTTCACCACCTTTGAAGAGTACCACACTCTCCAAACACCTATAACCTAGATCACCCAAGTGTATTCTTACCACAAGAATACTCACAAGGATGTCTTGTGTTGAATGATGACCTAAATCAAGATTACAACTCAATAATGAATGATACAATATGAGTACAAGTGTAATCAAGAATTGAAAGCCTAGACCTCAAATGTGTGCAAGTGAAAGTGCTAAGGCTAATACAACAAGATATATGAAAGTGTTTGCTTGTTTGCTCTTTGCTTGTGTGATGTGTTGTGTCTTATTGTTTGAATGAAGCCTCTATTTATAGGAGATGTCTTGCTTTGATTTCTAGACATAGGCTCCTCCTTGGGGAGTGATTTGCTGCAAAAGAAACCATTTAAAATCATCAATATAGCTGTTAGAAATCAATCCCACAAATTAGAGAAAAGCTGTCTGAAAATACAACGGATAGTTTGCTGATAAAACAGGGGTTCGACCGGTCACGCAGAGATAAGTTTGAAATAAGTTTTCTGCGATTTTTACACAGGGGGACCGGTCGGAGGGGGTGCGACCGGTCGCCCTTGATCTTGACCGGTTGGGGTTGATTAAAAATCGAAACAGAGAAGATAGCAACTTCAGGAGGGCTCCCGTGCACGGTCGCCCGGGGTCGACCGACGCCCAGGGTCGGCCGACGCCCTACTGTCACAACCACCCCGGTTGATCGGTCGCCCTCCTTAATTTTTCCTACGTCCATTTTTCTGTTTTAAAACTCAACTCAGGTACGGGTTGCCCTATAGGGCGACCGGTCGAGCCTAAAACAGATGTGTTGTCCAACTTTTTATCGAAAATAAACTCCAAGAAATACTCCGAAAAATAGTAAAAATATTTTAAATCGATCGGAAGTATTTAGACAACATTTGGCGACATTGTTTTGGTTTAAAAACACATTTGAACAAAATCATCAAAATCATGATAAAAACATTTATCTAACACTATGTATATAATCTAAAAAAGTAAACTGCTCTAAAAAATGAAAAATATATTTATTGGATATATAATATATTTTTGATTAATAAAATTAATTAATTATTAATTAACCAAGTGAAATTTTAAACGCCAAAAGAATAAATATAAGTTATTACAATATACAATTAATTTGTGAAAATGGTTGTAACAATGTAATTAAGAATTATAAATTTTCGTTATTTTGACAAACTAAAATTAAAAAAAAATAACTTAAACTAATTAAAATTAGCACAAATCTCGTATAACACGCGAGTATTTTTGAAGTATTACATACCACATCTAATATACCAATCAATATTCTCATCCCTCGTCGTTTCTTTTCTTTTAATCTTCATTAAAACTCCCTGAAACCCTAACCATGTCCTCATTTATAACAAAATACGGCGAAATCATGATTTACTTTGGCACTCTAATAGGGGCCTATCTTGTGACCCATTTAATCCAATGGCTACAAAATATTATATATAGAGATACTCAATATATCGCCCGTTTTTCAAGGTCGTCCAACCCACGACCACGACCACATCCATCAGAGCAGAAGCTGTTAAGCAGCCACCACAAATTGTCAAGGTAGGCACCGTCCAAGAAAATATTGGTGTCGTGCTTGTGTGGTGTTTTAATGTAGTTTTGCTTCTTGTTTTCTTTCTTCATTCTTTACTATAAATAGGGGTGAAGGTTGAAGGCAAAAACTACACCAACAAAGAGATAAATCAAGAGAGAAAATAGAGTGTAGGCATTTGGGGTGATCAATTTGTGTGAGACAAATTGTGATAAGTGCGGGAAAACACTCAAGGTATTTTTTGATAGCTAATAAAGTGGTTGTGCGAGTCTTTTATTCTTGGGTTTGGTCCATAAAACTCAAGGGGTGTATTTTTCTTATACCGGGAAATTCTTTATTAGTAAAGAACGGAAACTCGTGGACGTGGCGGGTTTTGCCGAACCACGAAAATCATTGTGTGCATTTTATTTTACATGCTGTTTCATTTATTTTTGCCATCATCTTGTTGGTGTGATTTGTCGGATATTCCGGATAAATCAAATCTCGGACCATGACACGCCTCCGTTGTGCCCAACAAGTGGTATCAGAGCCACTTGGTAAGCCGGAGAAGGTAGAAAATTGAGATTTGATTTTTCTGGATGGACACCGTGGCAATGGCAAATCCATTCAAGGTGCAACAATTTGACGGCAAAGGAAATTTCATTCTTTGGCAACGAAGGGTGAAGTATCTCCTAGTTCAACAGGGCCTAGCACTGGCATTGAAGGGATAGGAGGGTAAACCAATAGAAATGAAAGACGCACAGTGGGCAGATCTGAAATCGCGTTGTGTCAGCACAATTCGACTTTGTATTGCGGACAACATTATCAATAATGTTGTGGATGATGATTCTGAAGATTCAGCACCAGAGTTGTGGAAAAAATTGGAGAACTTGTATCTCGGGAAAAATTTATCCACAAAGTTGCTTCTGAAGCGGCAATTATATAGATTGAAGATGCTGGAGGGTGACAATCTGATGGATCACATGAACTAGTTTCATGGACTGGTGGATCAACTGGGGAAAGTTGGTGTAAAAATTGAGGAAGAAGATAAAGCCCTTTTACTTCTTACCTTTATCCCAGATTCATATGATAGTCTAGTGACGACGTTGTTGTACGGGAAAGACACACTGGACTTGGAACATATAAAAGCATCATTGTTGTCCCACGAAAAACAAAAGAAGGCAAACCAGGAGGAGGGACATGAATCTGTTTTGGCTGCTCGGGGCATGAATCGGAACGGGAGAAAATCTGGTGGTGGATCTGTGACCCGGCAAGGCGGATTCAGGACCAGGGAAAGGATATTGTGTGCTATCGTTGTCACGAGGAGGGCCACATAAAAAGGAATTGTCCTCGGAGAAAGAAGGATGATGACGGTGAAGGTGGCGGTGGTGATGCGGTGATAGCTGCGGGAGACGGAGATGTTTACACAGTCTCTGCAAGTATGGATACTTCTTCTCGAGATGGGTGGATTTTAGATTCGGGGTGCGTTATGCATGTGTGCTCCAAACAGGATTATTTTGATTCACTTCAATTGCAGAGGCCAGTAACTTTGTCCTTAGGTGATGGTTCTACTTGTAGAGTCATGGGATTTGGAGTGGTGAAAAACAAAATGGGTGATGGAGCGGATCGTACTTTGGGTGGTGTGGCCTATGTCCCAAAGATACGAAAGAATCTAATTTCCTTGAGCCAACTGGATTCCAAGGGCTATGAGTATTCAGCTGAAGGTGGAGTTGATAAGGGTCTTTTTATGCATGTTTTATGTGTATGTTTGAATAGAATTCGAGTTATTTTATTGTTAGTTTTGTAAATTTTTGATTGTACATAGTTCATATTACTCCGAGGTGATTTTATTGATGTAGATTGACCATTCGGGGCTAATTTTGGTGAATTTCGGACCATGAATTCATGTCAAAACATGCCGGGGAGTTTAAGGATGCAAAAACGCTCGATATTCCAAGCAAAACGCGTCATTTCGGGGCCTTTTTGGTCCAACACGGGCAGGGGGTGTCGGGCAACACGGCCGTGTTCCGCCGGGAGCTAAAAACTCGAATTTTTTGCAGAAAACAGCCCCGAACACGGCCTGGCCGTGTCGTACAACACGGCCGTGTCATACAACACGGCCTGGCCGTGTTGTACAACACGCCATGTCGGCCATTTTCGATTTTTTGTGCGGCCGACGGCCGGCCGTCTTTGCACTGGCGTGTCCGGACCTCTTTTTGCAACTTTTCTTTGCGGAATTTGGGGAAAACTCACCAACCAACCCATTTTGGCCACTTTTGTACACTTTTAACACCCTATTTTGTTGAAACATGTCTCCATGTCCCCTCCCTCATCACTTGAATACAAGAATTCACCAACCAACAAGGAAAATGGAGGCAATTGTTTAACAAAAGAGAGTACTATCAATGTATTGGTTGCCTATAAAAGCCACGGGTTGAAGTTGGGAGAGGGAATTGATTAGATACTCAGGAAATATTCATTGTATTCATTTCATTAAGTAGAATTGGGATCAAGGGGTCTTGGAGGAGAAAGCTTGGGGCAATATTGGAGAAGAAGGCTTGGAGCAACATCATCAATCAAGAAAGAAGTCAATTGAGATTTTGAGAAAGATAAGTACACCATGTCTACAATACTTAAATCTTCTTGTGTAATTTATTCTTTGGTCAAAATCATGTGTAGCTAAACTCCTAGTGTTTGAATGTAATGAACTCTAGAATGGATTTGTGATTAAGGTGTGCATGTTTTTAATAAAATCTTCATATTTTGTGTGATTCACTTATATTATGCTCCGTTCATTCGAATTGATATATGCGCAATATTGATTTGAAGTTTATTTTTCATCCGGAAATCGAGAGATTCATGGTGAAATAGAACCTATATAAGTGAAAAGAGTTGCATGCAATCCTAGATATAAGACGACATAAATCTTCCGGATTAGGGTCAAACCTAATATGGGAATTCACAAATCGTTATAATGTTGTCTTGGGGTTTTAACTAGAAAGAGATTTCGAGTTAATCAACTTGAGATTAGAAGTTTTTCGCCTGAGAAAGGGTTTAACTTAAATTGGGAATTTCTACGGTCCACAAGACATGAGATTTTATTAAAAGAGGTTGGTTTTTGCTTAAGGGCTTACGGTTGTATTTTTTTAACTTGTCAAATCACAAAAACATTCTGGAGGGATTTACATTCAAACACATTTCTATCTCTTGATTTCTTATTTTACAAATCTTCCTTCATTTTTACAATTTATAATTTGTTTTCCTTTTTCATCAAACAAAAACTCGAAAATTGTTAGATTAAATAACAAAAAGACGGTAATTATTAGTACTTACAATCCTCGTGGGAATGACACTCGGGACTCAATAATCTATACTATAAAACGATAGGTGCACTTGCCTACGGTTTTAAAGGTAGCTTTTGAGCCATCAAGTTTTTAGGCGTCGTTCTTGGGATTGTAATATTAAGAACGCTTTATTTTTGTTAATTTAATCATTTTTTTATTTTTTTACCATTATCTTTCTTTTTATCTATCTTTGTAAGTCTTGGTTTATACTTATCCTCTTTGTTTACCGCAGTGTATGCCTACTCGTCGCCGAAATTTGGAAGCGCAACATCGCCGGTAGCAACACGAGGAAGTACTAATCTTAATACACCACGAAGAGGATACTAACGAAAGTAAAGATTTCGTCATGGAGGATGAACAAAGAACTATGTATGACTATGCCAAACCATCCATGGACGGCACGTCATCCAAGATCGTAAGGCCCATTTGTTGCCAATAATTTTGAAATCAAACCAAATGTCATTCAAATGGTGCAACAATTCGTTCAATTCGACGGCCTACCAGACGAAGATCCGAATAATCATATCGCAAATTTTCTCGAAATTTGCGATACATTCAAAATAAATGGGGTCTCTGATGATGCCATCCGTTTACGCCTATTCCCATTTACTCTTGGGGGCGGGCTAAACAATGGCTAAATACTTTGCCAAAGGAACGATTACAACGTGGAACATCATGGCGAAAAGTTCCTTTTGAAATATTTTCCACCGGCCAAAACTGCACGATTGAGGAATGAAATCTCTTCATTCACTCAAGAAGATGACGAGACCTTGTACGACACTTGGGAGAGATTCAAAGAATTGTTGCGGAAATGCCCACACCATGGCCTACCTATTTGGATGCAAGTCCAAACATTTTATAATGGGCTACTTTCTGCAACAAGACAAATGATCGATCAAAATGGGGGAACTCTTAATAACAAAAACGCCGAAGCGCTCAGGATTTGATTAAGGAATGGCCATGAACGGCTACCAATGGCAATCCATACGAGGTAAAACTAACAGGTCGGGTTGGTGTGTATAATGCAGATCAAGTAGTTACGCTCGCCGCCGCAGTCGAAGCATTGACCCAAAAGATCGACGATCTAGCGGCTCCTAAACCACCACCACCGCATGTTTTATCTTGTGAAAATTGCGGAGGATTGCATAATCATCGGGACCGGCCACACACAATACCTCACGCTGAACATGTTGGATAAATGGTCTTATCATGATTTTGATGATTTTGATTTTACACCAAAACAATGTTTTTAAAGGTTGTCCAAATACTCCTAAATGTTTTAAAAGGGTTTTAATATTTTTCGGAGTATTTCATCAAGTTTATTTTCGATAAAAAATTGGACAACACATTTAATGTTTTTAAGACAATAAGTTTTTACATTGAAACTATGTTGTCCTAATACTCCCAATTGATCTAAAATGTTTCTACTATTTTTTGGAGTATTTATTGGAATTTATATCGGACAACATTTTTTTGTGTAAATGTTTTATTTCTTCAAAACTATATTTCTAATGTTGTCCTAAATACTCCCAATCGGTTTAAAATGTTTTTACGAATTTTTTGGAGTATTTCTTGAGGTTTATTTTTGATAAAAATCGGACAACTTGTCATTGAGGAGGTCGACGCCAGACCGGCCGTGCGACGGCCGTGCACAGGAACAAGTTTCGTGAAATGAAACTTGAGAACTCTCAAAATTATTCAAATCAACCGGTTGCACATAGGCTCGACAAATTCCTGGCCGAGGTGCACTTCGACCGTCGCCTGTGTAAATGTGTATTCTCATTTTCAAACTTCTATTTCTCGTGCGACCGTCGCCCTATGCTTTGACAAAGAAAAATTCTAACCGTTGTCGCAATGAGACAACTTTTCCCTAAATTGTGGGATTGATTTCTAACACTATAATCTTGATTTTAATTGCAATTTTTTTGTAGAAATCGATTCCAAGAGGAGCCTATCAAGTATCAATCATCTCCTATAAATAGAGGAAGAATTGAAGCAACACCATATGAGAGAAAACTACAACACAACAAGATACACTCAAGAATATACTTGTTCTTACATTGTCTTATTTCTTGTTGTAATTTGCCTAGCTATTCACTTTCACATCCTTGAGGTCTAGGCTTTTCTTGATTACACTTGCACTCTATTGTATTATCAATTATCGAGTTGTAATCTTGAATCTGTGGTTATCATTCAAACACAAGATATCCTTGTGAGTGTTCTTGTGGTAAGAACACACTTGGATGATCTAGGTGATAGGTGAAGAAGATTGTGGTAATCTTCTTGTTGAGGTGTTGAAGAGTGTGGTGCTCTTCAAGGGTGAAGATTGTGGTAATCTTCACAAGGTGCCGTTTGGAGATTGTGGTAATCTTCAAGTGAGATTGTGGTAATCTCAAAGGTGGTGTTGAAGAAGAGTATGGTGCTCTTCAAGGGGTTGGTGTAAGATTTTGTTGTAATAATTTTGGTAATTATTAATAAAATCTTTTTCTTTTGAAATCCATCCCTGAGATTTGGGGTGGTAGAGGATTAGGCCCTAGGTGGGTTGAAC
The DNA here is from genome assembly GCA_016081115.2 of Rehmannia glutinosa. Classification (NCBI taxonomy): domain Eukaryota; kingdom Viridiplantae; phylum Streptophyta; class Magnoliopsida; order Lamiales; family Orobanchaceae; genus Rehmannia; species Rehmannia glutinosa. The sequence continues at coordinate 1,420,240 of CM071924.1, forward strand.
CTCTTTAAATCGACGTGTGTTGTTTACATTCCGCACCTTTATTATTGTATTTGAGCATTTGGTTCGAAAAAGAGGGCGAAATCGAAAAGATGGAGATAATCTATTCACCCCCCCTCTAGATTATCGTAGCCGCTTGGACTTACAAGTGGTATCAGAGCCAAACTCTTTGGCAAGCTCGTTTCACATCGCGAGTAAAGAGAAACGATCGATGGCTACGAACGAAGCTCATCTCTCCGGCACCTCCACCACCAAGCCACCTCGGTTTGATTCCAAAAATTTTATATTTTGGAAAGAAAGAATGGAATGCTACTTACAAGGTTGCGGGTTCGACATTTGGAACACCGTCATTAATGGAGAATCCATTCCGATGAAAAATACACCACACACCTCAAAAGGCTTCAAAAAGCTAAATGATGAAGAGAAGAAAATAATCTCCTCAAATGGTAAAGCTCTTAATATTTTACATTGTTCACTTACCACTTTGGAATTTGATCATGTTGTAGGTATTCGATCGGCACATGAAGTATGGCAAAAATTAGAAGCCATATATGAAGTATATGCAAATGAAAGGAGCAACTCAAAAACATCTACTTCACAAATGGATACAACATCAAATTCAACAACATGGGATAAGCCTTCTACAACCTCCCATGGTGAACAAGTTGAACAATGCCTCATGGGCATCGAAGAAGAAAACGAGGTAAGTTCTAAACCCTCTACTTCTTATGACAATGAATTGCAAAATGAATATAGTGACTTGCAAAATGATTATGATGAGCTACAAGATGAATTCCAAAACTTACTTGTTAAATACAAAAATTTGAAAAAGGAATTCATTGTTTTAAAGAATGATAAGGATAGTTTATTTACTTCCTATGAATCACTATCATGTGCTCACACCACCACTCTTGACAAGGTTAGAAACCTTGAGAAAAAGAAAATAGTACTCTTGTTGAGGATATAAATTGCTTGAAAAATGATTTATCTAAATCCAACTTAGTACCGATAGAATAACCAATATTGTTGATTGTTGTAATAATTCAAATTAGAACTTGATCATAAGCCTAAGGGTGTCAATCACATGAAAAAGAATCAAGTCTCTAAGACGTTGGTCATTATGCTCCTAGAATTATTACATGCTTTTATTGCGGTAAAAAGGGCCATACGGTAAAATACTTGTCGGGCTAGAAATAGCTCTAATTATTGTTGGAGACCTAAAAGTCTCAAGACTAATCCCAAAGGACCCAAACACATGAGGGTACCACAAAACAATGTCATATTAGGTACCCGTGAAATAATGATCGAAGAAAATTTATACCGCCAAGAAGACATCAAATGACCGTTTCATTTGATCAAAGAAGGAGAAACTATTTTCGACAAAGCCAATTTCAAGAAGAGGATATAATCAAAATGGGAAGAACACAATCCTTGAAATGGCAAAGACATCATCAACAAGATGATCTTCAAAGAAGAAGAGACTATCAACAATGGGAAGGCAACAAACTTTGGAAATGGAGTAATCAAAGAAGTCATCATCAACAAAGTGACTTCTCAAGGGGAATATATCATCAACAATGGGAACGGCACAACCCATGGAAACGGCGTAATTGGTAAACCGTATCTCCCCATTTAAAATATGCATTTTATCTAGTTAGTATGCATGTTTTTATTTGTGCCTATATTGCAAATGAGTTTTCATGTATTTAAATTTTAAATTAAGGTCTTCAAAACTTATTTGTATTTTTAAAATTTTTAAAAAAGAAGACCTTATATGATGTTTTTAAAACTCTTGTGCATTTTTGTAGACTAAAGTGTATGATCATCTCTTATGGATTTTTATGGCATGAGCTTACTTGTGATATCTCTTAGCTTTACACGTCTATCATTATGATTTGTGCTAGATTTGTTTTAAGAATTGTGTAGGATCTACATATTTTCACAAATGGCCATTTTCATCATTATTTGTCAAAGAAAAGGCATAAATTATCGAGTATCGTTTACTTGTGTATTGCCATATGCCTATGTGCTTGTTTTTTCATAGTGTTTCATACAAGTGCCATTAAGAGGATTTTTAGATTTTTTGAAAGGCACTATTCGATATTTGATTGCACATATTTGCTTTGTCAACTCTTGTTCAAATACTTTTTTAAATAAGGTCTCAACTATATGATATCGGATTTGCAAATTTCAAAAGAGACCTTTTATAGCTTTCTTAAGCTTATTTGAACTTGCATGATTTATTAGACTCTTGATGATATTCTAAAAGCATAGTATGTGTTTCTTGCTTCATGGTCTCTATATATAGTGTCTATTTCTACTATGCAAGATATTTTGTGATTGAGGCATGTTTTTACACTTGGGCTATTTTTTCTTGCTTATATAAGCGATGCCATTAATGAGTTTGTTAAGTTGTGTAGATGAGAAATGAAGTACTCCAAATATTTGGATGTAAATGTTCTATTATGAACACCTTAGATCAATTGGATACCCTATGATGATAGTGATGAAGAAGATAAAAAGAGTATTAACAAACTCGATGACCAAGGCAACATTGGTCGAACTAAGCGAGGTTAGTAGCTCGAAGGTATTTTCAAGAAGAAGGTAATCGATTTTGATGTAACATTTGCACTCATAGCACATTTTGTAGCTATTTGCATTTTACTTGCCCATTCTTGTTTTAAGAAAATTTCAAGTTTTACCAAATGGATGTTAAATCCAAATTTCTAAATGGTTTTATTCAAGAAGAAGTCTATGTAAAACAACCTCCGGGGTTTAAAATTTTTCCAGGCCAAATGATTGTTTTTAAGGCCTTGTATGGTTTAAAACAAGTACCCAGTGTATGGTATGATAGACTTAGCTATTTTTGCTAAATGATTTTACAAAAGGTAAAGTTGATACTACTCTTTTTGTTTGTGAAAAAGGGCAATATTGTTTAAACTTGTGCATATTTATGAGAATATTTTTGGTGCTACTAATGAATATTTGTGCAAGATATGGTTCTCTAAGTTGATGCAAGGTGTACTTGAAATGAGCATGATTTCTTGCTTGGACTTCAAATCATTCAATGCCAAGTAGATGGTTACATTTCAAAAGAACTCTTGAAGGAGTTAGGCATTGAAGAAGGAAGAATCATTCCAACCTCTATGGCTATCAATGAAGAGATTGACAAAGGTTGAGAAAGGCATGTCGGTTGACAAACAAATTCGAGGTATGTCTTCTTGTATTATTCCTATAGACTCGACATTCCATATACCTTATGTCTATATGCTCGACTTCAAAACTATCCCAACAAATCTCATTAAAGTGCCATTAAAAGAAATTTTCAAATATTTGAAAGGCACTTCTTCTTATGACTTGTTGTATCCAAAGATTTAAAACGTTCTTATTTTTTTTTTTTCGGATAACAAGTTTGGTATCTATTATACGGTTATTCGTATTCAAAATTTGTTCGTCATAATCGAACTAAACATATTGAGATTCGATATATTTTTTAAGGGATTGTGATTTTTAACAAAAACTTGAGATGTGTTTAATTCCGTCTCAAGGATAACTCGCGACTTTTTGATCGTTAACACGAGTATTTTACCTCATTTCGAGCTTGATTATGACATAATGTATATTGAATGAGGTCTACGTTTGCATTTTGCACGTTTTAAAACTTAGGGCGAAAAATCGGATTTTGGATCAAATTTCGGATTTTCAAAACAGAAAAGAACCACTGGCGATCGGGGCAAGGCCGACCGGTCGCCCAAGCCGTCGACCGTCGCCCATGCCCTGGACCGTCGCTCGATGATTTTTTTGGCTAAAAATAGTTCTGTTTCGCAGGACTTCGCCATTTTGGCTTATTTTGTCCATTTTTCGTCCCCTTCATCGAATGCACACAAATTTCACTCAAAATTTGTTTTATTGCATACATTTTATATTTTGGGGATTATCTAGCTCGGTTATCATCATCATTGCTCGACTTTACCAATTGAATGGTAAGAATTTCACTATCGTTAGCTCAATTGGGTTGAACCATGAGTTTGTGGCTTATATGTATTTTTCTTGATGCAATTCATATATATTTGTGATGAGCTTATTGATTGTTGATGAATGATATATGTTATATTGCATTTGGTGATGAAAACTTGGCTTGATTTCATTTACAAGGGCTACATATATCTCTTTCAATTTTTTACGCCCGCCAAGTGTTCGATAAAACGTTTCAATGAAAAAAATTCATCACCTACATGATTCTCTCGTTTTCAAAAGGCTTATATATTTATGGAGATCATGTTTTGCTTATCAAATAAGTTTTCATAAACCTCTACAAGTCGTATGATTCGACTTTTTCCTCCTATTTGGTCTATAAGCTTCAATGTTCAAATAGCTCGATACATCGGTTTAGTTGCGCACTTTGATATGAATATATGATGTATTTATCTTGCTAACATTCTTTTGATGATTACAAAGGGGAGAAATAGGTTATAATCTCTTTAGCTCAAAGAAGCTAAGAAAAAGCTTAAAAAAGAAGCTATAAGTTGCGGTTATTGAAAGTCATGTTGTGGCTATTGAAAGTCATTTGTTGTGGATCATATTTTGTCCACTCTTGGTATATTGTGGTTGTATATGTTTCTTAGTCCATTAGTTGTAGTATGGACCTATATATGTTTCTAACGATGTCTCTTTGGCGGGGAGCTTTTAAGTTTTGATACTTAAGCTCAATATTGAAAAGCTAAGCTTTTAGCTTTTGATTTAGTTGCTTCTTTATAACTCTTGTTGTGCATGTTGATAGGGGAGCATTTTCTATATGTGTTTGAATATCTCTACTCCCATCCTTGTGTTTTTATTGCATGGAATGTTGTCGCTCACAACGGATAGTTCTCTTTAACCTAGGTAAAATTATTTTGTTTTCAAAATCGACCTCGTTAAAATTGTTTTGGTTTGTAATCATCAAAAAGGGGGGAGATTGTTTGATAAATGGTCTTATCATGATTTTGATGATTTTGATTTTACACCAAAACAATGTTTTTAAAGGTTGTCCAAATACTCCTAAATGTTTTAAAAGGGTTTTAATATTTTTCGAGTATTTCATCAAGTTTATTTTCGATAAAAAATTGGACAACACATTTAATGTTTTTAAGACAATAAGTTTTTACATTGAAACTATGTTGTCCTAATACTCCCAATTGATCTAAAATGTTTCTACTATTTTTTAGAGTATTTATTGGAATTTATATCGGACAACATTTTTTTGTGTAAATGTTTTATTTCTTCAAAACTATATTTCTAATGTTGTCCTAAATACTCCCAATCGGTTTAAAATGTTTTTACGAATTTTTTGGAGTATTTCTTGAGGTTTATTTTTGATAAAAATCGGACAACTTGTCATTGAGGAGGTCGACCGGTCGACCGGCTGAGCGACGCAGACACAGGAACAAGTTTCGTGAAACAGAAACTTGAGAACTCTCAAAATTATTCAGTGCAACCGGTTGCACATAGGCTCGACCGGTCGAGGTGCACTTCGACCGGTCGCCCTGTGTAAATGTGTATTCTCATTTTCAAACTTCTATTTACGTGCGGCCGCCTATGCTTTGACAAAAAAAATTCTAAACCGTTGTCAGGCAGAGACAACTTTTCCCTAAATTGTGGGATTGATTTCTAACACTATAATCTTGATTTTAATTGCAATTTTTTTGTAGAAATCAGATTCCAAGAGGAGCCTATCAAGTATCAATCATCTCCTATAAATAGAGGAAGAATTGAAGCAACACCATATGAGAGAAAACTACAACACAACAAGATACACTCAAGAATATACTTGTTCTTACATTTGTCTTATTTCTTGTTGTAATTTGCCTAGCTATTCACTTTCACATCCTTGAGGTCTAGGCTTTTCTTGATTACACTTGCACTCTATTGTATTATCAATTATCGAGTTGTAATATTGAATCTGTGGTTATCATTCAAACACAAGATATCCTTGTGAGTGTTCTTGTGGTAAGAACACACTTGGATGATCTAGGTGATAGGTGAAGAAGATTGTGGTAATCTTCTTGTTGAGGTGTTGAAGAGTGTGGTGCTCTTGAGGGTGAAAGATTGTGGTAATCTTCACAAGGTGCCGTTTGGAGATTGTGGTAATCTTCAAGTGAGATTGTGGTAATCTCAAAGGTGGTGTTGAAGAAGAGTATGGTGCTCTTCAAGGGGTTGGTGTAAGATTTTGTTGTAATAATTTTGGTAATTATTAATAGAATCTTTTTCTTTTTGAAATCCATCCCGGAGATACTGGGGTGGTAGAGGATTAGGCCCTAGGTGGGTTGAACCTCTTTAAATCGACGTGTGTTGTTTACATTCCACACCTTTATTATTGTATGTGAGCATTTGGTTCGAAAAAGAGAGGCGAAATCGAAAAGATGGAGATAATCTATTCACCCCCTCTAGATTATCGTAGCCGCTTGGACTTACAGAACATGCTAATTACGTTGGGAATCAAGGCGAAATTACCCAAGTAATCCTTACAAAGAACACATATAATCCTGGGTGGCGACAACATCCTAATTTCGGTTGGGAAATCAAGGCCAACCACGACCTAATCCCAATCCCGATCTACACACGTCTCCTGGATTGCGGCCAAATCAAGGTAAGCCTAACTTGGAAGATCTTATAACAAAGTTTGTGCAATCAACCGATACCCGATTCGGCGGTGGAAACATCCTTGAGAAATCAAGAGGCATCTATCCATAATCCGGAAAACCAAATAGGCGGTTGCGAAGATGATTTCCGAAAGGCCACAAGGTAGTTTGTCGGGTAATCTTGAGTCAAACCTGGGGGAGCACGTAAAGGCATTCACCATCGCTTTTCCACATGAGCATGATTATGCCAATGCCGCCATGCGAAATACGTGGAGGATGAGATGCCCAAAGAAAATCTCATGAAAAAGGAGGTTGCAGAATACAAGCCCAAGATCCCTTACCGGAGTCTAACCTAAGACGATAGAAGGGAGGACAAATTTGGTAAGTACCTTGATTCTTTCAAACAATTACATGCCAATAATCCATTTGTTGACCTCATTCAAAACATGTTAGGAATCTTAATGACATCATTCCTAGTGAAAATAAGCTTAACAAATTATCAAATGTGCAATTGAATGATAAATGTCCTTCCAATGAACTACCACAAAAATTTAATGATCCAGAAGCTTTATTATTCCTTGCACAATTGATGGTTTACTCATGTTGATAGGCACTAGCCGACTTGGGAGCTAGTATCAATGTGATGTCTTATGAAACATTTAAGCATGCGGGATTAGGTGAACTTAAACCTATTAGATGGACATTCAATTAGCCGATAAATCGATTAAACATCCTAGAGGTATTATTCATGATGTGTTAGTCAAGATTGATAAATTCGTGTTTCGGTCGATTTCGTTATTCTTGACATGCATGATAATATAGAAGTTCCCTTAATTCTAGGACGTCCATTTTTGGCTACCGCTAAATCTCTCATTGATGTGCATGATGGAAAGCTTACTTTGAGAGTAGGGGGTGAACAAGTTATCTTTAAAATTCCTTTGAGAAATCCTATAAATGATACTTGTTTTCCTATAAACTTGATTGAGACAAGGATAAATGATTCTTTGATTGATATGTCTTCTAAAAATCCTTGAAAGTATGTGATGTTCAATGTGCAAAAGTTTCCACAAATGAATCCCATTTTGAGAATAACATGCAGAAAAACATGACCATGAAGGTCAATTGTTCGAAAATCGATACGGGTAACGATGTTGTTCAAAGAGATAAATTTTTTCATAAGTTCAAGGCTCCGCCCGATTAAATCTTCACATTTAGGTGAAATGGTCCAGCTATACGACGTTAAAGAAGCGCTACCCGGGAGGCAACCCGATGTTTGTGTGCAATTGTTTTCATTTATTTTTATTTTATTTTATTTTCTTTCAAAATAATCACAAGTCCTTAGAGTCATTTTCAAATCATAAAAAAAAAAAACTCTTGAGCTTCCTCTTGCTTGTCCTAATTGACAATATTTGAGATTTCACGGTATTTGAGTTGTGTGTTGCTTAACTTTGATTAGGTATGAAGATGCCGTTGAAGGTCCCGTACCAAAACAACCCAATGGTCGCTCAACACCGATTCCACTATTGTAGTAAGGTCGTGTTTTTCCTTTTTCCACCTCTTTTATATCATTCTAATTTCTTTATTTTTTTTTTTTGAGTGTTTTGTGTGTGTTTGTCCATTTCTTTCTTTCACATTGAGGACAATGTGAATCTTAAAGTTGGAGGTGGGTACAATAACATTTTCTGAATGCTTGTATGCTTGTTTGTGAGAAATGTGTTTCTTATTTTTTTATTTTTAACAAATTGAATGTTGCTAGTCAATAACTTGGCCCAATTATACCTACATTAACTTGTTAATTTGTGTTTTCAAGGTGAAGCAATTGATTGTCTAGGATAGATTGACGTGGATGCGGGCAAAATTTTGACGAGATTTCCAACACCATAAATACTTGATGTGTTAAGGCATATACGACGATACTTAGTGCTATGAACTTCCGAGAACTCATGATTTAGTAGTGGTTAACTAGTTGTTAAACCAAGCTTGTGAAAAAAAAAAACGGACCAATCGAGGTTATACTTTCATCTATTTGTTGTTGCTTAGTAACTAGGAGCATTCATGAGCCCCATGTTTGTCTTTTACGTAAAACGGTGACACGAATATGAGTATGGGAAACCACCCTAGGAGTGTTTGAACATAAATTCAAAATATAAACCTAGTGGAAGCATGTCTCGAAAGGTCCCAAAAAAAAAAAAAGGAGAATGAATACTCATTGACTTCTCATTCCAATAAAGTTCAAGAAGCTTGGTTATATGACTAGTAGGCTAACTACAATGATCTATTGAATTCTTGTATTTTCATGGCATTATTGAATTGAAGTTGTTCATAACTATCAGTATTTGTGGAGTGATGATTTCAAGTTTGAATAATGCCTGCCGATATTACAGTATTTCTTGACAATCGACCGTTTTACAAAACTATGTTTTTACTTAATGGTTAATTCGGGGTGAGAAGGCCAAGAACTTGACTACTTATGTTCGATATGTTGAAAAGAAAAAAAAAATTCATCTCTGTATGTTTTTTTTTTTTTTAGCAAAATAACACCCCGGAGGGTGGGGGATTGAGGCGTGATCCCCTACCTGTATATTAAAAAAATCAAAATGTCATACAATGTCATGCCCGTCAAGGCGGGAGAAAATCAAAGAACAAATAACTTATCACTACGAAATGTAGAAAGACTATCATAATGAGATATCTAACAATAAAAGGGGAACCAATGATCTATGAAAATCTGAAGCTCGGATATCCCATCTGGTCCATCCGAATGAGCGCTAGGAGGTGGTGAGAAGTCGTGCCCTCATCAACAATGTGATCGCTAAGGGCAACATGACTCCCAACTCGCAAGGTGATCACCGGTCGATTCCCTCTCTATGTATGTGGGAAATCGAATCATCAAGGTCCTCAAAGATGTTCCGAATGCGAATCAGGGTGTGCTGAACCTGCATGTTGTGATTTATTGAATCCCTCTTTTTGATATAATGTTTTGCTTGAGGACAAGCAAAGTTCAAAGTTGGAGGTGGTTTGATAAGGGTCTTTTTATGCATGTTTTATGTGTATGTTTGAATAGAATTCGAGTTATTTTATTGTTAGTTTTGTAAATTTTTGATTGTACATAGTTCATATTACTCCGAGGTGATTTTATTGATGTAGATTGACCATTCGGGGCTAATTTTGGTGAATTTCGGACCATGAATTCATGTCAAAACATGCCGGGGAGTTTAAGGATGCAAAAACGCTCGATATTCCAAGCAAAACACGTCATTTCGGGGCCTTTTTGGTCCAACACGGGCAGGGGGTGTCGCAACACGACCGTGTTCACGGAGCTAAAAACTCGAATTTTTGCGAAAAATGAACCAACACGGCCTGGCCAGTCAGACAACACGGCCGTGTCATACAACACGCGGCCCGGCCGTGTTGTACAACACGCCATGTCGCCCATTTTCGATTTTTTGCGGCACGGCCGGCCGTCTTTGCTTTCAACACTGGCGTGTCCGGACCTCTTTTTGCAACTTTTCTTTGCGGAATTTGGGGAAAACTCACCAACCAACCCATTTTGGCCACTTTTGTACACTTTTACACCCTATTTTGTTGAAACATGTCTCCATGTCCCTCCTCATCACTTGAATACAAGAATTCACCAACCAACAAGGAAAATGGAGGCAATTGTTTAACAAAAGAGAGTACTATCAATGTATTGGTTGCCTATAAAAAGCCAGGTTGAAGTTGGGAGAGGGAATTGATTAGATACTCGGAAATATTCATTGTATTCATTTCATTAAGTAGAATTGGGATCAAGGGTCTTGGAGGAGAAAGCTTGGGGCAATATTGGAGAAGAAGGCTTGGAGCAACATCATCAATCAAGAAAGAAGTCAATTGAGATTTTGAGAAAGATAAGTACACCATGTCTACAATACTTAAATCTTCTTGTGTAATTTATTCTTTGGTCAAAATCATGTGTAGCTAAACTCCTAATGTTTGAATGTAATGAACTCTAGAATGGATTTATGATTAAGGTGTGCATGTTTTTAATAAAATCTTCATATTTTGTGTGATTCACTTATATTATGCTCCGTTCATTCGAATTGATATATGCGCAATATTGATTTGAAGTTTATTTTTCATCCGGGAAATCAAGAGATTCATGGTGAAATAGAACCTATATAAGTGAAAAGAGTTGCATGCAATCCTAGATTAGGACGACATAAATCTTCTGGATTAGGGTCAAACCTAATATGGGAATTCACAAATCGTTATAATGTCAGTCTTGGGGGTTTTAACTAGAAAGAGATTTCAGTTAATCAACTTGAGATTAGAAGTTTTTCGCCTTGAGAAAGGGTTTAACTTAAATTGGGAATTTCTACGGTCCACAATACATGAGATTTTATTAAAAGAGGTTGGTTTTTGCTTAAGGGCTTACGGTTGTATTTTTTAACTTGTCAAATCACAAAAACATTCTAGAGGGATTTACATTCAAACACATTTCTATCTCTTGATTTCTTATTTTACAAATCTTCCTTCATTTTTACAATTTATAATTTGTTTTCCTTTTTCATCAAACAAAAACTCGAAAATTGTTAGATTAAATAACAAAAAGACGGTAATTATTAGTACTTACAATCCTCGTGGGAATGACACTCGGGACTCAATAATCTATACTATAAAACGATAGGTGCACTTGCCTACGGTTTTAAAGGTAGCTTTTGAGCCATCAGGAGTCCTGAAAGTCATACGTGGCGGAGAGGTCCTAATGGTGGGAGAAAAGTATCAGAATTTGTATCGTCTGGTGACCTCTAAGGATTACTGGAAGTGGAGCATGCCAGAAGGCTTCCAGGGTGCAAACGGGTGTGTAGGAAATCCTGTTGGGTGAGAGGATGGATTGGGGTCGTCCCTCTCGCCAGTCAACTAGTGGTGTTGACTGGACTGCACATGTGCATTGGCCAATTGAATCAGGTGGAGTTAGGACCTTACTGATTCGGCATGTGCAGAAAACTGAAGGCCAATGGTGTTTCAAATGTTGTGGTTTGCGGGTGATGATATTTTGTGGTGGAGGTGGAGATTGTTAGACAGCCACCACAAATTGTCAAGATAGGCACCATCTAAGAAAATATTGGTGTCGTGCTTGTGTGGTGTTTTAATGTAGTTTTGCTTCATGTTTTCTTTCTTCATTCTTTACTATAAATAGGGTTGAAGGCAAAAACTACACCAACAAAGGTTGAAATCAAGAGAGAAAATAGAGTGTAGGCATTTGGGGTGATCAATTTGTGTGAGACAAATTGTGATAAATGCGGGAAAATACTCGGGGTATTTTTTCTCTTGGGGCAATACAAAAGGGTTGGGGAGAGTGTTCTTTGATAGCTAATTAAGTGGTTGTACGAGTCTTTTATTCTTGGGTTTGATCCATAAAACTCAAGGGGTGTATTTTTCTTGTACCGGGAAATTCTTTATTAGTAAAGAACGGAAACTCTCGTGGACGTAGGCAGGTTATGCCGAACCACGTAAAATCATTGTGTGCATTTTATTTTCTGTCTGTGTCATTTATTTTTGCCATCATCTTGTTGGTGTAATTTGTCGGATATTCCGGATAAATCAAATCTCGGACCATGACACGCCTTCGTTATGCCCAACAGAAGTGGCGGCTTGCGAACCACGAGGAAATAGTTTTCGATGTCCCAGGAATCGCGAAAGACGACGGCGCCGACGGCGGTTGCGTAATCTGCCTGGAGGAATATGGAGACGGCAAAACACGAGCGACGATCACCGCTTGCAATCATAGATACCATGCTATTTGTATCAAGGAATGGCTAAGAGAAAACGATACTTGCCCACTATGTAGAAGTCATGTTGTTTGATGCCATTAATATAGGTTTTGCTTCTTTTATTTTTTTTGTGGTCATTATGATTAGATTCAATTTGTTACGGTGATGATTATTGGAGATATTGAGAGAGGGAGAGAGAAAGAGAGAGATGGATAAAGCTAGGTATCCGACTACTTATAGTTCACCTTATTGTGTATATATGACATTACGTTCCATGTGGCATCATATGAAGAACTTGTATGTCAGGGAATCAATGATTCTAACACTTTCGGGTTCAATTGGTTTGGGTCTGATCGTTCAATACTTGAATGGAAAGTGCGCGGGTCTTATCTCCAAAAGTCAATTTTGTGGTATTTTCAAAGGTAAAAGTGGTAAAATCACTTTATTGATATATCACTATTCCCCTAATCTCTTTTACTTTTCGGCCAAGACTCAAGGCAAGTATTGCCAATGAGGGGTACGCCCTCAACTTTGAATTTTCCTATAATTAAAATAACTTTTGTATATAAAATTATTAAATTTTAAATATATTCTCCCTAAAAATATAAAAAATACATCTTTATCTACTAGTTTTAAGGGGAAAAAAGCAAAGAGAAAATTACAAAACTGGTCCTCTATTTAAAGGGATGTTGCAATACTAATCATGTAACTTTTGAAGTTGCAATTTTAGTCATGTTACAATTCCCCCCTTTTGAAAAAATAATAATTTAATCATATAATTTTTAGGATTGGAATATTTTGGTCTTACATTTTACACCAACTTAAAACTTATACGACTAGAATTCCACAAATCCAAAACTTACAGGACCAAAATTGCACAAAATTAAAATAAAACTAACACGTCTAAAATCACAATTTCAAAAATTACATGACTAGCTAATATTACAACTCAACTATAGATGTCGGACTAATTCTGTATTCCCCAAAAAAAAAACAAATATTACCCTCTGTAAACTTCATTTCCTGGCTCCATCCCTACAATTATACCTCATCATCATTCACCCCACCGCTACATTTCCGTCATTGTATTCCATTAAACAACATGAGATCTACAAAGTGGGCAAGTATCATTCTCCCCAACCACGCCTTTATACAAGCCGCATGATACCAATGGTTGCACGCACTCATCCCCGCCGCTGTGTTCAGCCCTTTATATTCCTCCAGGCGGATTACGCATCCGCCACCGCCCCGTCGCATCATTCGTGCTTTCTTGAATATACTTTTCAAAACTATTCTCATTATCGCTTTGAGTATCGCCCGTTATACCGGCCTGGCATGCCATGATCCATTTTTCTACTAAATGTAACACGAGAGACAACAATGTTACGGCGAAAACAAATATCGATACCCAAGTCTCCGAAAATCGAAACATGGTTAGGGTTTAGGGTTTATTGATATATATTACTATATTAGGTATCTCTGCATAATACTAAAATATGATAGTCATATGAGGTTAATTTGTGTATATATATAACTCTCTCGCATAATCTCAAATCCATTTCGGAGGAGGAAAGGAAATAGCAAATCATAGTTCAACTCGAACTTCCAATAGATTAGGAGACAAAATTTACGTACGGATGTAGTAGTTACCTAATTAGACTTTAATTAATAATGCAAGAAATACAAAGAAACCTTGTTATCCGTATATACCCTAATTAATGAAGCATTCATTATTATTTTATAATATGAATTTATACAGTAATATAATTTTTTTAGTGAAAAATATAAGAATGTATGATATATATATATATATATAGATTGATAGACGTGCAAATGAAATAAAAATTTAAAAGAATAGTTCGGTCACGTGAGGGGTGTAGCTTGATCAATTGTATAAATACTTTGAATTATAATATGAAAATTAATTGATATAAGTAAGTTTTAAATTTGGACAATTGATATAATTAATTGAGTATACAACTATATAAATAAATATTAGATACAAAAATATCTAATCATCAAGAATATATATCCCTGACTCTTTTGGGACAAAAATAAATAAAATTAAACTTACATGTATTTTTTTTAAGAGATTATCAAAGATATACTGAACCATTATTAATTTCTGCCCAAAAGAGTTGAATTTTGTTTAGATTAATATTCAATATGCTCAATATGTTTTGTGTAATTATTATATAATATTACTATTTTATATCACGGTCTCAAAATTATCCTTTCTACTTAACAACAAATATACAGATAAATTTGGAGTGCTCAAAAATAAATTTGAAATTCATGACATAAGGATAATGTTTTTCAAGTATTAGAGCATCTCCAATATGACTGTAAATTTGTGGATTCCACTTGGATTCCACTAGTCTAGTGGATAAATCTTCTCCAGACTGCTCATGCTGCTATTATTTTTTTTTTCCTTTTTCAAAATTTTTGGACATTTTTGTTTATTTCAATTGTTTTTTTTGTTTTCTCTATTATTTCTTATTTTTTAAGGATCAGTCTTCCTTTGTTATCAGTAATAGTAAATTAATAAATTATATTATATTGTTAATTATTATATTATGTTCAATTTCACATATATAACAAATTCAAAAATAATTTACTTATAAAAAGTGCTTAAAATAAGAACAATTTTATTTATTTATATTAAATACAAATAAATATTAGATATCAATACAAAAAATATATAAATATACATGCTTAAATAGTAAATTGATAATATATTAATTCAAAATTACAAAGAATAAAAATAGAATATTCCAATTTAGAGTGAAATATAGAATTGACTGTTAGAGTTGAATCTTGAGAGTTTCTCTAAATTTTCCACTATTTAGCTCACACACACACACACAAAAAAAAAAAAAAGTGAACCATTGGAGATGCTCTTAAATCTGGTTAAGAAGTGTTACATTTTTAGCTAGGAGATGAATGGGGCACATCATTCATGAGTTGTGGGAGGCAAAGTGTATTCAATCCTAAATTTATGGGATGAGATTTTTTGTTTCACTTTCTCTGCTCCACAACCTATTCCTTATATTGGATACGCATTACACAATTGTGACATCATTTTATATACATGTCATTTATATGATGCAATGGGAAAGAGAGTTGAACAAGGAAGTGGAATATGCAATTTCAATTCAAATTTTAGTTAGTTGACCAAACATAATTCCCAATAAATTGAGGTGGAGGTTTGACTTAAAAAAAAGGAAAGAAAAAAAAGAAAGAAGAAGAATTAGCTTTGTACGATCGGTAGTGCCCACTGTCTTGATTCTACGAGCCCAAATTAACAAATCGATGTTAGTTGTTGGACGGATTACTAATTATTGCGACACAACAAGTTGTTAGGAGTGTTGGGATTGTCCCGACTAACATCTTCTGGCGCTCAAATCAAATTCAAAGAGGCCAAGAATATATGGAATGCACCGGACAAGAATGAAGTACATGCATTTCGTAAATTATGGCTTTGTGGTAATTGAGTTCGATTAGCTCTGGTAGCTAAGTTCTTTGGGAAGAAAATATAAGCTTTTTGAGGTTTTTTTTTTTGGAACTCCACATTCACCTTAATTTTTTTTCCAGAAATGATAGATATCTATATATATATATATATATATAAGCTGAATAGTGGTATTTTTAGTAAGTTCCCGCCAAAAACCAGTTTCTAATTTTGGAAATTCTCTCAAAAAAATAAAAAGTAAAAGTTGTTATTATTTGTTGTATATTATTTACATTTCTGTATTGAGAATCGACATATGATATAGGAATTCGGGCTTTGGATGGTAGCAACTGGGATTCATTAATATATGAACATTAAATCGTTTCTTTTCAAATTCAAAATGCAAATGGCACATTTTCGTGCAATTGACCGTGATTTATCTTGGGAACCAAAATCATATACTCATGTGTGGATTTCATTAACAAATATTATATTTTTATGTATTGGGAACAAAAAACAGACTTAACAAATATTAAATTTTTATGTACTACACATCTTGGGCAACTAAATCGAATGGCATAAGAATTAAATTCATGTCTCTATACAACCAAAATTTCAAAACACCAACACCGAAAAGTTTATTATACAATACATTTCAAAAATAATACAAGAATATAAATATTCTTGGGCGCCTAACCCGAAATTACTTCGTATAAATAGGCATCATCATCATTAAAAAGATACAGAATTATCTTTGCTAATTAAATAACCAAAATTCTCTAGCATTGCTCTATTGTTCACATTAGTTAAGGATCCAAAGATGGAGGTGTTCTGGGAACTTGGACTTGACAGGTTCGAATATATAGTTACCTACATATGGAGACAACTCAAGAGTTTTTATTCTGGAATACCTATTTCATGACACACATGTATTTATAGTTGTTCTTTTAGTTCGTTTTTTAATGTTCTAATGTGCATTTGTTCTTTTTTTTCTTTTTCAAGTTTTATTCTTCTAATTTTCTATAATTAGTCCTATAACAACCTTTTTCAGTACTCAGTAATTTAATCTTATTTTTCCAAACAGCTGCATTTCACATATTCCAATCAAAAGCTTTAATACCTTCTTTCATACAACTCCTACACGATTGCATGTATCCAACAATATTTTCAGAATAAATCGACACAAAGGACAAGAAGAAAACGGGGAATTCGAGCATTCTAATTTCGCAGCAGTGGACACAGAAGGATAAAACAAGATTTGTAAGAGTAAGAGGTATATGCCAATCACACTTAATTTCAAGAAACGGTGCATTTTTAATTTATTGTACAAATTAGTTTAATTTCCAAAGTAGTTCTTGAAGTCCTCATTGTGCCTAAACATTTATATATTGATTTTACTGCTTTTTTTAGGCATCAGTTGATTCTACACTCCTTCTATTAATGCAATCTTCAACTGTTTTTAGGATGATGACTCGGCGAGGAGGAAGAATTTTACCACTAAACCAAAGGAAGAAGTTTACTGCTGAAATGGGGATGATTTCAATCATCTTGAAACTTTTTGTTTGTTATCTCTACATACTTCGGTGCACCAAAAGCAAGGCAGCAAAACAAGAAAAATCGGTTTTCAAAACTTATATCTTAACAAGAAAGCAAAAGATAATGAAAGTATATTTCTCATGAATTAAAAATAAGAAAAATGAAATTGAAAAAATATATATAAAAAATATTTATCCTAATGAATCAACAAGAAGTTGGTTTTTTAGTTTTTGTAAAAAAATAGTATTCTTCAAAAAAGTAGACAATCAAATTAAAAAATATATATTTTTTCTAAAAAGTCACGTACTTGATAAATAAAATGATCTACAAGCTAAGAACAATTAATCGATCCAGAAAAGGATAGATCTATAAAGCTGAACAAAAATAAATAACAAAGTACCCAAATGAGAATTTAATAACTCTAAAGCAGAGAAAAAAAAAACATGTTCACGAAATGCTAAATATAAGCTTACAATGCCCCATCCTTCAATGACCTCCTTCAAATTCCAACATGCCATTAGAAAATTTTAGATAAGAATTTTTTTGAATGTTCGGTATAGAACCGAACAACTGCCACAAAGACATTAACATAGAAATCCCAAAAATAATTATATATGTTCATCCGAACAGAAAATATTGGGAATTCTCAAATAAAAATCGACTCCATGCTAAAAATATAATTCAAAATAATTGTCAAAAAATACATATATCTTAAGTACAATATAGTGTTGATTTCTTGCTTGTGCTCCATATGTGTGTGACTAAATTTAACTTCACAACATGCTCCAAGCATGCCCCCGTTTCCAAATTTTATAATTTCCTGACCTTTTTCTTCAGCAATTGTGCAAGTGATCAAAAATTTCCATCAGCAACATGACCCTGAGATTCCACAGAAATCAAAGTAATTGTATTGATGTAGCTCAAAATGTAAAAAAATGATAATTCTATGTCCTAATCTGGAAAAACATACTACAATTAATACTGAATTAAAAGATAGGGCAAAAACACCATTAACAACACTAGCAAGTAGCAACATTGACCTCATCACTGTGCTTTGCACATGTAATGCTAAAGTTAAGTTGAAGAGGTACATGTTGAGAATAAAAACAATTCCCAAGAGCAACAATTTATTACCTCTGTTGTGACTTAAAATATCAAAAGTAAAAATATACATCAATTGTGTAGAATAGTAAATTTATACTCATCTCAACAAAATTTGAACAAAAAAACACTAAAAATCAAAATTTAGGCGAAACATTAGAAAAACATGCTTTCGGAGTATTTTCCTTAAGCAAACCCTACGAATCGAATAACTATCAGATATATTTAAGGAGATTATATATATATATATATATGAAAAAAAACATAAATAGAAAATAATTGACCCAGAGCCGAAGCAAAATAATTTTATTTTGAAATTTATAGCCTTACAAAAATCCTAAAAATCAAGTAAGTTGAGATATTTTAGAAAATAACATGTATCCGCTTTTTTCCTCAACAAATCCCTAGAAATAAATTTATAACAAGACACATTACAAAAACAAAATTATACATCTGATGTTTTTTTTTACCGTAAAGAATCCTAACCAAAAAGAGTCCTACACTTAGAAATGAACATAGATCCGATGATCCCTTGCACTACTGAAACCATAAAAATAAAAATATAACATGAATTGTTTGATCTATTGTAGTTGTAGAAATGAATGCAGAGAGTATTTTTGTGTGTGTTGCTCAAGAATAAGGGTTTTGATTTTAATTTGGCTGATTAATGCATGAGTCTTTGTGCCGATTTGGGTGGATATGAAGTGCAATATCTTTTCGTTTGGGCCTATGTTTCTAACCTGTGTAGAATTTTTCACGTGGGCTCTGTATTATGTTTATTTAGCCTAATAATAGAGGTTCAATTTGGTGTTTTAAAATATAATTTTTGGGTTCCCATTTTTCTAATGATGTTCTTTTTTGCATTTGGTCCATTATAATTGGGCTCAATAACATGAACTCTTAATTTCTTGGAAAAAATCATTTATTTTTTTGGTTTGTTTAATTAATGATTCATCTATCGTAAATAATTTATTTGGTCATCCCTATTCCGTTAATGCTATAATATTGAATGTTCTATGATAATAATTTTACTTATGCATCATTTTCCTTTTGACAGATATCACAAATGATATGATATTTTTTAGTCATTATTCCAAATTTAATTTTTTAAAAAAATTCCAAGTAATAAATAATGAATTCAAAAATATTATTTTGCAACAAACACAAACATTACGGCATAGGAGAAATTATTAATTTCCATGAAGAAAAGTTAAGGCACGAGTGTCGCTACATTTATTGATTTAACGAATGATGAAGATTCGCACGACACTTTTAATGATGGTCATAAGAAAATGCATTTAGATGAAATTCCTCAATGAATCACTGTAAAAAAATGTTATATTCTTATTGTTTTTCTCATTCTTTCGAGTATCAGTGTTTTCTGGTCCAACACAATTTGTTGGGTTTTTTTGTCTAATAAGTTATGTAGTGTATTTACATAATTTCGTCACGTGTCAGTAATTTCTTCTATTCATATTTTGTAGTTTTCACATATATTTATCTTTACATTTCAGTTAATTAAAATAATTAATATATCAAAATTATCTTTACTTAAAAATATAATCCGTGCATTACACGGGTGGACTACTAGTATTATAAAAACTCAACAAGGAGCCGAATACAATGTTTGGGGTCAACTTACCCAAGTACCAACTTGGCTACATCCTAGCCAAAAAGGGAATTGGAAAACCCAATTCAAACCAAAAACGCCCAACATGACCATAATCAAACAAAAAGTTCACTTCCTAACATCAATAAGAGAAATTACAACAATAAAAAAGGTGGCAGAAGAATAAATTATCATAGAAGATTGTGTCTAATCCTCTTCCAATAGGTAAATGAGTTTCCAAATGATGAAAAACTGTCTCTTCTTCAACCGCCACAATGATATCCTTCAGAGCCATTACATCAGCCAGAAGTTGAGCACTTCTATTGCCACAAGGTTAGCCTCCACTGGATTAGATAGATCGTCCCTAGACTCTGACCAAATTTTAATCACCTTACCCATATCTCCCACCATGCTGCCTCCAATCTCCCATGACCCAGATCAAGAAAAAAAGCACTGACCTTAACAAGCACAAGTCCTACTTCTAACTCATCCATCCTAGAATCATTTTGGAGTCCACAACTTGAAGATTGTACCCCATTGCTTGTACAAAGTGCACCATTTGCAGAACTAAATTCTTGCCATTTATTCATTGCACCATTTACCATGTCAATTTTCTTCACCAGTTTTTCTTGAAATACATAAGAGTGTCTTGTTTTCCAGAACCACCACAACATATAGACAGTTAATTGCACTCTATGATTATTGATGTTCCCCTTTTTCAACGTTACAAAGGTTATGCCACCACCAAAAGAAATCCCCAAGTATCATTGTCCATACCATCCCACCAAACATGGGCAAGTTTCCAGAAAATTTGAGCTCTTGTGCATGTGAAAAACAGGTTCTCAATAGACTTTCCCTATCACCACACAAAGGACAAATAAGCTCCAAGCCACTCCCTCTCCTAGCCAGGTTATCTAAAATGTCTAAGCTTGATTTTAACTTTAATTTTCCAAGTGAATTGCCACATTTTTTTGATAGAGTGAAAATTAGAGTTGGACTCTGGGGCATCCACTCTAGCTGTTCTGCACTCTTTCAGTAGTTTATAGGCTGATTTCACTGAGTATTGACCATTTTTCTCCAAAATGTCAAACCAATTTGTCCTTTTCCTCCATCTGATTAATAGGAATGCTAGCAACAATTTCAGCTTCATCGTTAGAAAACAATGAGTAAATAATGTCTAGATTCCACTTTCTATCCCCAACCTCCATATGCTCCCATACCCAGATTTGACGAGGTTGAAAGTGAGTATGAAGATTTGGAATGAAGTTTGAAAACCTAAGGATCCAAGGGGATTCCCAGATTTTAATGGACTTGCGATCCATCACTTTAAATCTCAGACTTTTTTTGATAACATATCTAGCACTCAACCAACTTTTCCAAAGCCAAGAATCAGAATATTTTGGAGAGATATACATCAAAAGGAATCTAACACTCAACCAACTTCACCTTAATTGGTAGATTGGATTTATTTTCAAAAGGAATATGACATAATATTTGTGTTGGTTGAGATTGCAAAGGTAAGAAGCGAAAGAAAATGAAGAAGACAACGAGCTAGGTTCTAATGTGAAAATTGAGATTCAATTATGAATAACAAAAAAAAATTGTTCTTTTTTATCCACCCAACGAAGTCATATAATTCAAATTGATGGTAAAATTAAGATTTGATTTTTGTAATGGTTTGATTTGTGTATTTTTTGATAATTCTACTATTGTTTTGTTGAATCCAACGACTAGAAAATAAAAAAAAGTTTATATTTTCTTATAGTATCTATACAATCAATTATGATTACTAAAACAATTTAAAAAAATTTATGACAAACTAATACTATTCAAAGGTATTACTAATACTTACAAGATGAAAATCTAGAAATTTGTCAAAGCAAAACGAGCCTAAAACCCGTGCCATCCGCCCGGCCAAAGGTAGGCACACACATATCATATGGGATAATATAAAATACACGAGTAAAGTTTTTTGAAATACAATATACATCTATGTACATAAATGGGCAAGTCGGCAGCACACACACACACATTATGTTTTCTTTTTCTTTTTCTGATCTTTTTTTTTTTTTTAGCTTTGGTGGTCAAAAGTGAGGCTCAGAGCTCATCGTACAAAGCATGGAAAGCAAACAAAACGTATTGAAGACGCCAAATAAAATATAAAATATCATCAATACAGCCAAAACTGCAAATAGACTCAAATTGAGGAAGAACCCGAGACGGACTCAAAAGGAATTTTCAAAGGTTTCGACGAGAGTTTTTGAGTGATAATTATAATATGCCTCACTTGATTGTGGATTTGGGTCACCCATTTCTCAACCTCACCGTTGATGGGTTCTTGAAGATTGGCACTGTAAGATAAAACCCATTTCCTCTTTGTGTGTGTTAATTGTAATGGGGTAATTTTGGTTATGATCCATTGTTAGTGTTGAATTTATTTTATTTGGTTTGTTTATGGTATTTTATTTGTTTTAATGTGGGATATTCAGGTGGCGGCTGCGAAAGTAGTTGCAGAGGATACATATGATGTGGTTAAACGAGGTTTTCGCCTTTTCATTCTCATGTTCCATGTTGAAATTCTCAGCATTAATTAATGTGGGATATTACTTATTAGTGTTTTTTGAGAAGTATAATTGGATTTCTTAAGATGCTTAGCAAACTGCATTAGTTATTATCTATACCTGTTAGAATGTATTTATTAGGATGAAGCCCTTGTTACTATGTGTAAAGGTGTATCCCACAAGGGTGAGTTTTACCTTGAAAGGTTTTAACGAGGCCCCAACCATTCAGCCATTTGGTCGGCTTGTGATCATCTCGCTTTTAGTCTTGACTTTTTTTCCAGGCTTTCCTTTGGTTACCTGATCAGCCTGTGATCAGGACAACTCTCTTTCATTTTTATATATATATATATTCGCATTTATTCAAAAAAAACTGTGTGTAAAGCTGTAGTTGTTGGCGAAGAGCATCCACATTGGGATGGTTGAACTTGATTGTTGCCATTGTGGAAGATTCAAAACTTGCAAGTTCAACTTTTGGGTTCAATATATTGAACCTGGTTCAACATCTTTTCATGTTTGATAAATTTGATAGTGGGACCAATTTTGAACCTTAAACTTGAACTTAACATGTTGATAGTGGGAGAGGGTTTAGTTCATGGGCGCGGGACCCAAAAAAAAACATGAACTTGCAACAACCATTGTTGATCTCTAAGGTGCAACTTTATTTCTTCATGCATTTAGCTGCGCAGAGCCCCTTGCTATGCGTTTACGCCCGTACTATGGCCATGTGATAGAGGCATTTCGGGTAAATTTCTCATTTTAGAAAGAGCCTTATTTTAGAATGCCGTAAAGAGGAAATAGAAGCAATATACTTTGCATGAAGCCATGTGATAGATGCATTTCGGGTAAATTTCTCATTTTAGAAAGAGCCTTATTTTAGAATGCCGTAAAGAGGAAATAGAAGCAATATACTTTGCACAAAGGGGTTATGTAATATGAAAATCCAAACAGAGATCATTGCAATATTATGTAGACCACGTCAATGACAAGATGATTAATTTGTCAATGATTCATATAGTTAAACCATGAAGAATGTCACTCTATACTCCGAAAATGGATGAGTCCCCTAAGAGTCTCTAACAAGCATGGTTTTGAGACTGATTTATACGAGTCATCACATGAACAGAACAGGATTATCTGAAAGTTTGATGAGTTTGGCCTGCCTCAAACGACTATTTTTTAAGAAAATAAATGATTACCTTTTATGGACCTCGAATTCCTTGTCTAAATCGTTTTATTCTAATATTATTGTTTTGGGTTCGATTAAGATTGTAAGGCTGGATAAGGAAAAGAGAGATGTAATGAAATGAATAGGATGTGGCAAAAACATGTATGAACTTCAATAACAATTTTCAGGAGGGCCAACTTTTTGACAGATTCTTGACATCAAAGTGTTTATTTTTCTCAATTTTCGTTCATGTACATTGGATTTTAAGTATTCTGTATTTTTCTTTGGTTTACCAATTTTTGACACAATGCTAGTCGTAAATTGCAGGGAGTGTTTCAAGCTACAACTTTGAGAAATCGGTGAGAGCTTTATTTTATAAATTGTTTTCATTCATTTACTAATATATGATCCTCAGTATGGGTATGCTTTTTTAGTGTTACCTAAGTGTATATAAGAAATCATCTTAGTTTTATGTATGTGTGTGGGTTGTCCTAAGCATATCCAAATTTTGGTGACCCGTCTTTCAATTTACGGCCATCACTGGAGTTCAATACTAACCTATTGACACTTAACCAAATTGGTTGGTGAGTCTAGAATACTCCATTTCTATTTGGTTTTAAGAATAATGAGGAAAAGACTGATTGAGAGGCACAAACGACGTTCTTAGTTTTGTTAGATTTAAGCTTTTGATTCCTCGAACCTAATGCTGTTCTTTGGTATTTGGAGCCGCGTTGATTTGGCTACGAATCTAACAAATTTCTGCTACTGCAGCTAAAGAAGATGTGTAAAGAAGGTGCATATTGGGGTGAGTGCTGCTTCCATTTCATGTGGTGACATATGAGTCATGTATTGTTGAAGAACCATAAATTCTAGGGATAATTACAAAACCCCCCTTGAGGTTTAGGGCTAATTTCAAAAAAATCAAGTGGTTCTTGAAAATTGCCAAAAATCCCTTGAGGTTTGATTCATTAGCAAAAAATATTTCAAAAACCGCCTTGATATTTATAAAAATGTTACAGTTATCCCCTTAAATTTAAGATATAATCAAACCCAATGGTGTTTTGTGTAAATTTGGAATATCTCTGGGTGTTTATGTAATTAGCCAAACCTCGCTTTTTTTGGTAATTATCCCTAATTTTTTCAGATAACCATATCTTGTTTTTGGAACTTGTATGACTTGCAGGCACAGTGGCTGGAGTTTATGTTGGAATGGAGTATGGAGCAGCAAGAATCCGTGGTACCAGAGACTGGGTAATTTTTCCGATCATTTAGCTGTTATCATTGCAATTTCATTTCACAAATATATTATTCACTCGCTACTTTTCCAATCACCACTCACTATTTTACCCAAAAAAAGGGATAATTACAAAAACACCCCTGAGATTTGGGCCAATTACAAAAAAACCCATAGATGTTTCAAAATTACAAAAAACCCCATCAGGTTTGATTATGTGTTAAATTAAAGGGAGTAACTATAGTATTTTTATAAATGTCAGGGGTTTTTGATATGTTTTTTGCTTATGAAGGAGGAAAATGTAAGACGGAATCAAACCTCAACGGGTTTTTATCTCACATCATGAGATAAGTATATTATCTGGGTTTTTTTGTAATTAGCCCAAACCTCAGGGGTGTTTTTGTAATTATCCCAAAAAAAAAATCATCACATGGCTGTCATCGTTATGCTTTCCTACGTCCAGTTACACCCTCAAAAGTCAAAATCCATTCTAATTTTCACAAAACAATTTTTTCACACTATTTTCTCTAAGAGTAATAAGGAATGGAACGAAGCCAAGTAATCACACACTAAACATTTTACAACTGTCCTTTTGCTCTAAAAAATCTATTCGATACCGGTTTCAATTAGTTGAAGCATTTGCCTTTTACTGCACGAATAACGAAGCTGCCTTTTGCAGAAGAATGCAATGATCGGTGGTGCATTGACTGGTGCGCTTGTATCGGCAGCCACTAAAAACAACAGAGACAAGATCGTAATGGATGCCATAGCTGGATGTGCAGTCGCAACCGCTGCAGAGTTGCTCAATTATCTCACCTGAAGACGACGATGGCACAAAATAATTCCCGGCCTCGTGTTTCCTTTTTGGCGAAAAGCTGGTGCATTTTCCTGGAAATGAAGCGCTTTAATGAAATAAAACATATCCTTGAATTTATCTTATTCCACAGAAATCTTGTAGTAAGTGGTCTTTTTCTTCAGTGCTGTAATCTTGTGTTGTTGGAGGAACAAACCTTATGTAGATCAATGAGCAATGCCCAACCTTTTCTTATATAGATTAAGGATTATGTCCAAATCGTTGAGAAAATTGGCTCGGTTAAAAATTGGGCCTAGGCGTCTGCCTAGCTGGCCAAAAATAGATTAAGAACAAGAATCAGTATTGTTCCTAGGCGTTCGGCACCGCCCGTGCCAGGCTACTGCCCGAATAACACCTATCCGTTTCTGCAACATTGGTTTCATGCTACAACTATTGCTTATAAATGTCAAAATGGACATATTAACAGAAGGGATAATTACAAAAACACCCAAAAATTACAAAAAAATCCAGAGTTTTTTGAAAATTACAAAAACTCCTTGAGGTTTGATTCCATCTTATATTTTTCCCGGTGATTTTCGAAAATATTTCAAAAAAAACCTGACATTTACAAGATTATTACTATTACCCCCTAAAATTAAGACAAAAAGAAACTTGGCGGGTTTTTTGCAATTTTGAAACATGTCTGAGTTTTTTGTAATTAACTCAAACCTCAAGAGTGTTTTTGTAATTATCCCTTTATTATGGATAATTACAAAAACACCCCTAAGGTTTGGGCTAATTACAAAAAATCCCAGAGTTCTTTGAAAATTACAAAACACCCCTTGAGGTTTGATTCAATCTTACATTTTTTCCCGTAATTTTTGAAAATATATAAAAAAAAACCCTGACATTTACAAAAATATTACAATTACCCCCCTTAAATTTAAGACAAAACAAAACCTGAAGGGGTTTTTTGTAATTTTGAAACATGTATGGATTTTTTTTGTAATTAACCCAAACCTCAGGGATGTTTTTGTAATTATCCCTAAAATAAATAAAAAAAACATCAGATTTTATGTTAATCAAGAAGTGATATAAAATCCAAAAAATTCAACATACTTAATCAATGCCTGCTGCTATCCTGAGCGGAACTGTTCTATGAGCTTCATTAAGCTATATGTCTCAGAATCTGGGCGACACCCTCCCAAAATCATCCTTCTAAGAAGATTAGGCTCATAAACCTTCGCCTTAACATACGCCTTAATCAATGAATTGTACACAAAAGTATACCTAGTATAATTTGCTCTTTTCAATTCTTCAAACAACTTCTCCACATTTTCCACATCGCCATTGTCCGCGAAAACCTCTAGTATCGAATGCGTCGTTTCCAACCACGGAGTCGATCGTCTAACCTTTTCACTCGTCAGAAAATCCATCCCTAACTCAAGAGTCCTAATACCTTCCTTCACTAATCCGGCCCTCAAACAACCGAGCGCGAGATGCCTAAACGTTATGGAGTTCGGTTTGCATCCACTTTTCTCCATGTCTTTATACAACCCGGTGGCTTTAGTGATCGACCCGTTCTTGCAATACACGCCTATCATCGAGTTAAACTGCTCGGTCGATTTTAATCCCTTTTTTGATGCCATCTCAACCCAAATCTCCTCTGCCCGACCGCGGTTTCCAATCTTACCAAAAGCTTCGATCGCCAAAACAAAACTCTTACCCCTAACGTACGGGAGTTCTCGAATCATGCCCCATGTTCTTTCAAGCTCTTTCTGTTTACTCAAATATCCGTACAATATCACAAGAATGTCTAACGTCGACCAATTATGCCCTGCCATCGACTTTTCGACAGACTCGGTGTAAGCCTCGCACACGGTGTACAGCCTAGCCACGGCATGCGCAACAGCCACAACGCAATAAGTTATCTCATTTGGTTCGACCATTACTCGTTTCATATCACCAAAAACTTTCATCAGACCTTCGATATTATGCTCGTTAGCTTCTATCTTCAATAAGATGTTATACGTAGATACATGACGAACGACTTTATCAGCTTTCATCTGAGTTAAGATTTTCGGAATCGCTTTCTTGCGACTAGGGGAGGAATGAAGTATAATGAGACGATTGAAAGCCAAGTAAGATATGGGATGGCCCAACTCCCTCATTTTCTTCATGTATGCCAATGAAAGCCTTATCAACCCTTTATCCAAGCACCCGATCACAAGGTTGTTGTAAAGAAGCTCGTTTTGGTACTCGGATGGAATTCGAGTGAAGAGGGTCTCACCCTGTTCCACCCCATGATGCTTCATGGTAAATTCTACTAAGTAGGAGTAGTCTAGTTCTTTTGGCCTGTAAGGTTTCTCCCTTATCACCCACTCCATCACCTGATAAAATACACAAAATCTAAGTTTTATTCTAATCACAGTACATGATGTCTCTTAGTGAGACAGTGTGAGACCGTGAGACGGTGATACTTTTAGTGTAACAAACGATACTTTCAGTGTAAAAAGTGATACTTATCTAAATACACTTAAATTAGTGTATAGACAAGTATCACTTTTTACACTAAATATATCGCTTTTTACACTAAAGTATCACCGTTTCACGGTCTCACACTGTCTTACACAAGTTTTTGCGATCACCGTAACCATATTTCGCTTAAAATTCAAGAATCACGCAATTAATCAGCAAGAAAGTCCAAACGAAATAGATTACAACATTTTTCTGTCTTCCTAAATTGAATATATGACCCCCCCCAAAAAAGCACTAGTCATACAATGAGTGAGGCATTTTATCAAAAACCTAGCATGCATAGCAGTGAATTTCTCACCTCGAGGGCCCGTTTAGTGGACTTGAGCCTGCGTAAACGGTTGATAGTATGGAAAATATCGCCGCTGTGGATAGGTAAGCCATCGCCCATCCAGCTCTGGAAAGCGGAGGCCACGGACTCCTCTCTGGATAATTTCTCAATCCTGCAGCTTAAACTTTTTTTTTTTTGAGCACTGCAGCTTAAACTTTTTGATTCTCCTTCTTTTGATTCTTTTTCGGACTCTGATGAAATCTCGGCTGGAATTGTGGCATCTTCTGATGGGGTTTGGGTGCAAAAACTGATAATGGGGCGAAGATTCTTGGGGAAAAGGAAGATATGCTAAGTGTTCGACATATGGCTCCAAAGGCACTCTGTTCTTGAAGAACAAGGGCAATGATTCTCATGCTTCGGTTGGCAGCAAAGCTGACTTTCAAGAAACAAACTCAAATTTTTATTTGTTTGTGGGATTATTTCGATTTTAGTACCCAATCTATACACATTTTTCACTTTTAGTACCCGCTTTCCGAACTAATTAAAATTGGTACCATATGTATATCAAAAAAAAATTTGGTACCATATGTTTCTATTTTTATTCATTTTTGGTACATTTCCGTTAACTTTCAGTTAACACTAACGGTTTGACATGGTACTAACAGGTTTAAGAGTTAAATGATTTGTTTGGTACTTAATGTTTTATCATTAATCACTTTTACTTAAGCTATAATAACAAAAAGGTACCAATGAGTAGCACAAGTATGCAATTGCCATAAAGATAGGGGTGTCAATTTCGGGCCGTCTACGGCTCGATATGAACCTGCGATATTAATGGCTATGGGTCCAAACTTCATGGGTCGGGATCGAAAGTGGGTCGAACTCGAATAACTCGCCAATTAAATGGTAGGTCCGGGTCAATCTACTATGACACATTTAACCCGACTAACCCGTTTGTAAATTTAATAAATAAATAAATAAATAATTGCAAATAAAAACCAAAAACAAGACATTTTCTTAAAACTTAAATGCTAAAACCTCCTTAATATGTATGTTGTTATTATTTTGCATGTATTTTTGTATATTGTCCTCAAAATATGATTAGTATTTTATGTTATTTATTATCTCTTTTTGTATGTTATGAATTGTGATATTTTTTATTGATCGAATAGTGTGTCATAATGATTGAGTTTAAAAAAAATATTTATTCAATTGAAAATATTAAATGTATATAAAACTAATTTTATTAAATGAGTTAAACGGGTCGAGTCCGGGTTTCTGTGAAATAAATAGGTCGGTCCGGGTTCAAGATCCCGATACTGAATAATTAAATAGGCGGATCGAGTTAGGTTATTCGACACGCGAAACCACGGTAGCCCGTCTGCCGAATCCACGAACCCAACCAATTGACAGTTTGACACCCTTACATAAAGCCGCAAATACTGAAAAATAACATGAAAGATCAACATCAAACTGCAAGAAATAACAAAAGAAATAACAAACCAACTGTACAATGGAAGGATTTACAAACACTTTTAAAAACTTAGCCAAATATCCTAATCTTTCCTTTGAGAAAATAAAATATGAAAAGGAAATTCAACTGAGGAGATGATGTGTTGCCATTTCAAAGCACAAATAATGAATCTTAGGTTGTCATGGCCCCAACAATATTAGATTATGACATTTTGTCAATGAGCAAATCTAGTACCACAAACATTATCGTTCCTTCTAAACTATTCTCAATTTTTGTATGCTATCAGTAATAAATATCTAGCCCCATATGCATTTCTTTAACCCGACTTTGTGCAAGTTGAGTGTTATCAATTATTACTAGGAACCAGATGATGTAAAACAAAATTAAGACCTAGTATTATACAAAAAACATAGTGCACATACAAGAATCTTTCACATCAAATTGTTAATCAAGATTCTAGGCCTTGATTATATCAAACCAATATTTTTGTCTGGACCGATAAAGTTAATTATGTGTTGTGTGCAAACATGTCATTTCATTATTATTATAGTTATTTTATTAACATATTTATATAATTTTCTTAATTACCCAATATTGAGAGCCACAAATAAAATTATCTAGTCCACGAGACCTAGATCCAGCCCACACACCATTTTCTCCTACGCGGTCTACGAGGCCCCGCTAACCCATGTATGTAAAGGTTTTTTTTCATCCCATTTGTAAGAAAGTTGATTAATTCTGCTAATGACATCCCCCAATCTGGATTTTTCTCTCCTATACTCACTGACTTGAGGGTTCGAGGGGTTTCACTGGGGACACCCTAACCTTGTTCTGTGTGTTGCAGATTAGTTCCCATCCGAAGATTCTATGGAGGAGAAATTGAATTATCCTTAACTTGGAATGATCGACCGAAAAAAGTAGCATCACATTGAAAATGGGCTCACATGATATAAAATAATGTCAAATTATTTGGAGACTAATGTATCTGAAGCAGCAATCTTCATGCCTTTCCATCTCATTGTTCATAGTTATCCAAGAAAGTCAGAAAACTACACATAAAATTTAATATTTCATGGCTGGCGTGTTAGATGTTGATATTACAATTTTATACCATATGTTCTGTTTGAAGCATTCATTTGTTTTCTTCTTGAAGTCAATTATGAAAAATATTTAAAAAAAGATAAATGTATTATCGAAACACACGTATACTTGCTTGTACACACCATTATAAATAGGAGCCAATAACTCCGCATAGCTATAACAAGAGCTTTTGGTGAAACTCAAAATCAATTATAAATCTTTCTTACTATTTTCTTTTTATCAAGAGCTTTGAAAACATGTCGTCTGGTTGTTCATGTGGCTCAAGCTGCAAGTGTGGTGACAACTGCAGGTAATTAAATTCAGCCACCTTACTATATAGGCTTAATTGCAATCTTGGTCCTGTAAGTATAAGAGTGTGGTATATTTGGTCCTGTAAATATCTTATGAGCAATTTTGGTCTTGTAAATTCAAAGGGGTGGCATATTTGGTCCTATAAGTATGTTATGTAGCAATTTAGATCCCGTAAATTTTCATTTTTTTGCAATTTGGGTACCATAAGTTTTATTTTTGTGCAATTTTGGTCCCAAATGGGTAAGTCATATTTCATCAGTTGAGGACCAAAATGCACAAACTTAGAACTTATGAGACAAAAATTATAAAAAAAAAATAAATTTGCAGGACCAAAATTACTACATATAGCATACTTAATGGATCAAATATGCCAATATTTAATACATACATGACCAAAATTGCTACACACAATAATTACAGGACTAAATATGCCACCTCCTTATATATATAGGACTAAATCTGCAATTAACTACTATATATCTTAGCATTAACTTTTTTCCCTTTTGCTTATTAATTTTATGAAGGGAAAATAAGATTTTTAGTCCTGTAAGTTGGACCTTTTGGAGAATTGGTCCTCTAAATTGTCACATTCATTTTTAGTCCTTTAACTTTCACATTTCTAGTTATTCGAGTCCTTTAACTTAACAATTTTATTTTTGGTCCTAAAACTTAACACATTTTTGTTTGGTCCTACAACTTAATATATTTTAGAATTTTAGTCCTATAACTTAGCAATAGTTAAATTTAATTATTTTATAGGACCAAATATAAAATAATTAAATTTCAATGTTTGGAAACTAATCAAATTATAAAAACAATTAAAATTAAATTAATTTGATTAATAAAAAGTTTAAATAAATAGAAATTTCTAAAATAATTAATGAATTCTAGGAAAATTAAAATAATTACATCAAATTAGTAACTTAAGAATAATTTGTCATATTTATGCAATTAACCTTTGGTGAGGATAATTATCTCCAAGAAATGTAACTGTAGACTAGTGTACAAGATGCATTTAATTGAGAAGGTTTAAAAATTAATGCTTAAATGTTTTTTTTTTAAAATTAATTAAATTAAAAATAATTATTTATTTTTAAAGAAAATTAATTGTTAATTAAAATCATTCGATTTGAAAAATTAAATTAATTTAGAAATAACCTTTTAATAAATTAATTAAATTTAACTATTGTTAAGTTATATTACTAAATTCCCTAAAAAAGGTTACATGACCAAATTTCTAAAATATGTTAAGTTATAGGACCAAATTTATGAAATATGTTACGTTATAGGACCAAAAATAAAATTGTTAAGTTAAAGGACTGAATATCTAGAAATTTGAAAGTTAAAGGACTAAAAATGAATGTGACAATTTAGATGACTAATTCTAAAACATGTCCAACTTACAGACTAAAAATCTTATTTTCCTTTTATGAATATGCATACATGAACTAGTTTTCCAGCCATCATGATTTAATTTTTCTCGTTATTTGTATGTTACTTGATCACCATACTAATTATGTACCATTTTTTTACTTTCTCCAAGAAAATAATTTTCAAGATTTTTAATGCATGATCAGTAATTTTTTTTTGTGACTAATTATAATGTCTTTTGATATGTTTGCAGCTGTTCGATGTATCCCGCGTGGAGAAGATCACAACCGTTACCATCATTGAAGGGTTGCACCGGTGAAGATGTGCGTGCAAAATATAATTGAAAATAAATTCATTTTGGATCTGAACAAAATTTGAAGTCTTATTATATCTTCGGAAAATAATTTCTTCTGGTCATGGAGCTATTTTTGAGATTTAGTTTTCTAAGTAGTTACATCTAAATTTTAGTCGAATATCTTTAAAATTTTTGACATATAGTCTTATTAAATCAAAATTATGTAATTTTATAGAAATTGATCATGACTATGAATTTATCGGTGCAAATAATGTCAAAAAAATTGGAGGTTTTGGAGATTTGGTGCAAAATTTCCATCAAAATATTAAATCCCCATATTTTGTGGGTCAATTTTTGATGATTTGACGATGTCGATTTTGCAAAATCACCAAAATCTCTAAATTTCTTAGACGATTACCACCCGTCGGTACGTCATTGTTAGCAATCACTATAAAATTACACAATTCGGTCAAAATCGGACTAAATGTCCAAATTTTTGAAAAATGTTAGATTAAAATTTAAATGTGACTACCTAACTAATCTCCAAGTAATCCAAGTTATCGGACCGAAAAACTATTATCCCTTAAATCTTTATTCATTCATCTAGTTTTTGTTCCTGGTTTGAAGAAATTAATGAACAGCTTAAAATTTATCTTATTTAGGTACTTTGAAGGATCTGAGAAAGCGTTGGCGCCCGAAGGAGGGCAAGGCTGCAAGTGTGGATCAAGCTGCAAGTGCGATCCTTGCAATTGCTGATGAAATATATATATATATATATGCCGGAAAATATTAACCGGCCTGGTTTTAAGACACAAATATTGTATGTTTGTTGTGATGAAAAATAAAGTAGAATAAGATGGCCATATATTACTTTGCAAATTTGTTTGCTGGTTTTATGGCTAAAATATGTGTTTGTGTGTATTTGTAAATTCTGTTTTGTTGTGTCCACGGTTATGGTTACCAGGGGTTGAATGTATGTGTTAAACAAGGCTTGGAGTGTATGTATGGAACAATTGATATTAGAACTGCTCCTTGATTTGTTACTGTGTTAAAATTTTATCCTATTTCATTTTGGTAAAATTGCAAAATTAGTTCTATAACTATAGGTCGTGAAAAGTCAAAAGGTCTGTAAAAATCGCGTTTTGCAAAAAAGTCTTGTAACTACATAAACATCTCATTTTGGTCACTGCAAAATCCACGTTTTGCAAAATAGTCATGTAACTATATGAAAATCTCAATTTTGGTACTAATGTCACCGAATTTCAATCATGTGAATGACACATGTAATGCGAATTTCTAGTACAATTATGACTAAAATTAATATTTCGATAAAGTTATAGGACTATTTTTCAAACCAGCGCATTTTGCGGGACTAAAATCAAGTTTTATTAGTTACGACTTTTCTTTCAAATTGAGATTTTTACAGGATATTTTTGTAACCGTCCTACAATTATAGGACTAATATTTGCAATTTTGCCTTTTATTTTATTTCGTACTGCTGCATTTTTCTTTCTGTTTTTTTTTTTTTTTTAATTTACAAACAATAGTATGTATTATAGATCCAATGGGAATTGATTGAACCAGGACAAAGCTCTCTCCATGAGAGTTGTTTGAAAAACTTTGCCATTATCCACATCATTTTATGTCATAGTCTAGCGGGATAAAGGGAAATACTTAAAAGGAACTAAGGATGAGAAGTATAAATGTTCGTTTTATCCTAGCGAGTTTTACGGACCCTCTTTGGACTGGCAGCGTCTCATGCTCAAGCATATATAATTTGTCCAAGTGTTCTTGGGGATCTATATTCCCATCGTAATTGAAGGGTTCAAAGTCTTGACACATACCAGGAATGATTATGCCTGGAGTAAATGAGCTTCGCTGCGGGCCACTAGGGCTCCATACTTTCGTCTAACTATCCCCAGTAGCCTTAAATTCTTTGACCCAGGACATAGTTGAGAGCTAGCGATTGCCTTGGTCACACTTGTTTTCCCGAGTTCCATCTCGCCAAACTTCTCGAGGTCTATCGTCTTGTCTTTGGTTGTTATTCATTCAGGGTCTGCCACTCAGAGTTGGTATCTCTAGATCTAGATCTGATACGCATTCTTATGCTTAGACCTAGTGATTCCCAGAGATGGCGCAAAATAATCTTTTAACTAAAATATCGCTCACTCTTAAGCTCCTTTTAAGCTCCACATTGGCAACAAGTTCCAAGTTGGGACCCGACCTGCAACATAAATAGACCAGTTAAAATAATAATACAAGATATTGTCTTGGGAAGCCGTCCGATGTTTTAGTCTATAGGAGATGTTTACTAGACCACAAAGCTATTAACATTCATATGAGATCACTTACAAATGAATGGAGAGAAGCTAGTTACTTCTGAGAATTTGGGTCTTACGTCTTGTTTAGTGGAATAAGCCTCATGGGTAGAGCTATCAAAACCCGATCCGGCCCGATGGGCTGGCCGAGGTGATAAAGGTGGGTGATTCACGATTTTGTAAGCCCAAAAGATGGGCCTGTTTGCCGAAATACTTTTAGCTCGGTTGGTCCGAAGCAACCAGTATATATTTAATAAATGGGTTGGGGTGGGCTCCCAAATAGTGGTTCGAAGAAATTCGATTGGCCCAATCAGGCCGATTTTTTCCTTTGGCTTGACGAGATTGCAAAATAACCCATTAAACAATAATTATGAGTTAAAAATAATTAATTTGGGATTTAAATTTATTAATGAATAAATGAGAAAAAATTAAATTACCCCACATCAAATTAGGAGTGGCATACCGTAATCGTTTTTTGTGTCGTCACGATCACGATAAAGCTAAACATCTTGACAGATTATTTTAATATTTTAGTGTTTTGTCTTATCGTATTATCAAGAATGTCACCCTACATCAAATACAAAGGCAACGATGCATAGAGAGCAATAAAACCATCTCCAACCTAATCTAAAACCCACACCAAAACACTTAAATATCTAAAAACACATCCAACCCATTCTAAACATCACAAATTTTGTGTAATGAATAATGTTACACCAAATTTGGTAACACTATTCCTTTACACCAAATTTGTGTAATCAAATATTCACACTTTGCCCTCAATTTCTTCTACTTCAAATTTTTAATTCTGTTGTATCCTATATTTGATATATAATTCATTTGTAACATGGTTTTAATTATTTAAATTTTGTATATAATTATTATTTTGGATGAACCATAGTTAATATTTACCAATAAATTATTATAAACTAAACTTAAAATTTTGATTAACTAAAATAATTAATAAATAAAATTATAATTTAATTAAAAAAGCATCAAAGTCTATCATAAAATTAAAAAAAAACATACATTATAACTCCGAAATTTAAAAAACAAAATACCAAGCAAACTAAATTCCTAATAGTAGATTATTTATGAGTAGATGATTAGTTGTAATATTAATTTTGGTAATATAATTAATTAATGTAATATTAGTTAAATATAAGTTTTTATTTAGTTACATTAATAATAATAAAATATAAACAAAAGAAATAATTGCATAAACAAATAAATTTGCTATTTTAAAATGAAAAGAAAATATTAAAATATTCATTTTGGTGTAAGATTTAGAGTGTAGTGGGTTGGATATGAGTTTTTGCAAGTACACCAAAACACCAACTTTGGTGAAAATTTGGTGTTATGTGTTGGAATGCCTAAGGAGAGGAAGATAATTCTGGGGCAAAATCTTGTGAAAAGTAGTGGCAATGATCCATGACAGAACAATTGTAGGCAACGTGATGTTTCATTTTAGAAAATAGAACATGAAAAAGGAAATTCAACGCTACGGTGGAGATGATGTATTAATTTTGTTGCCATTTCAAAGCACACATAATGAATCTTAGGTTGTCATGGCCCAGCAATAATATTAGATTATGACATTTTGTCAATGAGTAAATCTACTACCACAAGTATTATCGTTCCTTTAAAATATTTTCAAAGTTTTCTTGGATAATTTACTTCTTTTAATAGCAAAACTTTGATGATTTTAAATATTTTACTCAATGTTTCAAGGAATCATTTGAAACAAATTTACCTTTTTGATCAATTTAACAAAAATCGTATGGCAAGCTAAAACTTAACGAATTTACCTATCAACATATTTAATCAAGATTCAGCATAGAAAAAAAAAAAAAGATAAAACCAATGTTTTTTTTGTCTTGACAATCGATAGTAAAGCCAAAAATTGATTTCAAAAAAAAGGGTGATATTGGAAGGAAAAAATAAAGAGGTCTTAAGGATTAATTAAGGAAATTCGGACAAAATTAAACATAATTGAACACAATTTGGACGTAATTGAACAAATTAGGGCTAAATGAGAATTGGGGAATTTTTAGGAAAACAACAAAATAAAGATTAACTTAGGCAATCTGCAAGGAAAATGCTACGCGCGATCTTCAGTATGTTGAAATCAGAAAGCTGAAAATTTATTTAGTAAACCGTCTAAATAAGACCTGTCATATTTTGGCAATTTGTTAGATAATTCTCCATTTTGATATTTTTATTTTGTAGTCAGAGGTGTCAAGAGGTGGGGGCATTACATAGCCAAGTTGAAGAAATCTTTTGCTTTAGTTCGGTCTGAGCAACAAAGATCAGGCGATGCTAATTTTAGAGCCTAAAGTCGGACCATTGCATTAAAATGCTATAAAACTTTTCTCGAAAAACAATTTGATATTTCATCCACCCGCCGGGCTTAAATACTAAATGGGAAGATAATGGTTTGTAGTTAAAAATTGAGATTATAATGGAAAACTTTGAACAGAGATGATAATAAATATTTTACTCAATCATTACAAGGAATCAGATGTGAAACAAATTTAAGACTTAGTATTATACAAAAACATATGGCACAAACAAGAATCTTTCGCATCAACATATTTAATCAAGATTCAGCATAGGCCTTGATTATATCAAACCAATATTTTTGTCTTGACCGATAGTAAAGTAGGCAAATTGCAAAATTAGTCATGTAACTAAAAAATAATGTTGCAAAGGTTTTGTAGAAATGTATCTGAAAATAGTCAGCAAGCTTCATTTGCAAATTAATCCCGCATTGTTCATAGTCATCCAAGAAAAATATGTAAGTAAGTATTAAAAAATTGTAAAGTGTATAAAATTTATTATTTCATGTAAAATTTATTATAGCTAAATGATAAATGTTGATATTATAATTTTATACCATATGTTAATTTTTTTTTTTTTTTTAGGTAGAGTGTCAAAGGGCCGGGCATCCAGAAGTGAAGAAATCGGGCCAAATAAACGACAAACAATAATCGAGCCTCTAATTTTAGAGCCTAAAGCCCGGTCCATTGCATAAAAATGCAATAAAAAACCGCCCGACCAATTTTTTGGGCCAATCGGGTCGGGCTTAGAATACTAGAGCCCAGTCCCGTGCATTTTCCGTGTCGATTGGGCCGATAACACCGCCCAATTTGACGATGTAAACTTCAAATAATTGTAAAATTTAGTCAAAATCATTTCAGTTCTTTTTTGACGTGTTGCAAAACAATCTTCTGACTTATCTTGAGTCTCAATTTTAGTCTAATTTAGTGGCAATTTGAAATTTTACGATTTCGATCACGTGAACCAATGTACTTCCCAATTTATGGTGAAATTAGAACCAAATTTACAGGAATTTTGGAAAATAATGCACTTTGAAGGACTATTTTGCAAGTTGAATTCCTAAATTGTCATTTTTAAATTATGAAGGTTTTTGAAATTTTTTAATTACAGGACAAATTTTGTAATTTTGCCTGTGAAAGTATTTTGTAGATAATGTTTAAAGCAGCAAGCTTCATGCCTTTCCCTCTCATTGTTCATAGTCATCCAAGAAAAATCAGAAAACGACACATAAAATTTAATATTTCATGGCTGGCGTGTTAGATGTTGATATTATAATTTTATACCATATGTTTTTTTTTTTTTTTTTTTAACTATGTATTTTATAACAAGAGCTTTTGGTTAAACTTCAAATCATTATAAATCTTTCTTAATATTTTCTTTGTATCAAACTCCTCCCAAGTTGGAAAATTATGTTCGACCCCCAATCTACTAATAACGATCTGTCGAACCCACACTGATGTGGTTCAAGCTTACCAAATCTTGGCACTACCAAGTTTAGTGGTTTTCTTGACAATTCTGAAAAATATTTAAAAAAAAAGATATATTCAAAAACACGTATACTTATTTGTAATTATTATAAATAGAGCCAATTATAACTATGTATAGCTATAACAAGAGCTTTTGGTTAAACTTCAAATCAATTATAAATCTTTTCTTAATATTTTCTTTGTATCAAGCTTTGGAAAAATGTCGTCTGGATGTTCATGTGGTTCAAGCTGCAAGTGTGGTGACAACTGCAGGTATATAATTATTCAACCACCTTAATTACTATATATCTTTGCGGAATTAATTGCAATTTTAGTCTAGTATGTGTTGGCAATCTTAGTTTTGTAACTTGTTGATGTGTTAGTTTTGGTCCTTAGTTTTATCTTTTAGTCAAAATAGTAATTCCAGTCCCTAACTTTTTCGGTCATATGTATTTTAATTTTTTGGCTAAAGGATGAGACTGTTTTGGGAACAAATGAAATTATTGAAAAACTCAGTTGGGATCAAAATGGCACAAAAATAATTTTCAAGATTTTAATGCATGATTAGCAACTTTGTGTGTTACTATATAATCCCAAAAGATTCAAATTCTTAATATGAGTCCTTATTAATCTGTTAGCAGCTGTTCGATGTATCCCGACGTGGAGAAGAGCACAACTGTTACCATCATTGAAGGCGTTGCACCGGTGAAGATGTACGTGCAAATCTCAATGAAAATCAATTCATTTTACTCTCTGACAAAATCTTAAAATCTCTATTACATTGAGGAAATTAACGAACGACTTAAATTTATGATGTTTAGGTACTTTGAAGGATCTGAGAAAAGTTTTGGCGCTGAAGGAGGTCACGGCTGCAAGTGTGGATCGAGCTGCACGTGCGATCCGTGCAACTGTTGATGAAATATATATGCCCCGGAAAATAGTAACCGGCCTGGTTTTAAGACACAAATGTTGTATGTTTGTGTGATGAAAAATAAAGTAGAATAAGATGGCCATATATTACTTTGCAAATTCATTTGCTGACGAGTTTGTGTGGTTCATGATATGGCTAAAATATCTGTTTGTGTATTTGTAGTGTCTGTTTGTTGTGTCCACGGTTATGGTTACCGGGGCTAAGCTTGAATGTATGTGTAAACAAGGCTTGGGGTGTATTGAAAAGTTAATATTATATGTACTTCTCCTTGATCAGTTATTGTGTGTTAAATCCTATATTCTAGTATTTATTGTTCATTCATCATAACGCCCAAGTAATTGAATTGATGCAGAAAATCGTACAGCTCACTTCTAGTCAAGGTACTCCGAGCTAAAGTATATGGTTCCGCCCAATTTGCCAATGTTAGCAATTAGTACAAGAAACCAGATCCAAATACGAACTCAAGATTAAATTATTGAGATAATTACAAAAACACCCCTGAGGTTTGGCCTAATTATAAAAAAACTAGAAGTTTTTGAAAATTGCAAAAAACCCTTTGAGGTTAGATTCTGCTTACATTTCTCCCTTCACAAGCAAAAAAATATTTCAAACCCCCCCTCCCAATATTTCTAGATATATTACGATTACCCCCTTAAATTTAAAACATGATCAAACTTGAGGGAGTTTTTTGTAATTTTAAAACTCTTTGAGATTTGATTATGCTCTTGTTTTCTGCTAGACCATCTTTTGAAGGATCTCTGGATCATACCTCATTCTTTAGTTGTTTAACTAACAATTGTAATTTTCCCGAGTTTTTATATAAATTATTATCGTTCCGGGAAAAAAAAACATATCTGGGTTTTTTGTAATTAGCCCAAACCTCAGGGGATCTTTTGTAATTATCCCTAAATTATTATATAAACATAGTGCACATACAAGAATCCTTCAAATCAACTTATTTAATCACATCTTGATGCATGGATGTCTCTTTCAGCATATATAGGACTTGATCATTTCAAACCATTTTTTGGCGGAACGGATAATATTTATTATTAGCAAGTCTTGTGAGACCGTGAGACGTTAATACTTTTTGTGTGAAAAGTAATATTTTTAGTGTAAAAAGTTGTCAAGACGGTCTCACGGACTTTCACCGCCTCACATAAGTTTTTGCGATTTATTATTATCTAGAAATTGAGCACAAAAAGAGAATGCCAAAATAATTGGGACAAAAACTTGCGTGAGACGGTCTCACGGATTTAGATCCGTGAGACGGAGCCCTTACACAAAGTTTAAAGATTTTTTTTTTCAGATTTTATTTTTCTTAGGGTTTATATTTGTTTTTTTAGGGTTTATTTTGTTTCTTGGGTTTATTTTTAATTGATTTGGGTTTTTAGGATTTTTAGTTTTTTTTAGGGTTTATTTTTAATTTTTGGGTTTATTTTTGTTTTTCGGGTTTATTCTTCATGGTTCATGTTTTTAGGGTTTATTTTTGTTTCTTCATGGTTCATTATTATTTTTAAATTTATTTTCATGGTTCATGTTCTCAAGACGGAGCCCTTAGGAGGTCCGTCTCACGGATTTAGATCCGTGAGACCGTCTCACAAGAGACTTGCTCAATAATTGGAGATCATCTCGCTTGCAGCAGAAAACTACATATTGAATTAAAAATTTCATGGCCGGCGTGTCTGACGTTGATATTTTTAAGTAATATTTCTATCGTTTCAAAACCATATTTATAAAATTGTTACATTTATCCCCTTTAATTTAAGACATAGTCAAACCTGATGAGCATATTTGCAATTTTGAAAAATCTTGGGTGTATTTTGTAATTAATCCAAACCTCTGGGATTTTTTGTAATTATCCCTATTATACAATCTAAGCTCTCTCAACAACAAAAACTGTATGGTAATATACACACACACAATCTAGAACAAAATTTCCTATCAAGACCACCTCTATACAAAGGGGACCAAACAATTTCTAAATGTGTCCTCAACAGAGACGGACCGAGAGCGGGACTGGAGGGGGCCATCGTTCCCACTCAAATTTTTATATTATGTACTACATATATCTACATATTATATATTTATATATAATATATTTCTAATCTCGCCACCCCTCTCTCAAATATATTCAATTTCGCCCATCCTGCTACATTTTCTGCCTCCGTCCCTCGTCCTCAAGAAAACATCGCCTCTTCTAATAATTCACTAAAAATCATGTCTTCAATGTCAAGTGCCATGCTCTCTCAGTATCCAAACGCAGTTCATCCAAACTCCGGTCACAAGCCAAGTCACGAGCCACGATAGGTTCGAGCGATCGCTTCCCGTGTCTCCAAATTCACCATCGTGCCTATTTTCGTGCAGACCTCTTCGATCATGAGGTCTCCAACCGGAAACGGGCGAACGTGGCAACTTGAGGACAACGCTTTAGGATAATACGGGAGCGATATGTCGTATACATCGACTAAAACCTCGTTGACCAAATCGAACAGCATCTGA
The DNA here is from genome assembly GCA_016081115.2 of Rehmannia glutinosa. Taxonomy (NCBI): domain Eukaryota; kingdom Viridiplantae; phylum Streptophyta; class Magnoliopsida; order Lamiales; family Orobanchaceae; genus Rehmannia; species Rehmannia glutinosa. The sequence goes on from CM071924.1 coordinate 1,462,952, forward strand.
TGGTGCGGACAGAAATCTTGCTGATCATCTTTTTCGTGAGGCCAGCATGTTTCGACTTGCTCGAATAATTGTGGGCCGAACGGCTGGTCCGATGCGTGCCATGTTATATCGGAGGCATCGGTTGCAATGCCTGATTGATCGAGTATGCGCCTCACGTAATACATGTCTGAATTGTTCGTCTTAGGATGTTTAGTGATCTTGTCTGATGATATTTGATCGTTCTCGGTTTTCGGATCATCGGTTTTAATTGAAAAACATGAATCATGAATACTAGATCCGTGCTCTACACCTGATGTGGTAATTCGAAAAAAAAAAAGAGAAAACTCTCAATTAATACCACTTCTTATAAGCTTCAAAATTCACTTTAATCGATTTAATTTGAAAAGTTAAGCACGAAGTAAGAATGGAAGTGTGCAAAAACTTTTGCGTTTAGAAGACGTGATTTATTGTAGCAGAAGTAAAAGTAGTTGAGAATCAGAAGTTGGCAGTGTTTGCAAATAGAATCAGAAGTTGAGAGTGTTTGGTGAAAAAGTTGTAAAAACGCTCATTTGTTTGTAAAAGTCAGACTAGAACTCGAATCAAATCTAAAGCACTCATATCCCAACTTTTAGATTCTGATTAAATAAAACAGAATCAGAAGCACAAGTTAACATTTGCAAACACTAAAAAATTATTCTTTTCAGCCAAAAACTGATAAGCACTTTTTTTTAGTCTCATTATATGGAAATGAAGTTGCATAACATAAGTAGTTTCGACTTCAAAGTAATCCATCCGAAAATACCTTCAGAAATTCGACGCTCTACCGCATAAAACTCTGTCTCCAACGCGAAATCCTGATCAGGAAGCTGCTTCCGGGCGATATCTGAACAGTTGCTATCGGCTTTAATCAGCTTCTCTGCTTCGTCTTTGAGACCGTCGACCTCTTCACACTCGTCGTCACTTGCAACATCTTCCTTTATTTCCATATTTGCATCTAGAGACACATTTTTTTCATCACTTGCAAATAGGCCAGCTAACTTTTCTTCGACTGAGCCGTTTCCAGAGGGACCATCACGCAATAACTCAGAATTCAGATTCGAATTATAAAAATCGACGTTAGATAGAGAACGTATCCTTCTGAAGTACACTGGAGCATGGTCATATTCACTTGTTAGTCTCAAGCTCTTAGAACTATTCAGCTTGGCGTCCGTCTGGAAACGGTTCTCAAACATCCGAGCATATTTACCAAGCGACTCGTTTAAAGATGAACTTCTACGATCCAACCTGGCGACCCGATTAACAGTTTGAAATTTGTTTTCTCTAGGGAATGACCAAACTTCGTTCTGTTTATTTTCGAGCCTAACGGGCTTAAGCTTTTTTCGTTCTGATAATTCAGATACCGGGAAAGATCTCGATTTGCTGAATCTTGCTACTGTATTCAATCCCAACGCGCTACGCGAGAAATTAGCAATGCTTTCGTCGGTATCAAGTAGATGTTTTATAAGCAACTCCTTGTCTACCTTAAATATCTCCAGAACATCAGTGTCTGTTGTATCGAGTGATTGACTCTCGGCATTTCTGGGAAGGACGATGATCGGATGTTTCCAGTCGGTGCATATTTTACTTATGTCGTCGTCCAGAGATTCCAGGTGGTGTATGGAATAAGTTCTCTGCAAATTCGGTTGCACGACTTCACTTTCTGTAGAGATCTCTTCGGAAACGAATGCTTTTATGCGCGATTTGAGAGATCGTTTCTTGGTTGCACGACTTCTTTTAGTACTCTGATCAACCAAACAAAAAGTTTGATCATTAGTCATCCAGTCAGTAGGGAAAAAGAAAAGTGATTCTCAGCTTCTACGTGGAAAAAATAGTCATTTTTGCATTTAGAAGCTGATAATCACTTTTTTTGAGTTTGAAACTACTTCTTATAACATAAACGGCAAAATTGCAAAATTAGTCCAATAACTGTAGAGCGATAGCAAAAAGGTCCTGTAAAAATCACATTTTGCAAAAAGGTCATGTAGCTATATAAACACCTCAATTTTGGTCCTGCAAAATGCAAGTTTTGCAAAATAGTCCTGTAACTGTATGAAAATCTCAATTTTGGTCCTAATTTCACTGATAATTAGGAACCACATATGCCTCTCACGTGATGCTCACGTGACTGAAATTCGGTGCAATTAGTACCAAAACTGAGATTTCCATATAGTTACAAAACTATTTTGCAAACCGTGCATTTTGCAGGACCAAAATCGAGAGTTTGCTATAGTTACAGGACCAAAATATGATTTTTACAAGACATTTTTTCTACCGCCTTATAATTACAGGACCAATTTTGCAATTTTGCCTAACATAAACTTACAAGGTATGGATTCTCTCTGTCATCTAAAAGCTTTTCGGATTCATAAGCATCAGGACGATACATTTTTCGTTCGGGACTCCAATTGACTGCAACACTCAAATGTAGAAAACCATTAAAAAGGTGAAAAACAGATGAAATAAAACAGTTCTCATATGCAGATTGGTGAGATATCATTCACTGTAATAGCAATCTCTTCCAATATACGATTCCGTAATACCATATTTTCCCGACAACGAAAGCATCTAACAGAGTACTAACAAGACCGCGAACGATATAGCAAGAGATAAAAATACACACGAATTATATTGCTCGAATAACTGCTTACATCTATCATGTGTTTGGTCTTCATGTTTGCGTTGCTGGATCATTTTCCGGACATTCGACTGCCAATGATGGTAGTCCAGCACCTGGACTAAACCCCCAATACAGCCCGGCTGTTTGTCGTGCGATTCATCGTCTAAATGTTTCATTCGGAAATGCTTCCCCATTCTATAAACACGACTTATAATCTGTTCTTTTCGACCTGTTACACGAAAACGAACACTTATATAGACCAATACCAAGTGAATGAAAATCTTGCAGTTTATAAAGATAACATGAAATACGGCGTGTTTGTAGCTCAAGTGGTATCGTTCACTCTTTGTAAGGGTGTTGACCAGGGTACGAACTCTGTATTTTTCATTTTCTTTGAAATTTATCCCCTCCCCGCTAACCACTCCTCCCAACTTATTAAAAAACAACGGATAGTTACAAAAACACCCCTAAGGTTTGGGCTAATTACAAAAAAACCATTGAAGTTTGATTCCGTCTTACATTTTTCACCATGATTTTCGAAAATATTTCAAAAAAACCTCTGACATTTGCAAAAATATTGCAGTTATCCACCTAAATTTAAGACTAAACGAAATCTGAAGGGGTTTTTTGTGATTTTGAAACGTGCCTGGGTTTTTTTGTAATTAACCCAAACTCAGGGGTGTTTTTGTAATTATCCCAAAAAAAAAGATAACATGAAATATTTCCTGCTGTTTCTTGACATTTAATAGAGACCTCAAGCGATCAAGTCTACGAAATCGTAAATTGTTTCTTTCTCTTCAGTAATACATCTGATAAGATGTTTTTAGAGCTTATAAGACATTCGATCTTATTGTAAAAATAAGTGGTTGAAGTATTCAGATAAAATAAGACAAAAGAGCTTATAAGATTTTAGTAATGGTAAAAAAACGTACTAGATATTTTGAAGAGCTTATAACCTCGTCCAGACACCCTCTAAGTTACTCAACATCTTTATCAAACATAGTTTTCTTAATTTGACATAAGCAGACAACTTCAGCTCCATATGATCAGTTTTACATAGAAACAAGAAAATCTATTTCAAATCAAGTTTGTGAAGAAAAACAAAAAAAAACAATAAATTTCTAAGTTATCAAAAATCTCATGATTCTCAACTCCAAACCAAGTAATCAACCTCTTCAATTGGAAAGAAACAGAGAGCAAATCAAAAAAACCAGTCCAATCTGAAATTACACAAAGAACAAAACAAGGGGGGCCAAAATCCAAATTATTTTTCTGTATCAATCTTTTGAAATACAAAAAAATTAATTTTAAAAATAAACAGGGGACCTGATATTAGTAGAACAGTAAACTGCCAGGAAAACCCCATAACCCAAGAACTTCAAAACTCAAATAAAATCAGATAAAAAGATTTATTCTTACCTTCTGGGCTGTGAAAAAAGAAGAACAAAAAACAGAGCAGGTTCAACTTCTACTTTAGAATTTCTCAATAGGTACGCAAAAGATTATTATTAAGTATGGCGGGCAAAGAAGAAAATATATAACTGTAATACCATCCAGATTTCTACATAAATACTTTAGTTTAGAATGTATTTATTATGGTTTTTAATGTATTTGGTTTAACGTATACGATAAACAAGACTTCAAAAAAAGGATGAAGGTTGAATGTTCTCTCTCTCACTAGAAAACGACCAGTTGAAAGCGGTCGCCTAAGCCATTACCCCGTCAATCCCTCTAATATCTCATTGTAGCATTAAATACAATAAAAAGATATATGAGGGGATTTTTAAAATATTTTTTGCTTATTAAGTGAGAAAATATAAGGCGAAATCAAAGTTGATGGAGTTTTTTTTTTTTTTAATTTTCAAAAATTCTGATTTTTTTTTATAATTAGACTAAACCTCAAGGGGGTTTCGGGGTTTCTGTTAGAGATGTTAAACAGATAGCGGCCCGTTAGCCTGGACCGTTTAAACCGAAGCCCATTAGGGCTAGCCCAAAAGTTAACCGGTCTAGCCTGTTAGCCCGTTATTTTTATTTTTTTTTAAAAATAAATACAATTCTAATATTTTATATCTAATTTTATTACCTATTACTAGTAAATTTATTTTTTAAATTCACATCCCCTCATCTTTAACTTTATTAAACATGCTTTAAATTCTTGAAAAACTTCTTTTTTATTTATTTATTTATTACTTATTTTAGTTTTCTGATTTTATTCTGAATAAGAAAATGTCACGTAGTTTTATTAGATTATTTAGGATATAAATTATATTTCTAAATGGTGCTAAATCTAATTTTATAATTTTGTTAGTGCAATGTAATTATAAACTATGCATGACTTTTTTTTATAATGAATAGATTAACTGTAAATGTTAAACTTAAATATTATATATGCTCAAGTTTAAAATTTTAGATTTAAATATCTAATTTTGAAAATTTTAACTCATAGTCATATGAGTAATTACAGGAAAAAATATTAATTCTGGGTAGCTTTAATTATTATTATTTTATTTTCAAAATTTAAATCATAAAATATTTAATTTTATAAGTTTGTTAATTCAATGTAATTAGAAACTTTGCATGAATCTTATATAAAGAAGTTTAACTTAAAATGTTAAACTTAAATGTTATATATATATATATATATATATATAGGGGGATCAAGTGAGACCATGTCTCTAGGTGAGACACAATAGACTAATCTCAACCATTCCCCACTATTAATTAATGGGTATGATTTAATGGATAAAAAATATATTAAAATATTAATTTAATCAATATAAGGGTAGTAGGGTAAAATAACATAACAAGTTAGTTACAAAAATGGAATCAAATCTCTTTCTCTCTCATACATCTCCCAATTTCCCCAATCTCACGTCTCTCTCTCTCTCTCTCTCTCTCTCTCTCTCTCTCTCTCTCTCTCTCTCTCTCATTCCTCCATTAAAGCAAATAAAGAAAAAATCATGAAGAACTCGAAAATTACAGGTTCATGAAAATTATAGAGAAAAAAACAAGAAAAATCGGTGCAATATTACGGAGAAATAACGAATGAAGGAGTTCAAAAACTAAATATGCAACAAAACTCAACTAAATATGCATTATCCGAAAACTATCTATGCAACGTAAAAAAACTAATATGTAGTACAATATATCCAACTATGCAAGGCGTCATAAACTATGCAACAAAATCAACTAAATATGTATTATCTAGAAACTATCTATGCATTGTGGAATAACTAAATATACATTATATTGAACCTATTTATGCAGTGTAGTATAACTACATATGCGAAAGACGTTATATTTAATTATGTCTTGTTTTTCGTAAAAACAAATTGCCAACAAAATAACTAAATATGCATTATTTGATGTTTAATTATGCAATAGAAGAACCCTAACTATGCTGTAAAATAAAAATATTTGGAAAGAAAGCAGGTTCCTTAAATTCCGCCATAAAATCTGGCAGTGTCAATTTCAGCCCATAAAATCCGCTTGAACCACTAATCTGAATTACAAAATTACAATCTTACCCTTAAAAATTAGGAAATAATTAAAAAACTGAATTAATCACATCCCTTCATTTTTTAAGATCAATGGGTAAGATGAGTCCACACTGTCTCATCTAGGGAGGGTGGTCTCATTTGAACCAAACCATATATATATATATATATATATATATATTCGAGTTTAAATATAGAATTTTTAATTTTTTGACTTATAGCCCGATAGTGACCCGTTTAGCCCGAAGCCCGTTAGGGTTACGGTTAGGTTCCAATATTGCCAATCCGTTTAATATCGGCTCGTTTAACCCGAAGACCGTTTAGCCCGAAGCCCGCTAGGTCTAGCCGTTTAACATCTCTAGTTTTTGTAATTATCACAATATTTTAGGGATGATTACAAAACTACCACCGAGGTTTAGGGTAACTACAGAAAATCCAAATAAGTAAAAGGGGTGTTTGAAATATCTTTGGTTATGAAGAGGTAAAAATATAATACAAAATCAAATCTCAAGGAAATTTTTGTAATTTTCAAAAATTTCTCAGTTTTTTTTATTAGTTCAAAGGTCGTCTTTGTAATTATCCCTATATTTTATGATTATGTGAGTCAAATGATAAAATCCATTCATCTAGGTCGCAATTTCACGATATTATAGAAGTATTCTTGAAATATCATATGTCAAGTCAACTAATTGAACATAGTGAAAAAATTAGAGTAACAAAACATAATAAAATAGTTTGAATGAAACGGTTTCAGAAATTAATTAATGTTGAGAGTTTTTAATGATTAGGAAGGATAAATTGGCAATGGGTGATTTGGATTTTGGACTACGTTATTAGTCAATTAAATTTTGTGTTCATTTAGTTTTGCAGTTGAGAACTCATACAAAATTGGTGATATATATAAAATTTAATAATTTATATGTTTACCCATTTTGTACGTAGTTTGTGGGCTATTTTTTCTTTCTTTTGAGTACAATGGGGTAACAAGGGAGGGGGTTGTACTCGTATGAGATCAAACCCGAGTCAATCGCTCTGATAACACAAGTTTTAACCACTAGAACATAATATTGATCAGTTTATGGCTATTTATTGCGCCTATATTATAGATTTAGCAGTACATTTTAATAATAATTTTAGTATCATAAAAGAAAAAAGAAAGTGACATATAAGATTTAATTCTTTCATCAAATGCTCTACCAAAGATTACAATCTTCCTTTTGACCTATATTTGGAGTAAAAGTACAATTTTGCTCCTCCAAACCATCATTGGCTAACAAAGTCGAATTATTTTATTTAATTACATAAATAGAGTATGAAAAGACAAAATATTAGGAAGGATAAATCCTTAATAAAATAGGTAATATCACTACAAGAAATTCCAATTTACCCACATAAATGATTTTGTCACTAAATTTTGCATAACTATATAATAAAAATTATTTTTCCAAAACTATACCAACTAATCACTGATAGTTTTTAATTAAATTTCTGTAGGTTTTTATTAACAATTTCAGATTCTATAGGTAAATATTTACCTACGGTAATTTTAGCTTTAACGATTTTATCTATACTTTACAGATATCTTAATAGGAGAATCTGTAGGTAAATTAATTTTTTTGTATAATCCCCAAAAACTATTTTAGGTGCAATTGCAAATTAGAGCTATGAAATAGTGGGTCGATGGAGTATGTTTTGACGGATGAGATTAGATTACCAACTAAATGATAAGAAATGGTAATGTTTGTTGATCGAAGTGAATTCAGACCAACGACCTTTAATTCTGTTTATCTTATCCCCCAACAAAAGAACATAATTTATTTGGTTATCGCATGAGATGATTTTCTTAAATTATTAAATAAGTTTTGATCAAGAATCATTATATGAAACCACTTGTTAGTTGTTCCGTAGGTACAACAAATAAAACCTATATTATAAATAATTTTTTTATTCTTTTACTTTTTTCTCATTTGTTACATTATAAGTTGAGATGATGAAATAGTATTTTTTCCATATACCACATAGTTACATGTTAGATATTGTGGTGTAATCAATTATTCAATCGATATCACATGTTTGTTTAAGTTTCCAAACTAAGAAGATAATGAAGAAAAATGATGCATATTAATTTTCTAATTATTACAATGTGACTATGAGGAAAAACTAGGGTGTCAATTCGGTCATCCATCAAGTTTGTGTTTGATTTTGGGTTGAATTTGGATTACATTCAAAATACATCAAGTATTAATTAAAATTTGAAATAACTAGTTTTAGACAAATTAGTAAGATCGTGTCAGATTCGTGTTTAGTCATTTTTGTATTCAAGTTTTTTGTGTTCGTGTTTCACTCAATATGGATCGGATTATCGTGTCGTGTCAGAGATTGTCAGCCCTTGGAAAAACCTATGTGAAAAGAAGATTAATTCTTCTTTATTCTTCTATCTAGGACATATGATTCTACATTAATTTTAAAATTTATTCTTGATTAACCCCAAATAATTGAAAGAATTACAAGCGTGTAAATCCACGAACATAATGCAGGTTTAGGTGTTAATAACACTTATAACAACATGCATCGAAATATTAAAACGAACGCTCAAAAGAAAATTTGTCTGTAAATAAAAATAGGGGATAATTACAAAAAATACCCCTGAGGTTTGACCTAATTACAAAAAAAACCCATCTAACTTTGAAACTTACAAAAAGTACCCCTGAGGTTTGATTTAGTGTTAAAATTAAGGGGTAATCTGTAATAATTTTACAAATATGAAGGGGGATTTTGAAATATCTTTCAAACCTCAGGAGTATTTTTTGTAAGTTTTTAAGTTAGCTAGGTTTTTTGTAATTAGGTCAAACCTCAGGGGTACTTTTTGTAATTATCCCTAAAAATATTGGCAAACGTACCGATAAGGAGTAATATATGCTTCACTAATTGATAAATCGATTACAAGAACAAAGTGTTAAGACTCCATAGTACAAAATTATGAAAACTCCTAATTAATTGGATGTGATCTTCTATTCTAGCATGGTCTTTCATCTCCTATTCCACCGCACGGATAATTGGCATGTATATATATGTGAACTTTTATCAAGATAGTTTAGTATTTATGCAATGTAAATTGCCAATATTTTCTTAGAATACAAAATTATATAAAGAATCATCTATCATTAATTAACAATTAACTTACAGAATCAACTATTAAGGCCAAATTATAAGGCAAAATTGCAAAATTAGTCTTGTAACTAAAAAGAGGTTGCAAAAGGTCCTGTAAAATACTTGAATTGAAAAATAGTCATGTAACTATGTACGGTTTTACAAAATAGTCCTGCATATTTCATAGTTTGCAAAATAGTCCTGTAACTTATACTTGAGTCTCAATTTAGTCCTAATTTCAGTGGCAATTTTGAAATTTCACTGGATTTCGATCACGTGAGGACACATGTGACTCTCAATTTCAGGTGAAATTAGGAGCAAAATTGATATTCAAGTACCAATTACAGGACTATTTTGCAAATCATGCATTTTGCAGGACTATTTTGCAAACCCATACATAGTTACAAGACTATTTTGTTATTTGAGAATTTTAAAAGACCTTTTTGCGACGGTCTTTTTGTTACAGGACTAATTTTGTAATTTTCCCCAAATTATAATTAATTAATTACTTTAGAAATAGACAAATTAAATATGCATACATTTGGTACAGTTTGAACCCAAAATTTTTATTAGGGTTTTGAAGTTCTCATCTTTACCACTTAAAATTGGCTAGATGCACTCATTGTTATAAAAATCTCCGCCTAGTCCCAATTAGTCCTCGTTTAGGCGCTAGGATCCTCTTGTCCGCCTAATTTTTTTTTTTCCGATTAGGCCCGCCTAATCACGCCCAGGTCTCACCTAACTAACCCCGCGTGGATTCCGCCTAGGCGCTAAGCCCCAACCTACCGTCCGACTAGCGCCTAGTGCTTTTTAGAATACTGGGTGCACTACGTGTAAATAAATTTCCAATATTGGATATCGTTTTTTAAAGTCTTGTTTTATGCTTCTGAGTTAGTTAATTCTATTTCTTGGTATAATTTAAACAATTCCATTTACACAAATTTTAGCTTTATATCAATCACAGCTTTAATTTAAAAAAAAAATTGCTTGCATGCTTGTTTGAATTTTACAAGCTACCATTATTTTTTGGGATAATTACATAAAACCCCCTGAGGTTCGGGCTAATTACAAAAAAACCTTGAGTTTTTGAAAATTGCAAAAAACCCTTAAGGTTTGATTCTACTTACATCTTCCCCCTTCTTAAGCAAATCATCTCAAAAAGCCCCTGATATTTGTAGAAATATACAGTTACCTGCTTAAATTTAAGACAAAATCAAACTTGACAGGACTTTTTGTAATTTTGAGACATCTCTGGATTTTTTATAATTAGCCCAAACCTTGGGGGTGTTTTTGTAATTACCCTTTTTTGTTTTAATAAGTTGGGGAAAATTGCAATTTTGGTCCCGTAACTATAGAGAGGTAGCAAATTGGTCCCGTTCAGATTTTATTTGGCAAAAACACCCTGTAACTCCTTTACATTCTCAATTTGAGGACCATTTTTGCCAGAAAATCGAATTTTTGCCAGAAAATTAAATTAATTGGGGATTTTGGGTTTCGTCCGGCCAATTGTACATGTTGGATATATTTAATTTACATAGCACCTACGTGACCATGCCCAATTCAAGTGGCACTTGCCAAAGTGAAAAAATAAATTATTTTTAATTATTAATATATTATTTAAATACTAACAACTTAAATTAAAAATATATATTTTATTTATTAAATATTTTTAATCAATGAAAAATTTCAAGAATGAATGCAACAGAGAAGAAAAAAAAAAGAAATATTTTTCTATTTGGTTAAATATTTTTTATTTAGCTAATGTTACTATTTTACTCTCTAATTTGTAATTGATTAGTTGAATAAATTAAGAATTGTGTTAAATGATAATATTAACAAAATTTATTCATTTGCAAAAATAATTTAAATTTGTTTAGTATTAAACAAGAGTTTTTAAATATTATTGCCTATTTTATTTTATATTTAATATATATTTTTTAATTTAATTAAGAATTTTCAATTAAATAAGATATTATTAATTGAAATAATTCATTTTTTCACCTTGGGCATGACCACTTAGGTGCCATGTCATTTAGATCTATCTACTGTATTCAAATTTGGCCGGAGAAAGCCCAAAATCCCCAATTAATTTGATTTCCTGGCAAAAATTCAATTTTCCGGCAAAAAAAAAATCATGAAATTGAGAATGTCAAGAAGTTACAGGGTGTTTTTGCCAAACAAATATTGAACGGGACCAAATTGCTACTGCTCTATAGTTACGGGACCAAAATTGCAATTTTCCCAATAAGTTGTGCTGATTACACATTTATTTTGTAACTTCGTCTAACTCATGTGTTATTACTCTTCTAAATGTATTATTAAATTTTGTATTTAAAATTATGGGACCTTAGTATATACAACGTGTCTCTTCTTCTTGGGTTACCCGTCAAATTGGACCAAACTATTTATATTCTTGAAAATGGCGTATAGTTATAGAGATTTGGACTAAAAATATAATAGTAATTAAAGACTATGTTTAAAATTAATCTTCTTTGTGATTCATTTGTATTAGTCATTATCAATCTCTTTCCAAATTCCTTGATTCAAGTTTACCTAGTTTAAATTCTCTTAGTCTAAACATTAAGCTTCTAGATTGATAAACCCGTTTGCCATTTCAAAGTTTAATTCCTTTGACTACATTCATTTATGGACAAGTCATGTATTGAACTTTCAAATATGATCAAATGCTATGATTACATAGTCATAGTCTTGGACAATATTCTTTCTTCTTCTTTGGTCAATAGTCGTGTTTCCTCATATTTTTTGTCGTCCATTGAAAGAGCAAAGAATGCTATCTAAGAATTAAGTAAATATTTTGTTGAAATTATTTGTCAAAACAAAATATGAAAATTTGATAAGTTTCTAAATTTGTAAGATAAATTGCCTATACTGGAATAGAGTGTTTGTATGTATGGTTGTGGTATTCACTTTCTTTTTTGTCTTTATTTATTCTCGATATATTCATATATTAGTACATATGTTCTTCTAGAGTCTTATTCGGAGTTCTTCGTTTCCGGTAAATCTACTGATCATAAAGGAGTCTGGTGTGGATCGTTCAAACCTTGTTGGAAGTGCTCGCAGACACTTATCAAACTAAGAATCACAATTCAGTCGGTTTGATCTGATTCTTTATGATTTATTGTATATGTTTAGTTTAGATTTTTGTTTGTCTCCCCCTCTTTCCTTGTTTGAAATATGTGAGTTTATTTGAGATTTTTCCGTTTGGCTTTTGTATATTGTATCTTGGTTGTTTCGAACTTATTAATAAAATATATGTTTCCTTTTGTCTAAAAATCAAAACTTGTCTTTTAATCTATGTTTAGTTATCATTAATTAAAGTCGATAATGAAACTCAAGCTAAATAAAAATCTATAAAGAAAAGTAATTATATATACAGAGAGAGAGAGAGAGAGATGGGGAGGGGAGAGATGTTATTGGCTTGTCCAATCCAAATGTCGCTATAATTATATATATTTAATAAATAATTTAAGAGAAAATATTAAATAGAACAATAAATATTTCATCAATAAGAAAGCAAAAAAAAAAAAACAAGAAAGCAAAAAATGTACTCTTTTTGGGGTTAGCGGGATACGCGGCCCAGAGCTAAATGAGGCTGTAGCGGAAATCAATGGGCCAGATCAGTTAAAATTCCTTAAAGCGGAACAAATCAGGCCCGAAAATTCTAATTCTTCACTAGACAAACAAACTTGGACCATTCCCCGGATGAATCACAAATTCAGGATAGAGTTGTGAAATTGGTCGGGTCGGATACTAGTCCGCCAGGACAAAGAGAATATTAGGTTGGGTTGGGCCAAATTCCATCCGGTCACTAATTTGGAGGCACAAGCTCAGTTCAACCCAATAATACAAATAAACATGAAAAATTGGGTCAGTCCAGGATTTGGGGCCCAATGAGTCTGGCCAAATAGGTCATGCTCTTGTCGGATGTGAAAGATTTAAGCCTTTTCCTACATTGGTTTTAAAGCCTTGTCTATCCTAGCATATATACTAGAAGGTGTTATGGCTTAGATAAATTACAATACAAGTGGATAACTATATGTGTGCCACACATGCGCGCCCATCAGCTTGGGCCATTGCCCCGCCCAATTGATCTGGGAAAATGTGTTCTTCCCAAATTCAAGTGACCGTTGGTTGGATGAATGAATTTGGACATTGTGGTTGTTCAGATTCGTGCAACAGTCAAAACCTAAGTTAAAATAACACTTGGACAGTCATGTCATTCAACTCCCCACTGTGTCATCTCCAATTCCACACGTGGTAGAATAAGTGTTTATATGTCAATTGATGCATTATGAAAATACATTACATTCTTTTTTTTTCATTCTAAAAGCGATTCAAAAACTGCATATTGAGTCCAACGTCCAGTCTTCGTCATTTTCTAATTTGAATGAGCTTCTGGATTTGTAGTGCTTCTATCCAAAAGATCTAAGCCATTTTATCCTTAGAGACAGTACGTCAGACCGTGAGCCGAGACGTGTTTTGTCATGCGGACAGAGACTTTCATCCACTTAGCTTTGATTCTAATTTTATGTTGCTATCAATAATATTACCAGATTTTCCAAGTTATAATAGATATCATCTGGTTATATTATTTTTTATATAGTGTTATAATCCATTGTTGAAGACATCACATTGTGATCAATAATCGCAAGACATAATAAGTACCTTCACAATTGCCAGTTCATCTAGAGCCTCTATCATTGTTGATTCTCAAGCTAAGAAACTCAAAAATTTCATAGGCTTTGACTTCAAGATGTGGTAGCAAATGATGTTGTTTTACCTAACTACCATAAGTCTGACAAAGTACCTAATAGAGGACTCTCATGTCATTGTTGAAAATGAGACCAATGTTGAAAAATATATTGCGCATAATACATGGGCCAAGGTAATTTAATGTGTCGCAACTTTGTCTTTACCGGACTTAGTAATGCACATTACAATGTGTATTATGTGGTGAAGTCCTCCAAAGAGTTGTGTGAATCTTTGAAAAATATATACAAAATTGAGTATGTTGGAACTATAAAATTCATGGTCGGCAAGTTTTTAAAATTTATGATGGTGGATAAAAAAACAGTGATGGAACAAGTTCAACAATTCCAGTTAATCCTACATGAGATCTCTGCTGAAGAAATAGTCTGAACGCCGGCATTCCATGCAAGTTGTTGTTTTGGATGAGAAGTTCAGTTTCCCTAGTTAGAGGAACTTCAAGAATTATCTCAAATACAAGCACAATGATATCAGATTAGAGAATTTGGTTGTCAAACTCAGGATTGAAAAGACAATAAAATGATTGACTCAAAGTCCGAGTGGAGTCTAAAACCATCTTGATGGAGAATGTTTCATCAAGTAACACTAAGAAAAGGCCTAGCAACAAATGTAAGAAATCGATAATTGAAAAGTTCCAAGGAAATTGCTATTAGAGCTGGTAATTTGGGCTCGGTCCACTAGGTCAGCCTAACTAGCCTGGCGCCATGGAATTTGTAGGCACGAAAGGACTGAACCATTTGGCGCGGACAAATGAGCCCAGTGGCCCAGGTGACCCGACTAACTCGAAGCAAAATATACTATAGGTTAGACTGAGCCATATAAATATTGGCCCGAAAGAATTTCGGGTTTGCCCAATGGGCTAGTATAGGTCCAACCTAATTGCCACCTCTAATTTTTACAATTGTGCCAAATCAAACGACTTGGCAAAGGATTGTCATTTACTAAAGAAAAAATAAAGCAAAACAACAATTAATACCAATGTGATGGAGCAAAGGGAACTTACCGACGTTGACATGTCAACTGTAGTGTTTGAAGCCAATCTGATGAATGACAGGAGGAATAGTTTTTTTTATTTGAAAATATATTATTGGATGTGTTTTAAAAAAGTATAATAAGAATGAGAGCAAAAAATATCATGATTACAATTAATTTATACATTTTTGTAAAAATAAACATTTAAAAGTATATATAATTTGGAAAATTAATATCAAATATATATTCTAATATTTTTTTAGTAAAAACTCATACAAAATACATTTATTCCTTTCCAAAAAATATGGTGGAGTGAATATACACATAGAATGTAGTAGCATGAATATTACCCAATATTGGGGAGTTAATCATGTTACTTCCAATTGAAGCCTAACTCATTATTACACCAATTTAATTAATTAATCATGAAAATTCCATGTTAGGTATGCCCTTTCTTGGATTACTCATCTAAATCTCATTTTCCCATTATAAAAAACAATAAAACCAAACTTTTAATCTCTAAAATTCACAATTTTGTTGTGTGGTTCAATAATATTCTTTCCAAATAATACCACCCTACCCCACCCCACCCCCACCCCACCCCCCATCAATTCTCATTCACTAGCTCACTTTCTTCATCTTCCACTTCCAGCTCACTCCCACACAGAACACACAGAAATGGCTATCCCAATCTCCATTTCCAACTTTACCCCTCTAACATTCCTCTATTTACTTCTCCTCCCACTCCCCATTTCATCTGTCAACATCACCGATCTACTGTTATCTTACCCTGATCTATCAGACTTCACCTCCCTCCTAACCACCACCGCCGTCGCCGCCGATCTCTCCGGCCGCTCCTCCGTCACTCTCCTCGTCGTCCCCAATGCCTACCTCCGCACCGCCACCGCCGAGCTCCGCCCCTCCTCCACCAACCTCGCCGACGTCCTTCGCTACCACGTCCTCCTCGAGTACCTCTCCCTGTCCGACCTCCGCCTCATCCCTCCCACCGGAAAACTCGTCACCACGCTCTTCCAAACCACCGGCCGCGCCGACGGCAACGCGAATTCCGGCTCCGTCAACATCACCTTCGACGCCTCCTCCTCCGCCGTCACGTTCCACTCCCCCACCTCCAACGCCACGATGCTGTCCCTAATTAAAACCCTACCCTACAACGTCTCGATCCTCTCGCTTAATTCGCTGTTGATTCCGTACAATCTCGATCTAATGGCCTCCGAGACGCGCCCGCCGCTGGGGCTCAACATCACCAAAGCGCTAATCGACGGCCACAATTTCAACGTGGCGGCGTCGATGCTCACCGCCTCGGGGGTAGTTTCGGAATTCGAAGCCGACGAGGCCGGCGCGGGGATAACCCTCTTTGTCCCCACGGATGCGGCGTTCGCCGATCTGCCTTCCTCTGTCAAATTCCAGTCATTGCCAGCTGACAAAAAGGCCGTCGTGTTGAGATTTCACGTCCTCCATTCCTACTATCCGCTAGGTTCCTTGGAATCGATCGTGAACCCGATTTACCCGACATTGGCCACGGAGCAGAACGGGGCGGGTAGTTTCACCGTGAACATTTCTCGGGCTAACGGGTCGGTAGCGATTGATACCGGATTAGTACTGGCTTCGATTACTCAAACGGTTTTCGACCAGAACCCGGTGGCGATATTTGGGGTTTCCAAAGTGTTGTTACCTAAGGAATATTTTGGGAGGAATCCAATTGAGGAGAATAAACCTAGCGATGGTGGTGGAGTGATGGCTAGTGCTCAGCCACCAGATATTGCTCTGTCACCTGGAAATTCCCCCGGAATGTACGGTCCTTCGAGTCATTTATCCGCGCCGCCAGGGCTGGAGCTCCGGTCGGCGGCGGCAGTGGGTGAGACAATGGGACAGTTAAGAATATTGTTTGGTTGGTGGTGTATAGTATTGTGCTATGTATTGCTATAGCTTATAGCTATAAGATTGATTGGAATTGTATCGATTTTTTTGTTAACACGGAGAATGGAAATTGATGCTACGAAAAACAGGGCAGCCATTTTTCTACTGGGGTTCATCAATGAGGTAAAAAAAATTGTTCAAATTTGTGTTTATTTGCCAATAATATAGGCCAGAGGATATCTATTTGGTTCATAAATTGAAGCTTTATGATTATAATTTCTGGGATTTTGCAATTGCATTATTGTTTCTTGTAAAGAACTTGAAGTTTTTGCATTTGTTTGTGTAATATATAATGACCAATTTTGCTGTACATGTTTGAGTTTATGTTGCTCCAGTAATGGTACTTCGTATTTTCTTGTCCCTCAGTAGATTGCTGAAAAAAGCTGAGAAGCTGCTTATGTGTAAAAAGAAGAAGTTGATTCTGGCTTTTAGGAATGAAATGTATAATTGATTCAAGAAGTGTTGCAAAGTTTACCTAATTTTACTGTGAAAATATTTTCAGATTGTCATAAGTTGTAAAGGGTGGGAGAAGCTTTTCCTTTCTTGCATCATTCTATTGCTGTTGATGTCTGTTGTAACAGCACAGTTGGTACATTTTTGGATGTCATCGTATATTTGTCTGTCATTTGTGTTTTTTTTTTTTTCCATTTCTTGTTATTTGGTTTTAGATCTTTTGGGATATTTCTGTTCTTATTATTTTGTTTGAAAATGAATTTCTTTGAGATTGATTTGGGAATGCTATAGATTTCTTGAAATTGGACTTTAGGATTATTTCTTTTTAATGAACCTCCAACCATTATCATTCATCATTCCGGCCTGCACGGGGTAAACTCTTGGGTTTGACGCATTAGCCTGCAAATCACGTCAACTAGCCTGATAAATCGCAGTGGCATGGCAAGCCATATGCGACAAGCTCGACCAAGTAGTTCAAATATAGAGATTCGAACATAAGCTCGACCAAGTAGTTCAAATATGGAGATTTGAACTTTAAACCTTCGGCCTCAATAAGCCACCCAATTTCTAGGGTCTGCTAACGTACAACTAGATCCTTTTATGTAAAGATCCTTTTATGTAAAGAGAACAATTATGTTCGACCCCACAAATTAAACTCACACGGATGTTATTCCGTAAGAGAACAATTATGTTTGACCCCGCGAATCAAACTCACATGGATACTATTCAGTATGAGTTCCGATCAAATCTTCATCAGCTCGCATATGTCCCGGATATCCATCAATTTGATGGAGGGATTCAAGAAACTTTAAGTTCCTTTTAGTGGCCTGTTGTGCTAAGCCCTGTTATGAAATTGGTATTTTAGGAATAGAGCATGCGCTCAAGTTAGTAGATTGGGGTCGAACATAATCGTTCTCTTTACCTCGGAGGATCTCGTTGTCGTCGTCAGCCAGACCCGTCGTGTAACACTCGGCGATGCGTGCACATCCAGCGGTTTACCTTGGCGGCGGCAATGAATGAGGAGGAGCCGGCGTAGTCGGCGTAAGCGCAGGCGAGTTATCAAAAAAAAAAAAAAAAAAAAAAGGAATAGAGCATGCGCTCAAGTTTTAAGAAGGTTGGACTCTTATTAGTGGGTGAGATTTTTAAATATAGTTGAAGTTGATTAGTAATTAGTTAATTATAAAGTATGCATGGAGAATATGAGCGTGAATTTTTTATCTATTTTATAATAACTATTAGTTAATTATAATTGTTACCACTTACAAGTAGGAGATACATTAGTAGTTTAGTACATTACCAAATGTTGTAGTTGTAGATATTTAGTAATTAGTATTGATAATGTACTAATGACGTAGTTAATTTATTATAAAAACGAAGAGTCAGTGGCTGTCAAAATTTTGATATTTTGTTGGTTATCAATTGTCCTTAACTAGTAATATTCCATATGTGATGATATTTGCAATAAATTTATTTCAAAAAATCAATAAAAAAATAAGTAAATAAAATAACGAAAGAGTATATGCTGTATACATCTTATGGGTGACTCCCTTATTTTTATATTTACTTTTTAAAGAAAAACTTAGAATAAAGGGTATATTAGTTGGGATGGGCAATTGGGGTTACCGAGTCGTGTTCGTGTTAGCTTTAGGTCAACTTCGGGTTATATTTAAAATACATCAAAAAATAAATAAAGCTCAAGATATTATATCTTAAGCCAATTTGGTAAATTCGTGTCAATTTGGTAAATTCGTGTTAGTAGTATTCGTGTTTGGATTTCTCTCAGAATTAAGTCCGTGTCGTGTTATCCTTTATTGTTACCCTAATGATTAGTCATTCTTTAACCTTGTTATTCATAATGGCGTACAGCGAATCTTGTTTGGATTATGATGGCAGATTAAATGCAAATCATTTTGATTAAGAAAAAGTGAATTATGAAAGTGACTGCCAACGAAAAGCGGTCTGCAATCTGACTTTACAAGAAATATTAGTGATTAATACTATTACTTTCTCTGCATTTAAAGGTTGTAAAAGTCATTTACCTTATCTAATTAATTTGTCACAAAAGCCCATCTCTTAAAAGGGAATATTGGGCTTTTCGTTTTATGTTTTTATTTTTCGTTACAAGCCCATGATTAAACATGGGGCTTTGTTCTTTTAACTTTATTATTGTGGTTTTTTTTCCTTCTTCCTTTTGTTTTCTTTTTCAATTTGTAGGACTTTTAACAAAAAAAAAAAAAAAAAAAATCAAGGAAAAAAAAAAAAGAATTTGCATGATGTAAGAGGTTTTCGGATTTTTTTTTATTATAGAAATACTGAGTATATATATAGATAAATGGTTAATTCACTTTATCTCATTCTACTCTTAATGAATATCATTTTATCTCTAAATATTTCCAATTGCGTGCTTTCTTTTAGTATTACTTTACCTTATATACACTCATTGTATCACTTTACCTCATTCTAATATTAAAAAATGACTGAATTGAATTTTTAAGAATATTATTTTAATTTTTAAAATTATGGAGTTGTATTTATATATTAATAATTTTTAAATTAAAATAACTATCACTTTTTATTCATGTAAAACACTATTGTACTTCAATTTTAATTAAGTCTTTCTTATTTCTATTATGTTACTATATATTAACATTATGATGTATTTATTACCACATAAGATTTACTTATAAATGTTTTACTCATCATAGATCTAATAAATATGTGATTGAATGTTTCCCACTCAAGAAAAAACGTGTCCATGGAATTGGAAATCAAGCATAAACAATTTATTAATTCTATATTGTTAATATCAGAGTACCACATTATATTTTATATGTAATGCATATTTATACTCATAAGTCATATCCTTCATATTTATCATTATTTTAGTATTTTTTAAATTTACTTTATTCTAATTGAATTGAATTTTATTTCTACGTACCAATCACCCATTAGGGATCAACCTTATGTTTTAGTGGTAGAAACGTAGAAACTTGTGTTGTCAGGGCGATTGACTCGATTCAATCATATATGAGTGCATGTGTTCCCTCCCCTATTATCCTCCAATGTACTAAAAAATATCGAGTATGTCTCTTGTAAGACGGTCGCACGGTGTGACGGATTGCACTTTTAGGGTAAAAATTGATACTTTTAGTATAAAAATGATACTTTGTCTGAATACACTTAATTTTAGTGTATATAGTTATCACTTTTTACATAGACATATTAAATATTCCGTCGCACCAAGATTTATGTCTTCTGTAATTTTTGCCAAAAATATCAGACCTTAGGGTTTGCAACTGAAGCAGGAAAAGGGTCCATTTCATTTATAATGATCTTTCTTCAGATTATGGTCCAAATACAATACACAAACGACTTTCCAGTTACCCATTGTACCACGGAATTTATGTTTGAATCAAACTTTGACATTTTGGTCCAATCTGCGGAAGCCATTTTTTGTACTTCGAAGGCCCACATAGGGATTTAGACCCAATAATTCAACAATTTTTTTTTTCTTATGGATTTGTTTAATAACTGATGTTGAAATTTTGTTTTCATTTGTACCACTGGCTTTTGCAATTTTTATACAGGTCACTCGAAGATATTATTTACATATACGTCTCACATTCTAATAATAATAACAATATATGAGATTGATTGAAATAATCTCGGATGCTATAATGTAATTGAACTAAATAAATTAGAGTAAGTCTCATGTAGATCGTCCCACGGATTAAAATTAATGAGATGGACCCAACTCATTTACAAATCAAAGCAAGTTTGACCCAAATTCAAATGTGTTAGCTAATATAGGTCAGCTTAGCATCCGTCTCACGAAATTAAATCCGTAAGACCGTCTCATATGAGTTTTTGTCAAAAAATTAATAAAATCACGGGATTATGTAATTTAAAGTTTGAGTATGGCAATAATATTTCATGTGACACTGATGAGTGGATAGGATAGAAAAAGTCGATAGAGAAATCACCCTAACATTTTATATGTCTCATTTTTTGGAAACAAAATAACATTGAGAGGGTAGAATCGTTTGGTAACCTAGTGGCAATGGTTGTAAAACTCGTGTATGTGTCTAACTTCGATTCCCACATAATTCCCTCCACTATCAGGATTTGTACTTTAAAAAAAAAACATTGAGAGGGGTATAATTAGCATTCAGTACATTGAATATAATGCTCTGAAATGGAATACCTATAATACCCCTGGGCCTGGATATGAAAACCAGCTTACCTGCATATGGATTATAAATTGTAGGGATGGCAATGGGTGGGGACGGGGCTGGTATGGGACATACCATCCCCGTCCCCGAATCCCATTTCAAATATCATCCCCATACCATTCCCCGTTTTGGCGTCCAGCGGGGATGGGGGAATCCCGTTGGGAACGGGGTCCCACGATTTCGGGGTCCCCGTTTTGTATTTATTAATATAAAAAATATATTTTTTTACATAAAATAATTAATAATTATATTAGATAAAATATCATAAATCACTAGCCAATCTTATAATAACTCCACTATATAAAATACTTTAACAAATTGAGTTAAATACAACAATTTTTAAAATACAAAGTCTTGTAATTTTAAAAATTAAAAATCATTACAATATAAAACACATAATTTTTAGGGTTTAATTTTACAATTTAATAAAATAAAAAAATATAAACATAAATCCTTCTCACTAACAACTATTTTTTAGTAGACTATTAGTAATATATATGCATATATATATATATATATATATATATATATATATTTGTGAACGAGACGGGACGGGGAATCCCGTTTCATCTAATCGGGAGCGGGGATATTGGACGGGGATGTGACGGGGGATATAAATACCATCCCCGTCCCATCCCCCTGTTTTAGAAAAGCGGGAATCCCCATCCCGCTCCTCCCCCCGAATTAATCGGGATTCCCCGTCCCCAATTTATTCGGGTACCAACGATGGTTCCCCTTGGTGATTTTGCCATCCCTAATAAATTGGGCCTAGCTTAAACTCATGGGCCTGCGTCCACAATCTCAATTCCATAATAATAGATTAAACTTAACATCCATAAAGTAATGGAATACATTGTTACAATTTGAAGTCTCAAACATTTAAAAAATCATATTTAATTTTCATTATATTCATGAAAGAAGATAAATATTTATAATGCTGTTCCATTTTTGTAACCTCCCAATAATATATCATTATTTTAGATTTATTTGTTATTGTTAAAAGTTAAATCATAACGATGTCGTATCGTAAGAGTTTAATTGGACACATGCACTATTCAAAATGATTTTTTTTTTCTGGTAAGGTATTGTTCTTTACTCTTCTTGTGAATGTGTTCACAATGTGACATATTGACACTGCCCCTTATGAGTTTTATCTTGATGTGGTGGTGAGTCGCTATTATTTTACGATCTTAGGACGTCGATTGCATGACTCCTACAAGCCATTTATTTTATTTTCAATAAATTAAAAGCTTTCAAAAATAATATAAATTATATTTATTCTTATAATTTATCTGCATCAAAAATAGTTTTTATTTGTATTATTTATTTATTTAGAAACAAACAATTTCATTCAGCAAAAGAACTTTAATTTACAATTGACAACAAAGACCAAACTTGTAAAACATATAAAATCATAAATCTATACAGATCTAAAACATAAAAATATTTAAAAACCTATACAGATCTAATTGATTCAGCAGAATCAGAAAATCGCAAAAGCACTAGACAAATGACGAATCTGCATCTGTCACTAATCTTATGGTAATAGGTCATCTAAATCTTCTGCACAAAACTCTCACAAAACACAACTTATAAGTAGAAAAAACTCTACTTATTAAGGGACAAAGACTACTTACCGTGGAGAAGACTCGAAAACTTTTGTATAGGGAAAAAAATTTTGAAAAAACAAAAAAAATAATGTTACTTCCCAATCTTCCAATTTGTATAAAATTTCCAACTATCTATAAATGGAATATTCAATCACAAAAGCAAATGAACCAAAGTGGATGTAATATTTAGTGAGTGGATGATTGATATTTTGCAGCCAACGACGGGTGAGAGTGACCATATTTAATGTCGGCTGAATACAATTCATACCAATCCGAGATTGTGTTCACTCAATGGCTGGCATTCTAATTTATTTCCTACCTTATTAATTCCAACCATTCATATTGCCTAAAATTTCACTATTTTCTCCTAAGTCAATAAATTATTGTTCCTTCGTAACACTACATAGTTGTGTCCTTTCACGATCGTGGGAGAGAAATATGAATGATCAATATTTTTTGTGTCAAATTTGGTATTGTTTTAGTGCGTCACTTGATAAGTTTATTTGGGCTTACAAGAAATCAATAGCCAAATTATATTATTACTAGGGCTGTAAATGAACTCAACATTTAGCGATAATTCCTAAATAAGCTCGAATAATACTCGCTTATGTTCATTTATATAGTTATGCGAGCATAAATGAATAAATTTTTGGACTTGCATAATAAACGAACGGAAGTTGAACAACTGTATACGCGTTCATTAATAGTTTGCGAACAAGCTCATTTAGTGTTCGTTTATAAATGTTCATGGACACAAAGACAAACGCACGAACCCCATTATGGGGGCATGTGCACCCCAATTTTTTATATTTTTTATTATTTATTTTAAAATCTATTAATTAATTAGTTTTAAAACATAAAATGCACTCCCATTAATTATTTCTTATGTAGTTTATAATTGTACCTAAATTATTTTTGTTGAAGATTTCCTAGGGAATTTTGTAGCTTATAATTGTATTTATTTTGTGAGTATGTCTCTTGTGAGATGATATAATTGTGCGACGGAAACAAAGAGTAATACATTTTAATGTATAAAATAATATTTTTTGTGTAAAAATTAATACATTGTATGCACAACTAAAAAAATATGTTCGGACAAAGTAGTACATTTTACACATAAAAGTAATGCTTTTTTTTCGTTGCACGGTGTGATCTTTTTACATAAATTTTTATTTTGTTGTGTCCCCCTTGTAAACAATTTCTAGATTCGTCCCTGATGGAAAAGCTCGTAAAATATTTGTTTACAATAATCCAAAATACTTAATTTAACAATTGAAAATACTTCTCTATGTGTTCACGAACAAAGTTTATTTTTGTTTGTTTATTAACTGTTCGCGAACATTATTATTGATTGTTCACGTAATGAACACGAGTTCAAATATGAACATATTATATTCACGAACATTAAATAATTTTATAAAGCCGAATACAAATAAACTCTATAAAATGTGAACCAAGTTTAAGCCAAACTCGAACATGTACAATGAGGAAAATAGGACTTTATATTGACTCAAATAAAGAATATTAGGTGGATCAATAAATTCAAGAATTATAAAACTATAAAAAGAAATCATTTTGATGCTTTGCTAAAAGTTGCACAAATTACTTTGAGTTAAGGTAATCCAACTTAAGGTATCTGACTCCGATCTGAAGTTTAATCCGCGTGTAGGGAACCAACCTACAACACGCAAATAGGTTAAAAGGGTGCCAAAAATATTCCCAAAAAACTCCTCTGATTCTTAAGTCAGCAGAGTTTGAGAGAAAAATACATAACACATGAGGTAATCAACAGTAAAATTATACTTAATGAATGAAGAAATGGCTATTTATACATGGGACTATGAGCTGCACGGGCCAAATGTAACGAATTGGACCTCTAGAGCTTGATATTATGAGTTGAGCTTCGTGGGCTTGATGTAATTAATTTGGGCCTTGTGGTTTTTTTTTTTTGTTGACTTGATCCAATTGATAATTTTTATGAGCTAATAATTAATTAAATGAAATAGGGAAAAATTGTTTTACCTCCGAATTATCGAAATAAACTTTAAAAAACAAAAAACAAAAAATATTTCAATAAACAAAATCAAATTTGAAGGTCGTACCTTTAACAATTTTTGTCGATTTTTATACTCTTTAATTTCCGCTTATCTTGAATGAACTTTTTCTAGAAGTGACTTATCCAAAAACCAATGTTAAATTAACAACCAAACAACTCTTATTATGAAAAATTAATTTTTAGATCCAAAAGCTTATATGAAAATTGTTTCCAAAATAAGTTGTATATTATTAAGTTTGGAAAATTCAACGCCTTAATTGAACCAGGTGATTCATAAATTTTTGGCCTTTTGAAATTTTATTTATTTTTTTGTAGGCCGAAACTCGGTGTCCCAACCCAAATTTAACATTTATCCGAGTTTCAAAGTAATCCAAATTTAATAGAAGCATTATCCAGGTCTGAATCCGTCGAACGCAAACTATTTTCTACGCCACTGAAAATGATGTTAGAAATTTAGAATATACACAAACTTCTTTTAGAAATTTTTATCTAAAACTTCACATTAAGTCAAATTACGCGTCTACACCTGTAAATATGGGTTGGTATGTATATAAATTAGAATAATATGTATTATAGTGGAAAACAATATCAAAACATGTCATGTCATAAAATTTCCAAAATTTATCGTGGCTCACATTCATATTTGTGTATCATAGCTTAGAAATTAATACTCACTTATATATACATCGTCACCTATAGTGAAAAAGATCACCTATGATCTGTATTAGTGTGATGTTTATCCATGGGCGTAGCCTGCCGGTCTGGCTACTTCTAGTCCAAAATTTTGTTCTTCCTAGCTCCGCTATTTTTCTCTTTAAAAAATATATTATTTAATTCTTTTCCATTAAAAGAAATGTGATAAAAAAAAATCGGGGTGCGTCGGCGGTCGGGGAGCTAAAACCCCTTGGATCCGCCCCCGGCTTATCATATCCACCGAATGACTAAGAGCATGTTTGGCTAAGTTTATTTAAAAAATCTTATAAACTCCTAGATCTTATAAAATGTTTTAATGCTTAAAATTCCACTTTACAGAAATCAAAATTGAGAATTTTATCAAAAGTCACTTATCAATAAATCTATTTTCTGAATGGTTTTTTGCATAAAAATTCTAAAACAAACACTTAAATATTGGATGAGCTTCCCGAAATAATCTAATAATAACTCTTCTAACCATTTGGTTGTGTTGTACGCCATAAATTCACATAAATCTCATTCAGAATTAGAGCTGTCAAATAGGTCAAGTCAGCACGGGCTGTTCTACTAGGCCAAACAGTAATCGGGTCTCTTATTTTAGAGCCCAAGCCCAACCCAGAGCATAAAAATACATTGAAAAAATTGGGCCGACCGGTTGGTCCCTTTTTCGGGCCAATCTGGCCTGGCTTTTGATGCCCGGTATTTTCCTGGTCTATAATACTTAGAGATCGGGCCGGGTCAAAATTGACTGCTCTATTCATAACACGTGTGGGGAAGAATTGCTACCACGTCAGCAGGACATTATTTTAGCACCATCGGATGTGATTAAGAAAACAATAACACGATTTAAGACAAGACGACAACAGGAAAATGGCGTGAGTGAACAAACGAATGATTTGTGGAGAAGGTGGGTTAAGAGGGTTCTCCACTTGCCCATATTTTAATGATGATATCTTTGAATTTTCTTTAAATACATGACATAATTACGACACTTGAAGTTGGACTTTTTGATTTTGTTTTTAAATTTAGAGTAATTAAATTAATCCTGAGGGTTTACTTAGTCATCCATTTCCATTATATAATTATTGGTACACTATCAATGGATAGATTATGATATTCGGCATTTAATTAACAATATGACTATTGGTAACTCGTTCTTGTCTTTGAACAACCCTTAATTTCTTTAAAGACAAACAAATTTTATTTTATTTTGTATTATTTCTTTTCACATAACACAATGTTTTCTTTTGTCGCCAAATTAAAGATCTAGTGTTTGTGAGAGTTTACTAAAAAAATATAGAACGTGTAAAAGTTTTGTGTTTCCTGATAGAACTATTTGTACTACTCTTGACTAGAGTTATCAAAATGAGTCTGCCCGATAAAAAAGTCAGATTGGAATTTATTTTTAGAGACCAGAAATGAACCGGCCTGTTTGGCTCGATCCATTCGATTCGAAATATTGGACTGTTTTTATGTGTATTTTCCTTGATTGTGTCGTACTGGGCTCCAAAAATAACGTTTCAATCACTATTTGGTCTGACAAATAAGTTTGACAACTCTACTCTGGCTTGAGGTTTATAATAACAAAAAGAAAAAACATAACTATTTTCAAATTATAAATACCCTTAATTACTTTTTCTTTTTTCTTTTATTGTACAATTTGAACTTTTGGGAGGATATTTGTAAAACAGATACACAATTGTAACTGTGGAAGAAAATTGATTTTATATTTTTGTTTGTAGTTAGACTTATAAACCTCAGTAGTGGTTTTTATTTGACCCTTTTTAATGTTTAGTGGTTGACGTTGATGGTGCTATTTTGTAATTACTTAATTAAGAAGATAGTCTTGTGGGGGGGGTTCTTTTAAAAATAAAGTTTAATTTTCATAAATATTTTTTCACTACAACACACGAATTACTCTAGAAGCACCTTGAATTTTTCATCATACCAGTTATAATACCGCTTGCACTTACTTTTTTAAGTTATATTTCTTTTTTCTTTAGGTGGAATTTATCCTCCATTCAACAATTTTTATATTATATATACTAGTAATCCCGCATGTTCGTTGCACGTATATTTATTTTATTTTATTGGTTTATACTTAAACTGTCTATAACATGAGCTAGTATTTATTAATTTATTTTAATAATAAAAATTCATATAAAGTAAATAAAAATAAAATTTATTTATATTAGGGTACACATCGATTCTCTTACATGCATCATCATTGGAAAATATTGACACATCAAAAACATGAAAAGCACGATAAGAGAAAACTTAGAAATGACAAAATACCCCAAACCCGATCGGAGAACCCGCACCGCCCCGAACCCGATGGGGAATCCCCGCACCGATTATGTCAATGGGGCGGGAATGGGTTTAGATCACCCCGTCCCGCCATACCCTGCCCTGCCCCGACTTTATAAATATATATAATTATATATTAAGTATATTTCATATTGTATATATATATTATATATGGAAATATTATTTTCTAAAAAATTATCATCTACTATTTAATTAGTTAATATACTTGATGATAACTTCTAAAAGTATTAACAAAAATATAACACAAAAATTTAACAAAATATGTATATATTTTTGTTAAAATATATGAATTGAGAATTAAAAATATTATTTAAATTATTAAAATACAAATGGGGGATACCCGCTGCTGCCCCCGATTCTCCCCGCCTTGATCGTGACCCGATTCTTAGCAGGATAGGTATGGGAATGCCAAAACCCGCCACAACTCGTCTCGTTGCCACTCCTAAGAAAACTAACACTTCATCATCTTGAATTGTGTAATCATGGACGAATTTATTTGCTCAATCCATCAGTAAAAAAGAACGTGTCATACAGGTTGATCATTTTGACCATCCAAGTGAGTCCGTTCACATTATGCGAATCACAATATAATGATATAAAACCATTAAAATGACGTGCGGATTTAGATGAAATACGCTGAGACAAAAAATTTAATATAACTACAATTTGAAGAGATAATGACACGACATCATAATTAGTTAAGCTTTGTAGTGAATTTCTAATGGAATAATAGAATAAGTTATTCCAATAAATCCCTTACAAAAATAATAAGAAAAATCAAAATTATAAAACTAATCACCGAGCCGGTATTTAATTTAAATTAGCATCCTCATGGGCATCTGACAAGGTAAGCATCAGTTTATCACTAAGTATTTACTTAACTATTTTTCAATTCTAAAAGAATTTTATTTGCCATCACTAACTAAATTACGTAAAAAGTCGTACTAAAAATTTATGGAAAAAGCCGGTATTTCTATAGATTATTCGAGACAAAAAGAAGAAATTTGGAAGTGGTTGATGTGTTTTATTTGAAATTAGTTTCACAAAATCAAAGAGTTAGTATAAGGAATAATAAAAAATAAACAAATCATAATTCAAAATACAACTTAAAAAAATACAACAAAACTATCAGGAATAATTAAAAAATAAACAAATACTTTTTTTTATTAAACTCACCAAGTAACCGATGGCTCAAAAGCTACTCTAGAAAACCGTAGGCAAGTACACCTATCGTTTTGTAGTATAGATTATTGAGTACCGAGTGTCATTCCCACGAGTATTGTAAGTACTAATAATTACCGTCTTTTTGTTATATAATCTAGCAATTTTCGAGTTTTGTTTCTTAAAATGGAAAATGAAAAATAGAGAATTTAAAATAATTGCAACTTACAAAAGATTAAATAAAAGTAGATTGTAGAATTAAGAAATCAAGAGCTAGAAATGTGTTTGAATGTAAATCCCTCTAGAATGTTTTTTTGTGATTCAACAAGATAAAAATACAACCATAAGCCCTTAGCAAAAAAAACCAACCTCGTTTAATAAAATCTCATGTTATGTGGACCGTTGAAATTCCCGATTTAAGTTAAACCCTCTATCGAGCGCGAATAACTTCTAATCTCAAGTTGATTAACTGAAATCTCTTTCTAGTTAAAACCCCCAAGACAACATTATAACGATTTATGAATTCCAATATTAGGTTTGACCCTAATCCAGAAGATTTATGTCGTCCTATATCTAGGATTGCATGCAACTCTTTTCACTTATATAGGTTCTATTTCACCATGAATCTCTCGATTTCCCGGATGAAAAATAAACTTCAAATCAATATTGCGCATATACCAATTAGAATGAATAAAGCATAATATAAGTGAATCACACAAAACATGAAGATTTTATTAAAAACATACAAGCCTTAATCACAAATTCATTCTAGAGTTCATTACATTCAAACACTAGAAATTTAGCTACTCATGGTTTTGACAAAAGAGTATACTACACAAGAAGATATGAATAAAATGAACATGGTGTACTTAGCTATTATTCAAGACCAATACAAGACTTCCTCCTTGGTTGATTGCAATGATGTTGAGCTCAAGCCTTCTCCTTTATTGCTCTTCAACTTCCAACTCTACCTCTCTTTTATCCTCTCAATTTATTTTGCTTTGAAACTTAGAATATACAATGAATATACAATGAATGTCTCTATCAATGAATACTACATGAATTATGAATTCCTTTCCCAACTCAAACTCTTGGCTTTTATAGGCACCATCTTTGTGAAAGAACACATCAATAATGCTAAAAATGCTCCATTTCCATGGTTGTTGGTTGAATCATTGTGTGCACATTCATGGTTGAGTTGGTTGAATCATTGTATTCACATGACAATACTCCACTTCCATTGGTTGAGTTGGTTGAATAATTGTGTCCACATGACAATTGAGGGAATAATAGAGTTTGGTGCAAAGAAAATGAGATGTAAAAATTGTTCAAAGGTTGTCGAAAAGCAAAAAGGAAAGCTTCCATAATTTCCGCCAAAAGAACATCCAGATCGACGAAAAACACGCCCGTGCTTTAAAAGCACGGGCATGTCGTCGTGTTTTTGGATTTTCCTTAACACGCCGCATTTTGAAAAGCAGAATCTTGGGCGTGGAGGCTTGTACGCTGATCGCAAAATTGCTCGTTTTTACTTCTAAAAGCACGCCCGTGCTTAAAAACATACTCCTGCCCGTGTTTGGTGAAAAGGCCCAAATGACGCGTTTAGTTCGATTTTGATGTTTTTGCATCCAAAAAACACCGGCGATGTTTTGACATGAAACCATGGCCCAAAATTCACCGTGTGAAATCATCAATCTACACCAATAAAAACACCTGCCGTAATGTGAACTATGTATAATAAAAAAATTTATGTTCTAACAATAAAATAACCAAATCATACTTTTATGGATTATAAATACCATCCTAAAAAGACCATTATCAAACCAGGGCATCTTTGGAACCTTTGGAAGTCCTCAAGCAAAAACACAACTAAAGACAATAAGAAGAATTTGAGCATTTTGAGAATAAATTGGACAACAACAAGGATTTTTTTCAACTTCATTCAACACAAACAATCAAGTTCTTAAGATCCTCAACTCTTGTTAACCATTTTGTTGCTTTTGCTTCATATCTTGTAAGATGTATTGTTGTATTTTCATGGATTCATTTTCTTTAATCATGAGCTAAACACTATAATTCTAAGGATTGATGTAATCTATGTTTGAACTTATGTTTTGAGATTGTGGTTTGTCAATCTAGATCTATCAATTTATTTGTGCTATTTGGATCTATTACTTCTAAATTACTTGATCAATAATTTAGATTGTTTGGTGTATTTGATTTGACACTATACCAGAGAGGTAATTGAATACATGACCCATTGGAATAGTATAACCTAGGATTTCATAGAATTGAGAGATTTGTGAATCCTTTGAAGTCATTTATCAAGATTCATAACTTTTATTGAGATTTTGATTGGTGATTTTTATAGAGATATTGATTTCCCAATTGAATCTAAAATCATTGGCACTTGAGAAAGGGAATGATTATTGTAGAAATCTTGACTTATAAATTGATAATTGATGATTGATAAACCATATTGACAACACAAGGATAACTAGATTCATCATACCTCTAGAATTCATTTAATCATTTGGATAAACTCATTGATATTTACATAGTCTTAATTTATTTTTAGTATAATCAACTCCATCAAATATTGAATTTCTAAATAAAGTTAGACTACTATATGATAGTAAAATAGCAATAATTCGATAATTATTCCTGTGGATTCGAAGGGTAACCTTACTTCTCTAAATTAAAACTTGACATGTAGGTTGGCTTGCGGTAAGAAAAATCTCTAACACCGCGCTCCACGTCAATCTATCTTAGACAATCAATTGCTTCACATTGAAACACAAATTAACAAATTAATAAAGGTATAATTGGGATTTGTTATTAAAAAAAATTATTACCTTTTATCGGGCAAATTCAAAATAAAAACAAGCACACACATACTCGAACAAGCACACAAAAGCATTCTAAGAATGTAATTTGCATCCACCTCCAACTTTAAAGGTTCACATTGTCCTCAATGTGAAAAAAAAAATGAACAAACACAAACAAAACACTCAAAAATCAATCACACTAGGAAAATAAAAGAGGTGGAAAAAGAAAAATACGACCTTAATAGAAGAGTGAAATCGGTATTGGCGACCATTGGGTTGTATAGTACTAGACCTTCATCCGAGTAGGCATCTTCATACCTAATCAAGGATACACAACACGAATTTTATTGAATGAAATCATCAAATATAATTTTTTTAATAAAAACACGGCATTTTTAGAGACCTTTAATTTTTTCAATCAAAAATATTTTTTTTTGGAAACACGGCCTAGGTGTTTCGATACTCAATTTTTCCTACAAAACCTTGGATTTTTGAACAAACATGGGGCTCATGTGTTCCTAGTTACTAAGCAACAACAAATAGAGTCTTAAACCGATTGGTCCATTTTTTTTTTTTTTTTTTTTTTAATCCCCAAGCAATAAAAAGATTAACCAAGAGAAAATGTACACAAAATGTCGGGTTGCCTCCTAATTATTGTCGTAAATGCTTAAAGTCGTAATATGGTGTTAAATGTGGAGATTAGTCGGGTGGAGTTTTGGACTTATGAAAATCCTTTGGACATTTCGTAGCATTACCTCCAACTTTATGCTTCAAAATGTGCTCTTTGAACTTTCCTATTCCCCTTTCTCATCTTTAGGCAATCAATAATCTTCCAACATGGACTTTGAACAACACTTTTCTCCAACAAATTTTAAAGGTTCTCATCGTGCTAAGTTAAATTGAATAGCAAACACTCAATTTGTTTTAAAAAAGTATCCTTTTATCAATATCAACATGAATTTTAAAAATTACTTGTTCATCCCCAACAAGTTAATTTTCCTCATGAATATCAATGATAGATTTCCACCTCCAAGAAAGGTTCAAGATTGTCCATCAATATCAAAATATCAAGAATAACAAAATCACTCAAAAATGAATTTATCAATCTTGAAAAAAAAAGACATCATTAATAATAAATTCTAGGATGTTTAATCGATTTATCACCTAAGTGAATGTCCATCCTAAGAGGTTTCATTCTTTAATCCCATATCTTGAATGTATCATAAGACATCACGGATACTAGCTCCCAAATCATCAAATATAATTTTTTTCAATAAATCATCAATTGTGCAAGGGATAATAAAGCTTTCGGATCATTAAATTTTTGTTAGTTCATTGGAAGGACATTTATCATTCAATTGCACATTTGATAATTTGTTAAGCTTATTTTCACTAGAATGATGTCAATAAGATCCCTAACATGCTTTGAAACACGGAGGTTGAACAAGTGGAATATTAGTATGTAATTGCTTGAAAGAATCAAATTTTTTACCAAATTTGTCCTCCCTTCTAAAAGATTAAGTAAGATTAAAATGTACACAAAATCTTGGGCTTGTATTCCGCAACCACCTTTTTCACGGGTTTGTCATCCCTAGCCCGGACACGATGGTTTTGGACTTATGACATGCACATTTCCGGCTAGGGCCCCCAAATAATTATGCCCAATTTTTTCTTTTACTCTTCAACTTTCCAATATCTTTTTTTTCCTTCAACCTACCCAACAACACTTTTAAGAAAAAGATTTTTAGACCATTTACCTCTTCATCAATCACGTGATTGGCGGTAAAAGGTTATTGTTTTATTTTTGTTTGTTTTTACTTTTTGTATGCATTGTTGATTGGTTAATTATTTGAAAATATATCTTTTTATTTTTGTGTTTTTATTTATAGCATCTAATCATTTGTCCAAAAGAAAATAGAAAAAATAACTTGAAAATCAAGTCGAATATGACATTAATGTCTTAACTAACAACAAATTCAAATAAACCCCCATTTTTTTTATCACCTTTTAATAGTCCATTTTTAGTTTTTAAATTATTTTTATAGCTAAAATAAAAGAATTATTTTACAATTGCCCCAACAAAATCTTTGATAAAAAAAATAAAGCTTCAAATAAATTTTTGTTGTATTTTATCTTCATTGCACATTTGATAATTTTTTTATCATAGTTTAAATATAAAATATATGAACTTGGTTGATCATTTTTATTAGTATGTAATTGCTTGAAAGAATCTCAAGCGTTCGCCAAATTTCACCTCCTTCCGGACTTCTTCGTTAAACTCGTAAGATCAAAGGGCCAATTTTTTAAATCTCGCCTTTTGGATCACGGTTTGTCATCCCCCACATATTTCTCGCATGGAGTGTTATGCTCATGTGGAACATTGATGGTGATTGCTTTTACATGCTCTCTTGGGTTTGGCTCGGTGTTACCCGGCAAACTTCCTTGTGGTCTTTCGTAAATCATTTTTGCAATCCTGTCTTTGGTTTTCTAGATTATGGATAGATGCCTCCCGATTTCTTAAAGATGTCTCTACCTCTTGGAATCGAGTATCTGTTGATTGCACAAACTTTGTTATAAAATCTTCCAAGTTAGGCTTACCTTGATTTGGTTGAACTCCCGGAAGGCGTGTGTAGGTTAGGATTGGGATTAGCCGTGGTTGACCTTGATTTCCCAACCAAATTAGGATGTTGTCACCACCCAGGATTGTATGTGTTCGCCGTAAGGATTGTTTGGGTAATTTACGGCTTGATTCCCAACGTAATGGTCTGCTTCAACTTGTGGTATTGTATGTGGCAGATCCCGATGATTATGCAATCCCCGCAAGTTTCACAAGATAAAACGCGTCGCGGTGGTGGTGGTTTAGGAGTCGCTTAGATCGTCGATCTTTTGGGTCAAAGCTTCGACTTGTGCAAATAGTATAACCACCGCATCCGCATTATAAACACCATTGTTCTCACAGGTTTACCTCGTGCGGATTGCCATTGATAGCCATTCATGGCCATTCCCCTCTATCGAGATCTTGGCGCTTTCTGGTTTTTACTATTTAAAGTTCCCCCACCGTGATCGATCATTTGCCTTGTTGACGAGAGTAGCCCATTGTAAAATGTTTGGACTTGCATCCAAATATGAAGACCATGATGTGGGCATTTCCGCAACAATTCTTTGAATCTCTCCCAAGTGTCGTACAAGGTCTCGTCGTCTTCTTGAGTGAATGAAGAGATTTCCTTCCTCAATCATGCAGTTTTGGTCAGTGGAAAATACTTCAAAAGGAACTTTTCGCCCATGATGCTCCATGTTGTGATTGTTCCCTTTGGCAAAGTATTTAGCCATTGTTTAGCCCGTCCCCAAAGAATAAATGGGAACAGGTGTAAACGGATGGCATCGTTAGAGACCCCATTGATTTTGAATATATCGCATATTTCGAGAAAATTTGCGATATGATTATTCGGATCTTCGTCTGGTAGGCCGTCAAATTGAACAAACAAGCACCATCCCGAATGACATTTGGTTTTATTTCAAAATTATTGGCGCAATAATGCCTCACGATACTAGACGATGTGTCGTCCATGGATGGTTTGGCATAATCGCATATAGTTCTTTGTTCATCCGCCATGCCAAATCTTTGCTTTCGTTAATATCTTCTTCGTGGTCTATATTAGTACTTTCCTCTCGTGTTGCTACGGCGGTGTCGCGCTTCCAAATTCGACGACGAGTAGGCATGCACTGCGGTAAATAGAGAGGATAAGTGTAATCCAAGACTTACAAAGATAGATAAAAAGAAAGATGATGGTAAAAAAATGATTAAATTAACAAAAATAAAGCGTTCTTAATATTACAATCCACTAAAACGCGCCAAAACTTGATGGCTCAAAAGCTACTCTAGAAAACCGTAGGCAAGTGCACCTATCGTTTTGTAGTATAGATTATTGAGTACCGAGTGTCATTCCCACGAGGATTGTAAGTACTAATAATTACCGTCTTTTTGTTATCTAATCTAGCAATTTTCAGAGTTTTGTTTGTTAAAATGGAAAATGAAAAATATAGAATTTAAAATAATTGCAACTTACAAAAAAATTAAATAAAAGTAGATTGTAGAATTAAGAAATCAAGAGCTAGAAATGTGTTTGAATGTAAATCCCTCTAGAATGTTTTTTTGTGATTCAACAAGATAAAAATACAACCATAAGCCCTTAAGCAAAAACCAATCTCGTTTAATAAAATCTCATGTTATGTGGACCGTTGAAATTACCGATTTAAGTTAAACCCTCTATCGAGCGCGAATAACTTCTAATCTCAAGTTGATTAACTGAAATCTCTTTCTAGTTAAAACCCCCAAGACAACATTATAACGATTTATGAATTCCCATATTAGGTTTGACCCTAATCCAGAAGATTTATGTCGTCCTATATCTAGGATTGCATGCAACTCTTTTCACTTATATAGGTTCTATTTCACCATGAATCTCGATTTCCTGATGAAAAATAAACTTCAAATCAATATTGCGCATATACCAATTAGAATGAATAAAGCATAATATAAGTGAATCACACAAAACATGAAGATTTTATTAAAAACATACAAGCCTTAATCACAAATTCATTCTAGAGCTCATTACATTCAAACACTAGAAATTTAGCTACTCATGGTTTTGACAAAAGAGTATACTACACAAGAAGATATGAATAAAATGAACATGGTGTACTTAGCTCTTATTCAAGACCAATACAAGACTTCTTCCTTGGTTGATTGCAATGATGTTG
Source organism: Rehmannia glutinosa (assembly GCA_016081115.2). NCBI lineage: Eukaryota > Viridiplantae > Streptophyta > Magnoliopsida > Lamiales > Orobanchaceae > Rehmannia > Rehmannia glutinosa. The sequence goes on from CM071924.1 coordinate 1,500,051, forward strand.
AGCTCCAAACCTTCTCCTCTATTGCTCTTCAACTTCCAACTCTACCTCTCTTTTATCCTCTCAATGTATTTTGTTTTGAAACTTAGAATATACAATGAATATACAATGAATCTCTCTATCAATGAATACTACATGAATTATGAATTCCTTTCCCAACTCAAACTCTTGGCTTTTATAGGCACCATCTTTGTGATAGAACACATCAATAATGCTAACAAATGCTCCACTTCCATGGTTGTTGGTTGAATCATTGTGTGCACATTCATGGTTGAGTTGGTTGAATCATTGTATTCACATGACAATACTCCACTTCCATTAGTTGAGTTGGTTGAATAATTTTGTCCACATGACAATTGAGGGAATAATAGAGTTTGGTGCAGCAAAATGAGATGTAAAAGTTGCTCAAAGGTTGTCAAAAAGCAAAAAAGGAAAGCTTCCATAATTTCGCCAAAAGAACATCCAGATCGACGAAAAACACGCCGTGCTTTAAAAGCACGGACAAAGCCGTGTTTTTGGATTTTCCCGAACACGGCCGTGTTTGATACGTCGGGGTCGAAAAATTGCTCTTTTTGACTTCTAAAAAGCATGGTTGTGCTTAAAAACACACCCTGTCCGTGTTTGACTGAAAAAGCCCCGAAATGACGCGTTTAGCTTGGGATTTTGAGTGTTTTTGCATCCAGAAACCCCCAGATATGTTTTGACATGAAACCATGGCCCAAAATTCACCAAAAACAGCTCCAAATCATCAATCTACACTAATAAAAGCACCTTGGAGTAATGTGAATTATGTATAATCAAAAATTTATGAAACTAACAATAAAATAACTCAAATCATACTCAAATATACACATAAAACATGCATAAAAAGACACTTATCAGTAACATCCGTACAGATCTACAATAGTTTATATAAAAACTCTTGTTTAGTGCATAATCAAAGTTCAATATTGTCGATGTTGGCGGGACATTTGATAAATACAATAATAAGGGGAACGTGAAGTCAAGTCATATTTGGTGGTTATGCTTGAATTGAAGATCAACAATATCGAAGTGTCTCTCTAAAGTAATTTAAGTAGTATAAATATAAGAGGATTTACCACAAATAATAAGTCAAAAAATATCTGAACACAACATCAATTGTTAATTCAATGGTAAAATATACTTCGATGGTAAAGGTTACATAAAATATTCCTATAAATATTTCGCCAAACATAATTCGTCTATTTTAACTATTATTGAACAATTTAGGAAAGTTTGAGTAGTCGATTAGTATTTAAAATTTGATTTATATTATAGTGTACAAAAAAGTAATGTCCATCATTGAAACAAAGAATAATATATATAAATATAAATGATGTATAGAATCGTAGTAATCATGGTAGTAATAATAATAATAATGATGATGATAATAATAATAATAACGATAATAATAATGATATTTATAATATTACTTAATTAATAATTATAATCAATGATTATATAATTTTTAAAATATGAGTAATATATATAGATAGAATTTATAGTACATATTCTCTTTTGGTATAAAGTAGGAATATCATTTATAAATTTTTCCTAGTTTTTATACATATAAAATAGGAATACCATATATAATATTTTCCTAATTTATATACATATAAAGTAGTAATACCATTTACAATATTTTTCTAAATTAAAAATATTACCGAATATAAGAAATAAAAAGCGGGGAATATTTTGTTTCGGACTCCTATTTTCTATACATATATAAAATAAAATAAAAATATCATTTATAATATTTTCCTAATATAAAAAATAAAAAGAGCGAGATTTTTTTTTGTTTTGGACTTCTACTATTATATATATATATATATATATATATATATATATATATATATATATATATATATATATATATATGGATATGATCAAATGAGACCAAGCTCTTTAGGTAAGAATATAAGACCACTTTTAGACCATTTGATTTAATAATCAATGGTCCAGATTTTACTCCTCATTTAAAGCATTGGCTCCTCAGTCAGGGACAATAGAGTAATTTTTATTTTTAAAGATCAAGGATATTTTTGGTAACCAAAAGCTAGCCTTATCTCTATCCCTTGATTTTGGCTTCACGTTTGTTTTCTCAAGAATCAAAACTGACTATTCTCTCTTCTCATCAAAACTGACTCTTCTCTCTTTTTTCACGAAAGCATGAATCCCCCAACGATCTTTGCAACTTCAACTCATTGTGCGAATCTAATTCTCTTCAACATGTGCAATTTTTTTGCGCATTTGCTAGGGTTCGAATTTCTCAATATTCGGGTGTAAAATTTCGGTGAGTGCATTTGATTTAATTTTCTTGGGTGCGATTTTTGTGCTTCTTCGTTGCTAGAGTTCTAGGGGTTTTCATTGTGTTCAATTTTAGGGTATACACACATATTGGATTCGTTCTTGCTGATAGGTTTGGTGAATGATTTTTTCTTGTGATTTGTTGTTCTTATGTCGTGTGCTTGTAGTTTATATTTATTTCGATTTCTCAGTTTCGATTTATCATGTTCCATTTCGCACCTTCGTGTACTGTGTTGTTAGTTGTGTAATAATATAGTTATGAAATTATGTTTATTTAGTTATGTAATTTTGTATATGTAGCTTTTCTGATAATGTACTTTTATGTTTTAATAATGTATGCTCAGTTGTACGGTAATGTATATTTAAGTGTATAATAATGTATGTTTAGTTATGTAATAATGTCTATTTAGTTATAGAATATTTTATATTTTTACTTGTATGGGCATATGTATATGTTATGAAATTATGTTTATTTAGCTATAGAATAATGTATATATAGTTTTGTGATAATGGACATTTAGTTCGTGATAATGTTATGGAATTATGTATCTTTAGCTATATGATAATGTATATTTAGTTTTGTGAAAACGTATAGTTAAAATGTGTATTTAGTTATAGAACACCTTACATTTTTACTTGTGCGAGCATATATATATATATATATATGTTATGGAATTATGTTTTTGTTGTTCAATCGTATATGCATGTTTTGTATTTATCAAATAAGTTAAAATGTGTTGTCGATTATTAGAATTTATACACATAGCTTAAATATTTGTAATGCTTTAGTGTATGTTTATATTTTTGCTGAGTGTTTAAATAGGTATGTAATGTTTTATACTTAAGTATTCAATTATGTATAGTTATTTAGTACGATATGGTTATTTGTAATATATAGTCTATGAAGTTTGAAGTTGTTTTCCATGGTATATTCGCAGTTCGGATATTTTTGGACTATTTGGAAACTAAAGGATGTCCGCAAATGGCGAGTGTTGTCCGTAAATGCACCCTAGACTATGCATGCCTTGGAGAGACACCACAAACAAAGTTGATTGTGGTATATATGCCATGAGGCATATGGAGAGCTACGTGGGCGGTGGCACCAAGGGATGAGACTGTGGTTTGGAGAATAACAATTCTTCTCTACTGTCTAACATGCACACGAAGTATTCGGCCGCAATATTCGCCACCACAAAGAATGAGCTAAAGGATATGCGTATGGAAGAAGCCGAAAGTTTTGGATGGGAAGATAATATTGTAGTGTTGTTTTTAATAGACAATGTACATTGTAAATTTATGCTCATCTTTTTGTATAGTTTTTTTTTTTTTTCGAACGATAGAATTATATTAAAACAACTCAAAACTCGAAATTACAACTACAATCGTAGCCAATGGGCTAAGAGCCGACAAGACTAACTAAGAGCCAAGCGGGAATTGGTAAAACCAATTGATTCACATGTACTAAAAAAACTACCCATCCCAAAACTACCCACTCCACGCCGGAGACTTGAAAAGACTCCTTAAAGGAGACTGTAATACACCAAAAAACTAAAATCGGGCACGAGCAACCACTACATCTGCGAACGAAAAAACTCGATCCGCCTCTACGAGTTTCGCAAATCAACCGAGAAAAAAAGAAAACACAAACAAAATAAGAAAACAACGAAATACTAACAAACTAGAGAAAAAAGCACAAAATTGCCTCTCCCTCTCCCAAATCTATCTGCCGCGCCATCGTCTTCTCCGCTCCAAGACACCTCCGTGAAGCTCCCGACCCGCATTCGCCCGGACCAAAAATTCCGCCACCTTCATACGCCAGGACCGCCATTTGGTATCCCTCCAATAAAACCATGGAGGGGGAGGGGAGGGAGGGGAAGGAGGGAGGGGAGGGGGAGAGGGGGAAGGGGCGCAAAGGGAGAGGAGGGGGAAACTTAGGGTTTTTTTTTTTGGGGAGTTAGAGAGAGGAGGAGGAATAGAGTTAGAGAGAGAAAGGGTTTTTTGGAGAACCCCACTTGAAGTGAACCAATTGTCAATGTTTGGTGTGATTTTTTTGGGAGCCATTTATACTTTAATTCGTAGGGAGATTTCGTATATGACTTAGATGTTTCGTTGAATTATGGATATGAATGGATCATGAAATGGGTTGTTTTTTTTTAATCAATATAAATTTGCATTTTTTTATGTACACTTGGTTCAAATGTTGTCATATAACATTAATATTGTATTCATAGTTACAATATTTTGTGTACTTACGCACAAAATTATGTATAGTTAAGTAGGCCATATATTTTTGGTTATGTAGTTATGAAATTTTGTATATTTACGCATAAAATTATGTATAAAATTGATACAATGTATAATAAATGTGTTTTGTATATGTAGTCAATAAAATTGTATAAGTAGTTATAGAAATTTGTACAATTACGCATAAGAATATGTATTTTTGAACACTTGTGCATATATTGATCCTGATGTTGTCACTTAAAAACGATGTATAGTTTAAACACATATAATATATAAACAGGTTGCAGATATTGTATGTTTATGCATAGAATTATGTACAACACACATAAATTGTCATAGTGCATTGGATATGTATATTCTAGCATCCAATAATGTATATTTAGTTTGTCAATGTCGTATATATTATTGATGGTAAGATCTCATTCCCTGATTTCAGAAAAATGGTTATTGATGGTAAGTTCTCATTCCTTGATTTCAGGGAAACAATTATTTTGGCTGAAATTGATGTTCCTATTGTAGCCCTATTTGGTCCCCACCATTTTTTATTACTAAAAAATCCCATTAAATCCTAGCCTTTTATTTTATTTTGTTGGATGGTGTGGATTGGGTCTTATATTCTTACTTATAGCTATGGTCTCATAGGATCTCTTCCCTATATATAGATTATTAAACAATTTAGGAAAGTTTGAATAGTCATTAGTATTTAAACTTTATTAATTAATATTATACTGTACAAAAAAGTAACGACACCATTGGAACAAATAATAATATATTTGGTGAAGATATGATGTATAGAATAGACATAATCATTGTAATATTTATGAACAGAATTGACGTATAGTGATACTGATATTAGTTATAGTCAAATACTATTTATAATTTTGATAAAATATATATATTATATATAGATAGAATTGATAGTATAGACTCACTTTTGGTATAAAGTAGGAATACCATTTATAAAAAAAAATATAATATTTACACATATAAAATAAGAATACCATTGATAATATTTTCCTAATTTATATACATATAAAGTAGGAATACCATTTACGATCTTTTCTTATAATATTTTCCTAATTTACATAATTACAACGATTTTCTTATAATATTTTCCAAATCTAAGTATTTATAATAATTACCATTTATAATGTTTACAATTATTTTCTAATATAAGAAAAAAAAGAGCGGAAAAATTATTTTTTCTGGACTTATATTATATATATGTGTGTGTGTGTGTGTGTGTGTGTGTGTGTAAAAAAGAAAACAAAAGAACAGAACAAAGCAAAATGCTTCATATATTCCCAAATTAAAGATCCGTATTTGTGAGAGAATCATAAATAATAATAATAAATAAAAATATATAAGTTACTTTAATGTATATTTTTAATATTTTTATTTTGATAGTAGTTAAAATCGAGTGGTGTCACTTAATTAATTAAGAGGAATGTTGTAAAAAGACAGCGCCAAATGCAATAGACGTGAGAGACGTCAGCTTGCAGAGCGAGACAAGGGGGTCCTAGCGGCTAGCGCTTAGCGCTTAGGTGATGATTAATTAAGGTTAGACGGAGATTTTCACAATATAAATTAAGAGAATAGTTTCAAGTAATAAAATAAATTTTATATTGAGATGCTTCCAAAACAATGTATTTAAAAAAGATCAAATAACACACTAATAATTACTCTCGAAGCACCTTAGAATTTTCCATCATACAAGTAGATAAAGACAATGGTTTGACTTGTGGTGAATTTCCAAAACATACCATCATTAGAATAGTTTTAAGCCCTTGAAAAATCAGAATATTTAGGACAAGACTCCAAATTTGTCAATTTTGGAGTTAGAATAAAAGTCAAATTGAACATGGGTTTCGATTTGCTTTTGTTTAGCCATATGTGGTTGATGTGAAAATGGCCTAACTTCGTTTGAAAGGCATAAAATTCAACCACAAAACATATATGGAAAACGATGGCTTGACAAGTAATTAACATATGTGTTAACAATCTTGGTAGTATTTGTAGATGAAGATGTGCACCTTATTCTACGCGAATAAAAATACTTCAATTAATTATGGACTTGAAGGTAGGTGGAAAATTCCTTTTACAAAAGTGTAATTTAAGTCTTGTGACTATAAGGGTGGCTAAATTGATCCTATAAAAGTACCATTTATTGCAATATAATAAAAATTCGGCCTATTAGGTCTTTTGTAACTAGAAATTGCAAAATTAACCGGTCACATAATATTTTTCACCAAGTTATTCAATTTTTGCCCCGTACTGAAGTGCTAAATGTTATGACAATCGTCTACAAAAGCTTTCAGGTTTATTGTAGCAACACTTGCAAATAGTTAACCACGATGAACTTGAAGTGTTTGAGCTATTTCGAAATTATGAAGAAAAGCAGATTACAAGATGCAAAATGCTTGTTGAATGGTGTTATTTTGTGTTCTGTCGGAGCACTCTATTTATAGACATTGAAAGGTTGTATGTACATGACACAACTATCTGGAAAATGGATGCATGAACGGCCGAACGGGCATTTGTGTCATTTCTGCGCGGACATCATGCCCAGGAGGTGTATTTTATCACGAACGGTGTGTTCCTTGGATAAATATTTGTGTTTGGATCGAACCATATTTTGGACAAAATAAATTAAATGGAAAATAATTGCGATATACGTTTTAGTAATATTTTATTAACTATGTAAATTCAAGTAATGCTTTTTTTATTAATAGGATTATCACGAGTTCATAGAATATTACATTTAATTATTTCCTTGATACATTAGTAATTCATTTAATAATAATACATAAATTCATAATATATTATGTATTTAACAAAATATTATTACAAATTTATTTTTAATACTTATATTTAAGTTGAGTAGAAAATTAAAATGTATTATATAATAATAAATATCATAAAACATAAATTTTATCTGAGAGTTATACTAATAAAAATAGTCATTCAATGTGAACTAAAATAAAATTTAAATAATTTTAATACTGAGTATTAATTAATAATTGATATATATATAATTACAAGTATACATATTTAAGAATGAGAGTATAGGAGGTAAATTGAGACAAAATGAGAAAATTTCATAGCAGGGCCCAGATTTAAATAAACTCATTATTTTAAGGCCCAAAATTTCAATATTCTCACATTGGAACCCAATTTTTATTTTTTCTTGAATTGTCTCCCTCAAATCTTGGGTTCTCACTTCAGGTTTTATAACTTAACAAAAAAAGAAATATTATTGTAATATCCTACATCAACCACAAAAATCCATTTTCTTTCTCTTTTCATTTTTTCGCTCATTCATTTTTCCCTATCCATACATGTTGTCAATCTTTGTTAACGTCATCAGTGTAGATATCAAGATGTATAATGCAGCTAACATAATGAAAAAAGTAGGAAAATATTTATTGCTTACTAAAATAATAATAAGATATCCAAATTATGATTTAATTTTACAGACTCATTCACGGAATTCTCTCAGAAACACCATTCATTCTTTATTGTGGTGGACGTAGAGATTATCTAATATTATGTTAAGGTCTAAAACTTGAAGTCACAATCCAAAATTTGGAGCAGGGCCTTATTTGAGAAAAATATAAAAAAATTGGGCATTGAAGTAATAGGTTTTCTTTAATCCTATTGTTATGAATCTCTCTATAAAATGAGACAATGAGAGTGCAAAGAGATAAAATTAAACAAAAGGAGAATACAATATGACAAAGTGAGAAAATAAAAAGTACAAGAAGTAAAGTGATATCTAACAAGAGTAAATGAGTAAAATAGACATTTAATTAATACTATAACTAAGACCAAAATACCAACCCATAAACAATTTTATCCATGATACATCTAGAAGAATACTCCGTGTGGATAACTACTGTATATTTATTGTAGATATACACAAATTCACACATAATCACACATATTATATGTGTATTATATGCAAATCTACGATAAAAACTACTAAATGCTACTAGTAAACCCCATAAACTTACGGAACCATAATCCAAAAGTTTTTTATGATTAGTTTTAAGCTCACAAAGTGTGCGAAAAGTATATAAATCAAATAATGGTAACTTGAAAGTAGGGATGTCAATTTGGGTTGGAGTCCGGGTTCGCGAGGTTCACGTGTCGAAACAACCGACTCGGATCCGACTGCTTAACTATTCGTGTCGAATCTTGAACTCGGACCGACCTACTTATTTTACGGGTAACTCGACCCGACCCGCGTAACCCGTCTAATAAAATTATTTTCATATATATTTAAAAGTTTTAATCAATAAATTTATTTTTCTTTTAAATCAATAACTATCATACACTATTCAATCAATAAAAAAATATCACAATTCACAACATACAAAAAAAAAAATAACATAATTGCATAAATAACATAACACGCGATCATATTTTAGGGATAATATTAAAAAAAAACATGTATAATAATAACAAATACATAAATAAGAAGGTTTTATCATTTAAGTTTTAAGGATATGTCTTGTTTGTTGTTTTTCTTACAATTAATTATTTACTTATTTTTCATTTAAATTCACAAACGGGTTAAATGGGTCGTAGTAGGTTGATCCGAACCCGACCTGCTTAATTGGCGGGTTATTCGGGTTCGACCCATTTTCGACCCGACCCACGAAGCCTGGACCCATACCCATTAATTTCGTGTTAGGTTATTAGTATGGGTTTGCGTGTCGGTGCGAATCGACACCCCTACTTGAAAGTGGCTGACAGAGTAAAAAAAAAAAAAACAGAGTCCATCAAATTTCAATGTGGACTTCCTTTAATGCAACTTGTGTGTTTTCCTACTTCATAATTTTCCTCCCACGTTAGGACCCACTAATTATTCATGGTAAAACAAATTAATAAACCTAAAAACAAATATAAAAAACGAATTTATATAAATTTTAGTCAAAGTAAAGTCAAAATTAAAGACAAATACATATTATAGGCACAAGCCCTAGTCACCTAGAGGCTAAAACAGTAAAGTGGCAAATAAATGTAATATATTTGGTGGACTCACAACCACTCCACCTCACAAAATTAAATATAGTAATAATCCTAATAAATTATTACAAGTGGAAACAAAGATCAAATAAAAAAAATATTTTCTTTATTACCCTTTTGTTTTCCTTTCCTCATCATGTAAACAAGTTGGATCTAATCTAATATAATTTTAGTCAAATTTAAAATGAACGTCAAAGTTAATTTTAAAAAACAAAAAAAAACATATAAATTTATTTTAAAAATTGTGAATAATATTTGCTCTGACTTTTGAGTAGAGCTGTCAAAAAAAGTTCAGTCCGACGGGTTGGCCCGACCGGCCCGGTAGTAGGGCCGGACTAGGCTGCGATTTGCAAGCCCAAAACACCAGACAGTCCTGTTGGCCCGAAGCAAATCAAGTGTATTATTAATACATGGATTGAGTTGGATTCCCTAAAATAATGGCCCGAAGAAATTACAGGATGGCCCGACCCGATTTCCCCCACTTGGGCCGAGCTGGACAAATTTATAGCTCTACTTTTGAACTGTGCCTTAATTAAAGTATATGTTTTAAATGTAAAACTATAATTAATCATTATTCTGAAGAAAACAATAAATGAAATTTAAATAAGAATTTAAAATAAAATAAATCTTAAATAAACTCCTTGGGTGGGTGTATGAGTATGAGACAGAAAGTCAAGTGAAGCAATGAAATGTTGACAATGCGCAGTTTAAGTGCGGCACGTGTCAAAACTGTGTCGTATTCGGGAACAGTGAACTCACATCACTTGATCCAACAACACAGTTTTTCAGGACTATATTTACTATTTTATTCCCCTATGTTGACTTTTGTATGTCTTCCCATTTAAGGATTAAGTGTTTACTTGTGGTAAAAACGATATTTAATTATTTAATATATAATTTGATTTATATATTAATTTGATATTAATTGTTTAATAAGCTTTTAATAAAATAATTTGGCCCAAAAAAGTCTGGGGTTGACACATAAGCCGAATTATCCTACAGGCCTATAGGGCCTATCTTCATCTTCAGGTATAAAAAACTCTCTCCTATCCATTTGTAAGGACATTCTTACATTCTAATAAATCTATTATGCATTTAATTCATTATTCAATTATGTCTTAATTATTCTCTCGTTCACCGTGCTGATTTGAGTGTTGGAGGGGCCTCCTTGGGACAATTCCTGGGGCCCTCTAACGTTTGCATGTGTGAAGGCAAGTTTCAAAGTATTTCCAGAACTTTCGAAGACTAAGACTTTTCCTTCTAAGAAAAATTTAATCAACACCGTTGACTTGGAGTGTCGCCTTAAAAATAAAGATAAATATCCAACATTATATTTCGTTCATTCGTTCCAATTACATAGTCTAGTAAATTTTTTCACATAGATTAAAAAAACTATCGGAAGAGCAAATTATACCCACAAACTTCCTATAATAACTTTATTTAGTGAGTATTATGTAATTAAATAAATTCACCACAACGCTGAAATCCTCTGCAATTAACCCACCACTTTAAATAAATTTTAAAAACAAACGAGACTTCAAATTTAAGTTAGAGGAAATGAGTTTTGATAATATTTAGTGCTTCTTCTCCTTTTTATTAAAAAAAAAATATGAGTATTTAATGTTTTGCTATATTCCATAAAAGTTTATTTTCCAAAATTTTAGTTTTCAAGATAATATATGGCTATATTAGTAAATGCAAGCAAAGAAATATTATCAAATATAGAAACCGACTATATATTTGGGATGCCCAAAAAAAAACTAGATTATATAATTGGAACTGAGGGAATATTTGAAATCGCCAATTTTCAGGGGTATATAAAATAATGTCATTGTTATCTTATGCTTACTCCAACTTCACAATTGAGTTAGTGCCTTTACATATTTTCCTAATAGAAAAAGATTATTACACATAAGTGGGGGAATTGATCTATGTCTTAATACATTCATTTTTTCATAATTAAAATTTATACAAAATTTTACTTACAATTTGTCTTAATTTTGTTTAAATAAAAACATGTTATTTTAGTGGTGAATGTGCCAATTTTGCGCTTAAAGGTTTAGAATTTGAGAGGTAAGGGTGTAACTTGTTAGTTGTTACAACTTAACAGGTTGTTATTATTATAACTTTAGATTTAGTGGACTATCGTAATAGTAAATATCATTGAATACTATAAAAATAAAAAAAATAAAAAAAATAATTTCTACAAGAAAGTGGTGGGCCTGCTGGCAAAGTCCATGCATGCTTTTGCTCTTTCTGAAAACTGTAGAAATAATTTTTTTGATTATCTACGATAAAGAGCATTGTTCATGCTTTTCTTTTAGATTAATTAATTAAAGGAAATATTGAGATATTTGTCAACACTTATTTTTTTTGTTTTAAATAATGAAATAAAGAGTAAGAGTGTTCACCCATTCTAATATATCTAGAATTCAGATTAATTTATCATTTAATAATAAAATAGTAGAGTCTAGTTGACATTTAACAATAATAAATACATAGTTGAGATAATTATCAATTTTGAAATAATATGATCTGTTTATCTTCATTGAACATGCAAGAATCAGACTTATTGAAAGAATAATTGAGTACATTATGAGTTTCACGACGTGTGAATCTTTGAGCTTAAGTGAAATAAAATCTTATAAAAGTTGAAACATGTGATTCATGATCGATGCAACACATAGGCATCGTATTTTTCTCAATTTTTATTCTTGCATCTAAATTATTTTTTACAGTTTTTTTTAACACTATACTATTGATCTAGACTTCTAGCATAACTTACTTTATTGAGATATACATAATTGAGTCATAATTATCATCTCTTTCTATAGGCAACCATATCCTTTGGTGGTCAAAATTCGATTTTCCTCAATTTGAATTAGAAATATATGAAGTTTTAAAGTTAATAATTATAAGATATCACTATAAAAAAATTCCAGGTTACCGACAAAATTAACGACATAAATGATTGTCACAAAATTTTGCAGTTACCCATTGAATACCTACAGAATAAAAAATATTATTTTTTCCCAAATTATTCGACAAATTACCAATAATTTTTAAATTTACCGACAGAAATACTATAGGTAAATTACCAACAATTTTAGATTTTGTGATGTTACCTACGTTTTACAGTTACCTTAATACTTATCTACATATTTTTTTTAGGTAAATTGGACTTTTTTATAGTCTACGACTCTACATGTTATTAAAAAGCTACTTGGTCATTGAGAAAAATTGCAAATCTAACAAAAAATTAGTTGAAATAATAAAAGAAAGGAGAAAAGAGGAGGGAGCTCTCTTTTACTCCAAAAAAGTAGAATAATTTTTTTAATCAAATCATAAGCACAATGAACAGAAGAGTTGACCTTTTTTTTTCAATAATGGTGAATGGTATTAATTCATAATTCTAATACCAATAAAAAGAAAGGAAAAAAAAAAGGAAAAGACATAGACTATCCACATTTTTTCATTTTCCAAAAAAGAAAATTTGTACAAGGTTCAGTCTTTTACCAAAAAACTTTTTTTTTATAGTTTTAACATTTTTTTATTATTTTTATAATAAATTTTAAAAAGCCAAATTTCCAAACTATAAAATGACTTCTCATTTTCTTTTTGGTGTCCTTTTGGTTTCTGTATAAAACATATGATTTGTATACTATTTTTCTTCTTAATATTACGGAAAATCTTGTATGGGACTGTTTCACGAGTATTGTTCATGAGATGAATCCATACATGTAACCCATAAAAAAATCTATATCTTTTTATATTTTTGTAAGATTCGCTCTATGAATTAAAGTCAATTAACGCTTTTGTTATGCTTATTCAAAATTTATATTGATTATATTCTCTCAAAAGACAGGAATACCCCTGCCCTGCCAAAACCCACCCCATCCATGAGGAGTGAGGACCATGACCCAACCCCCAGAAAAAAATAAATGGGAAAAAGGAAAATTCATTTTTCAAAATACAAACAAATGCAAGAAAAGCATCCACCTGGCCTTGATTCCCAGTCCTCTGTTTTTATTACCTCAATCAAACACTTCACCTTCCCAAAGTCAACGTCTCTCTCCCCATCTCTCTCTCTCTCTCTCTCTCCATATTCACAATGCTCCATTTTCATTCCATCAATGAAATGAACTCTTGAGCTAAAAAAAAAACCAAGAGCCCCTTCTGCTCTGTTTTCCCTTTTTTTTCTCGATTTAATAAACATAAATAAATGGGCAACGGAGTAGGGAAGCTAACGGTATGTTTCACCGGCGTGGCACCCACCGCCGTCGATTCCCGCCGCCGCAAAAAGGGCATATCCGCCGGTATGGTCATATCCGACCCATTAGACGATCTGGGTCACTCCTTCTGCTACGTCCGACCCGAATTGACCCGTCTCTCCTCCTCCAAGGTCCACTCCGAGTCCGACGACCCGAAAACGACGACGTTTAAGTCAATTTCCGGCGCCGCCGTAAGCGCCAACACCTCCACCCCACTCTCCACCGCCTTACTGGACCTCTACTCCTACAACACCATCGACCGGGCCTCCGCCTTCGAAGGGTCCACCTCCTTCGCCTCCATCCCCCTCCAGCCCATCCCCAGAAACTCCTCGGCCCACTCCGGCCCATTCCCCATATCCGGCCTGATTCACAACTCCGGCCCGATGGAGAGGGGATTCATGTCCGGCCCGATCGAGAGGGGTTTCATGTCCGGCCCGATCGAGAGGGGTTTCATGTCGGGCCCTCTCGATCGCGGCATCTTCTCGGGCCCACTCGAGAAGGGCTGCCCCGATCAGTTCCAGAGAAGCTACTCCCATGGCGGATTCGCGTTCCGGCCCAGATCGAGGAAGGCCTCGCTGCTTCGGGCCCTTAGACGGGCCTTCTCGAAAGGGATGGCCCGTGGGCAGAACTCCATCGTCGCGCCGATCAAAGGGATCGTCGCGATGAAGGAGAGCGATTGGGCCGTGGGTTCTGAGAAACAGAACGAATTAACGATCAATAGCAGTGTGAATTTCAGCAGTGAGTGTAGTTTAGACGATGATGATTTGGAAAACCAAAATCTGCAGTGGGCTCAGGGGAAAGCTGGTGAGGATAGAGTACACGTGGTCGTCTCCGAGGAGCACGGATGGGTTTTCGTCGGGATTTACGATGGATTCAACGGTCCCGATGCACCGGATTATTTGCTATCCAATTTGTATTCATCTGTTCATAAAGAGCTCAAGGGCTTACTTTGGGATGATAGTACTAATGAGTCTGATGGCTCATTGGTTACAATTCCCACATCGAATGAGAATATTCTGTCGACCGATGATTTTGATTTGAACGAGGATGTTTCGCGGGATAGGACTAAGGATGGTTGTTCTAGATGCGTAGAGCAAGAGAGTTATCCTTGTACAAATGGGGATTTGTGGTATAGGAAAAAACGGGGACGAAATTCGAAGAGTAAGTACCGTGGAGTCGCGAAGAAATGGGAGGAGAATCATCGGACGTGGAAATGTGAATGGGATAGGGAGAGATTGGAGCTTGATCGGAGATTAAAAGAGCAATTGAATAGAAATAGGTCGAAATCAGCAACGGGGGCGACGAATCACGGGGACGTGCTTAAAGCGCTGTCCCAAGCGCTGAAGAAAACAGAGGAGTCCTATTTGGATCTGGCTGATAAGATGGTAATGGAGAATCCGGAGCTGGCTTTGATGGGTTCTTGTGTTCTCGTGATGCTTATGAAGGGGGAAGATGTTTACGTTATGAATGTAGGCGATAGTCGAGCCGTTTTGGCTCAGAATAAAGAGCCTGATCTTTGGAGCCAAGATTTGGAGAGGATCAATGAGGAAACATTGTATGATCTTGAGGCTTTTGATGATGATATGTCGAATTCGTTACCGAGCTTAACCGCTTTGCAGCTCACCATGGATCATAGCACCTCCATAGAAGAGGTAAAAAAGCCCTTTAAGACCATCTCCAGTAGTTTGCACATTTTCACTGCAAAATCCGAATTTCATTTCAAGCTGTTTGCAGTAAATTGTGCATTGAAAAGGAATATTTCATAATATTCATACACAAATAGAAAAAATTTGGCGTAGCTACAGTGTTGCGCTATTTCTGGCGCAAAACTGTTCACATCTTCAAATAGCGCAGTACTGTTGGAGATGCTCTAATTAAGCATATTTTAGTATTCTTGGATCTAAATTAGTTTTATGTCCTATTTTGGCTTAATTGTTGATTGATAATTTTGTATCCAGGAAGTTAGAAGAATTAGAAATGAACATCCTGATGACGCCTCGGCTGTGATCAACGACCGTGTGAAAGGTTCGTTAAAGGTCACTCGAGCTTTTGGTGCTGGTTTTCTCAAACAGGTGTGTCCTTTAGAAGCATATATATTATGTTCTTTATTGTTGTCGATATTTTTTACGGATAAAGCATTTTTCCTTTCACTATCATGCGATATACAACTTGTCCTGAAGCTGATGATCCTAGTAGAAAGTTTAAAATGAACATAGTCTTGTTTTAGGTTTATGTTATGTTACAATATCCTTTTCAGGCCAAACACTAAAAGAATGTTGATGATTTATCATAGTAGCAATAGCTTTATTTGCTTTGCCTGTAGGAATCTTGTAGTGGAAATTGAATGGCCATCCATTTTGCTAAAAAGTGGACTATTGAAATTGTAGCTGAAGCAAAAAATAGAGCCAATTATAGTCTCTTAGAATGGAATACATGATATTCTTTTTCGGTCCCTCTCAATTACATGAAGAGCAGGTCTCTTGTGAGACGGTGTGAGATCGTGAGACGGTGATACTTTTAGTGTAAAAAAGTGATACTTGTCTAAAAGTATCACCGTCTCACGGTTTCACGGACTTTCACCGTCTCACATAAGTTTTTGCGTTACAAGATGAAAATGTAAAGAAACTGTGAAATAGTTTACTTAAAAGTCCATTGAAACGTCGTAGTGGTGTCAAATGAATGTGCAGTTCTTGGAATTTCCGCTGATCGGAGAAATTTTTCCTTTTTTCACTGATTTATCTAATTTTTTATTCTGTAATTTTTGTATTTAATTTCACATTTTGAATGTGAATCTTGTTTCTGCAGCCTAAGTGGAACGATGCGCTTCTAAAGGTGTTTAGAATCGACTTCGTTGGAACTTCGCCATACATAAACTGCCTACCGTCGCTTTACCATCACAGATTAGGGCCGCGAGACAGGTTTCTCATACTGTCATCGGATGGACTTTACCAATACTTCACGAATGAAGAGGCTGTATCCGAAGTCGAGCTCTTCATCTCTTGGTCGCCCGAAGGAGATCCTGCACAGCATCTGGTCGAAGAATTGCTATTCCGTGCAGCGAAAAGGGCCGGTATGTCTTTGTTACATTGGAAGAAAAAAGGCTGTTTCTTTTTTTGGGAAAATAGGTTTTTCGGTTCTATAATTTGGACTACTTGGAGATTTATTCCTCGTAAGTTTTGGTCCAAAAAGTCTTTCAAAAATTTGGACATTTAGTCTTGATTTTTACCGACATTGTGTAATTTTACCGTAATTGCTAACCAGGACTGGCGGGTGCTAATGTGTTTAAGAAATTTAGGGATTTTGGTGGTTTGGCGCAAAACTTGACCCGTCAAATCATATTTAATATTTTGGTGACAATTTTTGCGTCAAAGCACCAATATTCTCTTTTTTTTTAACATGTTTGCACCTTATCAGTCACAATCATCATCAATTTCCGATAAAATTACACAATTTCTGTCAAATTAGGACTAAATATCCAAGTTGTTTAACGATACTGGACTAAAATTTAAAAGTAACTACTTAGATAACTAAATCTCAAAATAGTCCAAATCACATAACGAAAGAATTTATTTTCCCTTTCTTTTTTCTTACCACGGAACACTAAATTATCTTGTTCCCCGTTTACGTCCCGTTTCAGGCATGGATTTCCACGAATTGCTCGAAATACCACAAGGCGATCGACGTCGCTACCACGACGATGTTTCGATAATTGTTATTTCTTTGGAGGGAAGAATATGGAAATCATGTGCATAATCAAGAAAAGAAAAGAAAAAAGTAGAATAATACTATTATTCTCAAAAAAAAAAAAAAAAAAATCCAAGCACCCAATTTTGTTCTCTTCTTATTCCTAATTCAGCTTTGTATACCAACAACTAAGCTCTGAGAATTAAGAGTAATTTAGTTGTTTTTTTTTACCTGTTGGGTGGTAGTTTTTGTTTGTAAAGGTGAAAAACTGTTTCTTTATCATAAATTGTCATAGATAATTGTAATTTTTCCAAATAAATGACACCCTTTGAAAGGGATTTTTTTGTTCATTAACTTACCTTTTCTGGTCTATACAACATTGCGTTTCTCCTATTATGGATCATGAATAATGTAGCTGATCTTGTAATATATTAAATTTTGCTGGATGATAATACTAATTGTGGGTAAATTACATAAAGGGATAATTACAAAAATTACCCCTAGTTTTGGGTTAGTCACAGATAAACCCAGAGGTTTTTGAAAATTTTTAAAAAAAAAAAAAAACCTTGAGGCTTGAATATGTCTTACGCTTTACCCTCTTTATAAGCAAAAATATTTCTACACCCTTTTTATATATGTAAAAATATTACAATTACTCCCTTATATTTAACACATCATCAAACCTCGAAAAGTTTTTTGTAATTTTTAGATATCAGTGGGTTTTTTTTTGTAATTAGCACAAACTTACGGGTGGTGTTTGTAATTATCCGAGTTTTTTGTATAATTATAAAAAAACCCAGCTATCTTCCAAATTTACAGTTAACCACTTGAAGGCATTACTAATGCACCTTTGAAGTTTGTTTTTTTTAACAAACACCCCTACCTCAATAAGTGCAATTTGTGAAACAACAACAAATGCCAAAAATATATTCGTAATTTGGAAGATAACCGAGAATTTTTTATGTAATTAGATTAAACCTCAATGGTAGTCTTTGAAATTAACTCTAGTTTTAATTGTGACCAAATTATTAGGCTTCATGCTCCTTCCATGGCCGACGATAGGAGTAAAAATTGAACCAAGCTACTTGATATTCGACTCGAGATCAATTATTAAAAGCTAATTTGAGTTCGGTTCGTTAACAATTAAAGCAAGTTTCAACACAATTTTCTGTTCGATAACATATAAAGCTCAGCTCGAACTCGACTCGATTAGTAAAGAATTAACATAATATGTGTAAAAATATCAAGCTAGTCGAGCTCAATTCGTGTTCAGCTCAACTAAAGTTCGTTCAAGTTCGACTCGATCAATATTCTAACCAAGCTCTAACACAATTTTTCAAACTCGATAAAAAACCAGACAAACTTGAACAATACTATATGTTCGGCTCGATTCGATCCGTTTAACACGAATTTAGCCGACGTATTTGGTGGCACACAATTATCCAGCAAAACCAGAGGCCATGGAGTGGCTTGTACGGTGACATAGCCAACTGGGAGAGGGGTCATGTAATCCTCTCAACTTAACTCCTAACTGTTAACCAATTTTTGCAGATTGGATAGTAAATGCAAATGTAGTTGGGGAAGTTGGATATGAGGTTTAATTAGTAACATTACAGGACCTTGACTGTCATCTTGTCATTTAATGTTGGACCATGATTTTGTAAGAAAATAACTTCAAAGATGAAATTGTGCTATAGAGTTGGAAAACGTGCCAATTTGTTGTCTTAAAAAGAGGTTGCTTTGATGATGATTTGGTGCCCATGGGCTTTATTGTGGTTAAAGATGTCAATTGGGTTGGCCCGAATTGGTCCAATTGGGGTTGATGTATGTAAAGTGGGCTCTTATTGGGCTTAGGAATTGGAGATTGGCCTAGCCCATTAATGGCCCATTTGAGACTAGGCCCACTTCTAGCCCGATCAGCTATTTTATTAGTTTTATACCCTCCTTATCATTGGGTGCAGAGTAGGGATGACGATGGGTAGAGTGCACCCATCCACGGGCGCTATTCATACTCGAACCCTATAATATTTCTACTATCCGTCTCCAACCCAAACCCAATTAAGAAACTATATCTATTACTCATACACATCCCAAATCCATTCTCTCGATATCCGTATACTACCCGTACTCCACCTAAAACCTATTTATTTTATATAAAAACTTCTAATTATATGAATATTTATATAACTATTTAATGAACACCCTACCAAAAACTTATTATTATATAAGAAATGCTAATATGTTAAATTCTTAATAAATATAACAATTAACCATTTTAATTTTGTAAGTCACTAAAGGCTATCATCATTCATCAACTAAATCAAAAGCATCACAATACATTCCTCAAAACTGTAGAATCAACACCGGTAGTCTGGTGCATCATTTAATTTATAAAACTACATTATTAGACAAGTAGTTTTATCTTGACAAAGATAAAACATTGTTGATATGATCAAAAATTGAAAATAAATGACAATTTTATATTTTCTTTGTATAAAAGAAAAATTTATGTTGGGTTTCTATGAAGAAATGTATAATGTTAGATGAAAAAATGTTAGATGAAAAAATAAATGAAAGATACTAAGAGGTAAGCGGGTTCAAGTAGTGGTGGGTGTCCGAGGGTAAAATTATACCCTACCCGTATATAAATGGGTAGTAATTTCTCATCTCATACCCATTCCAAATTCAAAAAGACTACCCATATCCGTCCCATTAGGGTCTGGGCGGGTGGGTACTGCGTCTACCCTCCTGTTGCCATCCCTAGTCTAGAGTCACAAAATGAGCATGATCTTATGGGCCCGATAAGAATGTCGGGTTGGGCTTCATTTTCAGAGGCCCGAAATAAACCGGCTCTATTTGGTTCGACCGAAACACCGCACCGGCTATTTAAAACGGTAATTTGAAATACTAAATGGACACGACACCGCTTTGTTGGTTTTTATCTAATTGAGTTTTTCCAGAACAAGGTTTTAACGAGGCAATTTATGCCCAATGTTTGAATTTGAGAATGTCTTTTTTTTTCCCTTACGTTTGAATTTTTTCCACCGGGTTTTTCCAGCTCAAAATTTTTAACAAGACATTAATCCAACTTACTACAATATTACATCCAAGAGGGAGTATTAGCACAAATTGTCTAGATTGTGGACTTTTAGCAATTGTGTGTTCACAAGTGTAACAATTACAATTTTGGCTATATATATATATATATATATATATGTGTGTGTGGAAAATTAAATGAAGAAAATACACCAAAAGTTGTATTACTCGTTTTTGTTCTGATTTGCATCTTCTCAATATATATTTATATTATCATTTCATATCATAATAAATTGAAATTATCTACAACACGTATGTATATAATTAATTGAATAAATCAGCAATATTGCATTAAAAACTACCCTACGATCTATGTTTGGGGCCCTCGTCAAGAGGTGGTTTAGGTGGTAGATTCGCCTAACCTATTATCTATGTAAAAGGCCCTCAAGAAAATCTAAATCGGACGTATAATTCAAAGTATATAATTTGGATTTTCTATTTTCTATGCTTATACTACTATACAATAATAGCATCATCTTATAATATGCACGACACTATGAAAAAACCAGAGATCTTTTACGCATTCAAAGAGTTTTGGTCAAAATAAATATGTATGTTTGTATCAAAGTTTCATTAAAATGTTATTTTACAATTACAAATTTATGTAATTATGATACACATATCTTATATAAATATAAAATAATAAAAGATAAAACACTATTTTATAACCCAAAAATATCATACTGCTTAGATTGACCGGGACCAATGGTCACGATTCACCCAAAGAATAACCCCATATTCATCAAAGTCCATCAAGATTCAAGAAAGTGGACAAATTTTCAAAATTCAAACATGAAAGCCATCTTAGATGTTGACACATATATTTTAATATTCATTGTCATTATTGAATTCAAATCTCATCTTTTTTTTTTTTTTTCGAACGATAGAATTATATTAAAACAACTCAAAACTAAAATTACAACTACAATCGTAAACGGGCTAAGAAATGACAAGACTAACTAAGAGCGTTTTAATGGTAAAACCAATTGATTCACATGTACTAAAAAAACTACCCACCCCAAAACTACCCACTCCACGAGACTTCAAAGACTCCTTAAAGGAGACTCAGTAATACACCAAAAACTAAAATCGGGCACGAGCAACCACTACATACTTGCAGAACGAAAAAACGATCCGCCTACGAGTTTCGCAAATCAACCGAGAAAAGAAAACACAAACAAAATAAGAAAACAAATGAAATACTAACAAACTAGAGAAAAAAGCAAAAAAATTGCCTCTCCTCTCCCAAATCTCCATCGTGACCCTCATCGTCTTCTCCGCTCCAAGACACCTCCGTGAAGCTCCGACTCCGCGCCCGACCAAAAATTCCGCCACCTTCAAACGCCAAGGGACCGCTATTTGGTATCCCTCCAATAAAACCATGGAGGGGGAGGGGAGGGGAAGAGGGGAGGGAGGGGAGAGGGGAAGGGCGGCTGAAAGGGAGAGGGAGGGGAAACTTAGGGTTTTTTTTTTTTTGGGGGAGTTAGAGAGAAGAGAGTTAGAGAGAGAAAGGGCCAAATCTCATCTTTTCACATGCAACATTATTATACTATACTCCTATCCATACGACTTTGTTATACATCTCGTAAACTCCGACTCCTTCCTACAAAACAAACACAAAAACCTCTTCTATATCATTATTAATGGATAATTACAAAAATCCGTCTAAGGTTCGGGCTAATTACAAGAAAACCCGAAATTTTTTAAAATTGCAAACAAAATATCGAGATCTGATTCTGTTTTGCATTTTCACCTTCATAAGTGAAAAAATATATCAAAATTTTCCCGATTTGTAAAAATATTACAATTATCTCCTTAAATTTAGAATTGACTATTTTTGGCCTGGTTATGCTTTCGGCCAAGGAAATCACCGGTTCAAGGATTTTTTAGGCCGGTCCGACCCGACTTGATTAGAGTTGTCAAAAATAGTCTGGACCGATGGGCTGGCCCGACCGACCCGGTAATAGGGCCGGACTGGGTTGCAATTTTGCAAGCCCGAAAAGTGTCGGGCCTATTTGGCCTGCCCATTAGGCCTGAAACACTTGGCCGGCCCGGTTGGCCCAAATTAAATTATGTGTATTTTTAATACATAGGCTGGATTGGACTCCCCAAAATAGCGGCCCGAAGAAATTCTGGACCGATCCGGCCCAATTTTCCCGCTTGGCCCAACGGGCGACGGGCTAGCACCGGGCTGGTCCGATCCGTACTTTTGCTAGCTCTGTTAAATTTAATTACATAATCAAATCTGGCATAGGATTTTGCAATTTTAAAACATCTCTTAAATTTTTTTGTTTTTTTTAGTTAACCCAAATTGAGGAGTTTTATTTTGTAATTATCCCCATTATTAATAGTCAAAAAGCTGCCTTGAAATTGTCTTCCTTCCATTTCCCACCAAGTGGCAATTTTCCCTTTTCCATCTATTCTCAAGCTTCTATCTCATTAAAGTAGAGTACTGTTTATTTTGTCTTTCTTTAAGATCTTAATATCAAGAAAATGTCAATCTTAGGTAGCATGAGTAACAGTAGTGGCAGCATGAATGGACCTATTTTCCATGAATTCAAGAAACAAGCTTCTTTCTTCCTCAAGGAGAAGATCAAAACTGCTAGATTGGCCTTAACAGATGTCACACCTGCACAATTGTAAGTCTCGGGGCGGACTTGACATGAATCTCACGAAACAGTATATTTTGTCTATGGTTTTATTTTTGAATTTATGTAATATCGTCGATAAAAATATATGAATATTAAATTTTGAGGCCGGGCCACTATTTGTGAAGCTCGCCTCATGTCTCAAAATCTCAAGTCCGATACTGATTTGAAAAGTTCCCTCCAAAAAAAAAATTGTCTGATTATTATTTATTTATTTATTGTTTTCAAGATTGGCAGAAGAAGCTACTAATGAGAGCCCAGGAGGGCCAGATGCTAGAACACTGAAAATGATATCAAAGGCTGCTTTTGAAGTGGATGATTATTGGAGAATTGTTGAGATCTTGCACAAAAGGTATACTTGGATCCTTTTTTATTAGGGATAATTAAAAAAAACCTTGAACTTTGGATTAATTACAAAAATATCCATAAATTTTTGAAAATTATAAAACACCCTTTGAGGTTTGATTCCGTCTTACGTTTTTCCAAGGTTGCAGAAATCGTTAGGCGGTGGCCCGATTTGTTGGCTGTCTAGGCAGGCGCTTAGGCCCGATTTCGGGCACTTAGCCCGATTTTTGGCCTGAACAATTTTTTTGGGTGATTTTAGCAAAATCGGATCGGCTTAGGCGCCTAGTCGGCACCTAGGCCGATTTTTACAACACTGCGTTTTCTCATTAATAAGCAAAATATATTTCAAAAACCTCCCCAATTTTATATAAATATTACAGTTAACCCTTTGAATTTAAGGCAAAATCAAACTTTAAGGGATTTTTTTGTAATTTTCAATAATCTATGAATTTTTTTGTAATTATCCCAAACTGCATGGGTGATTTTGTAATTATCCCTTCTATTATTTTTTATTTAATTTTTTACCACAAATATTGATGCTTCATTTTGTATTATGATTTTATTTTGATTGGATTTTTCACATGTTGTAGATTAGTAAGATTTGATAGGAGAAATTGGAGGGCATCATACAAGGCTTTGATTGTGGTGGAACATTTATTGACTCATGGGCCTGAGAGAGTTGCAGAGGAGTTTCAAACTGACAGAGATGTTATTAGAGAAATGGGAAATTTCCAGCATATTGATGAAAAAGGGTATAATTTATTATCTACTTTGCAATATATTAGTGTTTTGCTTTTTGGTTAAGGAAATGTTTTCAAAAACTTGTTATTTTAGAAAAAAGTGATTTATTGGAGCATAAGCCTAAAGTAGTTGAGAATTAGAAGTTTACAGTGTTTACAAATTAATTGAGAGTATTTGGTAAATAAGTTGCAAAAATGTTTAGTTGATTGTAAAAGTTGTAGAATCAGAAATCTAAATCAACCATGCCCCTACTTTTGATTCTGAATAAATCAAGCATAACTAAAAGCAAAGACTAGCATTTTTTTCAATAAATGGAAATATATAGAAGAAAGAAAAAAAGTCCTCGATCACAAGCCGATCGTATCGAAATGTTAGGACCTCATTAAAACCTCCCGGTAAAAAAACACCCTAGTCGAAAAAACGTCGACAGGAAAAAAAAAGAGTACCCAGAGATGTGAAACTACTTTTAGTGAAACTACTTTTTTTCCCCTGGCAAAATGAGAATCACTTCTTTTTTTTTAGTGATTGCAAACACTCCTGAAACCTCCTCCATCCAGAATTATGGTAAATGTTTGATGGGACTATTAGATGAGAACTCAAGAAAATTACAATTTGGCATAGGGAGTATATATTATTTGATTTGTAGTACCTCTTGGCTCTGATTGGTTGCATGATGGTAATGAGCTTCATTAATTCTCATTCTATTACTTGGTCTTATCCAATTGATATATTAATGCTTAATATATTGTTTGTTTGAATGATTAGGTTGTGGGATATATGTGACTAATGTGAGTTTATTAATTGATTGTTTGGTTGAATTATATAATAAATGCGCAAATATATCTACAATATTTCTATGCCCTTCACTTTCCATTGATTTTCCAATATTACCTCCTATACCATACTTTAGCTTTTGGACACCTAAGGGTAGTTAAGTAATTTTCAAGAGTAATAAAATGAGTTGGATTATACATCCCACCTAGGGGGTGGGATACCTAATAACTAAAGGAGTTGATAAATAATCCGGGCCACGCCCATTTCAAGGGTCTTTCATGGGTGAACTAAACAAATAATAGAAATGAAATAATAAGAGAGTCCGTGATATCCCACCCATAAACCTCAATAAACGGAGCCATTATATATAGTATAATTTGCTTGTTTATATTTTCCAGATTTAACTGGGGTCTAAATGTGAGGAAGAAATGTGAAAGGATATTAAAGCTACTCGAAAAGGTCCCCTTCTCAAAGAAGAAAGAGAAAAAGCCAGAAAAATCTCAAGAGAAATCAAAGGATTTGGTAGCTTTTGCCTCAGGACATCTTCATCAGGGCTTGATCAAGAAAATGTCATAAAACCATTTGGCAGATGCAATTCAGAGCTCAACAATCAAGAAGATTTCTTTTCGGATCCAAACGGAAATTTTACGATCAAAACAGAAACAGAGAAGCCAGAATTGGAGACTTTAAGGCGTGAAAGTTATGATACTCGCGTAGATTCCAAAGAGAATGTGGCTCCGGATGAGGGAGTGCTTGTGGAGTCGAAGCCGCTATTGGGTGAGCAGAACGATGAGTCGGGGAATTATGTACCAATGAACGATAATCATCATCCGTTCGATGAAACCGAGCATCTAACCGCCATGTCACTGCTTTCGACTGAATGTTGAGTGTTACTATCATGTGGATTTCTTGTCCAGTTGATGTTGTTTTTGAGTTCAGACATGCTTGATCACATTTGTAGGCCTATTGAATGACCCCCATATTGTAAACTTGAGAGTTTAGTTCAGTTTGGGCTAATTACAAACAAACCCATAGATGTTTCAAAATTACAAAACCCCCCAGATTTGGTTATGTTTTAAATTTAAGTGGGTAACTGTAATATTTCTAGAAATATGAAGGGATTTTTTGAAATGCTTTTTGCTTCTGAAGGGTGAAATGTAAGACGAAATCAAACCTCAAGAATTTTTTGCAATTTTCAAATATTTTTGGGGTATCTTTGTAATTAGCCCGAACCGATGGGAGGTTTTTGTAATTATCCCTAAGGTAAATTGAATGAGTATCAGTGTCTTCCTTTATTCATCTTCTCATTAGAGCCAACTCAACATGCATGTTTCATTCGGTGTTTCAATACAATAACTGAAATGTCACATGTGTGATAATGACATCATCTTGATCTTGTAACGCAACATCCATTTAATGTATTGAAATACAAGATGAAATAGAGAATGCAGCAGACGATATGACTTACTGATTAAGTGATGTCTAAATCAGCATTTATTTATAGGAACAGAGGAAAAAGGGGGACTTTATATTCAGCTATACAGGCAATGTATTTGAATTGCACCCTTATAAACACAAACATATCTCCTATTTCCTACAATTGTTAGATACATGTGACACAGTTCGAAAGACAGCCAATGACTAGTCTTCGTAACAATATACGAACAAATATTCGACAACTCTGAGAGTCGACATCGTTTACATGCCAACTCACAATGACCCGACACATCATGAGGCGATTTCAAGATTCGCAAGCCAATCTTGAATAGCAAGCCTCAAGGAATGGTTGGGAACCAGATTTGAGTGACTTAACCTCAAATTTGTCATCGGAGAAGTTTCACGGCCACTTTCCAGCCATCCGCGCAAGGCATCTCCTTCGTACGTGAACCCGTCAGCCGCCACCTGAGGATCATGCATTATTTCCTGAAATGATGAAATCAATGTAACATGAGAAAAACTAACACAGGGCAAGCCGAACATAACCCGAACAAAACTCCTACATCCTACATAAGAAAGTACAATGTAACAAAAATAACAGAAGACAGCAAAATCATCCAACGGTTTGCCATCTACTTGTTCAAAAAGTGTAGTTAAAAATAGGGATAATTACAAAAATACCCCTGAGGTTTGGGCTAATTACAAAAAACTCCTTGAGATTTGATTTCGTCTTAAATTTCCCCCCTTCATAAGCAAAAATATATCAAAAAACCCCTGATAATTATGAAAATACTACAGTTAGCCCCTTAAATTTAACACATAATCAAACATGATGGTTTTTTTTGTAATTTTTGAAATATCACTGGGTTTTTTTGTAATTATCCGAAACCTCAGGGGTGTTTTTGTATGAATTAAATTAAAATAGGGGTAATTACAAATGACCCCTTGAGGTTTGGGCTAATTACAAGAAAACTCATATATGTTCCAAAACTACAAAAAGCCTCTTCATGTTTTTTGATGGAAAAAAGCCTCTTCATGTTTGATTCTGTATTTAGATTTAAGGGGATAACTATAATATTTCTAGAAACATGAAGGGGTTTTTTGAAATGTTTTTGGTTATGGAGGAAAATGTAAGACAGAATCAAACCTCAAGAGGTTTTTCCACAAATTCCAAAAATCTCTGGGTTTTTTCTATAATTAACCCAAACCTCAGGGGCTTTTTGTAATCATCCCTTAAAATTTAGAGAAAAGAGGCCCTAACATGCCCTCATCGCAAAAGGAGAAATTTTATGTGAATCTAAACTCATTGCTTATGCAAGAATGCTACTTACACGAAGAATCGGGCATAAGAAAAAAGACGGCACTGTTTGCTCTTCCAAGTACGGCATACGCTCCAGCTCCTTAACAAGAGATGGAGTCAACTCAGGCCTATCCCTTCCATTCAATTCGCAACATTGCAATCCCAACTCCACCAATCTCCGAGCCACATATGTCGACCAATCTCCGGCAGATAAATCCCAGACCGACGCCACTTTTCCAACCGACAACGCCCTTCGTACCTCACCAACTAGTCCTCCGTGAGTTTTTCCCGTGACTAGCTGAAGTACGATTACCCCAAACGAATAAATGTCCGATTTATAAGTTAGTGCTCCGGTTCTATGAGATTCGGGATCAGTATATAAGCAAACTCCACTAGAGGCAGAACAACGACGAAAACTAGGACAGCGGAAGGTTTGGCTGGCTATAAGCATGTTATCCCCATAATCACTTATTTTACACCTGTTTTGAGAATCCAAGAGGAGATTTTCGGGCTTCAAGTTTCCGTGTACGATCTTTTTAGATGTGAACGAATGCAGGAATAGAAGGGCACTTGCAATGTCAGCCACAATACGTGCTCGGATTTTCCAGTTGAGGACACTAATGTCCTTGTTACAAAGGTGATTCTTAAGGCTACCACCAGGCAAATATTCGTAAACGAGCGACGATGATTCTGGACATACTCCGATTAATTCCACGAGACGAGGATGATGTAGTTTGCCTAGAACTTGAACCTTTATGTTCCAAAGGACAGAGGGTTAAACAGTTATAAAGTGAAAGGGGAAAAAGATGATCAAAATATACATATATAGGGATAATTACAAAAAACACCCCTGAGGTTTGGGCTAATTACAAAAAAACCCAGAGATATTTCAAAATCACAAATACCCCTTATTGGAACTTGGAAGTGATATTCGTAAGGTAAAATTGCAAAATTAGTCCCATAACTATAGGGCGGTAGCAAAAATGTCCTGTAAAACTTAAGTTTTGCAAAAAGATCCTGTAACTATATAAACATCTCAATATTTGTCCTGCAAAATGCACAGCTTTGCAAAATAGTCCGCTAACTATATGAAAATATCAATTTTGGTCCTAATGTCATCGAAAATTGAGAACTACATGTGCCGCTCACGTGATTGAAATTCGGTGAAATTAGTACCAAAATTGAGATTTGGACTATTTTGCAAACTGTGTATTTTGTGGGACCGAAATCGATATTTGCTATAATTATAGGACTTTTTTGCAAAATGTGATTTTTACAGGACCTTTTTGCGACAGCGATATAGTTATAGGACCAATTTTGCAATTTTACCTCTCGTAAAATAGAAACAAATGTCAAGGGGGTATTTGTAATTCTAAAAATAGTTGGGATTTATTGTAATTCGACCGAACCTCAAGGTATTAATTGTAACGGATATACCGCTTTATGGAACTCTGTTTGCCTCTGCATACTGTACGAATGCAGCTTCTTTATAGCAACCGTCTTGCCCAACATTTCTCCCTTGTACACAATCCCACACCCTCCCTGCCCAATCCTGAAACTCTCGGAGAAATTGCACGTGGCAACCTCGAGATCCGAAAATAACAACTCTGGCAATCGACAACTATCTCCCATCAATCCAATAACTCTGCTCTCATTCGCATCGTCATCACATTGTTCGTGATTTCTCCATCTATCGAGCCATCTCGTGGCTTCGATTTTCTGTCCCTGAAGTTTCTGCTTCTCCTTCCGTAAAGTTGCGATTGAAGCCTGAATAAGATTCAGTTCTCCGGCTATTTCTTCGCATCTCCGGTTTGCTTCGTGTGCACGGCTATCGAGGAGAGCTATGTTCCGCATTGTCATCTGTAGCTGTTGAGTTATTTTCTGTCTTTCTTCCAAGATCTTTTGTTGTGTTTGGATTGTGATTCTTAGTGCATCCTCGGCATCTACTCGTAGTTTTACTTCATCGGAATGAGCCATTTCCAAAGCTTTAACCTATGAGATCATAGCAGGATTTTCTTGTATTAGATTTAGGGCTGGCAATGAGTAACACGGCAACGATAGCACGATACAAATTAACACGAATTATAGAGAGAAATAACACGATAAGGCACGACATGACACAAAACACGTCACAAAAGCATGAAATTGTAAATTAAATTAAAATTACAATTATTGTTATATTTAAGATCAAATAAGACAGATAACACAAAAGCACAATAGTAAGACACAACACGACACGATGACGCAATGTGCCACACCTAATTAGATTGATGAACATAATATGGTAAACCTTTATTAGAATTACGATATTTCTTTTTTACAAGTCATCAATACTTTCAAAGAACCCCAAAAACCATAAGAACCTTCACTCTAGATATAAAAAAAAAAGACAGTTACAAAAACTACCCCAGAGGTTTAGTCTAATTACAAAAGACTCCAGTTATCTTTCAAAATTACAAATTGAGTGGTGGTTTTTGTAATTGACACGGCAGGACATGGCATGAAACACGACATGAAAGCATGGAATTGTAAATTAAATTAAAATTACAATTATTGTTATATTTAAGATCAGTGTCAATAACACAAAAACACGATAGTAAGACACAAACACGACACGATGATACAATTTGCCCTAATTAGGTTGATGAACATAATATGGTAAACCTTTATTAAAACTACGACGTTTCTTTTTTCAAGTCATCAACACTTTCAAAGAGCCCAAAAAACCATAAGAACCTTCACTCTAGATATAAGAAAGGACAGTTACAAAAACTACCCTAGATTTAGCCTGATTACAAAGACTCCAGCTATCTTTCAAAATTATAAATACTCCCTTAGAGTGCTACAAACACCCTCTTGAGGTTTGTAATTACATAACAAACAACACCCCCTCCTTATTTGTAAACTAGAAACAATGTCAAGAAGGTATTTGTAATTTTAAAAGATAATTGAGTATTTTGTAATTAAGCCAAACTTAAGGGGTGGTTTTTGTAGTTAACCCTATTAAAACATTACGGCACCACCTACTGTGATGAATGCTCATATGATAAGATGAAGCTGAGAAAACGAAGTACAGAGACTTCAATATCACCTTATTAAATGTTTCCAGCGCTACATCTTCCAATTTTTTCGGCTCTATGAGCTTTAGATACGCTTCATCTCTCGACTCATCAACTTCCCCTTTTAATTCTGCAAGCCGAATGCATAAGCACTCTTCCACAGTCTTTGAACTTGAGACGGAAGATACTCTTGGTTCAACAGAAGTGGCGTATTCATTGCCAGAGCTAACATTTGTTGAAGAAGATGCACTTTGGCTATAGAGTGGATCACATGTACTTTTGACACACCGCGAAATGGTAGATGAAGTTATCTCAGTCTGAGATGCCTCTGCCTGTAGACAATTTTCATTCCATGTCAATGTCAATATCCTAGCAGAATTAGAACAAGAAATTTTATGGATAATTACAAAAATAACCCCTCGGGTTTGGTTCTCGCCTTAAATGTAAGGGGATAAATGTAATATTTTTACAAATGTAAAGGGGTGTTTGAAAATGTTTCGCTTATGAATGAGATAAAATGTAATACAAAATCAAATCCCAATTCAAAAACCTCTGGTGTTTTTTGTAATTACCCCAAACCTCGGGTAGTTTTTGTAATTATCCCGAAATTTTATGATGAAAAATACCTCGTTTTTTCCGGGTTTAAGGAGAAAGGTATTAGGTTGTGCGTACAGGCAGTGGCTAATTGACAGCTTGGCAGACGAATGTTTAAGCTTGACGAAGCTTGTCGTTTCCAGATCAACTTTCCATTCTTGACAAACCACATCTCACAATAAGAGGGAGCGTGTTTCGCGACATGGCAGGCCTTGCTGGAGGTCCTTTTCCCTTTCATAAAACTGTGTAAATATCAAAAGCATAAATGTAAGGAAAAATCTTTGTTCCCGATACATACGACTTTGTAGAATTTTCGAGCATAAATGCAAGATATTGAAAACACTGGAGATAACTTTCTTAATTCCAAAATGTAGCACGGTAGAATACTATAGGGGAGTTGTGATACTTTTCTAGTGATGATAATGATATGATTTATTCTTAACAAAAAACAACACGATTTATCACATGAAAAACAAACTCGACACTCGTATGACTCGACTACATGCATCAGACATATTTCATCCTTTTCATTTCCTACCGTTCCATTCCATTGGGAGACAGATCATTCATTAAACAATTCTAACATACTTGAACTTTTTGCAATTTCAAAGACCACTGGAGTTTTTTGTAAATAGCTCGAACTTCAGGGGGTTTTGTAATTATCCCTAAAAACAATATGAACTGCAAATCTCTCAGGAAGGATTTCATAATTCAAGACAGAACCGTGAAGACATTCGGGACTTCAGCAACTTAAACTAATGTCATCACCAAGTAGACCATTAGCAATTTAGGAGAAAAGTGACGTACTCTGGGATAGCTCCAACGACAAGTTTCCTAATACCGTGTCGATTTACTAAATTCACAATTCCTTTTTGAACTTCATCACTTTCAGTGGTAAGAATGCTTGCTTTAACCTGCACATAATGAATACACCATTTCGTCAGGAGACTTCATCCCTACTCTAAAATGAATCATTATTAAGTTGAGTGAAAACGAGAGATTTAATAGAAAGAAGGATCCTAAAGGTTTTATAGGGTACAGTGGAGGGCCAAAGCTAAAGTACAGATTAATTTGATGTTGTGATTCCATTTAAATTGGTTACAAAATGCTATAAGACTATTTGAATTATATGTTACCACGATTTGAATTGTGGCTTGCATCTACAATTTTATATTTCTCAGCAATTTTCTGATAATAGAGATGAGGTTGCAATAAAGATCCGTAATATCAGGCTCATCGAGAAGCTTTCTTCGGTGCTATTTCCAAAATTTTCAAGATAAGAAATAACTCATCAGATTCAACAAACATAAACAAGGCCAAGAAAACAAAATTCTTTTTTAGAGAAGTCGATTTTCACTCGTCATCGACAGTACTGGGTAGCATTAAGTTATATGCACTATATAAGTGTTGAGAATCAAAATCAATCAAGATTGATTTGTTGAGATAGCAGAATATTTCGCTTTATGTACATGGATATGTGGAATCTTTCCGTACATGTAATGTAACACATGCCTATTACACCTATATATAGGTGATATTGTAAATGCGAACACAATCGAGACTTCATCACTACTATAAAATGAATCACTATTAAATTGAGTGAAAAATGATAGATATAATGGAAAGAAGGATCCCAAAGGTTTTATAGGTTTGAATTGTGACTTGCATCTAAAATTTTATATATCTCAGCAATTTCTGATAATAGGGGTGACATTGTAATAAAGATCCGTAAGATCAGGCCCATCGAGAAGCTTTCTTGATGCTATTGCCAATATTTTCTACATAACAAATAACTCATCAGGTTCAACAAACACAACAACGCCAAGAAAACAGCAGGATACCACTTAAACGAAACTAAATTCTTGATTTAGAGAAGTCGGTCTTCACTCGAGTCCAATTACATAAGAGACAACAATTCCCAGTACTGCGTATCATTAAGTTATACGCACTATATAACTGTTGAGAATCAAAATTGATTTGTTGAAATAGCAGAATATTTCGTCTTATGTAAATGGATATGCAAAATCTTTCCATACATGTAATGTTGCACATGTCTATATATATAGGTGATACTTGTAATGGTGAACACAATCGAGAATTGAAATATTTATAGCCCTTTGAGCATTTTATCAGTTGGATGTACGCCAAAAAGGCCGAACCACATTACAACCATTATCTTCTTATTTCTTTCTCCTCTTCAAAATTTCAACAATAAGCATCTTGTTGAGAGACAAAATACCGAGCTCATTAATGATCGTCAGAAAAGTTCTTTCAAATATACATTCCATTTCCAAAATGAATTAAACAAATCACTCAGAAAATGTTTACTAAGTTAACAAAAATATACCCTTGATCTGCTGCAAGTCATCAAGTAAGTCGATAACATCTTCATCGTCTCTTCTCTCTCCTCGTTTCTAAATGCTGCTACCATCGCAGGATTTGCTTGACTAGCTGGTAATTTGCCCACTGCATGACATTTAAGCAACATGATATGCCAATGAGACAATAATAACACAAGAACAATAAAAATGACAATATAAAAAAAGAACAAACAAAGAAAAATCAATCAGCAAGTTTTTGGTAAGTAAATCTAATATTTGATTCACTTGCTATTGCAGAAACAGTGACAATAATAATACAATAAGAAAAAAAAACAAAAAAAAAACTAGTTCAAATTTTTAAGGGATATTTACAAAAACACCCCTGAGGTTTGGGCTAATTACAAAAAACCCTAGAGATTTTTGAAAATTACAAAAACCCCTTGAGATTTGATTCCATCTTACATTTTCCCCCTTTATAAGCAAAAAAAAAAACATATCAAAACTCTCCTGATATTTATAAAAATACTACAGATTCCCTTAAATTTAACACATAACCAAACCTGAAGATGGTTTTTTTTTGTAATTCTAAAACATTTCTAGGTTTTTTTTTTTGTAATTAGTTCAAACCTCAGGGTGTTTTTGTAATTATCCCAATTTTTAAACTCAAAACCTTTTAAACTCAAGAACAAATTAACCCCATAATTTTGGGACAAAGGGAGTATACTATCTTCTCCTGCCAAAAAAATGTAGATCTCTAATATTTCACATATTATCATTACAAAGTTATCTTCTAAATCTAAAACTACATATTATATGGTATTATATTGATGATCTCTATATAAGTTAACCTTTCAGTTTGATTAGCACAATATTAAAAGTCAGATAACTCCATCTCTTTTTAAGCAAATTATACAAATAACCAAGCCAAACTTATACTATTATTTATGCCATCTTCCCTTTCTTTTATATATACATTTTTTTATTCTTTGGCAAGTCAAGTGCATCTATAATCAATTTGCTAAACATGGACTCTAACAATAGCTACTCTATAGACTATAGATTAAACAAAAGCATCATTATGCTTACATAAGTATAACTACATAATTGTAAAATGGATAATTACAAAAAAACTCCCTAAGGTCTAGGCTAATTATAAAAAGTTTAGAGGTTTTTGAAAATTACAAAAACCTTTAAGGTGTGACTCAGTCTTACATTTTTCTCTTAATAAACAAAAAATATTTCAAAATTAGTTGTTATTTATAAAAATATTACGGTTACCCCTTAAATTTAAAAGGAAATCTAAATAAGTAAAGATTAAACAAAAGCATCATTATATTTTCTGCTTACATAAGTACAACTACATAATATATAAAGAAATAATTACAAGAAACTCCCTAAGATTTGGGCTAATTACAAAAAAAAAAACAGAGAATTTTGAAAATTACAAAAAAACCAATTGAGTTTTGATTCAGTCTTAAATTCTTCCATTCACAAGCCATTCACAAGCAAAAAATATTTCAAAACCCCTCATATTTATAAATATATTACAATTACCCCATTAAATTTAAGACAAAATCAAACTTGATAGATATTTTTTTGTAATTTTTAAACAAGTCTGGATTTTTTTGTAATTAGCCCAAACCTCAGGGGTGTTTTTGTAATTATTTGTGCGTGTGTAAAAAGGCTTACACAGAGTTGGAATGAGCGGCGAAGGACGATGAACGTGAAGCAAAACAATTTCCTTTCCTGAAAACATACTAATACTCCACCGCAGCAACGCCGCCGTCTTCTCCACCGATTTCCCCACCGCCACGTGCACGGCGTCGCCACCCCAACCACCGGCACGTGAGAACTCACCGACCGCCGGAAATCCACCTCCATTCCGATGATTCCGGCCAATAATCAGCTTAAATTAAGTTTTTTTCCAGCTCGTGCTCTGTTTTTTTTTTTTTTTTATCTGGGAGTTGAGGGAAATCTGAGACTGACTGAAGTAAGATTCTTGGAATGATTTCATGTTTTTTTAAATAATTTTTTAGAATTGCCTTTTTTTTCTTGGGGTCTAAAGATTTGACTTTTATTGGACTTTCTTGATTTCAGACGGATAATTTGGTTGCTGTTGACTTTGGTGACTATCAAAACCAATTTTAGTTTAAGGTAATTAATCAAATATTTTGCCTGGTATTATTTTATTTTGTACAAACTTTAACTCCAACTTGTTAGGTTATGTTGAATCTATTTTCATTTTGTGAACATATTTATCGAGAAGACTTTTTTCAACAACTATACCAAAATGAAATAGTATATACTAAGTTGCAAAAGTTTAAGCACTTACTACGAGAACCAATTAGGTATAGAATTTTAAATGATTTGATTAAATAGTAACAAACTAGATAATTCTCATCTTGTGGAGGGAAAATAACTCTGAATTTTATTCAAATGAAATCAATCAAGAATAGGGATGGTTACGTGTATTTATAACAGCCAAGAACAACCATTCCCGCCAGATCTAGAACAACCAATGGTGAGCCTACACGTGTGCAAAGAATGGATGTGTAAACTGGAAATAAAATGTAGCCTACAACTAATAAAAGCGTGATAATGAAATAGCAACATATGGAGGTAACTAACTAACATAACTACCAGTCATTCCAACACCCCCCCTTCAAGTTGGAATGTGGTTGGAACAACACATGCCCAACTTGAGCAAAAACGAGCGGAAGGCAGTCCACCCAATGCCTTAGTGAATACATCTACGATGCCTGAAGCAAGGTAGGAATATATTGTGGTTGAATAAAACCAGACTTGTACTGATTCCTCACAATGTGACAGTCGATGTCAAGATGTTTAGTTCTTTCATAGAAGACGGGATTAGCTGTGATATGTAAGGCGGCCTTGTTGTCACAATGAAGCACAATTGGTAAAACAGTTAGTATATGCAAATCTTGACCGAGATTGAATAACCACCAAGCTCACAAACCGTGGTTGCCATGGATCTATATTCTCGCTCTTTGAGGACTGGACATCGTTTTTGTTTCTTTGTCTTCCAAGAAACAAGAGCACCCCAAAGAAAACACAATATCCTGTAAGAGACTTCCGATTAAAGCACAAGTTCCCCAACTGCATCACGAAGGCTTCAAAATTATTGGATACTTCGAATAAAACAAACCCAAAGAGGGCGTTCCTTCAAATATTTCAAGAGATGTATGGCAAGATCCCAATGAGCCCGAGAGGAGCATGAACAAACCGACCGAGTTGTTGTACCCCAAATGATATATCCGGTCCGGAGAGGTTCAAATACAAAAGCTTCCCCACCAACCTCCTGTATTGCCCTGCATCTGAATACAAATCTGACTGTTGAGCTGAGATGTTGTAACCTTGAGGAAATGGAGTAGAAGTGGGCTTGCACCCTTGCAAACCAAACTCCTTGAGTAAATCCAATACATACTTCCTTTGGCATAAGTGACTACCTTGAGGGGTTCTAAGAATTTCCAGGCCAAGAAAATATTTAGCATTCCCCAAATCTTTTATGGTAAATAACTTGTTTAAGTAGTCCTTCAGGGACTGAATCAGTCCATCAGAGTTCCCTGTAATTAAAACATCATCCACATAGATGACTAATGCCAAAAAATCACCTCTGTCCTTCTTCACAAAAAGATAATTATCATGAGTTGATTGAACAAAACCAAAATTCACCAGTTTCTGAGAGAACTCCAAATTCCATTGTCTAGATGCTTGCTTCAAGCCATAGAGACTCCTCTAAGTAGACACACTTCTCCTTTCCGGGCCTTCTCATACCCTTCAGGTGGCAACATGTAAACCTCCTCATCCAATTAACCATGCAAGAAAGCATTGTTTATATCAATGTGGTGCAAGGCCCAACATTGTTGAGTGGCCATGGCAATTAACATTCTAACTGTGACCAATTTAGCCACAGGTGAAAAACTTTCTAAAAAATCAATCCCTTCTACTTGAAGGTATCCCTTGGTAACCAATCTAGCCTTGTATCTATCAATGCTCCCATTTGAGTTCCTCTTAATTTTATATACCCATTTGGAGCCAATAGCTCTCTTCCCTGGAGGCAGCTGAGTCAATATCCAGGTGTCATTTGCTTCAAGTGCTGAGATTTCTTTGTTCATGGCCTCTATCCTGGTCTGGTGTTGTGCAGCTTCTTTGTAAGTAGTAGGTTCACTCACTGAATCTGATAACTGAGCCAGGAAAGCTGTGTAGGAAGTAGACAATTGAGGATCAAAAATGAAGGGGAAGCAATTTGGAGTGTAAGTAGTAGGGTGCAAGCAGGCTTGCTGTCTAGCAGTAACCACTCATGTTTGAACAGAACCTGTAACATAATCATTGAGCCAGGTGGGCTTGGTCCTCACCCTGTGACCCCTACCCAATGGCTGAATCACAGGTGGATCTGTGGGTGCACAAATTTCATCCTTATGAGTTGTATTCTCCTCCATATCA
The DNA here is from genome assembly GCA_016081115.2 of Rehmannia glutinosa. Taxonomy (NCBI): domain Eukaryota; kingdom Viridiplantae; phylum Streptophyta; class Magnoliopsida; order Lamiales; family Orobanchaceae; genus Rehmannia; species Rehmannia glutinosa. The sequence continues at coordinate 1,538,385 of CM071924.1, forward strand.
TCTGGGATTGGTATGGGCAAAGTAACATCTTCAGCAAGGGAAGAATGAGCATGAAAAGGAAACTGAGATTCATAAAATATTACATCCCTGGAAAGAAAAATTTCTTTAGTGTCCATATTATACAGCATGTATCCCTTGACACCTGGTACATATCCAAGGAATACACAAGTGGAAGCTCTAGGATCAAATTTCCCTCTATGAGGACCTGTCTTGGAGGCATAGCACAAACAGCCAAACACCTTGAATCTGTCATATCTAGGTGACTCCTGATACAATAGTTCATATGGAGATTTCCACTGTAAGAGGGCACTAGGCAATGAATTCAAAATATGAACTGCAGTAAGTAGAGTGTAGGGCCAAAATTTCCTTGGAACCTTGGACTGAAAAAACAAGGATCTAGCAATCTCCAAAATATGTATATGCTTCCTCTCTACCACACCATTTTGTTGTGGGGTGTATGGACAAGATCTTTGATGTAAGATACCTTTTTCCAATAGCAAATTCTGTGTTTCATGTCCCATAAACTCAGTGCCATTATCAGTTCTCATCTTCTGAACCACTGTTTTAAACTGTGGAAATGAAGGCAAAAAACTGCTTTAAGTGCACAGGTGTTTCTGATTTGTACTTCATCAAATAAATCCATGTAGCTCTAGTATAGTCATCCACAATAGTAAGCATATAGGAGGTGTTAGTAACTGAGGGTGCATGGTAGGGACCCCAAACATCAACATGAATCAGTTCAAAAGCACATTTTGTTTGTATTGAACTCAATGGAAAAGACAATTTACATTGTTTGGCTTGATGACAAGTAGAGCAAATGGACTGAACATCCTTATTACAAATTGACTTGAGAAAATCAATATGCTCCAAGCAATTTATGGAAGTGTGACCCAATCTCCTATGCCAAATTTGCAGATCTCCAATGCCTTCATTCCCATGTGCAGAACCACTGAACTCTGATCCTCCAAAAATATAGAGTCCTCCCAAGATCCTGCCAACAGCCTTCACTTTCCCATTTTTAAGGTCCTGCAACCAACATTTATCTTGAGAAAATACACACTCCAATCCACTGCTATTAAGAAGTTGACTAACTCAGAGTAGATTGTACTTGAAACTGGGCACAACCAAAACATCTCCAAGTATAATGTCATCAGAAAGCATGACATGACCAGTGTGAGTAACTGAAACACTAGCACCATCTGGCAAATGGACATTCACAGGTAGGGGTGGCAATCTCTGACACGACACGAAAACACGACCTGAACCTAACACGATATAAGCGGGTTAGGGTTGACCCATTTATTATTCGGGTCATAATCGTGTCAGACCCATTTAACCCAAATAATAAATGGGTCAGTTTCGGGTTGACCTGAAATGACCCACTAAACCCGTTTAACCCGTTTAAATAAGAAAATTCAGTATTATTTTTAATATTTTTAAATATTCTATATATAAATAACCCAAAATTCTCATTTTATCAATATAAATAAAAGATTTATTCAAGGTTAAAAAATATACAGGTCATTTCGGGTCGTGTTCGGGTTACCCGTGTAATAAACAGGTCGTGTTCGGGTTGACCCATCGGCCCAATAATTAAACGGGTCGTGTTCGGGTTGGGCAAATTTGTGTAATTATCATGTCTCAACACGACCCGTGAACCCGAACACGATTCGAATTGCCACCCCTATTCACAGGGGTGGGTAGAGAAAGTATGTTTACTAACTAGTCCGGAGATGAACAAATATGTCTGCTAGCTCCAGTATCCAATTATCCTTTCCAAGAACATGTAATAATGAGAGAGCAAAATGAGTATTATATGTATTACCTGAGTAATCAGCAAAATGAGAGAAGTTGTGAATATCCCCTGGATGTGCAGCTGCTTGACTAGACAAATATTTTGCTATTTCCTTTTGAATCATACTAGCAAAATATGGAAGTTCAACCTTCCTTGTGTCATCTTCAGTTTTAGGTTTGATTGATGGAAGATCTCCACCTTCCACTATGTTAATGGACTGATTGTTCCTTTGCTCCTTTAACTCCTTATACCAGTCCGGATAGCCATGCAATTTGAAGCATTCCTTAACCTCATGACCATTGAAGCCACAATGTTCACAAATTAACTTTGCTCGTTCCCCTTTACTCTTCCTCGTTGTTCTCTTCCTCTACCAAAAGAGTTAGATCCTGAAGATGTACGAGTCAATCCCTACCAAAGGTAGATCCTCGTGCGTAGGTTGTTCGATTAAAGTTCCCTTTCACCATCATAGCCGCAGTATCCAAAGGATCTAACACTTTTGGATACACAACCTTCTGTTTCTCTACCTTTAAAATCATGGAGTATGCTTTGTTTACTGTAGGTAGAGGATCCATCAGTAGTATTTGTCTTCACTGGCTCAAAGCTTTCATTTAACCCCATAAGAAATTGCATCAACTTAATGTCCATATCATTGTTACATAAAGCCTTTCCAAAGATCACATACACACTCGTGAAAGTTGCACAATAGATGCATATTCATCCTACGACATTTAAGTTTCATGAAATAGTTTGTGACCGTAGAAGTACCTTGAGTAAAGTTCGCAATCTCCTTTTGCAGTTGATATCGCAACGGTCCGTTGCTTTCTCCATATCACTCCGCCAATTCATCCCATAGCTGCTTCGAGCTTTTTACGTACATAAAAGCTTCTACGATTTCCTTCAAATTGCATTCAAGAGCTATGAAATCACCATATAGTCAACTTTCTCGGTACTATTCGAATGCCTCCGTGTCTGTTCGTGTTTACAATTGTCCGTAGATGAATCCAAGTTTGATTTAGCTCCTCCCAAAGCTAACCTCATAGCTCGACTCCAATGTAGATAGTTTGATCCAGTTAGGCGATTTGTAACAAGGACCATTCCCGGATGATCCGATCCATGTAAGGAGAGAGATCTAAATCCTTCGCATAAACAGATCGCCTTCGTGGAATTGTCTTCCTCCATCACAACATTCGAAAATTCATCATTATCGAGCTTTGATCGCAACATGCTCGTACCATGAAGAGCTAGGTAATTCTCATCTTGTGGAGGGAAAATAACTCAATTTTATTCAAATGAAATCAATCAAGAACATGGATGGTTACATGTATTTATAACAACCTGTAACAACCATTCCCGCCGGATCTAGAATGACCAATGGTGAGCCTACACGTGTGCAAGGAATGGATGTGTAAACTGAAATAAAACGTAGCCTACGACTAATAAAAGCGTGATAATGAAATAGCAACATATGGAGGTAACAAACTAACATAACTACCAGACATTCCAACAGAGATTAAATAACAAAGGCACATACAAATCAATAAATATGCATATAAGCACACACGAAAAAACACACATACACAAAATACAAATGTACAAAAACATACAGACATAGAAAAAGGAAAAAATGGAGAAGGAAATAAGGAAAACATACTATATAAAGGCAAAAACTTGCGTGAGACGGTCTCACGGATTTAGATCCGTGAGACGGAACCCTTACACAAAGTTTTAAAGGTTTTTTTTTTTTCGATTTTATTTTTCTTAGGGTTTATATTTGTTTTTTAGGGTTTATGTTGTTTCTTGGGTTTATTTTTAATTGATTTGGGTTTTTAGGATTTTTAGTTTTTTTTAGGTTTATTTTTTATTTTTTGGGTTTATTTTATTTTTCGGTTTATTCTTTATGGTTCATGTTTTTAGTGTTTATTTTTGTTTCTTCATGGTTCATTATTATTTTTAAATTTATTTTCATGGTACATGTTCTCAAGACGGAGCCCTTAGGAGGTTCGTCTCACTGATTTAGATCCGTGAGACTATCTCACAAGAGACTTGCTCCTATATAAAAAGACTTTTCGAATTATAGAATTGGGGGAATTGTTGAGTTTGAAAGCAATGAAAAACTCGTTTATTTGAATGAAGAATTGAATGGGTATTTGTGAGAGTTTACAAAAGGTTAAGCTAAAGGTCATTTTTTTTTACAAATAATCGAGTCAAAAAGACCATATTTGATATGTATCACACGAGTGGAAATAAAATGTTGGAGAAATGAAGATTAAAGTTTATTGTTTTGGATAAAACTGAAGAAGAAGTTGAATGGCTTAGAAATTTATTAGAAGATGTTACTTGTTGGAATAAACCAATGTCATACATTGTGATAGCCAATCAACCATTGCACGGGTACAAAGTAATATGTATAATGGTAAGTCTAGACATATTCGCCGAAGACATAATACCACTAGACAATTGATCTCGAATGAAGTTATTTTTAGTTGACTACGTGAAATCAAAGGAAAATCTTGCGGATATGCTAACAAAAGGCATAAATCGAGATCAATTGTGCAAATTATTTAGAGGAACGTGTTTAAAATCCACAAAATAAGAATATATTCACAGCGGTCTGGATTTTTCAGTGTAGCTGCTTCTCTGAATTTCTTTTTTAGGAACACTAGAAAGGTTAAAATCACCATGGTCCATCTGGTTTGGTCAAACTGAATGTGGATGGGGCTACTCAGGGATTAGTTAATCAAGCTGGTTTGGGCGGGGTTCTCAGGGATTATGAAGGCAACATTTTATGGATTTATTTTGGATTCAAAGACATTGGTTCTAATAGTTTTTTACCTTGGAAAATTGTCTTCAATTCATGATATCTAATGGGATCTCTAAAGCTGTTATTGAGACATATTCCCTCATGTTGTTCAATGCTCTCTCTCACCAAAATGAAGGAAATTGGCAGGCTCAACATTCCCTCATTAAAGTCAGAAATATGCTTACTCACTTTGAGGCATGCTTCTCCCATGTATTACGAGAAGGAAATCTGGTTGCAGATACAATTGTTATTGCTCATCTAGCATGTCAGAATTAGAGTAATCAAATTGTCTTCCATCCTAACATTCCCAGCTCCATTTTAAAACTAGCTCGGGTTGATCAGTTAGGCCTTCCGTCTTTCCGCAGAAGATTCGTTACAAAATACTAATACATACTTTCTGTAGTTTCTAGCTTTGTAGAGTGATTTTGCCATGTATATAGTCATACAAACATACATTCTGTAATATGGTACATTGTATCATCTTTGTTAATCATATAGGTTGGGGATCCCCTAATCCCCCACCCGCATTGGATGTTCATTCAAAAAAAAAAGAATATATTCATAGCGGTAATACAATATTGTGAATTAGAGATCTCAAGACATTTGTTCAATGTAATAATTAAGTTATGAATATTCAACTCAACATTCGGAAAAATGTATTTAGCTCATTTCCAAAAAGTCCAAGTGCAAAAATCCGTTGGGCCAAAAGAAGCAAAAATCGGGTCAGGGATGACGACCTAAAATTCGTTCGGGTCATTATTATCATGGCTCACCGACCCATATAGTGCATTTTGGTTCAGGCTAGCTGCGCTAACTGACCCATTTGGTCCGTTAGATCGAGCCAAATAGGCCCAATCTTTTTCAATCCCGTAAATTCATTGGTCCGGACCCAAATTACCATAGAAATATATCATTTTGGGTTTCAAATGGGCTCAGACTTCCATTAGCCCATTATAAACGTTCTCATTATTTTTAAGTCGGCCCAGAAACTAGGGCTTGTGGAGTTGTGGGGTTCTATTCTAATTCTCCGCCGTTCTCCTCTAAACCCAAACCCTAGAAAAACCCATCCACTTTTCTTTTCTCCTCCTCTGTATAAATAGCTAGTATGAAGACTACAATGAAGCACAGACTTATTTCTCTCTTCTCCATCTGCTGTATTCCTAACTCTTTCTGTGTCTTGTATTTCTCTCCATATCTATCTGTTTAATTATCTTTTTATCAGTTTTTGATTTTTTTGTTGGATTTTGTGATGTTGTGGTTGGCGATGATGCGAAACTGTAAGGCTTGTTTCTCAAAAACATTCGCAGTGGCCGCCTAAGTGCTTTCGCCTTCGCCGGGCTTGAGAGCTTATGCTGTTTCTATCCTTCCTTGGATGTCTGAGCCACCACTCCTCACATTCACCTGTTCGAATTTTCTGTTTTTTTTTGGTTCACTTTTTTTTTTTGATTTTGAATATTTGTAGCCTAATATTGGAATCCGTTGATCTGTTTTGGGTGGATCAATGAATCTATTATTATTAGGCCAAATATTGAATCCTCTATTTATGTCTCTACCCATTTGCTTTTGTTTATTTGATTGTTTTTTTTTCCTGATGAATTGAGTTTTTAATGTGATGCTAAATAAGGATGAAGAAATAAATCATTCGGATTCCCAATGATAATCCATGATATCAACAACCAGCTACTTCTGACCTACATTTATTATCATCACTTTTCAGAAAAAAAACTTTGGTGTAGTTTTCAATTAGTCCATGGTTATGGTCATTTAATTTCATGTTCCTGGTTTAATTATTTTTGTATTAATTTTGTAGCTTAAATGTTTGTCCACTTTTGTTTTTAATGAGTGCAAAATCTGACTATTTTGGTACAGAATCTGTACTCTATTGTAATACTTTTTGCAATAAAGGAAAAGTTTTTAATTTATTCATTCAATATTGATTTTTATTACTTTATGATTGATAAATATATTAATTTTGTTACATTTAATATTTATTAAATTTTTTTTTTTAAAATTAATAAACTCCTAAAAAAATTACATATCATATTATTTTTAAAATATTATCACGTATTATTGAATTATTTTAATATTATTTTCTTTAAAATTAATTCAAATATAAAATTAATAATGATATTTTAAAATTAAGAACCTATAATAAATTAAAGAAAAAGGAAAAGGTAGCGTTAAAATGGTGTTTGGCGCCATTTAGATGTATAGTTGAAGAAGCTCCAAATGTAATTGACATCTCTATTTTTGTTCCTTGTTTAAAGATTTATTGCTTTATTGGTTTCAATCTAATAACAAGGAATTTTAATGTGTCCATTTTTACATGTCAAATTATTTATTAGATTTTTGTTTTATTTATTATGTGATATAATTCCGTATTCCTATATAGTCAATGAAAAGGGTTTTGTACAAGCCATTCAAGTAAATCCAAATAATTAATCAACACACAAATAATCAATTCTAATTATAACTTCCAAAACATTAACTAATTATAATTAATCAACATCAACACACAAGCCGTTTAGAATGGGATTCCCCTTTTTCCCCTTAATCAACACACAAATAATTAATTCTAATTATAATTTCCAAAACATTAACTAATTATAATACTAATAATCATGGAATCACTAAATATCTAACTAAGTTTTGCTTGTAGAAAATATATAATTACCTTTGGTTTATTATAATATTTTAATTTATTAATTTTATTAATAATATAAATTTTTAGTATTATTATATGTTATAAATTAAATAGAAAATCAACACAAAATTGTAGTATGCATTTTAATGCAAGTTTAGATCAACTAGCATAACTTTCAATTTTAGCATGATTTAGGGATTATTTTGAAGATATGGTATTTACAACATATTTTTTTACAAATTTTTAGAAATATTAAATTCTTAATTAATATTTGGGACGATATTTTTTGGATAAAAAATTAATTATAATTTGAAGTTTGAGGAAATTCATCTTCTCTTAAGACTTGACTAAGGTTTGTAGTTTGATAACTCGGGCCACAAGTGTTTTGGTGTTGAATTTTTTATTGAGTATCTCAATACATTTGTCTACAATCTTAATGAAAAGACTTCAAAGTCAAATTTGATCGGCAAGTATTTTCAAAAATACAATAAACTGTTATATTAATAATCACGTAGGTCACTACTCTTCACTTATTATATCATTTTTTGGACTATATTATTTTTAATCCATTCAAATCAGGTTGGAGAATGTAGCTAAGTAATGTGAAAATCATCATGATTTGTTTTAATAAATTCATTCTGACGTGACTTGGTTGCATTGTCCAATTGATTTTGAATGAATTACAAGACTATAGGCTAAAATATAGTGTAATAAGTGATAAGTGGTTGGTATGCGGGATTATGATTGCACTCGTAGCAGTTTTTTTTTTATATATACTTTGCTGACCGAATTAAAGTTGTGGAAAAATGTGTAGGGGATAGATAATATTCAAGAAAATTTCAAAGACCAAAGTACCGCGTCTTCCCGTTATGCCTAAAATACTTAATCAGTCAAGTTTTGACAAAATGAGTTTCTCTCTGACTTTTGTAGAAGAATGTATTGTGAATCCATATTTTCAAAAATTATCTGGAATTAAAAGTTATGTTTGCTTGTTGATCTCGAACCTGTGTTAAAAATGCATTTACTATGATTTTGTGTTGATTTTCTATTTTATTTATAACATATAATAATACGAAAAATTTATATTATTAATAAAGTAAAATTCCATTACAAACTGAAAGTAATTGTTTATTTTTTACGTTTATCATCCCCAAAATATCTTACCAAAAATATGTACTTAAATTATAAAATCTATAATAAATGAACATTTGATATATTGATAATTACACACTTCAGGAAATTGGATGTTACAAAATAATTTTGGAAAAATAATAATTTACAGTCTAGATTATGGCCATTTTTATACTTTGTTGTAAAAACTATATTTTGATTTTCAATTTGACTCGTACTATATGTGTTTTGCATATCACTTGCTCAGTTGGAAAATCGTCTTTCACTTCAAGCGTTAAAAGAGTCTTCTCCTTTTCTGATTATTTTTCAAGCGTTGAAAGAGTGTGAAGCAATTCATCTTAGCTCAAGTTTATCAAAATCAAGACGATCGATGATGATCAAGCCTAGTAATTTTTTTTTTTTTAAAAGAGGGGGCCAAAATGCCCAGGTTGGCCCCCCGTGGTTACGCCAATGGTGTTGCACATGGATATTAATGACATCATTTTATACATCATTTTTTTAACTCCATAGTAGATTAAATATCCAAACAAGTGCAAAGAATTTATTATTATTAATGGGAATAATTATAAAAACTACCCTGAGATTTGGGTTAATATTTTTTCTTAAAAAATCCAGAGATATTTGAACATTAATTACAAAAATGTAAGGCGGTAATTGCAAAATTTTTACAAATGTAAGGGATGTATTTGAAATATTTTTACTTATGAATTGGATAACGTGTAATACAGATCAAACATGATGGGCTTTTGTAATTTTCAAAATGTGGATTCTTTTTGTAATTAACCAAAACCTCAAGGATAGTTTTATAATCTTTTATTAATTTGAAATACTTAATTATTTGATCGGTCAATTCAAACACAATATAGATTCATCTTGGATATGGGATATGTCCAAGCCATTGAGAATGGAATATTTTCATAAGTTGCACTGCACATCTCCACAATTAGAAAAGTACAACACCCAAACAGTGTTTGCACTATTGGTATTATTTTCCCTTCAATTTTAGCCATTTATTTGCTATCTTCTAGACTTCAACTTTCTTAACAGGTGATATTTGACCATAATGCTTTCCAGCTTGGGGGAGATATTCAAGATTTTGACATTTTGAAATGAAAAGTTTTTTAATGTTTATTTTAGGGTTGAAAACTACTTTTATCAAATTTTTTCTAGTAAAAATATAATATATTTATAATAATTATGTTTTAATGTTGATTTGGCCTAAAAGAATGTTTAGTAGGTATATTTTCAATCAAAATAAATCAGAAAATTGTATTTCTGAAGTTTCAATATTGTAATAATTTATAAACAAAAACACTATGAAATGTAAAAAATTAACCAATAATTATACTTTCATATGCATAAACATCCATTCTAGGCAACTGTGATTGGATATCTTTTCATTTTGGAATTTTTTTCCTGCTACATATATCTGTGTATATATATATATATATATTTATATAGTGATGAATTTTTTTCCGAAAGAATAAGAATGAATTTTAATAGTGTGGTTGGATATATATGAGATGAAAATATAATGATGAAAGTTGATTTGCTATAACAATAGTAAAAATAATGATTTGGTAGTAAGAAATATATGAATGAGTAAACGTAGAACTTATAAGAAAATGTATTATAATGATTGGTGATTTGATGATTCTTTTTGAAGAATGGGTATAATTGATTTGTAGAGATGAAGTTAAAGTAAGTTAATAGTATATTTTCTCAAAACGATTGCATTTTAATAGAATGAAAATGTTATTTTTTTAATATCTTCACTCTCTTAATTAGATTGATTCATGATCTGAATCAGCTCCCAACTTCCCAACACCAAAAGGACAAATCATCATTCTTAAATTTTATTAAAAAATTAATTAAAAATAAAAAAGGCCGACGCATGATAAGCAAAACCACGCCAACCACGTAAACCACACTGCAGCAGTTCTCACGGTGACATGCTCGAGACTAAGTGGTGTGAGAATTCGAACTCAAGACCATTTGGCCTCAACAAATCAGCTCACACCACTAGGCCACCTAGGAGAGGCAACATTTTCTTGAATTATTTATATGTGTTGTTGTTTGTTGTCTAAAAGGCAAACTTAAAAATAGTCCATCCGTTGAAAAGTCTTTTGAACTAATTTGCACCAAACATGGGATCAAATCGTAAAAGTAAAATTTATAATATTTGTTTTTTAAAAACACGTTAATTAAGAATCTAATGCCTTTAATCATTTTTTCTACTTATTATCATTTTGAATTAGTTTTATTACAAATATGTCATAACACTTCTCTACATTCTCTCCAATTTGAAACTCTTGACCTCACCTCTAATCGGTGAGTATATAGGTGATTGATAATGTATGCTTATTATTGGAAAATGAGAAGTTGAAAATAGAATATATATATCAAATAATAAAAAGTGAGAAAATCACAAATCATTGTTATGGGCCTATGGCTAAAGCACATGTAGAGCTGACAATTGGGGCTTGACCCAGTGGACCGAACCATCCGACCCGATAATAAGAATATGGGCTTAATTATGGAAGCCCAAAAAGGAATGTACATATTTGACATGGTTTAATGGGCCCAATGTTCCAGTTGGCCCGACTAACCCCAAGTAAAGTATACTACACAGGTTAGGTTGGGCCATAAAAATATTGTCTGAATGAATTTCGAGGCTCGGCTGCCAAGCCCGATGTTGTTCTCTCCTGCCCGCTCGACCTAATTGCTAGCTCTAACTAGAGGTGAACATTAATTCACGAGCAATTGTTACTGTTCAAATAAAAAAATTCAGATGAGAAGTCAAATAGTTACATTTAGAGTTGTCAAATGGCCCGACCCGATCAAATTCTAGTCCATTGGGCCAAAGAGAAAATTGGATCGGGCCAGCCTGAAATTCCATCAGGCCACTATTTTGGAGGTTCAAGCCCAACCCAACCCAATATCATAGCCTGCCCAACCTATCGCGGGGCCCAAGGGCGAGCCGGGACGATTTAGTAGGGTGGCCGATCACAAAAAAATGGGGTGGGGTGGAATAATAAAAATCCAAGAAAAAACAATACAAATTATAACAAAAAAATTTAAAAAACATTCTAACTAAAAAAATTTTTTCTAAAAAAAAAGGTTGGGCGCCAGCAGGGTTGTGCCCTATCTACTATCTACTTGGCCACTTTGGAATTAATTTTGACAGCTCTGGTTACATTTAAGAAAAATAATCATGTCGGTTGACCATCACCAGTATATTTGTTAGGAGTCCACAGTTACCACTTACTTTAAAGCTAAGGATCATGTGTTCATGCAAATAATTGTAGTGGGTGGGAAATCTTAGAGCAGCTATTCCTTTAGCCGAACAATAATTGGAGGCAAATTTAATGAAACACAGTACAAATCATTATTTTTGGGGTCCCAGGTACACATTATCTCAATGTCTTATCTATACAGCCAGTATATGCAAAAAACAGTACAAATATAATTGACCCAAAGGAAATCCAATAAATAAAAGGAATAATTACAAAAGCACCTCTGAGGTTTGGGTTAATTACAAAAAAAAACACTGACATATTCAAAATTACAAAAAAACCCTTCAGGTTTCTTTTTGTCTAATGTCTTAATTTTAGGGGGTAACTGCAATATTCTTATAAATGTCAGGTTTTTTTTTTAAATGTTTTCAAAATTCACAGGGGAAAATATAAGACGAAATCAAACCCAGGAGTTTTTGTAATTTTCAAAGAATTTTTTTAATTAGCCCAAACCTTAGGGGTGTTTTTGTAATTATCCCTAAATAAAATGGCAAACAGCAATATAGCCGGTCCATATTGGTGCAGACAAATAATTGAATGCAATCTTACTAGGAATTATTGACAACAATAATGCATGAAGGCATTCATGAAGAAGGAACCAAATTCTTGCATCATTCACTTGAGTCCTTGAAGATTTCAAGTATTACAAGTTTGACTCAATACAATAAAAATCAATGGTATTTGAATTCAAGATTTTAATTAAATCTGTTCCTATTTCAAGTAAAACACCACTCTTTCTTCAAGGGGAACTTGAACACTGCTAGATATCACTACAATTTGCCCTAAAAACAACTCGACTCGATAAATCCAAACCTGCAAATACACATTTGCTTATTATTTCTCAAACTTACAAACCTGATACAGAGCTAATGCTATGCTTGTACTATAAGGTATTCTTGATTGCCGGCGGGACCAAAGACTCGGATGTTCGGTTGTCGTTAGAATTTCTTGATACATAAAAAAGGGATAATTACAAAAATTCCCCGGAGGTTCGGGCTAATTGCCAAAATAAAAAAACAAGATGTTTTTGAAAATTGCAAACAACCCCATTACTGTTTAAATTCCGTCTTACATTTCCCCCCTTCATAAGCCAAAAACATTTCAGAAAACCCTGATATTGCTAGAAATATTACGATTACCCCTTAAATTTAAGATAATCAAATTTTTGTAATTTTAAAACATCTGTTTTTTTTTTTTTTTTTTTTTGTAATTAGCTCAAACCTCAGGGTATCTTTTGTAATTATCCCTATAAAAAAAGCATGCTATGTATCGAGGGTTAATGGCTTGTCAAGCCATTCGTTCTCAGCCGCAATCCTGCCTGAGCCACGGCCCATTTTCCCGAACGAACCTATTGCTGATAAGCCCTTAAAACTGCTGCTTCCCTCACTCGAGTTCCGAGACCTCCAAGATTTTCGAGGCTTTGTGAAGTTGACATCACGGTCTTTATCGTTTCGGTTTTAACCCTGGCAGCAACTAATCTTACGATGTTACTCCTGCAAAAAGGGCAAAGTGGTACGGAAGGACAAGCGGTTGTTGGGTTGGGCTTGTTATGACAGCACAACGCGAGCGTGCATTGAGCACACATCCGATGCCCACATTCTTGAACTTCGATGGTGCATACTTGATCGAAGCATATGCAGCAAAGCTCCGTGTCGCTTGCCTGCATAGCATAGTTTTTGGTAAAAATCAATATAACCTTGATCAACAGTTTTGCTCAAGAAAATTTCATGAATATAAATTGGGATAATTACGAAAACTACCCCTGAGGTTATATCCTAAATTTAAGGGGATAACTATAACATTTTGTAAAGGATAATTACAAAATGTACCCTTGAGGTTTGACCTAATTACAAAAAAATCAAGATAACTTTCAAAATTACAAAAAGTACCCTGAAGTTTGATTCAGTGTTAAAATTAAGGGATAAACTGTAATATTTTTATAAATATGAGGGGGCATTTTGAAATATTTTTTACTCATGAAGGGGGTAAATGTTAGACAAAATAAAACCTAAGGATATTTTTTGTAATTTTTAAAGTTAACTAGGTTTTTTTGTAATTAGGTCAAATTTCAAGGGTACTTTTTGTAATTAACCCTTTTGTAAAATACAAGGGGAGTTTTTGAAACATTTTTTTGCTTATATGAAGGGGAAAAATGTAATACCGAATGAAACCACAAGTATTTCTATTGCAATTTTCAAAAACCTCTAGATTTTATTGTAATTAGCCCGAACCACAGGGCGGGTGTTTTGTAATTATCCCACTAATTTACGAATACTTCGAAAAGAAGCCCCAAAATAACAGTGTGCTAGGCATATGCAATCATATATATCAAAGTCGGAAAAAAATTCCCTCAAACGTACTTACGTTTAGAAGCCAAGGTAGAAGTTAGAAGAAACAGCTCTAGTTTGAATAGCACAATACCGATCAACGTAAGATGAAGAATCTAAAGAGAGGATAGTAAATTACCTCAGATAAATTATCGATATCCGAGTCCGACCCTGATGGAGATGGCAATGAGTAACCTGTTTTCTTTAAGATGGTTTTTTCCCTCTCCCTATTAGCTTCCATTAAGGCATGTTCTAACAGAGCTTTCGCCTCGTGATTAAGCTCGCTTATGAACTTCAAAGGTGATGGCCAAACAAGAGGCTCGGCAGACGAAGGATTCAGCAAAGCTGCACACGCTCCATGGTGATTCTTTAAAGCGACCATATACGGTATTCTCCTAAATAATGTACGCGAAATTAGACTTTTACGAAATATCAATTTCTAAAAAATTTGTCTATTCCATAAAGAAAGCTTAGCATTTAGGAATGGAAGTGCATACTTAAGTGAGAAAGATATGCATTCTTCAAGCATCAGAAATAAGGAAAATTACAAAACCATCCCTGAGGTTTGGGTTAATTACAAAAACACCCTTGAGATTTGGGTTAATTACAAAAAAAAAACAGACATGTTTCAAAATTACAAAAAAAACCCTTCAGGTTTCGTTTTATCTTAAATCTAAAGGGGGTAAATCAAATATTTTTTTGTAAATGTTAGGAGTTTATTGAAATATTTTCGAAAATCACCGGGAAAAATGTAAGACGGAATCAAACCTCAAGGTTTTTTTTGTAATTTTCAGAGAACTTTGAGTTTTTTTTGTAATTAGCCCAAATCTTAGGGGTGTTTTTGTAATTATCCCTTAAAAAAAACCAAAGATATTTGAAAATTACAAAAAAAAGGGCTGTTTTTTTGTTAAATGTAATGGGGTAAATGTAATATTTTCACAAATGTAAAGTGTAATATAGAATCAAACCTCAAGAATTTTTTTCTTTTTTATTTTCAAAAACCTGTGGGTTATTTTATAATTAAGCCAAACCTCAGGGGCAGTTTTTGTAATTATCCCTCAGAAATATAACAAGGATACAAATTAGATGTTCGGGGATAGAAGTACCTAACAACTACTTGCTTTCAACTTCTTTTGCAACTAAGGTTAGCAGAAAAACCATATTCCATGAAAAATCCGTTAAAGAAATTCACAAATTAATATGACCTTGTATACCAATTAGTATGTGAAAGAAATATCTCGTGTTTTTAACCAAGACACGACTACTTAGTATTGTTAAAGTATTAGAAAAACAAGAAATTACCCTGATGCATCTCTTTGAAGCCGATCGGCACCCCAAGCCAGCAACTCTCTTATGCAATCAAGAGAGCCACTTCTTGCAGCCAAATGAAGGGGAGTACTGCCAGGAAAGCTGTACAATCGAAAAACGCTAATCAGAAAATCATTTCACAAGTACCAACGGCAAGAATAAGGGCTCGCAACGACAAAGATTACCCATATCGACTAGTTGAAGCACAAACAAGAGCTCCATTGTCCAACAACATATGAACACATTCAGGGCGTCTTTGACGGGCAGCCAAATGCAACGGTGTTGCTCCTTTACCATCTCTAATGTTCACAAAACGAGAATATCCCCTAAAAATTTTGTTCGCAAAGCATCAGATCATTTGTTAAGAACAACCGTCCTATATGCTGGAACACGAAAAATCATTATCTTTTAAGAGATGTTTCTCCCTTTCCAGATAAACTGCGATTTCACACGGTGGTATTACAGAAAATCTCTCTCAGCATTTTTTAAAAAAAAAATTACAAGGTAAAATTTAAAAAAAAAATGTTAAAATTTATATGATTTTTCTTATAGTTTTTTATCTGGCCCACCTCAATTTCGAGTATCGGCCCACCTCGTAATATTTCCTGGCTACGCCACTGGATACAATGGAGTTGTTTGATTTAAACTCTGATCAAAACCGAAAGAACACTCTGTTTTGTAAAATTGATGATGCTTAGAACTCGAAAATAACGATGTTGTTCTATGCATCAAATGTTCAATCAGAATTCTACAAGTAACAAACTCGTGACTCTTCTGAAGAGACAAAACTCTTCGTAAACAGAAAGTCACGTTCCTTCACAAAACAGGTTCCGAGGTCGGCAAAACATTTGCATCACAACTCATAGTAAATAAATTACGAAAAATCGAACACTATATTACAAAACCCAATCTTAAAGAAGAGCGTATACCAAGAAGCTGCCACCTGGGAGGTTCGGGCTGCAGAAAGAATGAGTTGAAGGCAATCAGAGTGGCCATAGTATGCAGCGTAGTGCAAACATGTTCTTCCATTAACCGAATCAAACATTAAAATCTGATCCCAAAAAACTCATTGTTAGACTTTTACTAAATTTCAGATCCTAATTTAATTCTCATATTCAATCATTAAACATACATTGGCACCAGCTTCAATTAGCTTTGTCACACAGGAGATCTTTCCATGCATTGCAGCCAACATCAATGGAGTCTATGCATATCACAATCAACAAAGATCAAAAAAATTAAGTCAAAAATGAAAAGGGAAATTTGGGAAATTGCCCCCCATAAAGGGGTATTTTTTGAAAAATGCCCTGAAGTATTAAAACTCGATTGAGTTTTAAAAAAATATATGCATAAACTCGATTGAAAAATGCCCCCACGTGCATGGCACATGATAAGATTATTTTATATTCTTTTCTTTTTTGACTTTGTTGTAGAATTGTAGAATTGTAGATTATTTTATATTCTTTGATTTACTTTGTTAGTTTATAAATTAAAAAAGTATAAAGTTAATGTTAATCCAATTTATCAAATTACAAATAAAAAATATACATAATTATTATCCAATTTGAGGTAAATGAAAAAATATACGTAGACAAATATAAATTCTAATATATTAGAATGAATTTTCATAAATAAAATATAATAGGAAGTAATAAGTTTGAAACATATTATTAAAAACCCTATATATTTTAAAAATAGAAATAATGCATTTCATTATATTTGCAATACTTTTATATTTTTGAAATTTACTTGAATTTATAAAAATAATTCTGAAATTGTATTATATAATTATAAAATTGACACTGGTGTATATTTATAATTTTTTTAACTTCAAAGTTCATAAAATTAGTTATTTTCCTAATGTTGATGTAAAAATATTAAATTAATTAAAAAGGAAAAGATTACAAAATAATTGTATTGATAATATATTTTATGAAATGAATACTAGTACAATTGACTTATTTTTGGTGAAAAAATTAAACAATATATAAAATAAATGTATACACATAAATTTTTAATTTTTTTTTTAACTGAGGAGGTAAAGTGTAAATCGCTCCAAGTTCATATTGCAAAGTAACAATTACACAAAGTTTAGATGGCAAAGTTCAATAATATTAGTATAATTTGAGTGAAATGACAATTTTACCCTCACGTGCATGGCATGTGACAATATTCCGGTGGAATATTCCGTCGGCGACGAGACCCAAGAGGCTACATGCAAAAACCTTGAACCCCAGGAGTAAATTGCGCCAAAAAAAAGTTTGGGTGGCAAAGTCAAAAAACCGAATAGTTCGGAGGGCAAAAAATATTTTCCTCAACTCGATTTATGCCCCTAAACCCCAACTGTCCACCAAATTTTGTTCCCAAAAAAAATCCAAATTCGTAATTTTTTTTACATTTCAAGAACAATTATAACTATATACTCTCTCTATACTATATCTAACAATGTCAAATTCGGGCTAGTTTTGATTGTGTTCATTATATTTAATTGAATTTGAGTTAATTTTATTTGAAATGGTAAATTGGCCAAATTTTAAGGATTTTTAGAAAAGCTATATTAGATATAGTATAGAGAATGAATATGTATTTGTAATTGTTCTTCAAATGTGCAAAAAGAAAATTACGAATTCAATTTTTTATTCGAACAGAAATTGGTGGGAAGTGAGGTAAGGTCATCAGATGGACAGTGAGGTGGGCTGTTGCGGTGGAGGGGCATAAATCAAGTTTTAATACTTTTGGGGCATTTTTCAAAAATACCTCGAGATGGAGGGGCAATTTCCGAAATTTCTCAAATGTAAAACTAACCAAGATCAAGCTATTTTCAACCAAAAAATTTCAACTCTCAACACAAACAGAACATATACAGACCTGTTTATGCCTATTTAACAAATCCGGCTTGACAGATCGGTCCAGAAGCAATGAAAGAACCTAAAACCCACACAAGAAAAAAACCCAGATAAAAAAAATATGTAAATAAATAAATAAACAAGAAATAAATGTATCCTAAAAATCAGACCTCGATCTGGCCATTGGCAGCAGCAACATGCAGAGCTGAGCTACGATCATAAACTGTGGAAAGATGAATAAGACTGGAATTATATTCTAAAATTTCCTTTACAGTTTCGAAATCCCCAGACTGAACTGCACTGAAAAACCCCTGTTCTTCACTAGACCTGCAGCTTAACCCCTGACCCATTTTTTTTTTTTTTTTTCCTTCAAGAAATTATATGGTGTACATATTATTTATAATACAGGTGGTGGTGCATCTGCCTCCACCACCGTGGGAAGTGGTGGCGATGGGTGGTGGGATGGTGGATGAAAGGGAAAGTGCAGAGTTCTTTACATATTTTTATGTATATATAAATAAATATATGCAAAATTACAAAATTAGTCATGTAACTAAATTGAGGTTACGAAAAGGTCCTGTAAAAAATACTTAATTGCAAAATAGTCCTGTAGAATGTATGTAACTATGCGATTTTACAAAAATAGTCCCAGATATATCGTAGTTTGTAAAATAGTCGCGTAAGTTATCTTGAGCCTCATTTTAGTCCTAATTCCGTGGCAATTTGAAATTTCATTGGATTTCGATCACGTGATCGGCACATATAACTTCCAATTTCTGGTGAAATTAGGACCAAAATTGATATTCAAGTACCAGTTACATGACTATTTTTCAAATCATGTATTTTGCAGGACTATTTTATAAAATTATACATAGTTATAGGACTATTTTGTTATTTGAAAATTTTGAAGAATCTTTTTGCAGCCGCTTTTTAGTAACAGGACTAATTTTGTAATTTTCCCTAAATATATTAATGGTGGTGTTTGTAGCTGCCCGGGAAGGGTCAAGGGTGATGAGAGGGATAGCTGACCGTGTCAACAATAGGGTGGGACAACGGGCAGCAGTCAGATATTTTGCGGGCAGATAGATTCCTTTTAATATTTTTTTTTTGTATAATTGATAGTTGAAACAAAGGTGTGACAGTATCCCTAAAAAAAAAAAAAAAAAGGTGTGACAGAAAAGTTGAAAATGAAATAAAGAAATATCAAAAAGTTAATTGAAAAGAAAAGAAAAGTGTGTCAAGTAATTAAGGAGTCATTGACATTTGTTCCACTCTTTTTATTTTTAGAGAGATTAATATGAAAAAATCATTTTAAAAAATAAAATGAATTTTGAGGGTGTAATTGAATATAAGATGACAATGTGATAATGATAGTGATTTGATAGTTTTTTAATAATAATGATTAGATGAGATTGGTGATTTGAAAAATAAGTTAGAGGAATAATGTATTTGTGATATGATTGTATAATAATGATCATTGATTTGATATTTTTCTGTTTAAATTATAAATAGATGTGATTAATGATTTGAAAATTGAGAAAAATGATTACTGTATTTTTTTGAATTTTTTCACAAGCAATCGATATTAATGCAAAATTTTGTCCAAAAAGTAGAAGAGATGAAAATTTATTCACAAGCAATCACTCCCTAATATGAATTGGTTATGAAAAATTTTCATTTTCGCCTCACAATTCGAGTTTTTAGCCAAAAATATGATTATTTATAAAAAAATCAATAATATATAATATTATTCATTCATTTTTTTTTTCTCTCAATGATCAATATATTACTTCTAATTTGATGCATATTATAATCAGAATCGTAATATCCCAAAATTTCAATTATTATATAAATTATAATTTTATTTATAAAATATTAATATTTATTATTCAATTACTATCCTTTTACAATCCAGATTTTTATTAAACCCTATTAAGATAGAATTTCACTCGTATTATATTTAAAAAAATATATCAGATTTTATCTTATCATTAACAAAACCTACTTATCTTCAAATTCCATAAAATCATCCTATAAATACAAATTCTTTCAATACACCCTAATTTCATCATTTGGTGTAGAAAATTCAATTAGGGTTTCTAACCTTAAATTTTATCCAATCAGATTTTTAATTTTAAAATCATAATATATTATATTTAATTAGTCATTTTTAATGAAATTTCAGTTATGGATTTGAAGAGTTTCTAACTTAATGATTGTAGATGAAAGGATACCAATTTATGATTTTGTAACGTTAAAAAACATAATTCTTATTAAATTTTCATCAAAGAAATACTAGTTTTTCCTTACACTTTTTACAAATACTTTATCTAGAATCATGTATATCTCGTGAAACTAGTTTTTTGTTATTTCTTTCTACAACAACCATGTATTGTTTGATATCACACCAATCTAGCCACTTAGCCAAACCCGAAAAAGAGAAACATGATTTAATGTATTTTTTTACATTATCGGCACAAGATATCTGCAATTACTTTAAGGTGGGGATATTTCTATTCAAGTATCGTTTGTCATTATTAAAATGCTTCGTATATGCATTTTCGTTTACGTCAATGTGAAAAGAGGAAATCATGTTAGTCGAGGAACTAGTTAGGGACCGTAAATAGGTCTGGGATCGAAGTTGATATTCGGGTTAAGCCCGCCGAGCTAATATTATTAACTAGCCAATCGGAGGGAAATTATAGAGGAAAAATTACATGTTGAATGTTTACGATTATGCATACTGTTGTATTTAATATTGACAAACGTGTCCCCACGGAGCGAGTTGAAAGCTCATCCCATATTTATTAAAACTTTTCAGGTTGAGGAGCCCGAGAGATGATTGGAGGCGGTGGATGTGAAAATTGTAAATTTAGTTAATTTGATTTTTAGAAACATTTTATTATTGTCAATGCTTTTGAATTTTTTTATTGAATGCTAGTATTTTAATTTTAAAAGTTGCGTTTGGAATTAAAGTACTTTATCTTTTTGGATGCGAATTTTTATAATTAGACTATATTTTATAAAATCAGAGTGGCGCAGTGGAAGTGTGATGGATTATTTGAGTTATTAATAAGATGGTTTCGTTTACTTTAGAGATGTGTCTTATTCGTTCGATTTTGAATGTGCTTTCTTATTAAATTAAGTTACTCTTATATTTTGAAAAATTGGGGCGTTATAAAGAACTTGGATGGCCTCGCTACAAAAACAAAATCGGTTTACCTACTCTTGAAAATTATGTATATAAGTATTAATATAACAATAAATTGTAGATAAATTTGTTGTAGGTAAATATTTATTTACATAATTTAAAATTACTTGTAAATACCTACATTATTTATGTATGTAAAAATGAAAAATTATTAGTGATCCATCATTAATTTCTTAGTATAATCTGGAAAAAAATAATTTTTTATTTTGTAGACGTGGAACTAGAAAATTTAGTTGCAAAAACTAGAATTTATCTGATTGGAATGTATATGTCGGTACATAAATTTGATGATGCGTAGGACGAATGGTCAAGAAAAACATATCATCTTTGATATCAACTTGCAGTGAATTTTTTTGCAGTGAATTTCAAGAATTAATTATTGGACACTGGATGTTGAAATTGGAATGTTTTAAAATATTATTGATTATTTAATTAATGCATAATCAACTAAAGCAGATATAAACACGCAAAGTATGATTACTGGCTCAAGTTAATGTTTTGCTTATAAAGTTGCAAGTGTCTTATATAAGTAATTTACTATACTCGTCTTTGAGTGTTATATTCAGTAATAATATAAATTATGTGTGTGCCCAACAAACAATATAAAAAATCAACTATGATAAAGAATGACTTTTTCAGTAATACCATTTCCTAGTTTCTTCATATATATATATATATATATATATATATATATATATATATAGAGAGAGAGAGAGAGAGAGAGAGAGAGAGAGAGAGAGAGAGAGAGTCTATCACTTGATAAATTTATTCCAAAAATCACAAACAAATGAGCATAATAATATTAGATCTAATGAAAATTTATGCACCCATCTACAGCGTTGACTTTTTTCCCAATTGGCATTTTAATATTGTGGACGATGATTAGATATTTGTTTACAATGAAGAAGGTATACTTTTCAATTTTAATTAGATGAAAATAATACGTGTTAAAGGCCAACTAAAATGAAATTAAGAAAAACAAAATGGCATTGCCCGGGGTGACCTAATGGAGTAAGGGTTCTTGAGTCTGTGACATAGGGATTATCTAGTGCGGTTCATAATTTATTTGGGTGGTTTGGTTTACTTGTCTCATCTAGTTTGTGTGGTTTGCAAACTATTACTTGTCTAATTATGATGTTACTAGATCAATAATCCCGAACCCACCAAAAAAATTTTTTAATTGAAATTAATTAGTCAAATGGGCCAAGACAAATCCTACGGCTAAGAACCAACATATTTGTGAATGAGACTGTAGAGAGTATTTGGTTGGGCCTAAAATGATCACTTTGATAAAAGGGCTTGAATATTATATTTTGAGCAATGGGCTAACAAATTTTATGGGTTTTACTGGTAAAGAAACACGAGTTGCCGGAAAAGGTGGGACAGACAAAAAAGGAAAAAAAAAGAAAAAGAAAAAGTTAAATGCGTCCTAGTATTATATTAAGGAATAAATACAAAACATAACCTTGAATTTCAATCTAATTAATAAACAAATATCTATTTCTCAAAATTACAAAAACTTTATTGATATTTGTTTCTATTTTACAAATCACACCCTTAAGAGAGGATATTTATTAAGAAAATACAAATCTCAAATGAGTGTTTGTAATACATTAAGGAGATCGAAAGATAATTGAATTTTTAATAATTAGGCTTAATCTCCTGGACATTTGTTTTTGGTAATTTACTCTTATATTAAATTAATACTATGTTTAATCTTCAGTTGACAGAGAAGTTCAAGTAATGCATCTATGAACAATAATTTATAGTTGTCCCAATAGTTAATAAAGTCGACACCAATTTCCTTTTTTTTCCTCCAAAAAAGTCCGGCCCGTCATCGCAGGCAATGGCGTAGCCAGGACAATATAGTAGATTGAACCGATACACGAAAGTATGGTTGGTCAAAAAACAATGAAAATTCATATAAATTTCAACTAATATATTTTTTATAAAAGAATTTTACTTAGGAATAAAAAATTTAAAGAAGGGGGACCGGAGCCCAGATTGATCTCCCTAGCTACGCCTGATTGCAAGTACTCGAACCAACAAGTAATTACATAGCTTCTTCGATCAGTAGTAATTTAGGAGTTTAAATGTTGATTTCACTTACATCCCCCACCCTAGTTGGCTTGTCTCTTACAAATAAGTATTAGGGATAATTACAAAAACACTCCTAAGGTTTGAGTTAATTAAAAAAACCCGACATGTTTCAAAATAACAAAAAAATCCTTGATTTTTTTTTTTTTTGGTCTTAATTTTCGGGAGTAATTGTAATATTCTTGTAAATGTCATGGGGTTTTTAAAATATTTTAAAAATCATTGGGAAAAATGTAAGATCAATCAAACCTCAAGAGTTTTTGTAATTTTCAAATAATACTGGATTTCTTTGTAATTAGTCCAAACCTTAGGGTGCTTTTGTAATTCTCCCATTTATTATGAAAAAGTATCTAATATTTGGAGACCAATTATAGATGAGTTTTTAAAATAAGTCCAAAGTTGTGTTCATAGGTTAAAAATGTAAGTTCACTCTTCTACAAGATAGTTGATTGAATGAATACAAAATGTGAAACAACTAAATTCCTTTAAAAGTCCATTTTATAGATTAACTTTTTATTCCAAAATAGGCACCACACGACATCATATACTTTATCATAATTACAAATAAGTACTTGATTCTCCCAAAAAATGACCTCCTCTCGCCGATCACCTTACAAGACGAAGTCCTTCGTGAAACACGCAAAAGGGGGGCCGGATGGGAGCTCCCACAGTACTCCTCTCCGATCTTAAGTCGGTGTCTTGGAAAAGAAGTAAAAAGCTAGAGAAAGAAAGAAAGAATGTAATAAAAAAAGAAATGAGATTAGGTTAGAATGAACCCTTGGGCCTTTATACCTTAGCTCGGATTAGGATTTCCATAAAATGCGGGATTCCGTTCACGATTTGGTGTCGAGTCATCATTAGATTAGGATCGGATCTCCTAAAAACCATAATTTTACGCCCATAAGACCCTAGCTCCGACTTTCAAAACACCTCGCCGAATGTAATGTACGATATAAAGCCCCTGTACTTCTCAAGGCATCCTCGGGGGGCCTCATACATGTTCTATCCCGAAAAATCAGATAAATGGTCCACAACAGTCGTCTTTAGCCATGCCGGACTTGGATGTGGTCGGTTTAGTACAATGGCCCTTACATAGGTCGGCCCCATGAACATCCTTACGCTCATACTTGGGCCTTCACAGATCGGCCCAATATGATATACCTCCCACCTATGGGCTCAGATGTCGGCCCAATACTCATAAGCCCTAGAAGATCGGCCTTAAACCGTAAGCCCCAGATTAGCCCAATACCTAATTCTCGGCACCACCCAAGAAAGAGTAGAGCTATGGGCGCTTGGGCCGGCCCGTCTGTGGCGCAGAGGTCGGCCCAGATAATCTTTTACCCTTATCAGTACTATAAATATTTTAACTTTTTCATAGGCCACAAATTCAAAATTTTGTCACTCTTGAAGGTCACAAGTTTACCAAAATTTATGAGGAAAGATTGGAAGCAACAAAGTCCAAAATAGATGCATGTGGTGATGTGGTCCTTGTTCCCTTGTTGCTTCTGAAATCTGTTAAACACTAATTAAGCTGGTGGCCCCTATTTTTGCACCCATTCATGTGCCTTCCTTGTCTATCCTTAACTTATTATTATTTTTTTATTTTATTTTTTTAAATTTATGAACAATTATTACACCAATCCCTAAAACAATGCACATATTGTGAAGTGGCCTCTATGAATAATAATGCCACACTTTTTGATGAAAACATGGGTGTGGATGTATTATTTTTTAAAGTTAGGTTATATATGTTGAAATGTATTTTTTTTATAACCGATATTCCATGTTCCAACGATGACTAGTCGCCGAAAAACAATTCCTACCCCTCAGGAAGTGTCACATATAAACCGCGAGAATGCAAAATGGCTCACAGATCCATAATATCCCCAATTACCACGCACAAGGAGTTATCCCCCAAGTGATTGATCCATGATGGACTTTCCTCTATCAAGTCACAGGTTACCACCGATTTCCATTCTCCCACACTGCCTTTTGAAACCTTCAATATTAATTGTTCAAAAATTGTGTTCCCGTGGGCTCGAACTCTTAACCTTGACCAATTGGTCAAGGGTCATTGGATAGATCGAGATGTATTTGCTGTCGAGATGTATTTACTGTAGAAGTTTGTGGACTAAAGTTTATACGATAGGGATTTTAGTTTAACTAATTAACATTTTGTCGGGACTGGGTGGGAAATATTTGTTTATTTTTAGTACTAGCTATGACTCGATTCAAATAATTTAAATGACCATAATAACTTGTATAGTTAAATCCAATAGAGTACTAGTATTTTTCCTTGAGCTTTATTCATAGGTAAAAGGACAGTTTTGACACATTCGGCATAGTGCAGCGGTAAAGTATGAGAAGTTGAAATTATCTTCTTTTTTTTTTTTTCAAACGATAGAAATATATTCATTACTCAAATAAACTTACACTCGCTAACCGACAAATGGTCACCTTGGAACATACATACATTGATACATGTCAAGGGGAAACTCCGTGATGCGAGAGGTAAAACCACCGTAATTCGAGGGAGCAAAACAAGAAACTACTAAAAACAAATAAAAACTAAAAACTCCAAAGGAAACTAAACCACCTCCGAAAGGAGGACTAAGGCACTCATGAAGGGAGACTACCCAACTCGAACAAATCCGGGCACGAGCTACTACACGCACTGCAAGCCTGAAATTACCGACCGCCTACGAGTTTCGCAAATCAACCGGTAAAAAAAGACAAAAAACAGAAAAAAAAACAGAAAAATCGAAAAAAAGGAAAAGAAAAATGCCTCTCCCTCACCCGATCTTCAACCGCAACCGCAACCCATCACCTACCCGGCTCCAACTCTCCTCTTTGTAGCTCCGACCTTGACTTGCCTCCACTCTCGATCGGAAAAACCGATCACCTCCGGATAACACAAGGATATATACCTTCATTGGCTCCATCATGAAACATGGTTGGGGAGGGGAGGGGATAAGGGAAGGAGGAGGAGGAGGAGAAGGAGGGGAGGGGAAGGGGGGCTGGGGATGGGGAGGGAGGGGAAGGGTTAAAAGTTTTAGGGTTTTTAGAGAGTGGGAGGAGAAAAGAGAGGTAGTGAGAGAAAGAGAGTTATGGAGAAGTTGAAATTATCAATGTCATGAATTCGAATCCTTGTGGAAGAATTATTACGGGAAGGACAATTGTCCCGAATGTCTATTAGAATTGTGCTTATGTTGTGATCAATGTGTAGAGCTGACAATGAGTTAGGTCGGGCTGGCTCGGCCCAAGCATAATGAGTCACACCATAAAAAAGGGTGAATCGGCCCGAGATGTCATCGAGTTGCATTTCTTGTGACTCAATCCAGTCCAGCCCAATACAGATAAATTGGTCGTATCGTTTTGGTCAGGCCAAAGTAAGCTCGGTCCTTTTTGAATAGCTAAAAATAAAGCTTAATCCAGCCCCATATGCAGGCTAGTCGAGCCAATTTTGCCACATATATTCATCTGGTTTATCTGTATCAACTTGGACATTTGGATCAAGAAGTGAGGGGGAAGGTTGTACTTTTTTTTTTAATCTAGGCATATTTAACTTAAATGAATCCATCACAAGAAAAATGTAAGTGATCATATCTTATAATTTGTCAATCTTTTTGAAATATGAATGGATCACATAATAAATATAAATCTTTATTAAGTAATAGACTTTACCATAGAAAAGGATTTCAGCAGTATTTGCATTCGAAATTTATATGCTTGAAGTTAAAGGTGGGGGCGATTGTTAAGCCGATCTCGTGACGAAAATGACACGTTTCTTGTTTTATAGGGAAAAAACCTTGGCCCATCTCCACACACACCTCACACTCATTCAAAATGTTTTACCAACTCTTATTGTGTGTTTCCCATTTTATTCTTCATCTATGTGAGATTTAGTTGATTTTAATTGGAATAGTTTGCAAAGTCAATCTTTTGAATCCTAATGGATCAACCTATCGGATAGAGACTTATGACATTACTTACTTGTTAACAAAGTTGTCAATTTTGATTCGGTCCGATGGGCTGGCCCGACCAACCCGACCAACCCCGATTTTTTTACCGGACTGGACTGTAATATTCCAGGCCTAAAAATACCGGGCCTCAATAGCCCGACCCAAAAATTGGGTTGCTGGTCGGCCTGAATTTTCCAGTGTATTTTCCATGCTCTGGGTCGGACTGGGCTATGAAATTATAGATTCGGTTACTATTTGGCTCGTCCTAGTCCAATTTCCTTCCTTGGCCCGGCCCGACCCGACCCATTTGGCGCCTCTACTTGTTAGGGTAGTTGATGACCAACAAGGCGTCCAACTCGGTCATTACAATTTGTTGATGCAGGATTTTGATCAACAAGGTGATTGACCCGAGTTTAATTTCATGTGAATGTATGTATTTTCTCCCCTACTTTCCTCCAACAGTACTACTCAAAAAACAAAAAACAAATTGATGTTTGAACAATAACAATCTATATAATTGGATGCAAATGAATGTGACAATTCAATTTAATCATTAAAAACTATAGTACGTTATTTGTCATTAAACATTGGATACGATATAGCAATCCAGTTAGTAATCACTATCGTAATTAAACTATTTATTTGATTCAAAATCTCTTTAACATTTTGCCTAAAGCGGATTACCTTTATTCTCCAATTCACAATAAATACGAGACAGATAATTTATAAATTACTCCTTTTTATAGTTAAACATTGGATACGATTAAATTATAAATTAAATTACTCCTTTTTTAAATCGGTGTTTAAACATTTTTTTGACAATAAATTTTCATAAAGATTAAACGTGGAGGAAAGCGAGCAAAGTACAACAAAATTGATTTTAGGTACATTAAATATCAGTAATGATAGAAGTGCACATTCATCAAGCAAATACTTTCTTGGTTGAGCGTGGGATTGAAATGTCACGAGTTCGATTCCCTCTACTAACACTTTCTTGGTTGGGTCTGTCACACAGGACTTGCCTAGTGTGGTTTACCTGGTTGACGTAGTTTGCGGGTTAAGACATTCAAATAGAGGTTTATCCAAGTCTGTGCGAAAAATAATAAAGATTGATGATTCACCCGTCATAAAAAAAAAAAAAATTATGTAAGTACCAATAACATAACATTAGAGCCATCATCAATAAAGCTTGATGACCCTACCATAAGTAACCCAATCATTCGCAATAATGAAGTAAATTGAGCCAATGTGGCCGTGATTGGATGCCAAACATTTTTCATTTGCATTGGGATAGATATTTTTTTTCTTTTTCAAAACATGCAATTGGTTAGGAGGATTTCAAGAAAATAAATTACAATATTCACTTGCCTTATTTTTTTTCTTCTCAAAACCTATTCATTATTTTCAAAAAAATATCCATCAAATTATCAAATATTATTATTTATTTTCTCACAAATTCCACTTTTTACTAATTCACACCGTTAGGGTTACACAATTTGCACCTGTTTTGAGCTTGTTGGATTCTATATTAAGTCAATCTTGTGCTTAATTAGGTATATTAGGAATTGATATTGATATAATAATGATATATTAGAACTATTCAGATAGTTATCTTGTTTCCTAAATTAACTGATCCAGTTGTCACGAGGAGAAGTCTTTTTCATTTTATACACAAAATTAAGAGAGAAAAAGTAAAAGAGATTCATACATATTGCTTTAGTTAAAGTCGTCTTGTTGAGTTTTCATCTATAATATTTTGTTATTGAGTGATAGTGAATTATATACATATATTGTTGGATGAGCCATTCTAGTTAATTCTATGCATCATCGATATACTCGTATGATGAGTTTTTATTAGACTAGTTGATACTTTGAGAGTTGTACTGTAAATAATTTATTCAACTAGTGTAAATAATTTATTCAACTAGTGTTCTTTCAATTCCATTATGTGCTATGCTTTATGTTATTAACATTTGGTTTAACACTTATTATGACACGAGATATCCTTGGCATTCGTGGCCTGCAAAGTTTCGCACACATTTCTAATCACTAATTATATTACATTATTATTTCATTATATTTAAATTAATATAACTTTGATCATTATATATATATATATTTTTTTTTGACAACTCAGCCTTCTGCGCTACGCGCCGATTATGCCTGAGGACAACAATTTCCATTTCCTCATTGCTCGCGCCAAGGTAAACCGCGGGATGTGCACGATCTTGGCCAAGTGTTCGACGGGTCTGGCGACGTACAACCAGATCCTCCTGGTAAAGAGAACAATTATGTTCGACCCCCAATCTACTAATAACGATCTCTCCCCGAATCGAACTCACACGGATGCTATTCAAGATGAGTTCCCACCAAATCTTCACCACCGCATATGCCCCGGGAGCAATTTGATGGAACAGGGATATAAACCCCGACCTCCACCCCACAAACACTTTGGTGGAGCGGGGATTTGAACCCCCCGACCTTCATTTTATGCTCAATCATACCAAGCATCATCTTTATTCTTTCGGAAAAATATTTCCACTACCCTCAAGAAGAAAAAGAAAAAAATGAAATGATTGGATATCAAAATATTTCCACTACTCTCTAGAGATTGGAGATCGATATCGAATATTTTATTTTCGCTCCGCTAGAGAAATTTTCCAACCTAACATGTTTATAAAATTTTTCAGAAAATACACTATTGAGTCACTTTTATCTTTTCTCTTACTAATCATATATACACATTTTTTCACAAATAACTAATCATTATTATACACCATCTCATAAATTTTACTATTCATCTACTCACATATTCATAACTATGAATCATTATTTTTTCATTTCATATCCAATCACACTCTCAAATTCATTTTTTTTTCTTCCATTTTTTTAACACTATTCTTTAGCTATAAAAAATTTTTCAAAATGAAAACATATCCAATCGCACCCTCTCTCTCTCTCTCTCTCTCTCTCTCTCTCTCTCTATATATATATATATATATATATATATATATATATATATATATATATATGTGTGTGTGTGTGTGTGTGTGTGTGTGTGTGTGTGTCTTGTGCGTCTTGCGTCTTGCCAGGGGTAATCGCGATGCGATTTTGATTTTTGAGTTAATTTCAAACCGAATTGCTATATGTAGAGTTGTAAATGAACAAAGTGTTTGGCATGTAACTTGTGAACAAGATTGGATAATGTTCATCTATATTCGTTTATTTAGTTCACGAGCATATAATGAACAAATTTTAGAGCTCTTCTAATAAACGAACATAGTTTGGATAATTGTATACTCATTCATTAATAAATCGTGAACGATCTCATTTAATATTCGTTTATAAAATGTTCGTTAACAAGCTCATGTAACTTAATTTTTAAATTAAAATTACATATTAGTTAAATATTGATATGGAAAAGTTAAAGATATATAATTACATAGTATTGTGTAATATAATCTATAATTTTATATAATACGAAGAAAAAAATCAAAGTTACAATATTAAAAATTTATCATTAACATACGAATTAAAGTTGAATTAGTTCATGAACATGAACTCGTCAAGGTAATTTTGCTTGTTTGTTTGTTATTGTTCGCGAACAAAATTATTCAATGTTCATGGACACGCAATGATCAAGAACTCGAATAGCAACACGTTCACGAACATATTCATAAACAAATTCAAACACCAAATAATTTCAACAAACGAACACGAACAAGATTTTTATAAGATTTTATAAGATTTGAAGAGATGTCGGCTTGAGCTCGTATAAAATTAAACAAACATTTGGCAAATAGGTTAAAGCTCGACTCGAATCGTTTATACCCTAGCTATATGTGGTTCAGTTAAATAATATTTTTAAATTGAAGTTTTATGAAGAAAAATTGAATGTGCGATTTTAAGCGGTGGAAAGTTTTAATAAACAAAAATATTATATAATTAATAAATTACTATAATTTTGTTATGATATTTTAATAAAAATCCAAAGAAAAATATTATAATTGAAAAAGTGTTTAAACAAGATGTTTGCAAATAAAATGCACATTGCAATGTTGTTTTATTTTGATGCAAAATATAATGCATTTTTTTGAAATAATATAAAATGCATTATGTTTAGTATGCAAAGTGTGAATCTAATTATATCATCCACAAAATCAGTTCTTAATATGTCTATTATATAATTATTTAATTAAAGGCTAAAGAATAATATTTTATTTTACCCTAAATTATAGAGATGCGGTACAGTTTTGATAATTTTTTAAAATCTAAAACCATAATCACACCAACAAAGCGGTGCGATTTCTATTTAATATTTCTAATCACAATTCTGGACATAAATTATTATTAATGGTGACGCTTTGTGAAATTCGGGAGTTTTTTGAAATTTGTGTGGGCTTGCTCATAATTGAACTCTATGGGATCGATTCGACTTATTTTTAGTATATAAACAGTATAATAGTTGTTACATTTTTATTTTTAGAAAAAGAAATAATAATCAGTAAGAAAATAACAAATTCAAATTAAGAATTTTTATAAAATAAAAGAAATAGAAAAACACTCACCCATCAACTTTTGGCCGACTTGATTGAATTTCAATCTGATCTTAACAGATTTTTTATTTGTTTTTTGACCAGATAGATTGCACTGATCATCAATGGTAAAATATTAAATTAAAAATAAAAGATATTTTCGCTCCAAATTTAGAATAGAGAAATGAAAAAGTGTTCCCCATTTTTCTAACAAAGCATGGCCAAAACATTGTTTATTACAAGCACATTAATTAGTCCTATCTTTTTTTATGATGCCTGCCAGGCGCCTAAACAAATTAATTGCAAGTTAACATTATACAACTTCAAGGCATGGAAGTGATAAAAATTTATAACATCAATAATGGGAGTGCTAGCAAAAAGCTCTACTTTTACAAGAAGTGATTTAATACACCATAAGACAAAGTCGACATTATTGCAAATAAAACCAGAAGTTAAAAACCAAAACTCAACAGTATTTGTAAATAGAATGGGATAAATTCACTTTTGGTACCCAAAGTATTAACGATTTTCACTTTTGGTACCCGCTTTTTGGGACTTATTATTATTAGTACCCAACGTTTCCAAATTCCCTCATTTTTGGCACATTTCGTTAGTCAACCGTTAAAGACTAACGGTTGACCGGCCGGAGTCGGAGCAATGTTGGACGGGGGTGGTGAATTCTGACTCAAAATTTTATCCTGGGCAACTTTGTCTTCTTGGCCGAAGGCCAATTCGGCCGGCAACATGGAGATACGGGCCCCTAAAAGTCGAAAAATCGATTTTAAGATCCCCTTTTGTGTGTTTTTGGTTCGGGGGGCAAATCGGACCGATTGAGGAGTGGGCTTTGTGCGACTTAAGATGAGGAAGACGAGGATATGCTCAATTTTGGATTTGGGGAAGTATCTTGGATGAAATTTGGCTTTGAATTAAATTTTGGGTTTTTCAATTATCGTCAATTGACATCAGAGACGAACTCAAATCATGAAATTGACCACTGGGCATTATATGGCTTGCGGATACGGTCAAAATGAGTGGTTGCACGACACTTGGGGTCGCCGGAATCGGCGCCGGAGACGCCGTGAAGCATGCGCCAACCGTGGAAACCTACTACAGTTGGTCAACCGTTAGTCTTTAACGGTTGACTAACGGAATGTACCAAAATGAGTGACTTTTGAAATGTTGGGTACTAATAATGATAAGTCCCAAAAAACGGGTACCAAAAGTGAAAACCGCTAATACATTGAGTACCAAAAATGAATTTATCCCTAAATAAAATAAGAAATTGAAAATAAAAAATCGACAGCGTGCAATTAGAATCAAAGAGAATAGTTGATAAAAAAATTGCAAAAGTACTTATTTATTTATAAGTGTCAAACCAATCAAAATCCAAAATCTAAAACACTTATCTCCGTACTTTTAGATTCTAACTAATGAACACTAGAAGTTGCATTGACAAACACTAAAATTTGATTTTCTTTTTCCAACTAAAATCTGAGAAGCATGCTCCCAATGTCAGATTTTGCTTGAACAACCAATGAAAATTAAGAAAATCCAAATGCCCACAAAACAGAGAATTGAATTTTTTTTTAATAAGTTGGAAGTAGTGGTTGAAGGAGACGAATAAATTCAAAGAAACTAAAGAATACAGGATTCGAATCTTGGTCCATATCCTTTGAGCTACTTGAGCTGGTAGGATTGAAATTAATTTCTGTTCTCAATTAGTAAAAAAGCTAGATGCCTAGAACCAAAAATACAGATCTAACCTATAATTTAAATGAACATATTTCCAAAAAAAAAGTGAATAAAAAAGAAAAAAACAACCTAAACCATTAACATAGAATCTACTGTTCTTGTGGTTTCAAAATTGGAGAAGAAGAAGAAGAATCCAATGTCAGTACCTGTTCTGCTTCTTGAGACTCATTTCTTGAATTTTCAGAATCTTGAACATTTTTTAGTCCCTTTTTCTTCTCAGCCTCTTCAACTAACAGCCTCCTGATCAACTTATCCTCAGCATCTTTCAAGAACTTAAACTTTGGAGGAGGTGAAGATCTCAATCTGTTAACCTCTGCTTCTGATAGGGTCTCAAACAGGGGATTATTAAACCCATGATGATTATTATTATTATGATAAAAAAAATTACTATTATTTGGACTCAAACTCAAATTTGTTCTTGATTTCCCATCCTCAGACTCCAAATCAAAATCCTCTTCCTTGATTGTGAAGAGAAATCTTGGGGGCCCACATAGATTGTGGGCCCTCATCAGCTCTGTTTCAATCCCTTCTTCACCATAGCCCTTTATTACCAAATCTTTGCTTGAGCCCATTTCAAGATCCCCTTGTTCTTGAGAAGAAATGGGGTTTTTTTTCTGAAAACAAAAACCCTCAATTCTGTTTTTCCAGTACAGTAAATAGTAGAGCTCTGCAACAAGACCCATTAAGATGCAACCAAAGACAAAGCTCAAACCTATGCCTAATCCACTAAAAGAACCCATTTTTTTACACTAGAAACTCAGGAAATTGAAAACCCAGATAGATTTTGTTTCTTTTTCTCAAAATACTTACCTGGAAAAAGGAACCTAAGAAATATAATGCTACAAGGGCCCATAAGAGGGCCTATTTTCTTGAAATCCTGGTATGGTTTTTTGTTCACAGTTTGGGTTGAAATTGAAAAGTAGAGAGATGAGAACAACTTTTTCTCCAAACTTTAGATACTCCTCCACAAAGTAAATACGATTCCATATTGTAAAGCATTCTTTTTGGGTTAATTACAAAAATTACCCTTTGAAGTTTGACCTAATTACAAAAACCTAATTATTTTTTGAAAATTACATAAAATACCCCTGATGTTTTATTTTGTCAAAAATTTAACTCCTTCATAAGCAAAAGAAAATTCAAAATCTCCATTCATATTTATAACATCATTGCAAACAGTATATCCCTTAATTTTAGACCGAATCAAACATTAGGGGTATTTTTTGTAATTTTGAAAGTTAGTTAGATTTTTTTGTAATTAGGTCAAACTTTAGTGGTACTTTTTGTAATCATCCCTTTTTTGAAGAGCTTATTTTAAGGTATACACGCAATTGGCGGTGAGATTCGCTCTATTTATGGAGAAGAAAATATATGTATAGTTTTTTTAACAAGTGTAGATACTTATGAAACAAGGAAATTTAGGGTTAAAAAATGAAATTTGATTTTTGATATTCATATTATAAAATGGATTTATGGTGGGATTTTAAGCAGAGTTGAGATAGTGCTAGACTGGCAAAAAGGTTGAGGGTGATGTGTAAGTGTATAGAATGGTTAGAGGTGTCGCTTATTCATTGGATATATCACATGGGTAGGCAAAAGCATGCATTCATTTAAAAATACAAAAAAAAAAAAAATGAATCGGATTGTAGTTTACAAAAACTCCTCTAGTCAAATTTTGAGAAAAAGATAATTTTGAGAGTATGATTGGATGTGAGATGAAAAAGTAATGATAAAGTTGATTCGATTTAAAAATAGTAAAATAATGATTGAATATGATTAGTAGTTAGAAATGTGTGAGTAATCGAATAGTGGAATTTGTGGGAGAATGTGTAATAATGATTATTTTTGTGAAAAAATGTGTAGATGCGATTGGTTATAGAAAAAAATAAGAAAAAGTGAAAGTGAGATAATAATTTATTTTTTGAAAATTTTCATAAACAATCGCATATTTGGTCAAAAAATTTTTCCAAATGAACGAAAATGAAATCTATTTCATATCCAATCGCCAATGTAATTGCTTGTGGAAGAAATGCAATTTTTCAAAGAAAATATCATTTCTCTCCAAAATTAACTCATTTTTTCTCTTTCACTCTCACACTTCTCAATACTCACTTATACTATTTATTTCTCTCTTCTCCTCCTATTCTTATAAAGAATTAGATAATTTCTTTAATTTATCACTACATTTATTATTTTTCTCTTAATCTTGATAACAAAAAGTATAAAATGATATCCATATTGACTATTTTGATCAAAAATTTTTATTCAATTTTATTGCATTATATTTTACACTATTTTTTCCACAAATTTTTCACGACGGTCATCTCTAAAAAGATTCTAAATTAAATCAACACTACCTTTACTTTTTCTCTACATATCCAACTTTCACTTTCAAAAAAATTTCACCCCTATTCTCTCAAAAATGAAAGTGGATGGAATGAAAGACAACCAATCACAAATTTCCGATTCTCACCCCTCTCTAACTCTATCCTCTCGGATATATGCTCAAAAAAAGAGGGGTATTTTAATTAAATAGAATGAGTCAAATTATGCGGGTATTTTAATTATACATACCCCGATTTTACGGGATGTGCATGGATCAACCAAGTATTTTTGGTTATATCTGTGGCGTATAACCAGATCATCTTTATTGCTTGATTAGTTGTGTGTAGTCTTTGCACATAATCAAAATCAATCAATGTCTTTCAATCAAGGGCGGTTATTTCTCAACAACCTAAAACCGACACGCCCAAATATAAGCTCATCTAAGATCGCTCCAACCCAACTTCAAATCCCACACCAAAACACTAAACATTTAAAAAAACTCCCTCTAGCCCAACTCTAAACATTACACCAAATTTGGTGTAATGAATAATATTACACCAAATTTGGTGTAATACAAATATTCCCTATTTGCCTCCAATTTATTCTTCTTCAAACTTTTAATTCCTATTGTATCCTATATTTGATATATAATTCATTTGTAACATGGTTTTAGTTATTTAAATTTTGTCTATAGTTATTATTTTAGATGGACAATTATAATAACTAACTATAGTTAATATTTATCAATAATCATTATAAACTAAACTTAAAATTCTCTATAAGCTACACTAATTAATAAATAAAATTACAATTTAATTAAAAAGCAACAAAGTCTATCATAAAATATTTATTTTTAAATGTTTGTTTTGTCTATCATAAATACGTGTGGGATGAATATACTAATTTCGAGAATTAGTAATGTATTAATCTTCTTTTGTCTATAAATATATGTTTTAGGTTTGTCGTTTTTATTGTATAGTGTGTAATTTAGTATTTTTATTTATTGTGATATTAGTTGTAATATTTATTTTGCAATATAAATAATTAATATAATATTAGTTAAATATAAGTTTTTATTAGTTACATTAATAGTAATAAAATATAAGCAAAAGAAATAATTGCATAAACAAATAAATTTATTATCCTAAAATAAAAAAAAAAT
Organism: Rehmannia glutinosa; assembly: GCA_016081115.2. Classification (NCBI taxonomy): domain Eukaryota; kingdom Viridiplantae; phylum Streptophyta; class Magnoliopsida; order Lamiales; family Orobanchaceae; genus Rehmannia; species Rehmannia glutinosa. The sequence continues at coordinate 1,575,576 of CM071924.1, forward strand.
ATTAAAATACTCATTTGGTGTAAGATTTAGTGTAGTGGGTTGGAGATGGTTTTTAAAATTATACCAAAATACCAAATTTGATGTCGTAAATTTGGGATCTTTCTAAGGAAATAAATTCAATGGTAGATGCCCCATTTTCCTTTTATTGCTGACAAGTATACTCATTTACACTTTTAACTTAATTTCATTTAGTATTCATCTTATTATTTGTTGATATGAGTGTTGATTACTATTGGAGCTAGAAAAATCTCCAAAATTATCATTCTTGTCTTGAAGTTGAAGTAGTTGCAATCAGGATTTTGGACCCAAGACTTAGCTCTAAGACTTCATTATTTGAGTAGGGATGACAATGGGATGGATCGGGGCGGGTCGTCCGGGACCCGCACCCATCTTGTGCCTAGAATGAGCGGGTCGAGTTGGCCCACCACGAATCGCGGGCGGCGGCCGTGCGTTCCGCCCCGTTTCAGACTAAATTAAATGAAAAAAATATTTACATTATATTATTTACAAAATTTATTATTATTAATTAATAAATATTATATATAATATAAGAATACTTAAAAATTATATTATAATATATATTATATATGAAAAATATATATTAAAATATATTTTAAAATAAAAAAACTAGGCGGGCGGGTGCACCGTGGGGCATAAGTGATATCCGGACCCGCCCCACCCCCCGGATCACGGGGCGAGACCATCCAAATGGGCCGGCGGTGCCCTGGCCTGCTTACCGGGTCGAAATTGCCATCCCTTTATTTGAGTATAGAATTCATCCGCATCAAATTATAATTACATTGAACCACATTCTTCATATTCAATAAACATAAAACCTAATAGATGGCAAATTAAGCAATTTGTTGTAGTTAACTTTTAATATTCAATAGTAGCAACGAGTATTTCTCTTTAGTGAAAAATGCCCAGGATTCGAATCTCTCAGAATGATGATGGGCCTAATTAACTTTTAATATTCAAAAGTGTGAACACTGATATTGCATTTTTTTGGGGAGTCCACAACATAGGAAATTCGTAGTTAATCGTGTTTACTTGGAGCAAACTTAGGATGAGTTATAATACTTTATCAGGCTTGGTTTATATACTTGTAGTCGATCACAAGTTTGGTATGCAATCTTTGCATTTAGCATTTTACCTATATTAATTGAGTATTCTATATAAACCATATATATTTTCTCCTCTTTATTTTCAACCATTGATGTTTTGTTTTGTCAGTATTGTTTTATTGTAACTAATGAGAGTCTAGTAAGATATATATATATATATATATATATTATTTATTTAATTCCTAAATGATTGAGAAATTTAAAAAGGTATTTTCCAAAATCTTAATCCCCAAACACGTTTTCCATTTCAACATAATGAAAAACATTTCAGGAAAATATAATCAAGCAAAGCAATTACCAATTAGAAAAATATCAAGATTTATTTTTTCCTTCAAACCGTTACTTTCACATCCAAACACCTTTTACATAAAAACATATCATTATTCATATCAACTATAATGGTTATATTTTTTTTTTATCTCGCGCATACTATTTTGAAAAAAAATATTCACATCCCATTATAAATTTTTAAAATAAATATATCACATATATTATAATTAATAAATTTTATCTTTTATACTTCTACGATAATTTCCATACGAAAAAGGAAGAAAAAAAAAGTTAATTTTCCCGGCTCTCTTCTTCTTCTTCTTCTTCTTCTTCTTCTTCTTCTTTTCATTGTCATGAAAATGGCAGATCCTTCATAAAACCGTAAAAAAACGAGGACTGAAACGAGATTTTATTTTCTTGAACTTCAATTAACCTTTTTCTTTGTAGTGGGTGGTCTTAGAGGTGTCAAATAGTAGGGACGGTACCAATCCGTCGGGACTCGAGTCAAACAAAAAAAAAAAAAATAGATCGGGTCGGGCCAAACAAGACTGACCGCCATTTCGGAGCTCAGTCCTTCCCAACCACAAAAATGCACTAACAAATGGGCCAACGAGGTCGGGCCAAAAACCCCAACTTATTTTCGGGCATCTAAAATTAGATTTCATTTCGGTGCTTATACCATGCCGAAATTGACATCTCACTGGTCCTAGAGTTGTCAAAGTGAGCTCGGCCTAATTGGGCCGGTAAAAAGATCAGACCTGTTAAAGACCGGGCCGAGCTATATTTTTTTAGGCTCGAAATTAACGAGGCCTATATTGTTCAGTTCATTCGGCCCGAAACACAATTAAACCCGAAATTTGATGTATATTTTGACTATTTCCATGGGTTGGGTAGAAATAAATTTTAAAAATAGTGACCCGATTACTATTTGACAGGCTCTGCCCTATTTCTCCCCTAAGTCTAATAGGTCCCCGTCAATCCCGTTTGACAGCTTTTCTAGATGTCCCATCCGCGTAAGCGCTTATCACAAAACATCTATCGACTATCGTCATCTCCTCTAACACCCCTTATCAAACAGACGTTTTCTCTAACGGAATCATTCGCCGTTTATTTCACTTTAATCTCAATCTTCCTCTTCGTCTCTCCATTGTAGGTTTTTGCAGAGAATTACACGCTAAGATCTTCGCATTTTTTTGTGGATTTATCCACCTGAAGGTATTTTTCCGATTTCCTGTTTTCTATGATTATGGCCCGGAGTTCCTTTTAGTTTTTCCTGTAGCCCTTCATTGACTGTGCATTTTTTTCCCCTATTCTTCTGCCTGATTAGGGTTCATAGATTTTGATCTTCCTGATCGCACATCGTTTCAATTGTTAAAATTCATCAGTGAATTTATATATTTTGAATTCAAATATTGTGTATTTCAGTATTTGCGTGAGAAAATGAGTCCTGCGGTGTTTTTATAGGGGTTCCTTGCTTTGGAACTTCTGTAGAAAGGATGATATTTCCCCCCCTTGATTTCAGTGTGGTTTTTAGTTGAATATTGGAATTGTTGATTGGTTTAATATAAACCTATAATTGTTAATAAGAAGGTTAGGTTTAGGAAATGGGGGAAGATTTTTTGACAAGCTTAAGTATTGAGAATTATCCGCCATCAACATTCTTGTCTATGGATTCAATTGCGACGTCTCATGATGAGCCTGAACGAGATATGAATAGGCAAGTTATTCTTTCCGGACCACCGGATATTAATCTTCCGTTGTCCGCTGAGCGAAGCCCTCCTCCTCCGTCTTGGAACCACGATTCTTTCGATATGCTTGAGGTCGGGCTAGGTCACCAAGTTAATGATTCCGATAAACTTATCGATTTGCCTAAAATCGGGCGGAAGTGCGCCAAGAGATTGGACAGTGTGTGGGGAGCTTGGTTCTTCTTTAGTTTCTATTTCAAGCCTGTTTTGAAAGAGAAATCGAAGTGCAGCATAGTTTGGGATAGTAATGGGGTTTCTGGCTTTGAAAAGTCCGATCTCCAACTCGATGTCTTCCTAGTGCAGCATGATATGGAGAATATGTATATGTGGGTTTTTAAGGAGAGGCCCGAGAATGCACTCGGTAAGATGCAGTTGAGAAGTTACATGAATGGCCATGCTCGCCCAGGTCAGCGTCCATTTCCATTTAGTGTCGATAAGGGGTTTGTGCGTTCTCACAAAATGCAGCGAAAGCACTATAGGGGACTCTCTAATCCGCAGTGTTTACACGGGATAGAACTTGTCCCATCGCCTAATCTCATGGGCCTCGATGAGGATGAACAGAAGAAGTGGGTCGAACTGACTGGTAGAGATATTAACTTTTGTATCCCACCTGAGGCAAAAGAGTTTAGTTCATGGAGAAACCTTCCGAATACAGATTTTGAGCTCGAAAGAACATTTCCCTCATTAAAAAATAATTCGCACCCTCCTGCAAAGAAACTGCTTAATGGGTCCGGTTTGAATTTATCAACTCAGCCATCGAACCATGTAAATGGAAACGGAATAGATCTCTTAGCCGTTTGTAACAAGAAGAGGAAAGATCTTTTCGCACAAGGAAATGACGAAGATTGCATTTTGCCTAATGATCTTAATGGAGATCGACATCAAGATGCAGCAGATTTCCATCCTATTGAGCCTCCTTGGTTGAGTGAGTTTACCGGTGTGATGAGAAATGTATACGGCCCTGTTTCGGCAGCTAAAACTATTTACGAGGATGAAGAAGGATACTTGATACTTGTTACTTTACCTTTTGCCGACCCTGAGAAGGTGAAAGTCCATTGGTGGAACAATCTCACGCACGGTGTGGTGAAGATCTCGTCTGTGAGCACATCATGCATGCCATTTATTCAGAGAAGTGACCGGACGTTCAAGCTCACTGATCCAGCTCCAGAGCATTGTCCCCCGGGAGAGTTCAGAAGGGAAATCCCACTGCCCACTCGAATCCCTGACGATGCCAAGCTTGAAGCGTATTTTGATAAGAGCGGAACGGTTCTTGAGATCAAAGTGCCTAAACATCGTGTGGGACCCGAGGAGCACGAGGTTCCTGTCTGCCTTCGCCCTCCGAATGAATTCGTGTTGTCTTGAAAATGAGGTATTGTGACTAGATGACACTTAAGTGCTGATATACTACTGATTGAGTAGATTTTTAATAAGTAGTGACAGAAATACACAGATTATATTGATTTCAACTTGGCTCAAGGTGTTGGTTTTTATTCTGAGTATTGATAGCTGTAGACTGGGGTTTAGGTTAGATGCCAAAGTGATTGGGATTATGGATAGTTGGTGAATTTTAGAATTAGATGAATCCCTTATTACCTGATGATTAACCAAGTTTTTGAAAAAAATACATCTTAATTGGAATATTATTCATGATATGTTCCATGAAATGTCGTATTATGTGAGTAATTTTAGTGATCATGTGAGTAAGTTTAGATGGAGGTATTTGAAATTTGAATATGAGGAAGGATTTGGAGTAAGGATTTCAAATGACTTTAATATTATATGGATTTGAATGAAATCCATTATACCTGGGAATTATCTAAACAAATATAAAAGAGTTATATTTAGGTATAATTACAAAAAAACCTTGAGGTTTGGGCTAATTACAAAAAAATCTAAATATGTTTCAAAATTACAAGAAGTCCCCTTAAGATTGATTATGTCTTAAATTGAAGGGGGTAATACTATTATATTGGGGGGTTGAAATGCTTTTTTAAGCCTAAAGGTTTATTTTTGTATTTTCAAAAACCTCTGGAGTTTTTTGTAATTAGCCCGAACCTCAGGGGTGGTTTTGTAATTACCCCTTATATTTATGAATTTGACATCTTCAGTTTTCAAATACTTTTAAGTGACTTTTAACCTAATTCAAATACAACCTCCGTTTCTTGTTTTTTTTTTTTTTTGAGGGGACATTGTTTCTTGTTAATAAACAGTGAACGACTATAAATTAGCTCCATTTTTTTTAAAAAAAATCTATTAAGCCCTTTATATTTTTCATAATTTATGATCTATTAAACAAGTTATAAGATTATTTGTAAAGCCCATAAATAAGATGTTTTGAAAAATCTAAATTCAGCCAAATACTTGGTGAATGCAAGTGTTTTACAATGAATTAGATATGCTCTTTAAGCAGTAATAATAACCTTAAAACACCATCTTTTTATATATATATATATATATATATATATATTTCATATTTTTCATTTTGCTCTAGTTATATTTGACATAGAAACATGATTATGCCATTGGCTTCTACATGTGCTGCGTTTGATTTTATTGAGAATGGTTGGTTATTTATTTTGGAGGAATTATGTTTGATTTTATTTGGGAGTAGGAATATTTTCTTTTCTTGTGTCTTCTATGATAATAATTGATAAGATTCTGCTGATATTAATGTTTGGCTTATTTTGAAAGAATGAAAATGCTTTGGGAAAAGAAAACATTGCCTCTCCTACTATCATGAATTCATTATATGCACATGTAGGGACCTAATTGAATTTATATTTTTTTTTTGTTTTATAATCAATTTTGTTTTTCAGCTACTTAAGATTTAGTTATTTTTATTTTGGATTTTGAGCAATGTGAGGTATTGTTTAGTTTGTTGTTTATATATTTTCCATTTAAAAGATGTATTACATAATAATTAATATATTATTTTATACAATATAACAAGGAAATTTTATTCTTTTTTATCAAATTAGTTGGACCGACAGTTGAACCAGTATGACCGGTTGAACTGTGAACCGCTGGCATGACCAGTTTGCTCACTGGTCCGGTTTTTAAAACACTGGGTTATACATAATTTAATTTTGAAAGTATAAAACTATATCCCTGTATCATGATATGGGGTGACAAATAACTAAATTAATAAGATAAATGTAACACAACTTTGAAATAAGAATTAGGTTTTATTCTATGAAATTTCCCAAGAATTAGGGGCACCTAACTTTGGTCAAAAGTCAATAGTCGGTAGTTGGTCAAAAAACAGACTTCAACGGCATTAGATTAGGCTAAATCAAACTGGGATTTTATTTTGTTCTATCATTTTTTTGTTTTTTGAAAGGAAATTTCATTATGTCAAATGGAGGTACAAATTTTATCAAGGTGAGCCACCACAACAGACGGAGGCTCCAACCAAGTAGTCGGACTAGGATATAAACAAGTTGCTCTTACAAGAGCATGAACAACCTCTGTTGTAAAATTCTCGCTGCTGGAAATCCCGCCTGCAGCGATAGGCAGCCCTTCTTGTCCGTCTACGATTTTTTTTTCCGATTAGGCCGCCTAACTCGCCTAGGCTCTGGCCCCATGCACTTGGCTGAATTAGCGTCTAGCGCTTTTTACAACATTATGAACAACTATGTTTGCTTGACGACATACAACCTGAACCGAATAATAATATTCGGAACGAAGGAAAGAATTACAACTTTACAACAAGCACGAATCTGTCTTCCAAATTCAATGTAAACTTACTGTTAAACAAGGTAAACTTTAGTGCTCGGTCGAATTAATTTCAGTGGATTTTAAACTCAAATTTTCATACACGTATACCTTTTTGTTAGTTTCATTGAAAAATATTATTAAAATAGAAAATATTCATATAATATAGGACTCGAATGCTGCAAAACCTTCATAAGGCCCCGATTACCATTATATCACTAGAGCAAGACTTTATTTGCTAAGAAATAACATTTTTTGATATTTAAGTTTGACTGATAAGTGATAACATCGACTATGAGAAAATTGCACTATTAGTCCATTAATTGGGGTCATTGTGGTTTAGTCCCATGATTTCAAACTAGTTCCATTAGAACATTTTTTTCAGAATTAGTCCTGTCACTAGTTTTTTTTTCATTTTCCTTTTTTTTTTTTTTTTTTTTTTTTTGCAATTTTGGTCCCTCCGTTAGTTTCTCGTAATTGTAACTTAAAGAGAAAATTTCGACTAAACTGCAATGTCCCCTATTTTATGGAACCAAAAGTGCAATTATCCGCATGGATTTATTCTCTTTTATGAAATATTAAACAAAAATGTAAACTAATTTCTTCCATTTCTTGTCATTTGATTCTTTATATTTAGCTTCAAAATCATCATTCAATAAGAAACTTTACAGAATTGAGATGAAAATTTTATGATCAATACATTTAGTTGAAGTTACACGCTATATTACGATTCAACGGATCAAAATAACTATTTCCCGTTACTATTTGTTTTGTGAAAGTCTTTTTATTGTATGTGTAAAATGTAACATTTCTCTTTATTGTGATATTAATTGAAGTGCTTATTTTAGTAATATAATTAATTAATGTGAAATTAATGATATGTAACTTTTATTTAGTTAATTAGTAGTTATAAAATATAAGCTATAAATTAATTGCATAGATAAATAAATTGGTTATGAATATAAATTAAAAACTAAGAATAAAATATACATATGATCTAAATTTGGTGTAGTGGGCTAGAATACTTATGCTCCAACCTGTTGAGACATATTATACTCTGATTAGGTTATTTATTATAGCAGAAGCTAACTTAGTTAAGAATCGAAGTCAATAGTATTTGCAAATAGAAGCTAAACGTTGGAAAAATAAAAAGTTGAATTTTTTTTTTTTGGTGTGGGGGAGGGGGGAGAGGAATTCAAAATGAGTTTTTTAGATAGAAACACAAAAACAATAGCTTTTATTATTAGAAGGCCAATATTTCGAAAGATGAGATAAAACATCATTCGAAAGTCTACAAGAAGTAGAAGTTTGGCCATCAAGTCACATCAGAAGAATGACACATCTAAACCATGATATCTAATCTTTAATTCACAATCTCGCTGAGTAACCACAATGTTGTTTTCTTTTCGATCATAGTTTTCATTTCTTTTTCTCTCATGAAATCTTTATATCTATTTTTCTTTTCAAGCTACTTGTTCAGAACAATGTCCATTTTTTATTTTTATGTTATATTGAATCCTTGTTTTTTCATTTTTTTTTTTAAAAAGGAGAATGAACCAAACATTCAACATGTCGGTAGTTTAATTGCAATAAAAGACAAACAAATTCCGACAAGGAAATGTGAAGTTAGACCCCATCCAGTGGCATGATAATCAGATTGTCTGCCTATTTCTGTTATAGACATATATACATTCTTGATTCTCCCTAGGCCGATATGATGAGTCCAACATGCATTAGATGGCATCATCATTTGCAAATCCAAGCACCACAAGCTTAGTTTTATACTATTCAAAAAAAAAAAAAAAAAAGATCAACCTTATCTATGAGCTCTTGCTCTATAGCTTTGTGCATTTAGTAAGTAAATCGCGCGTGATGTATCTCAACAAGTTAGGGTCCTAAACTGTGATAGACTATGAACTATTCGATCTAATTCATAGCAGAGCATAATTTATTTCTATAAATTTGGTAGTCTGTCCCAAATTTTATGAAACGGTGACTCATGAAATGATCCGCTAAATAAAAATATCCGCTATTATTACATTATATATGATGATAACATCATATTATATACATTCAAGTATTCAACTGATTATAAAAGATTTATGATAAATCTATTTGGCATTAGTCATTACATAATAAAGAGTGTGCTAAGAGATGACAAAATGCCTCGAACCTAATGGGGGAACCCGCCCCACCCTAAACCCGATGGAAAATCTCCGTTCGATTATGTCAATGGAGCGGAGGTCATCCCGCTCCGCCATGCCTCATCCCGACTTTATATATATAATTATGTATTAAATATATTTTATATTGTATATATATTACAGGGATAATTATAAAAAGTACCCATAAAGTTTGACCTAATTACCAAAAAATCAAATTAACTTTCAAAATTACAAAAATACCCTTAAGGTTTAATTTAGTGTTAAAATTAAGGGGTATATCTTTAATGATTTTATAAATATTAAGGTAAATTTTGAATTTTTTTTGCTTATGAAAAGGGTTAAATGTTAGACAAAATAAAACCTCAGAGATATTTTTTTTAATTTCAAAAAATAGCTGGATTTCTTTTTTGTAATTAGGTCAAACCTCCAGGGTTCTTTTTTGTAATTAACCATATATTATTTTCTAGAAAATCTAATATTTTAAAATGATAACCACTTTTTTTTGAAGTGTGGCACGATCGTGTCACACTTTTTACATTTCTCAAAGCAAAACCAATGTAAAAAGTGTGACACGATCGTGTCTTCTATTTTAAAATGCGGCAAAGATTATTGTGTCATGTATTAAATAGGGCGCGATGGTGCCTATTTGAACATGGCAAAAAAATGGACGACCTTGAAATAAAAAAAACTCAAAAATTGTAACATCACTTCGAACTCAACACGTAAAATCTTTAATCTATTAAAAATGACACATTTTCGCACTTAATGCTACAATTAAAATAGCGCGATAGCAAAAAATAAAAATTAGCAATTGAAACTCTAGGGAAGAAAAAAAAATCTGAAAAAAAAAATTGGGTGTATTTAGAATTCTCTTTTTTACAATAAGTGCATAATAGCCATTTTAATTTTATGAAAATAAGGGGTGAAGTGTATTTATGAGAAATGAGGGTGCAAATAACGGCTCTCTTTAACAAAATATGTATATGTTTTGTTAAGGTATATAAGTTGAGAATTAAAAATATTATTTAAATTATAAAAATTACATATGGGGATACTCGATCCCACCCCCCATCCCCGATTCACACCGCCCGATCCTTAGCATGGCAGATACAAGAATGCCAAAACCCGCTCCAACCCGTCCCGTGCCACTCCTCCGGTGCTTGACAGAAATAAGTATTCCGAAGCCGTAAAAGAGCTTATTATATAAGTCCCGCAAAAAGTGTAGTGAATTTTCTCTAAAATCACTTGTAAAATATTAAAGAAAATAAAAAGTAAATGTATTCAAACACTTCAATAATTTATTTTTAGAATTAAAATTTATAAGTTCTGAAAATATCTTATAAGATTAAAAACCTTATAACATCCTTTAAATAAGTTTACATATAATAAGGAATTGGATTGTAATCTGGTGGTTAAAATTCTCATGCTCAGACCAAAAGTACGTGGTTCGACTTTTACTACTCTTTCCCATGACAAGATATGTACTAAAAAAAACATATAATGAAATCTCCCACCAACAATGGGCATGCACTGGGTAGGCGACACAGCTCACTCAAAAATAGTACAAATATCACGCATCAGTCTAATAAATATTCAAATTCAACAAAAATATCATGAATTTTTTGAAATTCGTTAATTGTACAGCAGCAGACATGCTTGAAGCAGCCGCCAAACGGCCCACACTCACAATTAAGCACAAATATTATGTGTCAATTTTATACACGAACAAAAGCACGACACAAACCTAACGCGTTATAAGTCGATTAGGATTGAAACTTGACATGTCAGGACCATAATCTGGCCAGATACAGATAACACGAATAATAAACAATCGATCTAGGGTTACACTGAAATGACACGATCAACTCGTTTGAGCCAATTATCTTTTCATTATGTTCTTTTTTGCAATATTTCTAATTAATTGAATATGTTGCGAGTAAAATGATTGAGTATGCCTCAACATGATGCAAACCCGAACACGACATAAGTTGTCACCTCTAACAAGTATCATGCATGAATTTAGTGAAAATTAAAATACTCGCCCACTTATTTCTTTCTTGCTCTCCTTTTTTGAACTTAAACTTGAGTTGCCCACATATAGGAAGTGTTTGCAAAAACTTATACTTTTATAAGAAGTAATTTATTGTAGCAAAAGTAAAAGTAGTTCAAAATTACAAGTTGACAGTGTTTGCAAATAGAATCAGAAGTTGATATTGTTTGGTGAAAAAATTGTGAAAGTGTTTATTTGCTTGTAAAGTCAAATCAGAAATCTAAGGGCGCGATTGGATATACTTTCATTTTGAGAATTTTCATTTTGCTAGAGAATAGTGGTAAAAAAAATTTAGAAGAAAAAGATAAATTTTGAGAGTGCGATTGGATGTGAGATGAAAAAGTAATGATGAAAGTTGATTTGATTTAAAAATAGTAAAATAATAATTAGATATGATTGATAGTTAGAAATGTGTGAGTGAGTGAGTGAATAGTGAAATTTGTGAGAAAATGTGTAATAATGATTAGTTTTTTTGTGAAAAAATGTGTAGATGTGATTGGTGAGAGAAAAAATAAGAAAAAAGTAAAAGTGAGAGAATAATATATTTTCTGAAATTTTTCATAAACAATCGCATGTTTGGTCGAAAAAAATTCTCCAGCGGAACGAAAATGGAAATCATTTCATATCCAATTGCCGCCTAAAGCACTCATCTCTATATTCAAACAGATTAAATAAAGCAGAATCATAATCAGATTTTGGCATTAGCAAACACTAAAAAATGATTTTTTAAGCCAAAAGGCGCGAATCACTTTTTTTAGTGATAGTAAACACTCCCATAATATTCTTTACCAAAAACATTTAAGCCCAGTCAGCCCCCACCCCCACCATGCAGAGAGCCATACAAACATATAGTTGATGCAATGATGACCTGAAAGAATTCAACTCAAGTTTATGATGAATGCAATGATGAGCACAAAGAAGTCAACTCACAATGAGAACAAAATCCAGATTCCTATCATCTCTATCACCCCACCAGCCAAACTGGCATAGGATCCCAAGCACACCTTTTACTCAAAACTCCATGTTTTCAAGGTAGGCTATAATTAGCAGACATAAATCAGTCAGTACCAGAGAGATGAGATGCCCCCATAATCTAATTCATAATTTCTGCTCATTTTTTCTTCTATAGGTAGCTCAAAGCTTAAGATGAGAATAATACAGACTTTGTTTCCTCTTCTCTTGATATGGCTTGTATTGGTGGGATTTCAACAGCAAGGTGTTAGTTTTCAAGAAACGAAATCAGGCAAGTTTCCCAAAACTTCCATCTATCAGCTTGTTATTATCATTCACAGAAGGGATAATTACAAAAGCACCCCTGAGGTTTGGGCTAATTACAAAAAAACCCAGAAATGTTTCAAAATTACAAAAACATACCTCAAGTTTGATTTTGTCTTACATTTAAGGGATTAAATGTAATGTTTTTATAGATGTCAAGGGGTTTTTGAAATGTTTTTTTGCTTCAAGGGGAAAATGTAAGACGAAATCAAACCTTAGTGGTTTTTGTGATTTTAAAAATTATTGGGTTTTTTAGTAATTAGCTCAAACCTCAGGGGCTTTTTTGTAACTATACCTTCACAGAAACCACAACCTTAATGCAATCTCCTATTTCATTACCCAATCAATCGTGTTTTCAGTTAGTATGGATACCGGTTTGTAAGGGACTCAGATTTCCTGTTCCAACATCTGGATGAATGACGTGTATAGAAAGATGTATTCAAACAATTAACAGACCATATTTATCTGAATGACGTGTGTCACTCATCCAGTTAAGTGGAAGGGGAAATCTGGTCCCGTTTTTATAAGAGCAGCTACATTTTGAAATTTGAATCTTTCTGTAACAGTTAGTTCCAAGATCAGACCTGCTGCATATAACTCAACCAATACAGGTGGTAACATTCGAAAGTTTTGGTAAGAACATAAACAATCTTTTTCCATCATATATTTACTATGTTTTGTTAAAGTTTATGAAATGGTTAAAAATGCACTCGTTTCTACTAAACAGATAAACACAAGGGCAGCAAACGAGAAGAAGGTTCGTAGTAAGACACCATCTGGACCAAGCCCAGTTGGAAATCATCGTCCGCCATCTAAGGCCCGATGAAATGCCAAATTAATGCAAGTAGAGCAAAATATTTCTTCATAGCTGTTGGTGGTTAGTATAATAGAAATCGGTCTTACGATCAGTGTACTTTGTACATTAGTTTGAATTCTCAGATGACTCAGTTTAGCTTTTCTCAGTATGAGGCTCTTTAAAAGATTTGACCTTATCCAGGTCAGCTATGAAAATCAATTTCTCACAATCACCTAAAGTTGGTGGACAACAATTACTCAAAAGCTTTCGTTTATCCTTTACAAAAGGAAATAGAGGGATGGGTTTATCTCGCTTTTGGCACAAAGTGACCATGAGAAATAGCCAGCCGGGGCAAAAGCAAAAGGAAGGTTGGATGCTTGCAGGGCAACGCCACCCGGCATAAAAACAAATAAGTAAAAAAATTTACTACGAGTGGCAAGACGACATAGACCAACCCACAAAGTTTTACATAGTTGGACTTTAAAATTTCAGGGTGTCCAAGCAAATGTCAAACGGATTCAGATTTCCTGTTCCACTTTCTATTCCACAATACTGGATGAAAGACACTAGTACAACTATGACATCATCTTGTACACGTGTCTTTCATCCACTATCGTGGAATAGGGAGTGGAACAGAATTATGGAACAAGCGATCTGATCCCATGTCAAAGATACTCTCGATTTTGCTGTCACTCACATAGTGGTCATATGCTACTAAGAAACTATAGATGAACTTATAAGCTCGTTAAAGTATCTTATGAACCACTAGAGAGCTTATAAAAAGTCTTAAAGTACTTGGTAAAAATTTTATGAGGAGCTTATAGGTTATAGGCTCCCAAAATAAGATAGTACTCCCTAAAAAAATTAAAGAGTCCCTAACTATTTATTAGATGCTAACAAATTTCTTTAATTTTGACCATATTAATTTTGAAATTGCCATTATTTACATCTTATAGGTTTGTGACCTTATTTTATCAAATATTTAAGAGCTTATTATTAAACAAATTCCATTTTGTCATAAGCTCTAGAGGTATGTTATAATTAGGGGCTTATAACAATTTTTAAATAAATTTAGCTACACTTGCTCTAAATATGAGTTCATTGCATTAGATGAAAAAAGCACGAAACTGTTTGGTCGTGCCTGATAGATGGAGAACAATTTAGACCATCAGCTTTCAAGGTTTTTAGATTGAGATGGAAAACGCACTGTATCTACTTGTGGCTTATTTGAAAAGTGTTTCTCTCCCCTTCTTCCACACGCCCCAACCCCCCACCCCCAAAAAACCTGCCAAAAGAGAAGGGGGGAAAAAGTAGCGCTGTTGTTTTCTATTAACTAGTTAAGGAATAAAATATTCATGTTTCTTTGATAATCTGTAACCTCTCGTCTCTGATTTAGACAAATTAGGTATACTTGATATGATGATCGACCAGTTCATATCGCTAGTATACGCACATTCACAATCTAACAATAAATTGGTGATGAATATAGCTGTACCTTAAGCTAATGACCGGCAAGAAAATGGCCACTATATATCAATTTGCAATCTTAACAATATACAAGTTCACTGTAACTACAAAATTTAATAAAGTCATACCGCACGCTTCCGCTTTGACCGCTTACTTCTCCTAGGCTCAGAAGGAACTGGTTTGACACTGCTAGAAGCATATGCCTCCTCAAGAACTTCCTTATCCTGCTGGAAACACCAAATTACACTCTTAAATAGATTCATAATCAGAAAAAAGGGATACATGTGTATTAATAAAATGACATCAGAAAACTTTGTTTGCCGATACTGGTATAAGTAAACCTAAGTACTTACCAAGAACATGAAATTTGAAATGGCACAATCACTCAACTACACTGGAAACTTTGTATTTATTCTAAGTTATAATAATATAATATATATATGTTGTTTATGTGAAATAAATTTTAGCACACGTATGCATAAATCAAAATAACTATCAGCAGTGGTAATTAGAGCTCACTATGTCTCAATTTCGACGATAAATATTCTATTCCCTCCATCCCTAATCGATGAAGGTCTTGTTCTGAATTGGGACACCATTTTAGATGAGAGATGAAAAAGTAAACTTTTGTGTATCTTACTATCTTTACAATTATATACTCACAAAGTAGTCTCCAAAATTAGTGGTAGTTATTTCATTATTTTAACGAGGGTAACTTCAAGTAAATTGCTATTTCAGTAAACAGAACATTATAGGTGAAGTATGAACAGACCCAAATAAGAAATAGGAGCTTTCTATATGTAGAAAATGGGAGTACTGTCATTAACGAGGTTTTTACTGTCAGATAAAGTTGAGGCATGGTTAATATCAGGGGTTTATTACAGGATTATGTGCAATAAAAGCACCTATTCAAAACTCTCATACATCAAGCGCATAAAGCAACATAACCACCCCCACCCCAAAAAAAAAAAAAAAAAAAGAAAAAAATCCATCACTATTTTGAGGGGAAGAAGAGAAATAACAAGATTGTTAAAGATAAACTCTCAAACGAAAAGAACGCTAGAAAGGAACAAAGTAACATGGATGGTCCCCTGTAATCCGGTAGTTAGATGTTTTGGGAATATTAAATGAAGCACAGATTTCTGCCAAAAAAGAGAAATCAAGTTCCGCAGCACATTTTGACATTGTTAGACAATTCCTAAATAACAATTTAGCAAATCGTCATGTGAAATGATT
The DNA here is from genome assembly GCA_016081115.2 of Rehmannia glutinosa. Lineage (NCBI taxonomy): Eukaryota > Viridiplantae > Streptophyta > Magnoliopsida > Lamiales > Orobanchaceae > Rehmannia > Rehmannia glutinosa. The sequence goes on from CM071924.1 coordinate 1,591,418, forward strand.
GCGCAGTTCACCTTTGATTCAGTTTCATTGTCCGAGTCATCTTCAGAATCGGAGTCAGCTGAAGCTGAAGCCTGAAGATCATCCGCAGGCAGTGCCTTACTCTTTTTCTTCTTCTCTTCTTCTTTCAGCTGTTTAAATCTGCTTCAGAATTGATTCTAGTCAGTAAATGACATTCTGAAACAGCATAGAACAAAAAAAGAAACTGAAAACTCAAGCGCACCTTTCACCCTTCTGTTCTGGCTGAGCACCTGATCGTTTTGCACGTCCAGCACTAATTATCCCACTAGCATTCTCACTCACAGCAGGTTTTGCACCTCCCAATTTGCGTAGCCATACTTGCTGTGCTGTGCTAAGCACATTATTTGTGAACCTAAAACATTGAATCCTTTAGTGTTTTGCTTTAGGTTATACAACAGCATATGCAAGTCAGTCATATCGTGTGCAAATAAATTACTTGTAACGATTGCATAAATAGATTTTTGGTAAATCTACAAAATTTATGGGAAAAAAGGCCCCCAAAACAAGAATCACGAAAAAATACATCATGCAAGAAACCAAACTTAGAACTTCATCCATGCTGATATAAAGTACACAAAGACATCTACATAACATACAATTGTATGGAATAGTTAAATGAATAATACAGAAAGACGTCTATATAATATACAATTGTATGGAATAGTTAAATGAATAATTTAAGTTTCTATGCATAGAACCTAACTAGGCAACTGGGCTAGTTTAGAATCTGGTGGTGGTAGGTCATTACAATAAGAGGTTGATTCTATACAGTATGGCTTAGTCAATTGAAAAGTTAGTACACATATAACTAGATGAGACACGGATACAGACCAAGTTTTGTTCCAACCCATTGACAAACCTAAATTCACTGCCCATATAATATTTTTGGCTTAACATTATAGTTCTTACGGAATCTTCTATCGATAAAGATGTTGGTAATCTATCCTGTTTAGCCTCTAAAGATGGTTGTCAGGAAAACCTTCGGAGAAGTCCTATTCTAGTAACGAAATAAATATTGGTCCCCGACATCTCTTCGTTCTTCTCAAGAATCGGCATCTATCATAATGAAAACAGTGGAAAGGTCTAGGGTGAGATTCCTATCTCAGTACCGGTTAACAAACATGACAGATGAGTCACTGCATCATTTCAACTCTCCCTTAATGTTTCTTCCTACATAAAACTAACATAAAATTCTCATTACAATTGGGTCTTGTAAAACATGGCTTTCCAGTTGACCTGTTGGTGTGGAAGAGGAAGCACAGTCCTCAGATAGAGGTCAATCCACAGGAAGAAGAAGAATGTTTCGTGCCATCTCGAATGCCGAGATGGAACAAGAATGCTCCTTGCCATTTGTTAAATGGGCTTGGGTAGAACTCATCCCCAAAAGCTAGCTCTAAGGGAGAGGGTGCCCAACCCACATTTATACATAATAACAGCCCAGTAAATAGGCGATGTGGGACAAACACAAACTCTAACACCCGCCCTCACGCCGAGCGTGCCAAACCAAATGGGTCGGGTACAATTCCCACCATCGCCTCCAAACCAAACCTGGGTGCTCGATACCATGTTAAATGGGCTTGGGTAGAACTCATCCCCAAAAGCTAGCTCTAAGGGAGAGGGTGCCCAACCCACATTTATACATAATAACAGCCGAGTAAATAGGCGATGTGGGACAAACACAAACTCTAACACCATTCGAGATGCACCGTTGAGGCCTACTCTATAGCCTGGGTTAGAACAGCAGGCAAGCAAATGACAGTCAAGCTAGCTAGTTGGGGACTGTTGTGGAAACACGCATGGGTGTGTGAGATGACAGCCTCGACGAAAATGAGCATTGTTAATAAACTAGTGTCATCCCCAATGCCACACAATGATGCATCCTAATGTTTATGATATTAAGCTATGTGGCTTAAAAACTAGCAATGGGTCATCATAGAGACTCAAGATAGACGAAGGCAGGACGAGGTTGGGTTCAACTTGAATGGGTGCACGAGGATAGATCTACATGTAATATTGAGTATAGATCTTAGCATGTACAGCTGATCACATGCATGTCAATTCAAGCATTTTTATGTATGGTATACTTCAGTGTAACTGCAGCATACGAAATAGGACTAAATACTAATAAATTATCAGAATTACCAGTATATCGATAACCCAGATGGAACAGACAAAGAAAAGTAGCCAATCATGAGCGGAAGAAACTTAAATACAAGAAGCGTGTTCTTCTGAGCTGGATCATCTGTCTACCGAAACAGGATTAAGATCAGTACAACATGGCCAGTAGGAAACAAAGCAAAAATTAGAGATCAAACTAAATGGAACTTACTTGTGGAGGTTTCATTATTTCCATCGAGACAAACTGTGATACAACAAGAAGAACAGGTAAAACGAGGTATGCCGCGGTATCATGCCAACCAAGTGGTGGATGGCCATCCTGCACAACAGACACATTAGTCCTAATTCATATCATTGGCTGACATATATATCTTCCAGGTCTAAAAGATTTCAAGGAAAATAAGCAGTGACAAAAACGGACAAGATATACTATGAGAATCACAATGCTGATCATAGAAGAAAACTCTAAGCTGGTAGTTCTGGAGACCATTAAGTTTCAATTACCACAAATGGGAAGAGCCAGGAAATTCCTGACCCGCTTTGCCGAGCAGCAATGGTTGTTGGTCCTCCCAAAGAAGGAATCCAAAAGAATCCTTCAGTTAGCAGTCCCTATTTTATGATTTAGATAAAGCCAGAAAAATAATGTCTTAGTTTTGATTATGATGAATCATGTGAGAGAATGGTAATGCAATTAACCAGTTTCTTTTGTACCTCATTTGCTACATTTGAAAGTGCCTGATATAAGCCTATCCAGACTGGTATTGTAGCCAAGGTTGGGAAACATCCTGTAATAATCCGTTTAAGAGAAAAATTAGAATAACCTAATGAAAATGGTTTTTACTGGGACAAAACCACAATGGCAATAGCGACATTTACTGCCAGAAGAAAGGACTTCCTTGGGTCAACAGAGTGAAAATTTCAATGGCAATTACCCATATTGTGGACATGACAAACATTACAATCGACTAGTTTCCACCACAAATTAATTCGATTGGAAAATAACCCAGGCTATGGAATATCAGAATTACTAAATGTGATTTCATAATCCCACAATATATTATCCACGTTGAGTTGCAAAAGCATACAGCACATTGCGTAGAGGATAATAAATGACAATGCTATCCCTATCTGTCACATCAACACTGCTGGATGAGAACCAAAACAGCTTTTGTTTAGAGTCCACATTATCTTCCATACGTTATTGTATATGACTAAATCAGTCAGGAAACATTTTCTTATTAAATGCCTAAGAGACACATATTGGGTTGGCCTAGGACATTGAGAATGTGCACAGTAACAGATGTTGCTATAGACCAGAAAATGTATAGTCAGCAAGAAATTAATGTTTGGCATGTTACTCCTGGTAAGAATTTTCAAGTTTACTGATGTAGTCATATCACAACATATACCAAGAGTAAAAGTAAATCACTTATCCCTTTCCTCTTTATCTTCCTTTACCATTTTCTAATTCATTTTCATTGAACCCCTTCTTTCTCAGACCTCAATATTATGAATTTAGTCATGAGAGTTAATTTAATTAGAGTCATTTTAGAATTTTCTGTCATAGTCCAGTAAGGCTCTATAGACAGCAACAAGAACGTCAAATGATTAGGTCTCACCCGCCAAAACAAAATGATGAAGTGTCATGCTAACAAGGATTTCTCAGCTCCAAAATTCATCTAGTATTGATGATTTATTTGTTTCTCTATGGTGAAAATCAAATAGACAGATTAGATTCCAATCATCATGTCTTGGTGCATCTGATGCATATCACGCCAACACATTGATGATATCAATTTGTTACAGTATTCTATCTTTTTTTTTTTTTTTTGACTGGGGTGGTGTGGGTGGTATGGGGAGAGTTGAAATACAACATAGAAAGTAGAGTGGTCTGTCCAATTGACTAGAAGGCAAAAGTGGAACCTACACAAGGTCACACCAAACAGTTAGTATCCAAAATGCCAGAGTGTGAGATATGTCTGGAATTGTCCGCATTATAATGGGCAATGAATAAATCGTGATATGAAAGTATGATCTAACCAATGGAGGAGGGAGGGGGGGCACGTAATTTTTTTTTAAAAAATTATACTAAGAATTTTTTTAAAAGAATTAATTTAGTTAGGATAAATGATTTTTTGGGGTTTTTTTATCCGGCCCACCCCATTTTTGTGTATCGGCCCACCCCTATATTTTTCCTGGCTCCGCCATTGGATCTAACTAACTGAATTAGAAAGAAATATGAATTCACGGATTAGAACAGTACCTGCCAGAGGATTGACCCCAGCCTGTTTGTATAAACGAGAAGTTTCAAGTTGAATTCTTTCCTGAAAGATTCAATATACAAATTTTAGTTCACCGGAGCAAGGTGGGAAAAGGCAAAATAACGTCTATACTAAATAGTTCATCTCACTATATCACTCCCTCAAAGTAAGCAACAGAGTCCAGATCAAGATTAAGGACAAGGCTTACAGCTCTAACCCACATTATCCCCCAACCACCCCTGAACACTTATGTGCCAATCGTTTGATAAGTTAGTAAACCATCTACAACTATATTATAAACTTTATGCTTGGTGCGGGCCTCTCAACACATAAGACCAATTATCTTTTTTTTCCACAAATCTGCATGTTCCTCACTGAAACTAATTCAACCACCATGAGAAAATGAACAGAACGGCATGGACCTAAAACTTGAATATACTCACTTTGTAAGAAGAAACTAGTAAATCCATCTTTAGCACTTTTTATCATATTTTTATTGGATTTTACTGTCTATTCAAGCCCTATTGATCAAGTTAACAATTTTCAGTAGAATTTGAAAGTCTGGCCTCAAGATACAGGATCTTTTGTATTTGCATTGATCAATGGCCAAGGATTGAACATATCACTTTGGAGCAAAGGCAAATCTAAAAGGCTGAAATCACGTAGAACATAGATTCAAATTGAAATTTTGCAACGTTCAAGTGAACTTCAATAAATCCACTGATGCCAATATGTCTTTCCAAAAGCAAGAGCCGCAAAAAACATTCCTTATTAAAACAATAGAGCTAATATAGACTTCGCGATAGTTTCCAATGTGAAGGATAACTGTAGGATCAAACAACGCCTTCATCCTATTTTGTTAGACTGTTATATGTCTCCCTAGGCCATCACAATAATCATGATCATCTTCAAAATCAAATGATGGAATTGTGTTTAATTATGTTATTTCAGTTCATTGAAGCTCGTAGAACACTACTCAAGCACCAAATACAAAAACGTCAAAGACAATAAATCAACAATTGTTTGGAAAGACATTGGCAAATATGCTTACCTGATTTCCTGCATATCTTTGTTGGATTGCTTTGATCTTTGGCTGAAGATTCTGCATTGCTAGCGTTGATTCAACCTTACATAAAAAGAAATGCACATTAATCTACAGAGATAATCTAGTTATTAAGAGATATTTACCAGAAGAAAATAATAATACAAAGGCGGAAATGCAAGTTCTGATGAGTCATACATGAAAATAAAGTAATCAACCACCGGGGAAAAAAAAAGAAGAAAATGAATTAGGCCAGAGCAAACTGAGTGGCAAGAAGAGACATGTTTATAGTACCAACAAGAGCATACCTGTTGCTTGGTCAAAGGGAATGTGGCAACTTTAACAAGAACTGTTAGCAGTATTATGGCAAATCCATAAGCATATGGGACATGAACAGTTGCAAGTCCGTCCTTAAGCACCTGATACAAGTAAAGTCGGGTGTTCATCAAACTTGCTAATGCGCTGACACGAATATTTGATTTAAGGCCTTTGAACTGCCAGAGACAGTTTCTGATATTTAATTATCGAACATTATTATAAGCCAGCCCAAAATTGCTTCAGGATCACCCATGCATTGTGATCTTATCGGCGTGTTTGACATTTGCTCACTTTCCGTAAGCTCATAAAATATCCTCTATAGATCTAATAAATCATCACCTTTATGAATGATATGATGTTGAGTCATAAATAATTAAAAAAACATGGTGCTACAAGTATGATCTCAAGAATACATACAAAAGTTAAAAACCAGCACAGTGGAAAAATATATCATTAGTGTCTCACGAGGACAACTAAGAGCAGATTATGATTTAAACAATTATTTTTCTCAATCTTCAGATTACCAGAACACTAATCTCTCTCTTGGAAAGTACAAACATGTTAGGAAAATGGCTTAGACATTTCAAAGTACCCTGAAATTGCCAAGTTAGGTGTGCTTTCCTTTTCTGTCAAGTTTTATGTCAAGTTCAAAAAATGTGACATGGATGTACTGATGGCTTGTGGAACTCTAGTCGAGCCATGACCTCTTGATAATTGAGCAAGCCCAGACTACACTAATAACTAATTGTGCTCTTTACACAGATACTACGAGGCTTTTGTTTATTATGACCTTCTTTCAATTAAGTGTCTTGGTCTCGCTTTTGTATTAATTGGTCCCATGTCTTTTATCTTGTCCCATTATAAAACAATTGTTGAAGTCTACTAATTATTGGCGGAGCGAGCAACCACGTAAAGTCACCACAAAGTTTCCTGAAAGAAAATAACTAATTGATGAACATGCACTTATCCCCCTGGTAGGAAAAACCTACTAAATTTTCTCAATATCAGTTTTATTTCCATAGGTCCATAATGCATTTTCTTTCCTTTTCTTTTTCTGGCAGCATAACTAGCATTCCTTCAATTACTAATCTATATCATGTTGTTATAGACTTTACTATCAGCTTCAAGGAAATTAAGCCACTTGATTATGTTCAGGAAGAAATTTTGTTCCTGCAAGGACAAAATCTTGAATGCTTGGATTGTGCAATTTATTTTGTGATGTGATCTTATTTTGTGCAAAAGCAGTTCTAAAAAATCGGCCTCTGAAGTATTCAGAATTTTCTATTATAAAGCAAATCAGACCTCTAGGAATTGAACTTCCACGTCCAGCACAAACACAACCAGACACACCAAATTAACTCAAGACACATAAACATCAAACCTACCACAAAACCTCTAGCCAACCCAACTCCACATCACAAACCAAAAATCAAAACTCCAAAAAAAAAAAAAATCACCATTTACCTTCAATACAACTTCCATAGCGTCCGAAATAAACCCAAACCATCCTCCGCTTTTCTGAACAACACCAGCAGTAGAGTCAGACGCCGCTGCGCCACCATCCGCAGCCACGGCAGCATCGGCAAGCGTGTAGAGCAAGCTCTCAGCTCTTTCATAAACCGCGTTGAAATCAATCGAATTGTCTATAGGCGGGAGGTTGTGGAGGCTGAATTTCACTTTGGTGCTGATGCGCCTGCTCTGAGGTAAAACGCCATGGCGGGAGAGAGAAGGAAGAGGAGTTCCCAAGAAAGAAGGGGAGGAAATCAGAGACCTCGCCATGGGAATTTCTCACAATTTCCTCCAAAAAAGAGTGTTTCTTTCTTGTGGAGAAGGTGAAGAGAATGAAAATGAGAGCTTAGGCCACCATGAGTGGATATTTGGGGGAAATAATTGTGGAGGATTGGATGTGTACGCGGAATAATATTTTTTGAAGTATTATCCGTTTTCTCTTATTTGGGATTCGTTGGTGTTCGATTCCGGATACGGGTAGGGGCTTTTTTGTCTATTCATCATAATAACAAATTTCGGATTCTAATAATTCGACAGCCCTTAAAATTCGTATATTGGGTATTATTCGTGATAATTCGAAAAATCTCAGTTATAAGACAAAATCCATCCTGTATAAAACGTGATTAATTCGGAAATATAGCGATATAAATATTTAATAATTCTATAGAAAATTATACATTTTTAGTGGGGAGGTTCTCAATGAATTGTTTGTGCAAGTTCGATTATTTAATATAAGTGTATTTAAAATTGGAAAATAAATTAAAATAGTATACTTTTGTTAAAATGGGGAAAAAATGGCTTTATTAACGAAAAAGTTCGGAGATTTTGTCACATTATTGTTTTTAAAAGATATATACGAAATTTTAACGTCGTATGAAAATATTGTGTTTTATTCGAGTATTTTTCAAAAAATTCGGAGAATTTTGTTACTATGCTCTTCATTAATGTAAACGAATATCGAATCAAGCCAAGTTGAATATAGTATTGTTCAAGTTTGACTTCAGAGAAACTTTATAACTCGTGTTTGAGTTCGGTTGCTTATTCATCAAATCGAGTTTGGACAAAATTTACTCGAGTCGAACACGAATGAAGCTCGAGTAGTTTTATTTTTATACACGTATTTTATATTCTTTTTACCAATCAAGTCAAATTCGAGTCATGTTTCAAATCATATTGGAAAAAATATATGTTCAAGTTTGATTTATTATGATAATAAATTAAGTTAAAACAATTTTCTAACAATCAATCTGGCATCGAGTATCGAGTAAAATAATTTATAGTTATCCCTAATTTAAATTTACTCTCCACTCTTTTATGAACTCATTTCATTTCATTTTCATATATCCAAACTTGAATGCACAAACTTTTTTAGAGAATATTCAACATATTTATGTAAATATGGGTGTATGCATAATCACATTCACATGATAGTTGGCAAAAGTAGTGGTTACAAGTTGTTGGCGTGGTCACAATATTTTAGGTGAGGAGGATTTTGAGGAAATTAATTTCATTATAAAACTTCATTTTAGCGTGCTAAAAAATTAAAATAAAAAACATAAGCTATTGTGTGATATTAATACTAAAAATGGATCAATCCCTATCAACTTCACAAATTATTACAAATTTTTTAAAATAATACCATAAGACACACAAACAAATATATTTTATTTTTATCATGTACTTTCATGTTTAAGATTCAAAATTACTCCACCAAACATATTTTTAGTTTCAAACTTAAATATATTTCATTTTCATTGATCATTCTCCCAATCCACTCCTCCCAACTAATCAAAAAAGAATACAAAAATATACACAACTGTCCATATGAAAGTAAATTCACCACTGCATTAGGTGTTTGGCATGCATTTAACAGTTAAATTCCAACAGTAACTACTATAGACTGTATATCAGTACAATTTGGCTTAATCATAGTTCCAAAATATATGTTTGCATAAGAATCAATCTTGGCTATGATAAAGCATCCAACCTAACGAAAAATAGACAATATGCATGAACACAACGATGTCCCTCGACGTATTTACTGGGCAGACGGACCGGGGAAAAAAACTTCTATCAAAGTTTGAAACAAATGTCCAAATGACAACTTTGAGTTTATTATTACAGGACATATTGTACATAATACAACACCTCTTTGAACCGAATGAATAGACAGAGATAAAATACAACATGGTTAAACAATCCATCCGCGTAAAACTTACTAAACCAAAAATTTAAGATTCTTTAGGTTTTCTAACATTTTCCCAACTAGAAAAAACCAATCTTAACAGAGAATAAAACACAGTTTGTATACAAGTGATTAAAAAGTTCCAACAAGATGAGGGCCAGTACCATGGATAGAGCAATCGGAAGAACAGACTTATAAGATGCCGAGGGTACTGCCCAACCTGTAGAAAAACAGCTATATTATATAAAAGAGAACTAGATAATTCGTAAGTTTGCTCTTTTTAGAGCTGTAAGTGATATGAAGAGGAAAAAAAACAGAGAATGACAAAACTTCTAAAGATCACCAATCATTGATTAGACTTTATTTGAATGGAAGGATTTGAAGCTAAGGATTTTCAATCCATAAGGGATAATTACAAAAAGTACCCCTAAGATTTAGTCTAATTACAAAAAAACTCCAGTTATCTTTTGAAATTACAAATATCCCTTAAGGTGTAACAAACACCCCTTAAGGTTTGTATTTATCTATCAAATATCCCCCTCCTAAAGGTGTAATTTGTAAAATAGAAACAAATGTCAAGGGGGTATTTGTAATTTAGAAAGATAATTGTTTTTTTTGTAATTAAGCTAAACCTCAGGGGTAGTTTTTGTAATTATCCCAATCCATAATAACAAATCCATCGAACTTATTTGCATGCAATGGGTTTCAAATCTTTAAGCTCCCATTTTGAGCTATTTTTTGAGCCATTGTGGTAGATTTCAAATCACCCTTATATGGAGTCATTTTAAATCCTTCCTCCAAATGCTCCTCTCAAATCTAGATCCTTCCATCCAAATGCAATCTTAGGGAACCCACCATTCCACAAATAACAAATTTCTAGAGAAAAATCAGAATTTTCCTATTTCAAGGAGCTGCATAATGGGAGAAACACAAATGGGGTATAGTAGCAGATATGTATCATTAACTCGCAGAAGTTCAAATCACTCACAGGAAAAAGAAAGTCCAAAGCGTCCCATGCTGCATGACGAACAGCTCTCGTGGGGTACATTGGACCACCAGGAGATGTGAAGCTATACAGACTCGTCTTCAGTCTTGTACTAGTTGTCATTCTAAGTTCAAGGCCTGTCAAAATTATAAATAATGTAACCATTAGCAGACGTGATATTGTTACATCTAAAGGATCTTAAAAAACAAAGAAAAAAATCTTCAATGCAAATAGACATCAACTGTTATAAAGATGAGCAGTATGTACCTCGGAGAACTTTTATCTGAGAAAGGTAATGAACAAGTACTGGCTCCACCTTCAATTTTTGAAGCTAACAAGAGAAATATCAATTTAGCATAAAAGGAAAACATATGCAAGTTGGTATCATGATCAAGATAACTAAACAATCAACCAAGGACCTCTCTTATTCTAATCTAATATGGCATGCTTGTCAACAAAACTTCAAAGGAGGATATATTTTGTTACCTGATCAGCTAGTTCCATTACGAATATGTCTGAGGCCCCACCAGTCAAGAAAGAATTTGGAAAATCAGGAAACTGCTTCAAAAGCTTTCAAGCTTGTCAACTGTAAAGAATACAAAAGCCTTGTTCAAATGATGAGGAACGTAGAACATACAACTGGACCACTCAGGTGAACAGGCATCTCTTACAAGATTTACCAAACCTGAGTTATAGAAAAGGATGAATCTTGAGAGGAGAAGAAACAGGTCTCGCTGCGCCTAATAAACAATCAGAACATCAAAAGTTAATGCTAAATACAATTTAAAGAATGTAAACAAACTTAGAGTTAAAGAAAATAAAGCATCTGATGATGATCAACGAGATAAATGCTATACCTGTAAGGGAATCTTCCTTAATCTCTCAGAATATAGAGCAACTTCCTCTAGGAGATACTACAACCATTGAAAAGGGTAAACCGCTAAAGTTTATATCTAACATAGAATTGAAGACGTAAAAATAACGAAAATATTATCTAGTAGAAAAAATCTCACCCGAAACAGACTCTGAAACGCCTTGCATTTGTTTGGATATCAATCCTGGATTTTTACATATACTTAATAAGACAACTTCCTCAATCCGATTTCTAAGGGTCCAAAAAATTGGAAAAATTAAAAAGGAAAAAGACTTCTATAGACTATTTTGGGTTGGGTAGAGGGGAGAGAGAGAGAGAGAGAGAGAGAGAGAGAGAGAGAGAGAGAGAGAGAGAGAGAGATGTGACATTCTTTAGCAGAATAAGTTCAATGGAGTACAGGTTCATCAACCAAAAGTCTTACTATTCATTTATTTGTCTGTTTCTTCTTTTCTTGTAGTTTTTGGGCGTTTGGATAGAATGGGCAATTGTCGTTAATTCTCTATCCTACTGTCATCAGACTCACACATCAAGCTACTCATCCAGATACATCAGAAAATTATCACCTTTCCCATGGGAAAAACTTATTTGACCTTTCAATTACAGTCATTTCCTAATAGAGCACAACAGGAGTAGATATAGGACCATTTTCAGTCTGCCTTCACCTGCACGAACACCCCTTTGTCTCTCTTTATAAATCAACAATCGTGCTTTACAAGAAAAAGAAAATGTTATTTCTCTAATTTGCCGCTCTACCTCATAAAACAGTCTTATTAGTCTATTATTGGCTTTTGAACCATTTTCAATCAAAATTATCATCCATGTCCCATGCTTGCTGAATTTCTTTTCTTATATATGTAGCATTGTTCTGGCAACTTAACTGATTACTAAGAGTTCATTTCAGCCTCTCTGCTCTCCAAATCAAGAAAATCCAACTCCTTATTCTTGTCGTTTTTGGTTGCAAACCACCTGTGCCTTGGGTGGAGAGGTGGGGTTGCAATATACCACAACGGCTTTATCAAATAAACCTAATCAAATTCAAGTAATGTCACTTCAGAACAACTTATAAACTAGGAGTATTACTATTCTCTTACAGGACAATTTATAAATATGAAAACTAGCAAACACCACTGATACACTCCGGTTAAGCCTAACATATGGTCTTGAAGCTCATATTCAAGAAAAATCTTGATTAAATGACGCACCTGGTCAGCAAAATAATCCACAGCCAGCTCATAAGAGAAACCAACTTATAAACCAGTCTTATTAGCCTGGTATTGGCTTTTCTCTCAATTATTTTAACAGTATCATCAGGTTATATAATTGGTTTCTTACTGCATTTCCATATGTACTGCAGTATTGGTCTTTTCACACCTAAGCAGTTGCATATCAATGTTAGTTGGGGATTCATAGAACCAGCGGAGTAGATGCTTTAGGGAACATCTCACCACCTACTTTCTTTGGTTGCGAGTACATCAAAAGAGGTTGATGCCAAATACCAGTTTGCAAATAAATTTGGGATGGCAATGGGTCTAGTGAGACTGGGACCCGCCACATCTGGGGCAGGTTTGGGACAAATAAATGGGTCTGTGGCGGGTACCAAGTATGAAGTTTTAGGCATAGATGGGTTTGGCTCAGTTAAGTGGTTTAGTAGGATCAGGGTATATGGTGTTCTAGAGCTCTTGGTTTATATATTTCGTTGGTGTTCATTTCATTCATATAAATATAATATCTACAAGTTAAATAAATATCACATTTGACATAATTTATTTAACAATATTACGTGTAAAAATCATACAAACTTGGCTGAATATACGAGCCTGGCAGGTCTAACAAGTTTAGCGGGTCTTACCCGCTAGCCACGAATATGGGTTGGGATGGGTCTGGGTCAAAGGTGAGGCGGGTCGAGGTGGGCGTGGCCAAATTGCGTTTCTTAACGGGTTGGGTCTCAGGTCCGGCCCATTGGGCATTGACATCACTAAAATAAATAGCAACTTTTTCTTTAAAAAATCATATCGACCACTGAATATTCACTTGGCTGCTACTGCTACTACAATCTTATAGCTTGCAATTGATTACTTGAAATAGAAAGATAAATGTCCAATAATAATAACTGACCATTTTGGCACACTCGATGCTTGTTCATAGTTGATTAAAATACAAAAAAGTTCATTCATTTAGCTAACAAGAAAATTCTCATACACTTATGTGCTTTGTTTACTTGAATTTGTAATAGCAGGTAAAAGAGAACATACTTAGGAATGTGATAAGAACACATGATCAGACACTAAAAAAACGGAAGGAAAAAAATGGAAATTGGAGAGAAAATGTGAGCATAATTGGCTAAAGAAGAAGGATAACCAAAGTTTGATCCATACCCATTATACGTAGAAAAGATAATAAGAAAATAGAATAAGCAAGACCTTCTTGCTCTTCCATCTTGTGTAGTAGTTTGTCTTTTCTTTTTTCCTTTCCAAAGTAATAAACTGATAAGGCAAGCATATATGCAGAGAGAATTTACGAGTGTGGCAGTAGTAGAGAGAGATAAGCGTGCAGAGGAGGGGTAGGGAGTTGGAGAGGCTGGTTTCTCAAAACAGAAGCAAATCTGGAATATATCTTTCACCTCTTACTGGGAAAACCACTCGTGTTTTCTGGAAAAGTTGGGGAAAAATCATTCTCGAACAGTAAGGAAAATTTCGTTCAAACTAGGCTAGCTAAACCAGACCCATCTTTTCCCCACCATATCATGATTGCTGAATAAAAAAGGCCTAAGAGAAAAGATTTCGCCAGACTTCAAGCCATGGCAGTAGTTGTAGGTTAGACATGGCGCAAAATTGAGGGGCTCAAAGAAAAAAGACCGCAGCTTCGCATAACCTGGCACCATTTAAAAATGGGGGACTTTTTTCTCCTTTGTCTTCTTTTTCTTATGTTATTACGATAAGCTATAGGGGAGAATAATTGGTTTCTGCTCATGCTAGTACACTGCAGAAAGCACCATTAAGAGTTTTCGAGAAAGACATGTCATGTCATTCACCCAGGTGGGAAAAATGTGGAACAAAGGTTATTTAACTGCAGCATACTAGCTTTCTGTGACTGGAAAAGTTTATGAACCAGATTGACAAAATAGTACTATAGATGGTTCAACCCCCATAAGACACTTGATGTATGTAATCTCAAATCTCAGTTCAAGTAAAATGTAAAAGCTTTTTACCAGAAGACTTCTGTAGCACCTTCGACAAGTGCAGAAGAGTAACGGAGTAGGACCTCAGGGAGTAACGGAGTAGGACCTCAGGGTCATCAAGCTGAACCTCGAAAAGCTGCAACATGGAAGTGTATGTTAAGAGATTGGTGAGAGGTGATGAAAATGCTCAACTGACAAACAAAACAAGAATGATAATAAAGTGGTGCAAATACTACAAATTTGGCAAGTGAAGCTGGCAATGGCATAGCACAGAGAGAAACTGACAGGAGAATAAAGAGGCAATCTTAAAAGAGCTATGCCACTATCAATACAGATAAACAACAGAAATGAAAGAGACCTCCATATTAATATTAAGACATACCCACTTGTGGAACAATAGAGAAAATATATTAGATGCAAATGACTGGCTCCAAAGTTGTACAATCAGATCAAGGATTGATTTTCCATTCTGAGGCATGCTAACAAAATGATCGGCAAGCACGTCGTAAAAACATATAGGCCCCCCATATCCATCATCTGGCGCAGAAATTGCACCTTCCTCACCAAAAATAATATCTGTTTCAAGAAAGAGAAGAGAAGTAGCATTACATGACAGAACCATACACCACCAAAAGTATTATTAGGCAAAATCCAGATCCTCTCTTGAACCAAAAGATTATGCAAAAAGGTATGGTAACAAGCATAAGCCACAGGATAGGCTGAAAAAGGTTACTCCTAATGTTGCGCACATGTATAGCTTCTGTAGCACTACATATGATGTATTGCCTTCACGCATAATCAAAGGTGTTATGCTGGTAGTGTTTTCAGTTCATTTATTTCATCTTTTTTCACTTCTTAGCTGACCACTGACAACTGTAGTAACAGTTTGTGATGCGGTTAAAATCGAGATAAAGAAAACTGACATAGATGAGTCTGAATTTTTTTTTCCATCCAGTCGGCAATATCTCTGTACCGTAGGTTCCATTTCCTTCACAAATAGAAAGTCCTACAATAGAAGGAACTGCATTTGGAAAGGGATTGACCCCCTTGAACTGAAGAATGTGCCCAGGTAGTTTACCCCAAGCACATGAGAAAGAGTTGATAACCACTTTCCACCCACTCAATTGCATCAGTCGTGCAACACAAGAATGGATCAAGATTTCATCATATCTCAAGAACTGCAGGTTCAACTATTGGGAAACTTTCGTTTTTATATAATTATGATTTTTTTTACTCGCTAAAGTTTGGGCCAAAAGTGATTCTTTAAGGAAGGAAGTTCCATAAAGTTCACCTTGGTTTCAAATATAAGTGAACTAGGCCATAGTCAACATAAGAGCAGAGGCAGGAAGGAGCACATGATACCTTAACAATAACTTCAGTTTCAAACCAGTTTCATGGGGATTGAAAATATATGCCAGAATGGTTTAGTCAAACCCTAGATAGTGATGACTAATACTATGATGCTGAGGATAGTCTCAAGGTAAGACATGAAGAAGTGCATTGTTGCTAAAATAAGTGAACCTATCACAGCTCCAATCTTCTATGCCTTACCAATGTCATGTCAATGTTTATAGATACCTAAATGATTTCATCATTTAGCATTAGTCTGCTGAACAACTATGACGCCCGTGTCTGGGGACAGGTATAAGGAGAAACGCCTTATTTTTTTCTCCTGAGTCACAAAAAATGTTCATCATGCTCCAAGTATTATGGTCTTAATTCATCCATTAGACTAGGTTTCTCCGATTAGTAGTCAAACTTGAGGACATAGTAGAAAGGAGCCCGCAAAATGAATCTTGCACCAGTCTCATCAAAAGAAAGAGTACAGCTTTCTATATGTGAAGCCTTGTTACAGAAAATTATGAGTGATCGTATATCATATTGATTTAACTATAACTCCATAACCATATTATGGAAAAAGTCATGAAGGAAATTGTATTACTTTTAGGGCTGTAAACGATCCGAGCCGAGCCTATCTTTAACTTGTTTGCCATATGTTCGTTTAATTTTATACATGTTCAAGCTTGGCTTGAGCTTGATTCACATTTTAAAAAACTTGTTCGTGTTCGGCTTGATAAATTTTTTTAATGCTTGAATGTGTTTGTGAACATGTTCGTTTGGAGTTTATGTTCATTATGTTCGCGAACAATTAATAATTTTGTTCGCGAACAATAAATAAACAAAAATAATTACTTTTTTCGTGAATAGTAAACAAACAAACATTTATTCAAACCTATAAATGAGAATACACATAAATTATTGTCGAAAAATAAACACATAAACTGACCAAACAAGTGATTTTGGCATACCAAACTAGATTAGAAACAATTGAAAAAATATTCAAAAATCAAATACAGCTAAATAGTCTTTTTTCTTTTTGTGTCCAACTTCAATCAAATTTAGATCGCCTCCAACCCTTTAGCTCCAATTATACCGCCAACTATAGGGTCTTCAAATCTTTTTAATTTTAGTCAAACAAAATCTTTTTAATTCTATTTTTTTCGTATAATCGAGCTATTAGCCAAGTCCTTAACTAGATGTTCACGAACAAGTCTTAAACCAATATTATACGAGCTTGTTCATGTACATTTATAAACGAACACTAAACAAGCTTGTTCACAAGCTTTTAGTAAACGAGTATATAATTATTCAAGCTCTGTTCGTTTATTAAACGAGCCTAAAATGTGTTCGTTTATGCTCGTTTAACTAAATAAACGAACATAAACAAACGCGTTATCCGAGCATATTCACGAGTTGTTTGCGAACGCTCTGTTCACTTACAGCCCTAATTACTTATAAAGCCTCTTGCTACTATTGTTTCTCCTATGAGTTAATCTTCTCTACGTGTGGGTTTACATGATGCAGACAATATGCCAAAATCCTGCCTAAAACTAGCAACAGGCGATTTCACTCTAGCTTGTCAACCTACTGTAATTAGCTTTGACAACAATCTCACTAATTAGAATCAAATATGGTTCTTGTATAATTCAGACAAACTCTCATGTAATCAATTGGATAGCATTTGACAAACAAGGAATGAGCAGTTTGTTTTTAGTTAATTAAATGTCTGGTTGCAAAACTGACTCCTCAATATACATGCAGTGAGAACTATCAATTTCATTACCTTTCCTTGTGCCCTTCAACATTTTACGCTTCACTGAGGGTTACTTTATAATCTTGGTTTTCCTCACAAATATACTCAACAAATGATAACAGATATTAATATTCACTAAAAGGTCAACAGTCAACAAGACAAGCTGAAACAATAATAGGATGTACATACCAGCTTAGAGCTCACAAAACCAAATGACTAATAATTAAGTTATATTAACAGGGTCATAATTCTGTTGCAGAACCTTGAAAGCAATAACCTCAAAACTAAAATTTTTATGGGCCCAATTGTTCTAGCCAAACATTTCCAAAAAAAATTACCAAGATACTTGTATCAGTCTGAACTAGTTACTGGTTTCTTTTCCTTAAGTCTACATTTTGGCGCCAACTCAAATGTAACTAACATTAAATCTCTATGTGAACAGATGACTGACCAAATGTCCCGAAATAAAGCTGACCTAAGCTATTGACCAATAAAGTTGATTAAGTTGATAAAAGGCAACTGCAAATACCTAAATGCATGTAGAATTAAATATATGCATAAGGAATTAAACACACTTGCTTATCATACAGCAGACAAATAGAAAATCCACAAGGTGATCTATCAAATTCAATTTGATATTCATGAATTATTATCAGATAATTCTTAAATTCTTTTATAAATTTTCAAGAAAGTGAACACACCAAATTAATATAAGTACAAAACGTAGTATATGCAGCAGTCAATCTAATTCCAGAAGTGCCTATTTCTTCCGTCAGTCGAAAACTGAACAATGAGTTATTAGTTACTAGGAATGATTTCCTATTCAATTCTTTCCTCCTTAGTTTCGCATCGGAAGGCAATATCTATACATTTATTATTAAATGCTGCAGAAAAAAGGGGGGGAATATCCCCACATAAACCAAAAGAAATCCTGGTATTTCACCTTTCGCACGATCATCTACTTCCAAAGCTACGTCCGCAAACAACTCTTGCAACAAATTTCGCCTCTGCGATGCCGAAGCTAACGCCTATAGAAAAAAAAAAAAAAAACAGCCAAATAAAATAAATAACTCAAAAACACCGCCAATAAAAACAACAAACATTAAGTAAATATAGAAGAAGAGAAAAACATCCATCCAAAAACACACACAAATCACACATACTCATACAAGGTAAGATAGTACATACACGTTGAAGCTTCTTCTCAATCTCGACAGCAAGCGCGTTGAGATAAGCCGGACCGCGAGCCGTTGACGCCGGTGGCATTCTGATCTCTAATCAAATGTGGATCATTTGAAACGGAAAAACCTCTTTCTGCTACCTGCAAAGGCTAATGTGTGTATATATATATATATATACAGGCACCGTCAATTTCTTTGAGGACGGGATTTTTACAGCGGGGAAGATTATCCAAACGCGGTGTGAAATGTAGGTCGGTTGCTACAGAGAGAGATGAAATCATTTTTCCCATTTTATTTGTAATTAAATTTTGATGGATTGGTGAGTCAGCAAATGTAGATTGCTTTCCGGGTGGGGAAGAGCAATTATTTATTGGATTAGGTGGCGTGGGGGCAAGCTAAATAATCTTTGCTTCAACAGTGTAAATCTCTGAACCCCGACACGAATCCGACTTCAAGTTAATGAGAGAAACACGAATTCAATCCGAACATGACTAACACAAGCTAGATACGAAGTTACCGATTTGTCTGAAACGTAGTTATTTTATTTTTTACTTAATTTTTGATATATTTTTCGAATAACTCAAGTTCAATCTGAAACCAAATACAAACTAGATTCAATGATCCAAATGTTGGGAAAAACAATTGGTGTATATCGAATTACCGAAAAAAACTTGATTGAAGCGAGTATCGGTAAAAATCGAGACGTCGAGGCAAGAGTTGGACTCTTTCTCTTTAAGACGAGATTGCCCCGCTCACGCGGTCTTTACTTTAATCTGAATCGTCTCCCAAGATATCTGACGACGAACAACTTGCGATAGTTGCACTACAAATCGCAAAATGCATACTAACACTAAGATGTTTTTAAACTCTCTTGACAAAGTTATGCGAAAAGATGAAGCGAAATTTGAATTTGATGTAATGAAATGAATCCTGGGGCTTTGTTTATATAGAGCTCCCAGTGCCTCCTCGGATCCAGGTGCAACCCCAGTCCGGATCGATCTTGACCGTCGATCGCGCCCTGTGGTTAACGGTTGCGATCTAATGCAAAGTGCGCCTCAGCGCCAATGCGACTATGTGCGGCGTCGCGGCCCGGCCCCGCTCAGACGGTGCGGAGACGGACGGTGCTCTGCTGCTGACCGTCCTCTTGCGCACAGCTAGCCAAAGGCTAGTCAAAATTGACTTGGTCCACTAGGGTGTCCATAAGGAGTTCCACATGATTACTCCTTATTAGTGGTGAAGCTCTTTATTAACTAGCAAACATTTAATATGTTTCCTATGTGGGATATGGCTTTCCATATTCCCACCCTTTTATATTCCA
Source organism: Rehmannia glutinosa (assembly GCA_016081115.2). NCBI lineage: Eukaryota > Viridiplantae > Streptophyta > Magnoliopsida > Lamiales > Orobanchaceae > Rehmannia > Rehmannia glutinosa. The sequence continues at coordinate 1,611,499 of CM071924.1, forward strand.
TATATAAAAGTATTTTAAATGACCAACTTTATGCATTTATTTCTCATTCACCCGATATTGGTTTTGAGAAATTTAAAATGCTAAACTCATCTACCACATGCGTAGATGACGTTTATCTCATTTATTTCATACTTTGAATAAATGACCCCACTTAAATAATTGGTCAAAATCGGGTCAAAACCCAATTTAATAAAACCAATTCCAACACCAAATTGACATCCCTATTTGTATTGAAATTTAAATTACACAAAGAATACTCTTTTGTCAAGTAAAATTGATTTTGTTGAGTCGACCGACGGGACACATTTAGATTGAATTTTAAAGAGATATTCAAACCAGATTTTGTGAATTTTGTTTTTTAGGTTTGAGTGATGGAATATGTTTTGTAGTTGTTTAATATAGTCAAACAGTTTACTATAGACATAGTTGTATTATTTTTTAATTTAGGGTTAATTATACTAAACCTCCTAAACTATATGGGTTTTTTCACGTTTGCCCCTTAACATTTTTGTGACATTTTCCCCCCTGACTTAACACTTTTTTTGTGTAAATTACTACCTCGAATAGGGGTATAGTGTGATTAAAACACTAAGTCCAGGGTGTAAAGTATTAGGGAAAAAAAAAGTTAAAGGAGTCAGAGCGTGAAATCTTTGGAAACTATTTTTTGAAATCATTTTGGATAATTTCAAATTCATCTTAGATGGGGTCATTTGAAATCATCTACCTAAATCCAAATATTTTCATCAAAATGCAACTAAAAAACATATTCAATCAAAATGCAATTGCTCAGGAAAAATTATTTTGGTTTATGTAGAGATAATTTTCAGTTTGGTTCTAGCCATGATAAAAAAAAAAAATAATTTTTATTTATGTAGAGATCATTTTTTGCCTCAAAATGGAATTGCTTATGAAAATTTTCAGAAGATATGTTATTTACTCACTTTTATTTTTGAGGTAATTTAAGTATGCCCTCAAACTATGCGAGTTTTTCTACTCTACCTACTTAACTTTGAATTGTTCTATATTTTACCCTTTGAACTTTGCAAATTGTTGCACTTAGTCTATAATTTCCAAATTTGCCCCTTAACCTTTGTGGTTATTTTTGTTTTGTGATATCTGAATACAGTATCATGGTCTAAGTTTATTAATAAAACTTAAAATGTTATTTAATAATATTCGTATATTGACTAAAGACGAGGAGATTTTGAGATAAAACTGATCCGAATAATTTGTTCGAGATGTGATAGATACAAACAACTCATTGAAATTGAGGGTTAAATTTGAAAAGTATAGGCCAAGTGCAACAATTTGCAAAGTTGAGGGGGTAAAGTAGAACAATTTGAAGTTAAGTAGGCAAAACAAAAAAACTTGCATAGTTTGGGGGCAGATAAAAATCACATCTTCATTTGTTTCTCACTAATTACATATACTCAATTTCCCAACAAAAAATAATAATAAAATCAAATCAACTATCATTGTCACACATTTTATCACAAATTTCACTATCCAATAAATCACATATTTCCAATTACCAGTTATATTCATTCATTATTTTACTACTTTTATATCAAACTAATTTTTATCATTTTTATTCCATATTCAACAACAATTTTATAATTCATTCTTCTTCATTTAAATTTTTTCTTATTACTGTTCTCTGGCAGAAAAATAAAATTCAAAATGAAAGAACATCCAATCGCTTATTATTATTATTATTATTATTATTATTATTATTATTATTATTATTATTATTATTATTACTACACATAACATTCAATGCATGAAAAGGAATAGTGGTCTAGTGATTAACTAGAGGTATGGGGTTCGATTCCATCACCCTCCCCTCCCAAATATGTACGAAAAATTTCAATGCATTAAAATATAGCTAGGAGAGATAAATTTCTAGAAATGTACCACAATTGCCACTAATAACATTAATTCTTAGTTTCTTATTTCCTTATTTATTTGGAAAGTTTGGAAAATTGTCCCTCCATCATATTTTTGAAAAATTCCCAAAAGTATTAAAATTTGATTTATGCACCTGCACGGCTGCACCCCCTACTGCCCACCTCACTGCATGCCTTACTGCCCACCTAATTCAATTCGAATAAAAAATTAAATTCGCATTTTTTTTACATATTTCAAGAACAATTACAACTATATACTCATTATATACACTATATCAAACAATGTCAATTTATACTCATTCTCAAAATCCTTAAAGTTTGGCCAATTTATCATTTTCAAATAAAATATAAACTCACATTCAACGAAATATAATGAACACTGTCAAAACTAACTTGACTAGGAGTTTAAAACAGTATAATTTGACATTATTATATATATATATATTATATTATATAATTATAATTGTTCTTGAAATGTATAAAAATTTTGTAAATTTGATTTTATTTTTTCCGAATATATAATTTGGTGGACACTGAGGTGGGCGACAATACCGCAGTAGATAGGGGCATAAATCAAGTTTTACTATTTGGGGGCATTTTTAAAAAATAGCAAGATGGATGGGCAATTTCCCAATTTCTTTTGATCCCCGCACAGATACTGCGGTCTGCGGCACTGTCATCGAACTTCAACTCAACGAGTTCCCCTAAATTCGCTACCAATGGCCGCCTGAAAATCCTGAAAAATGCGGCCGCCCATTCGAAACCCATTTCCCCTATCCAAACTGAGACCCGCAGCCCATCCCCTCCGCCCAAAAGACGATGACGAAAATTTCCTGGTACTGCTCAACGACGTCGTACGGGGCAAGCAGAGCTGGGCAATCGCTCTCGACAACCCCTCCATTTCCAATCGCCTCAACCCGATTCACATAGAGAGTTTCATCCTCCAGAATCTCCATGACTCCAGGTTAGCTCTCCGCTTCTTCAATTTCCTCGGCCTTCACAAGAACTTCCACCACTCCACGACGTCGTTTTGCTTGCTGGTTCACTCCTTAGTCCAGTCGAAGCATTACTGGCCGGCGTCGTCGCTTTTGCAGAGCCTCTTGGAGAGGAAGGAGAACCCAGGTTTTGTTTTTCAGAATTTATTTGATTCTTACAAAAGATTCGACTTCTATTCGTTGTATGGTTTTGATTTACTGGTTCAAAGCTATGTTCAGAGTAGAAGAATTTTGGATTCAATAATGGTTGTGAGGTCGATGAAGGAATGTGGTTTATTTCCGGAGGTTAGAACTATCAGTGCTGTATTACATGGGTTGATCAGAATAAGGAGATTTGATATGGTGCTAGGCTTGTTTGATGAGATGTTTGTGGGTTATGGGTTAAGTCCCGATGTTTATGTGTATACTGCTGTTATTAGGAGCTTGTGTGAACTGAAGGATTATGATCGAGCAAAGGAAATCGTTAGTTGGGTTGAGAACAGTGGAGGGTGCAAATTGAATCTGGTTACATATAATGTGTTGATTCATGGGCTATGTAAGAGTGGGAGAGTTTCGGAGGCCGTCGAGATTAAGAAAACGTTGGGTTTGAAGGACTTGAGAGCCGATGTTGTCACGTATTGTACGTTGGTGTTGGGATTATGTAGAGTGGACGAGTTTGTGTTTGCGCGGGGCTTGGTGGATGAGATGGTGGAGTATGGCATTGTTCCGAGTGAGGAGGCTTTATCGAGTGTTGTCGATGGGATGAGGAGAAATGGGGAAGTTAGTAATGCTTATGATTTGATTGATAAGGTGAGGAAACTTGGGGTGATTCCTAATTTGTATGTTTGTAATGCTATGATTCACTCTTTGTGTAAAGATGAAAAGTTGGAACAAGCGGAGTTGTTATTCGTGAATATGGCAGACAAGGGGTTGTTAATAAATGACGTAAGTTATAACATCATCATCGATTCGTTCTGCAAAAGAGGAAAACTGGGCGAAGCCATCACTGTTTTCAGTAAAATGCACACTTCGGAATAAAACCAACTGTTTACCCGTATAACATGTTAATTAGTGGGCAATGTAAGTTGGGAAAGTTGAGGGCAGCCGAGGAATTGTTTGTTGAGATGAATGAAAAAGGTTTAAGGCCCACTTGTTGTCACGTATCGTCGTTGATTGATGGATATTGTAAGCAAAAAGAAGTAGATAAGGCGTTCGGCTATATCACGAGATGACGGGAAAAGGGATTTCACCGGATGTTCGTACATTCACAGCACTTATTTACGGTCTCTGTAATGCAAATATGATGGTGGAAGCATGTAGTATGTTTAACGAAATGGCGGAAAGAAATGTTGCTCCAAATGAGGTAACGTATAATGTTCTAATAGAAGGATACTGTAAAGTAGGTAACATAGCAAGAGCCTTTGAGTTGTTCGATGAGATGGTAAAGAACGGTCTTTCGCCAGATACGTTTACCTTTAGGCCCTTAATCACGGGGCTTTGTTCTACAGGTAGAGTATCTGAAGCCAAAGAATTCATGGATGACCTTCAGAAGAAACATCATAAGTTGAATGAGTTGTGTTATTCCGCACTTTTGCACGGTTATTGCAAAAACGGGAGATTGCAAGATGCGTTGAGTGCTTCTTATGAGATGGAAAAAGAGGTATTGACATGGATCTTATATGCTATGCTATAATTATCCAAGGAATTCTAGAAAAGAAGGATAAGAAATTATTGTTCAATATTTTGAAGGAAATTCACAACCGGGGATTAAGGCCCGATAATGTCATCTATACTAGTATAATCAACAATTACGGAAAGGATGGAAATCTCAAAATGGCTATGGCTCATTGGGATATTATGGTGGACGAAGGGATTACACCGAATGTCGTGACATATACCACGATGATCAATAGCCTCTTTAAGTCGGGATTCGTCGAAAAGGTGAAGATTCTATGCCAGGAAATGTTGAGTGGCGGCGTAATTCCTAATGAGATCACGTGCGGATGCTTTCTTGATCATCTTACCCGAGAAGGTAACATGGAAGAGGCGATAAAGCTACATAAAGAAATGCTTAGAGATTTTCTCGCGACCACTATTTCATATAATATGATAATTCGCGGCTTTTGCAAGTTGGGCCAAATTCAAGAAGCTCGTGGGGTTTTAGCTGAAATGACGGAAAACGGTGTATCTCCAGATTGCATAAGTTACTCGACTATTATGTGTGAATGTTGTAGAAGGGTAACTTGCAAGAAGCCTTCGGGTTATGGGAATCCATGCTAAACCGAGATATCAAGCCTGATGCGATCGCGTATAATTTTCTGATACATGCATGCTGTGCAGCTGGAGAAATTGGCAAAGCTTTTGAGTTTCATGATAATATGGTGAAACGAGGTCTAAAGCTAACTCGGGCGACCTATGCTTATCTTATGCACCAGAGAAGCGTACGATCACCGCCTCAGCCACCAACAACGTAGTCGCGTGCTTAAAAGGTACGGTTTTGTTATCGTGGGACGCGTAGATTTGTTTTTTGAAAAATTGATTGCTAGTGATCTAACTCTGAGCAGTTTTGTAGGATGTAGTTTGACATAGGTTAATCCAATCTGTACAACATAGGATATGTTAGAGAAATTTGTTAACCATTAGGGTTAGCCTAGTGGCCACGGGTATTACTCTTCAGCAAAGAGGCCCGGGTTCGAGTCTCTACAATGAGTCAATGACAGGGGCCGAATTTTTAAGGAAAAAAAAAATGTTAGAGAAATTTGTTAGCTTTCCAACATAGGATTAGATGACAGTCAAAGAATGGGCTGTCATGGCAAGGGGGGTTTATACATGATGTAATTATTTGTTGATGATTCATAGGCACTAACATATTGTGTCTCAAAATTGAAATTGCTTGTAGGAATACACTTTATCTTGCTTTCGGGTAAAAAAGAAGATAGGATTCCTGATTATTCAGACCTTAGTCGAATTATATGTACTGGTCGTTGTAATCTCATAGATCCGACCATTCTCTACCAGAATTCCAATTTATTCTCAAAGAGACAAAGAAATAGATTCATCGTTCCACTCCCAATCGATTCAAGAAAGCTAGAATGAACTAATATGACAGATTACTATGAAATGAAATTAGAATTTAAATTAAATAATAAGCATCTATTCATAGGTTTTAATAAATAATCAAATAAAATGAAGTTCAGATTGTTCATGAGATATCTGTGAAAATAGATCAAATAAAATGAAGTTCAAATTTAATTACTTCTTTTCATTTTGGTCATTTTAACTACAAAAATGTCATTTCTAGTCTTATAAGCTATTTAATTTTATTTATTCAATCACTTACTTTTAAAATAAGATCTTTTGAATAAGCTTAGTCAATCATCCTTCTAGACTCTAGTTATATATTGTTCGTATAAAGTACATATAATACAATATTCACTTTACTGTCTACTATTCTCTCTCATTCACGTGCTGAATTGAGTGTCAGAAGGGTCTCCCTAGTGCTCGTCATAATTGGAATTTCAACCCAAACCCATAAAAATATATATATATATTTGTGTTTTATAGGATCCGTCTCATGAATTTAGTATAAAACACACTAATTCAATTCACGTCCAAATTTCTGTCACACAACTATGGCGAACTCAAACACTACCATCATCAAAAGCTGCGTTTGTGTGTGTGGAATTTCAGCGCCTCCATTAACAAGAAAGCAAAATCAGGATCAGTTAATCATGTTTGATATTTATATTTCAAATGGCGCTGTTTCTGGTGATCCGACGAATAAACTTCCGATCATGATGCAAAATCCTCCCACCATCCACGGCAGGCCTTTCAAATGGCGCTGTTTCTGGTGACCCGACGAGTAAACTTCCGATCATGGTCCAGGACCAATGCAAAATCCTTCCACCATCCACGCCTGGCCTTTCTCTCGGCCACATAGGCTGAAAAATACGAGATTATATCAAACATGATCCGAAGCATGTAAATTCAATTATCCATACAAAGGTTAGGTCAACATCAAAAGATGCAGACAACGAACAAGAAGTGGAATTTGAATTTGTCTATCTGCACTGGGGTCTCTTCTTTCCCCTCAGATCAAACCATGTCTGAGCGTGAAAACATGGACAAAATCATACCCCAATTATTAGACATTTGCGCTGAGTTTGATTATACAAGCTACATTGATATACATAGAAGAATCAAGGGAGGAAGAAGAAGAAGAAGAAGAAGAAGAGCGGCGACAACCATGTTGTTCAATATGCAACAAGGGTTTGAAAAAGGTTCACGAGCAATACGAATGCCGTTAAGAATCGATTAAGTTATTAATGTTCTTAAAGACATCAAGTAATTGTCTTTTGCATCTTTCATATTTAGTTTTCTAAATCTACTGGGAAACTTAGGTCTACTATAATCTTCCCAAAAAAAAACTCGCATTCGAGAATATTGTGTGGCAACGCCCTTAATAGTATCATCATAAGGTTTTTCTAAATATTATTTTTTACTATTTATGTCTCTTTAGATACTATTTGCCTGATTTTTTTTTCAAGTTTTGATGGCGTGTAAGATCTAGTTCCTAGCGTTTTTTACCAAAGTTATGGAGATATTTGATTTTTCTCCGATTCAATATTTTGCTTCCTTTTGGACTTATTTTTTAATAATTTGGGAGCACTAGTTGGAAGAAATTGATAAATTTCAAAAAAAAGCGAAAGATACTAGGTTCAAACCCGATCAACCCCACAAAAAGAGGTTCTTTGCCACTTAAGCTCAAGCTCATAGTTTGCTTCCTTTTGGACTTGATTGCAATTGATTTAAACTACTCTTGGTCTCCTTTTCCGGCTTTTTAGCTTGAGAAGAGGACAACTAACTAGTATCCTTATATCCATCGGAGGATCGGGTATTTATACCCTACTCATACCATATTACCACTTACAATTATATTGTTTCAAATTTGAGTTATTTCAATGAAGCTATGGATATTTACTAAATTCTTAAGAGAACAAGTGGGTTAGTTGATTTTGGTTCGAATTTGGGAAAATAATTTTTTTAAGAAAATATAAATAACTAACCTATACAATGACTTCAAATACCCGTGTACCCATTTATTTAATCGTGTACAAAAATACCTCCATATGATCTCCATCAAATTTGGAGGAAATTGCCATCCCCACAACTAACCTATACAATGACTTCAAATATCATGGAGGACCAAATTTTAGGACCCCACTAATTAATGAGGTTGCCAATGTACAAGTAGCTCTCTACTGAGATTACCCAATAAGGTCACATGTTATAGCATTCTTGATGATTCAGATACATACCTATAAATTCCTTTTGAAAAAAAGGATACACCCAAAAAAATTAGGAAGCCAACAAAAAAGTCAAAAATACATTCATAAGATATTAAAACCAATCCAATGATGGTTATCCAGCCCAAGCATTCATAAAAATAAATTCCACACACACGAAAAATAGTAAAAAAAGATCAAAATCACATAATTTGTTCTAGATAAAGAACATTACTACAGAAATAAAACTTCAACAACAGAGGAATATCATAAGCTTAGTCAGGTACCACAGTTCCACAAACTATTAACAATTCTCTTGAGTAAAGCAAAGACCTTATTACCATACTTTGCCGCAACTCTAGAGATTTAATTGGCACGACTTTTAAAGACATCGAGACCCATCTCAGTTGGATCAGTTGCTTGCAGCTCTACCTGAATGCCGTCTAATTCCCTCTTGAACCTGTCCTTAGAGCTGGCATATATCATTTTGCTCCTCACCTTTGCAGTGTCGGGGACCTTAGCACAGGAAAATAGATACACGGTGTGTAGAGTCAGATAACACTATATAAACAAAGCCTAGAGATTGGCATTAACTACGGTCACCATGAAGGAAAGAAATTTACCACGCAATGAAGAAAAAATCCTGCTCTTTTGGACATTCTCCTCGGTGACAAAGTCGAAATCGAAAACTGCATATCTGCATTCCTCAGCAGGAAGGCTTGCAGTGAAGTTCTCGTGAGGTTTCAGTTGGTTCACCAAGCTTCTCCACTATAACCTGCTTTTGCTTCTCCTCAATCTTAAATACTATGAAGCGGTGCGTACGTTTAGTTTTCAACTCCATAAACTTCAGTTTGCAATCATCATGCACTGCCATTCCTGATGCTGCATTAGCCTATGCACACGAAAGTAAGTTAAAATTTAATAAACAAGGAAAACATAAATTTCAAAGAATGGAATACCCTTTTTGGGTATTAAATTTAATGGCAATCAACAATGATGACCAGTGTCAACGTGTCAAACAAATCACTACCTAACAAGGGAGGGTGGGTAGAAGAGAGAGGGAGGAGGGCGCTGAGGGTGATCAATTCCAGAGCGCAGGCTTCTGTCTGTTTCCTGATTTTATAGAAAGTGGGAAGAGAGCGGCGCACACAGATATACAGAAAGGGGCGGGGGAGATAGAGAGGTCTCTATAAATAATTATTAATTATATACATATATATCCTGAAAACTCGTTTAGTAAAACACAAACCAACTTCAAACTTGCTTATAGCTGGTTGCTTAAGCATCAAAACTGATTTTCCAACTCCAGCTATGCCAGTTTACATCATAATGTTTGTATATTATTGAAGGAATGACAATAGAATCACCAAAATTGCATTCCTAGATCCTGCTCTAGAACAACCTATACAGTTAAGAATCTAGTATCTGCATCATAAGAGGACAGAAGCTGAAATTGTTTCTGAAACGCAAGCTGATGTTCAAAAGAAAACAAAGCAAGATATTGCCCAAGAATGCTCCACCTGTCAAACTATCAAACAGCAGCAAAACCAAAAAGTTCTAAAGTGAAGAATTTTGTGACCTACATGACTTGTGAGTTGTGAAGCATCCCAGATTGAGTAAAAGAATTCAGACAAAAAATGAAAACAGAACCAAAGCAACGCATGAAAGAACGGAACTTGAAATGCACGTATCGTTGGCCAAGCCCACGCGCGGACAACAGGGGAAAATGGCTAAATAAGACATAAAAGCACAGAAGGCATAAGTCGCTAACTCGCTATGATAAGGAGATTTATAAATTTTATAAATCGATCCTGCAAGCTAGGACTTCTACAAATATGGAAAACTAGGGAAAAGTACTTCCCTAAAATCAGTAGAAGGCATGCCATGACATAATGATTACTGAGAAAAAAATGACCTATGGAATATTTTTCTCTATTTAAATAAGAAAAGAATGGAATGTTTTGAAAACCTGACGACACTATAAATTGGAAAGTTTGGAAGTCACTACTGGTTTTATATGTTCAAACAATTCACTGGTTTAGATGCAAACATGGTGTCATAATTCAAATAAATTTGTGCTATATCACAAATCATCATCAACTGCATCTTAATCCCAACTATGTTGGGGTCAGTGGTGACATGAGGTTTATAGTGTCAATTAATTGTCTAAAATTAGAGGGGGACCAGGATAATGGTAAAAAAGGAATTTAAACAAATTTAAACCTGTTCTTTTCATACATTTTCACATTTCATTAATTTAATTTTCGAAAAGAAACATGACGCCAAAAAAATTTAAAACATATGGCAATCATTATCCATCACCACCTGTTCCCAAAACAATCTGGATTGGATTAGTTACATTACTGTAGTTGCAATTTGTAGCTGAAACATTCCACGACATAAATTTACCATGTCTTGAAAACCAATGCATAAAATACAGGCTCAGTAAGTGATGTGACACCAGAGGTGCCCAATAACAGAAAAAAAAAAGGTATTTCAAATATTTGTGATGTAATTGCCTTCCAAAGCTACAAATTTTGTGATTTTCAAATTCTCCGTTCATGTCCTTTTGGCTTAAATCGATATAAAAGTTTATGTAGTCAATGTGTAAGAATGTTAAAATCGATTATATTATTCCCCTTAAATCTTAAACGGCATCATATAACAGTAATTTGAATTAAATAATTAATTAGGACGAGGAGAATTATTTTGGGCACCCAATAGAGGATAGGAGAGCATTCACATGCGAATAGGTGGAGTTCCGTGATTACAATAATCAGAAGATTAAGGTAACATCTACATTAGACCAAGCTAATATTCATGCTACACCCGGTGTATTACACTGGGTTCTTAAATGATCGACAAGTCCCCAGTGTTGTGTTCAGCACGTGTAGCATCTCAAAGACTTTTGAACCCACATAGATGCAGGGTTCCATAACAGAAGGAAAAATTCCGAGATGGTTATATTAAAGACAAAAGAAATGTCAGAAAATTTTTCTCAATCAATTCAGGCAGATTTTGACTTATATAACTAAACTTTACCTTATAGAACCACCCCCACCCCCAAAAAAAATGAAAAAGGAATTTTACGAAAATTAAATACACCTAAAAATCATGAGAAAGTACTGAAATCAGACCTTTATCACTGAATTACCATTAAACCCAGTCAATTGACATAATAGCTTATTTATTTTTCCCCAAAAAGGTCGCAAAAAATCAATACGCAATATACTAGTATGCCCTACAGAAGAACCGCTGCTAACCAGCCAATCCAAGATCGGCCTAAAAACAATGTAAATACAAAGTTCGAAAATAAACCATCAGATCTAACAATCTAAAAAAGAAAATGAAAAATGAAAAGACGTATACGAAAAAAATAATAATAAATAAATAAACAAATCAAACCAGCTGCCGAAATTATAGCTCCTGCTACAAAGATCGCGAACCAGACACCAAGTGTTAAAAACTAAAAATTATTAACCACTAATTATTCTCGCAACAAAAAAAAAATACAAAAATACAAGCATAACAAAAGGACGAAAAGTAAATTTAAAAGCAAAAAGAAAAAAAAAAAAAAATCATTACCATGGTAGCGAGGCTTGATCGGAGAAGATCGAGGGATTAGACAAAGAATCCTAAAAGAGAAAATTTAGGGCTGAAAATAGGAGCTCTGTTTTTAGGGGTAGATATTTAGAGAGAGAGATGAGATACAAATGACTTTATTTTACAGAGAAGCAAATAAAGGGGAGATGGAACCACTTGAAAGGTCGAAAGTATCCCTGAGACGCTCTTCTTCACCTTTCGTTTAATAGTATTTTCAGTGCTTGCTTGCCGAAATTGCCCTTTTCTTTTCCCCCTTTATTACTAGCTTTTTGACTCTTACTGTCCCACTCTTAATTTAATGGTTATGACTTTTAATTGGGATATTTAGAGGTTGTTTTTATTTTTCCTACTATGTCTTTTTTTAAATAAATTTAATTTCGTAAATAAATTTTTTTGTCATAACTTCAACATTAAGTTTGGACAAAAGGTTTTTACGAGTATGAAAGATAACAAGTGTGGGCCTTAAATTCTTGGGATAAGCAGATAATTGGCCTACATTCTAAGAAAAAAATTATGTTCGGTCTATTTTCCAAATAAATTTTATGTTTACATCTTTTTTATATATATTTTTACGCTCGAGTGTCATATATGAATTTTTTTTACGTTGTTGTTTCAGGTATATTTCAGTTAATAAAATTTCAATGAATTACAATTTATGTCAATATTAAATAACTGATTTTATTCTTGGAATTCTATACATAGCCAAGAAACATACACGTAAACAACACATATTAAAAATAATATAGAAATAACTTTGTTTATTTTTTTATAACAACTCGATTTAAAAACAACATAAAAAGAACCAAAAAAACAATATAACAATATTAAAGAATATACTTGAAACTTCATCTTAGGGTTCATCACACTTAAACACTTGAATTAGTACATGACGGAATTGATAACAAAAGCAAAACCTAAACAAAGAAATCCATGATAGTTATAGATTTCGTCTCTCAATACCAAAATTACACTTCCATAATGATTCATTCGATGATGACGCAATTCTTCTCCCAGGTTTTCTCCAGGTTTCCAAGCCCATGGGGGCCTTTTCTCGTATGTTGCATGATGCGAATAAAATGTCTAAAGATGATAAATTACGCCATAGGGTCCCCTTTCATAATTCCATCTGTTTTGCCGAAAATACCCCTCCAAACAGATATAAGCAAAAGAACTTGGAAACCCGTAAAACATGAACACGCAACACGGTGTGCTAAGAAACACGACCTAACCATGCTAAAATGGCTTGAGAAATTAAAATGACATGGGCGTATCATGCGGCAAAGACGGCCAGTCGTGCTTTCCTTAGAAAAATGTGACATCTCCTTTGACACGGCTTTGTTGTGGAACACGGTCCAACCGTGTTTTGTAAGAAGACTTTATGTGGGTTGTTCCTCGCTTGAGGGCTTCTAACATGAATGTGTTTAAGGGCACATTCTAGTCGTATCATTTTCAAAAAGTCATAATCCGACAAATTCGATATGGGTTTTCAATATATTTTCTTCATTCCTCGACACGACGATGTAAAGTACGACCCCATCACACAATGTCCACCAAAAATCGTTTTTTTTAGCAAAATAACACCCCTGGGGGTGGGGGATTGAGCGTGATCCCCTACCCGTATATCAAATAATCAAAATGTTATACATGTCATGCCTGTCACAAGGAGAGAAAATCAAATAACAAATAACCTATCACTACGATATCTAGAAAGACTATCATAGAGATAAATCTAAAGAATAAAAGGAGAACCAATGATCTATGAAAATCAAGCTCGGATCGCGAAATTCTTACCGCAAGCGTCACGGTGTCAAGTTTTAGTATAGGTTTTGAAAGTAGGATCGTCTCCACGGGATTGTTATCGAATTTTATACTAAGTACTATAATTAAAATAGCTTAATTCTAACTAGAAATCGAAAAGAGATGATGATTGATTAAACTAAAAAAACTAAAATTAAGCAAATAAATGGTTCGGACAATTTATCAAACACGTAAGATGAATTCTGAGGGTTGATTTCACCTAGTTGATAAGTGTCATTTTGTACATATTTTGTATTATTAATTCAATAGTTTTTGGATTGTTTTGTTAGAAAAATCATAGTTTCTCAAGTATTTCTCAGAGCATTTCATCGTGTGATGTGTTTAACATTATAGGTGGAGCAATTTGGAGCAATGTGAAGCCAATATTGATTGAAAAAAGGCAAGAAAATCACTCAACATGACTTGGGGTGACAAGTAACATGTCCATGTTCAAAAAAGAAGGAAATAAATTGGATAAAAATTGGAAAAAGGGTCCAAACGCCAAGCCGTGTCGCCAAACACTGGCCATGTTGAAGGGGATCAAAAGAGGAGGAAAAACCGCACAAAACAGGCCCGAACACGGCCTGGCCGTGTCGCATAACACGGCCGTGTCGCACAACACGCCTGGCCTGGCCGTGTCACACGACACGGCCGTGTCGTGTGCAATTTTTCAGCAATTCTTTGTGCAAAGACGGCCTGGCCGTCTTTGCCCGACACGGCGTGTCCGGACCCCTTTTGCAACTTTTCCATGTGAAAATTATGGACAACTCACCTACCAAGCCTTTTGACCACTTTTATACTCCTTTAACACCCAATTTTGTTTGCAACATGTCCCCATATTCCCTCAATCATCATGTGTATACAATGATTCAACCAACTCAACCATGAATGTGCACACAATGATTCAACTAACAAGCATGGAAATGGGGCATTTGTTAATATGGTATTTCACAAGATGGTGCTTATAAAAGCCAAGAGTTTGAGTTGGAAAATCATTCATTAGATTCATGTAATATTCATTCATAGAGATTCATAGTGTTTAACATTTTGAGTGGAATTGGGATCAAGAGGTCTTGGAGGAGTAAGCTTGAGGCAACATTGGGGAAGAAGGCTTGGAGCAACATCATCAAGTCAATTGAGATTTTGATAAAGATAAGTACACCATGTCTACAATGTTTACATCTTCTTGTGTAATTTATTCTTGTGTCAAAAGCATGTGTAGCTAAAACTCCTAGTGTTTGAATGTAATGAACTCTAGAATGGATTTGTGATTAAGGTGTGTATGTTTTTAATAAAATCTTCATATTTTGTGTGATTCACTTATATTATGCTTCGTTCATTCGAATTGATATATGCGTAATATTGATTTGAAGTTTATTTTTCATCCCGGAAATCGAGAGATTCATGGTGAAATAGAACCTATATAAGTGAAAAGAGTTGCATGCAATCCTAGATATAGACGACATAAATCTTCCGGATTAGGGTCAAACCTAATATGGGAATTCACAAATCGTTATAATCTTTGTCTTGGGGGTTTTAACTAGAAAGAGATTTCAGAGTTAATCAACTTGAGATTAGAAGTTTTTCGCTTGAGAAAGGGTTTAACTTAAATTGGGAATTTCTACGGTCCACAAGACGTGAGATTTTATTAAAAGAGGTGGTTTTTGCTTAAGGGCTTACGGTTGTATTTTTAACTTGTCAAATCACAAAAACATTCTAGAGGGATTTACATTCAAACACATTTCTATCTCTTGATTTCTTATTTTACAAATCTTCCTTCATTTTTACAATTTATAATTTGTTTTCCTTTTTCATCAAACAAAAACTCTTAAAATTGTAGATTAAATAACAAAAAGACGGCAATTATTAGTACTTACAATCCTCGTGGGAATGACACTCGGTACTCAATAATCTATACTATAAAACGATAGGTGCACTTGCCTACGGTTTTAAAGGTAGCTTTTGAGCCATCAAGTTTTTGGCGCCGCTTGGGATTGTAATATTAAGAACACCTTATTTTTGTTAATTTCATCATTTTTTTTTTATTTTCATCAAATGTCTTTCTAGGTATATATCTTTGTAAGTCTTGGATTATACTTATCCTCCTTGTTTACTACGATTGCATGCCTACTTCGTCGCCGAATGGGAGCGCGAGACCGCCTAGCAACACGAGGAAAGTAAAGTATTAGCACTCCACGAGGAGGATACTAACGAAAGCAAGGATCCCGATATGGCGGATGAACAACAAAGAACCATGTACGACTACGCCAAGCCATCTATGGATCGATGCGTCGTCTAGTATCGTAAGGCCCATTGCTTGCGACCAATAATTCAAATCAAACCGAATGTCATTCAAATGGTGCAACAATTTGTCCAATTCGACGGCTTACGGATGAAGATCCAAATAATCATATCGCGAATTTCCTCGAAATTTGCGATACTTTCAAAATAAATGGAGTCTCCGACGATGCCATCCGTTTACGCTTATTCCCATTTACTCTTCGGGGGCGGGCTAAACAATGGTTAAACACTTTGCGAAGGGAACAATCACAACATGGAGCATTATGGCGGAAAAATTCCTTTTAAAGTATTTCCCACCCGCTAAAACCGCACGATTGAGGAATGAGATCTCTTCATTCACTCAAGAGGGCGATGAAACCTTGCGACACTTGGGAGAGATTCAAAGAATTCTTTGCGAAAATGCCCACATCATGGTCTTCCCATTTGGATGCAAGTCCAAACATTTTACAATGGGTTGCTCTCATCGACAAAGCGAATGATTGATCGCGGCGGGGGGAACATTGAACAATAAGACACCCGCCGCCCAAGATCTCATAGAAGGAATGGCCATGAATGGCTATCAATGGCAATCCGTGCGGGGAAAAACCAACAGTCGGTGGGAGTATATAATGCGGATGCGGTGGTAACACTAGCCGCACGCAGTCGAAGCTCTAACTCGAGAAAATCGACGGGTTGGCGGCTCCAAAACCACCAACACAACAAGCCTTCTCATGCGAGACTTGTGGAGGATCGCACAACCACCAAGATTGCCCTCACGCGATACCGCCACATGAACAAGTGGATTATTTAGGTAATCAATCTCGACCCTTTCAAAATAATCCTTTCAAAGAACACTTATAATCCAGGTTGGCGTCAACACCCGAACTTTAGTTGGGAAACCAAGGTCAACAGAAGCTTTAATCCAAACGCACTCCCCAATTAAATGCGCACCTCCCGGTTTCCAACCGCGAAAACCAAGTTTGGAGGACTTACTTGTCCAAATTCGTCCAAACAACGGAAACCCGTTTCACGGCCACCGAAACATCCTTAAGGAATCAAGAAGCATCCATTCGCAACTTGGAAAATCAAATTGGTCAAATTGCCAAAATGATCTCCGAAAGGCCACAAGGAGCTTACCTAGCAACACCGAGCCAAATCGAAGAGAACGAATAAAAGCAATCACTCTAAGGAGTGGAACAAAACTAGGCAAGACGGATGCGGAGGACGAATCCACGCCCACACAACAAAAAAGACGAACAGGTATCCAAGGAAACAAAGAAAATGGTACCGGAATTCCAACCACCTATCCCGTATCAAGTCGATTGCACAAGGACAAACATGACGACCAATTTGGTAAGTTCTTGGATTTATTTAAACAATTGCACATCAATATTCCTTTTGTTGAAGCCCTTTCACGGATGCCAAAATATGCCAAGTTCCTAAAAGATCTTCTTTCAAATAAGAAGAAGCTTGAAGAAATATCCATGGTGCAATTAAATGAGGAATGCTCGGCAATTTTGCAAAACAAGTTACCTCGAGAAAATCAAAGATCCAGGGGAGTTTCACTATTCCTTGTCATGTCGGTAATTTGATTGATCGGGCATTGGCGATCTAGGGGCTAGCATTAATTTGATGCCTTATGATTTATTCAAACAAATGGGTCAGGGGAGCCAAAACCAACTAGGATGAGCCTGCATTAGGTGACGGATCTATTAAATATCCTAGAGGCATTGTTGAAGATGTTTTGGTCAAAGTCGATAAGTTTATATTTCTGTCGATTTTGTAATTCTTGATATGCATCTGATGTGTCGAAGTCCCTTTGATTCTAGGGCGTCCATTTTTAGCTCTTGCTAAATCATTGACGTGCATGATGGCAAACTGATTTTAAGAGTCGAAGATGAACAAGTCATTTTTAAAATCGCTACATCAATGAAAAATACGATAGATAAAGATGACTCATGTTTTGCTATTGATCTTATCGATATGGAGATAACCAACTCTCTACCAAGCATGATTTCTAACGAATTTTTGGAGACTTGTATTGTTCAAAGTGCGGGTATATCGGATGAAAACCCCTTTCTTAGGGAATCCGTGCTCGCATTGGAGGAAAACAAACCAACGAGCGACCGAAAGAGTTCGAAAAGATTGAAAACTCACAGTGGAGCATATCAAACCATCCATTGAGGATCCACCACCGTTGGAGTGAAGGAGTTACCCGAACACTTGGAATATGCATTTCTAGCCGAGAACGCCAAACTTCCCGTAATTATTTCCTCCAATTTATCTTCTCATCAAAAGGATAGATTGTTGGCAATATTACGGGAACATAAAAAGGCCATCGCTTGGAAAATCTCCGACATTCGAGGGATCAATCCTTCCTTTTGCACTCACAAGATTCTGATGGAGGAAAACTTCAAGCCGGTTGTTCTACCTCAGCGTCGCTTAAATCCAAACATGAAAGAGGTAGTTAAAGCAGAGGTAATCAAACTACTAGATGCGGGGCTAATCTATCCAATCTCTGACAGTAATTGGGTAAGTCCGGTTCAAGTGGTCCCAAAGAAAGGTGGGATGACGGTGGTACCAAATGAAAAGAATGAACTTATTCCGATGCGACGGTAACAGTTGGCGAGTTTGCATCGATTCACGACGACTTAACGATGCTACTCGCAAGGACCACTTTCCCTTACCTTTTATTGATCAAATGCTTGAACGTTTATCCGTCACCTCTATTATTGCTTCCTTGATGGCATGTCGAGGTTATTTTCAGATCCCGATAGCACCGAGGATCAAGAGAAAACCACTTTCACTTGTCCTACGGTACTTTCGCTATAGACGCATGCCTTTTGGGTTGTGCAACGCACCAGCAACTTTTCAACGCTGCATGCTTGCCATCTTCGACGAGCTTGTAGAAGAAATCATGGAAGTCTTCATGGATGATTTCTCGGTTTTTGGGGATTCATTTGATCTTTGTCTTGCAAATCTTAAAAAGTCCTTGTTCGTTGCGAAGAGACTAACACTGTACTTAATCGGGAAAAATGCCACTTCATGGTACAAGAAGCATTGTTTTGGGGCATAAAATTTCTTGCGGGGAATTGAAGTTGACAAAGCGAAAGTTGATACAATTTCAAATTGCCACCCCGCCTCGGTGAAGGCTATCCGAAGCTTTTTGGGGCACGCCGGGTTCTATAGGCGCTTTATCAAAGATTTTTCAAAAATCGCCCGACCACTTACTCGCCTTTTAGAAAAGGATGCAGTTTTTGATATCAACGATGAATGTCTCCAAGCATTCAACACTTTGAAAGAAAAACTCACCACTTCTCCCATCATGGTGGCTCCGGATTGGTCTCAACCGTTCGAACTCATGTGTGATGCTAGTACTATGCGGTAGGAGCGGTGATTGGGCAACGAAAAGATAAACACTTCCGGCCAATTTACTATGCAAGTAAGACTTTGAATCCTGCTCAATCCCACTATACAACTACCGAAAAGGAACTACTTGCAGTGGTTTTCGCCTTTGACAAATTTCGATCATACCTGATTCTATCCAAAGTCATTGTCTATACGGATCACTCTGCTTTACGATATTTGCTCGACAAAAATGACGCAAAACCACGACTGATTCGATGGGTTCTCTTACTCCAAGAATTCGATGTGGAGATCAAAGATAAACGGGGTGCCGAAAATCTTGCCGCCGACCACCTATCTCGGCTTGAGCACTCCGGCACCGATGAGCAACACAATGGACATATCAACGATTCTTTCCCAGATGAGCAACTCTTTGCCCTTAACTCAATTTCAATTGATATTCCTTGGTTTGCGATTTCGCTAATTATCTTGCGGAAAAAATTCTCCCGAAAGGGATGACCCATCAACAAAAGAAGAAATTCTTTTCGGACCTCAAGTATTATATTTGGGACGATCCCCACCTCTTCCGAGTTTGTGCGGATCAAATCATACGAAGGTGTGTTGCACTTCCCGAAACCATCTCAATTTTGAATCATTGTCACAAAGGACCCACTTTGGACATTATCAAGCAAATACTACGGCGCAAGGTCCTTGAGTCGGGTTTCTATTGGCCTACACTTTTCAAAGACGCAAAACGGTATGTTGAAACTTGTGATAGTTGTCAACGAGCAGAAACATTTCTCGAAGAAATGAGATGCCCCAAAACGGTATACTTGTTTGTGAAATTTTTGATGTTTGGGGTATTGATTTTATGGGACCTTTTCCGTCGTTTGGCAATAAATATATTTTGGTAGCCGTTGACTACGTGTCTAAGTGGGTAGAGGCTCAAGCTTTACCTAAAAATGATGCTCGAGTGGTGGTGCATTTTCTCAAAAACTTTTTACCCGTTTGGTACACCACGAGCCATCATTAGCGATAGAGGCACCCACTTTTGTAATAATCAATTTGATAAGGTTTTGAAGCGTTATGGTGTCACACACCGAGTCGCGACCGCTTATCATCCCCAAACTAGCGGTCAAGTCGAAGTGTCCAACCGCGAATTAAAACGAATTTTGGAAAAAACGGTTGGGCACTCTCGCAAGATTGGTCCTCAAACTTCGATGATGCCCTTTGGGCTTATAGAACGGCTTTCAAAACGCCAATAGGGACTACCCCATACCGACTCGTCTATGGTAAAGCATGTCATTTGCGGTTGAGCTTGAACATAAAGCCTTTTGGGCTATTAAAATGCTTAATTATGACTTGACTCAAGTCGCGAGGAAATAACCGTTTATTGCGGATTAACGAACTCGAAGAATGGCGAAAATTCGGCATACGAGAATTCGAAAATTTACAAGAGAAATCGAACGAAACAATGGCATGACAAGCACATTAAGCACACGAGGAATTCCAACCGGGTGATCGGGTGTTACTATTCAATTCCCGACTTCGCTATTTCCGGGTAAGTTAAAATCCGAGGTGGTCCGGGCCATTCATCACATTACTCAGTGTTTTCCTTACGGAACTATCGAAATTACACACAAGGAAATGGGCACCTTTAAGGTAAACGGACACCGTCTAAAGCTTTATTTTGGGGGCACCATCGATGATAAGTATAGAGATTCCCTCAAGCTTGAGGATCTCCCAAATACATCACACAATTAGAGGTGAATCGACCCAAAATATACGACATTAAAGCGCTACCCGGGAGGCAACCCGATGATTTTTGTGTCAATTAGTTTCAAATTTTTACTTAGGATTCATTTTTTTTTTTTACTCGGGATGATATTTAAAAAAAAAAAAAAAAAAAAAAAAAAAATCGGCTCGGAACACGTAGGGGCGTGTCACCCCGACACGCCCGTGTTCGGGCCCAAATTTTTCGTAACAAACGGCCGAGGAACACGGCCGGGCCGTGTCGCCCGACACGGCCAGAAACTGGCGATGTCATTTGTCAAAAAATTTTTTTTTTTTTCTTTTCCCATTTTTCCTTAAAAAAAAAAAAAAAAAAAAAAAAAAAAAAAATGAAAATTGGCCCGAACACGGCCGGGCCGTGTCGCCCGACACGCCCGTGTTCGAACCCAAATTTTTTCGCCCAAACACCCGGAACACGCGCCGGTAGTGTCGCCCGACACCTGTGCAATGTCCGGCCGTTAAAAACAGTCGATTTTAGGGCGGTTTTTTGAAGTTTTCATCTAAAAATCCTTAAAACCCCTCTTCTTCACCAAAATTCCCCCCAAATTCACCTCACTCTTCCATCTAAACTCAAATTCTTCCATAAAAACACCATCTTTCCTCCATTGCCAACACTTCTACCGATTGATTGTTGGGAATTTTGTGGGTTTTGAGAGATTTCTCTTGTGGGTGTCTATTTCAAGGTATGATTTTCTATGTTACTTTTTGTGTTTAATTTCATCATTTTTGTTTTTATGCTTTCAATTTGTTCATAATTGTTCAAAATTTCTATCATTTAGGGCTTTTTGATTTAACTTAAATTTTTGGAATTGTGGGTATTTTTGGATTTTTATGGTGATAATGTTGGCCCCATGTGCTATTGAAATTTGTAGTGGGTATTGTATGTGAAGATTGGTGTGGCTATTGAAATTTGTAGTGGGTATTGTATGTGAAGATTGGTGTGGCTATTGAAATTTGTAGGGGTAAAATCATGTGAAGTCAATTGTTGGAATTATCTTGCTTAATTTCACCAACAAAATTGGTCCTAAACGAATGAAAGGGTTTATTGTTGCCTAAATATAACGATATGAGCGTTTGTTGATTGATTGATTGTTAGAATCATATGATTGATCATGCGTGGAAACCGTGCTTTGTTGTAACTTACTTGCTATTTTGATGAGAACTTGAAGGTGATGGGATGATGTTGTTGTTGGGAATTTAATTGAGGCGTGGTTTTTATAGGATAGTTGGTTTTCAAAGAAATATTAATAGTAATTGTCCTTGTATTGCATGTTGCTATCAAAAATTCTTTTTCGGACTACCATGTCAAAACGGCCGAGTTACCGCTCCTTCCGGTGCCGGGGACCCTCCGGCTCTCGCCGCCTCCTCCGGGCTAATCCACCAAGTAATCGTCATGGCATTCTATTCCGATGATGACGAGCAACCGATATCAACAATTGTTGAGTAAACCATTGCACAACACCAGGTATCCGGACGCCATGACATTAGAGACCCTTGGGCTACAAGAAGATATTGATTGGATGTTTGAACAAGTTGGGTGGGGACAATTCATGGGTGCGAAAGCACCAACTTATGAGCGCGTCACACACTTGAATTCCTTAGCTCATTTAACGCCGAAATCCTCACGGGAACTCATGCTAGGGACGGCCTCATCTCTTTTCGCTTGTTCAATCAAGAGTATACATTGACTCTTGCGACTTCAATCAAATATATGGTCTTCCAACTGATGGTAACAGACGCTTTCCTAGCGACTTTAATGCCACCGGTTTTGGAATGAAATAGCTCCTTCATATGACTATGTTGCTTCTCGTGCTAAAGTATCACGCGTAATAAACCCTTGTTTTTCGTTATATGCATCGTGTGATGGCTAGCACACTTTTCGGTAGGGGAAAAAGTGACGGGAATTTGAGGAAGGGCGAGCTTATTGTTTTTATGGGCTATGGTCTATGGCAAACACATTGACACCGGGTCTCACTTAGCACGCCATTTTCGAAAGTCGGGCGGGGCGATTGTAGTAAAATCCTTGTTGGAGGCCTAATTACTCCAATTGCTCTTCACTTGAGCATGACTTAACAGATTACAACAAGCGCGAGGAAGCAATCGTATTGATCTCGAGGTATGTCTTTGCTATAAAATTAATTGAAAGAATCAATGATCAATTTTGCTTGCTTTTTCGACATACATCCCAACGACTATTACTTCCCGACCCGAAGCACGAACTACAATTCGTAATCGTGACAATTGGTTGATGGGTATGCGACACAATCCGGAGGATGACAGTCGCCTCGAACTACCTCCCATAGAGGATGATGCTCCCGAATTCCCATCTCCTCCAAGGGGTTCACCATCCCATACTACTTCATCTCACCCACCACCACCACCGCCACCACATGAACAAGTCAATCTTCAAGCTATTCTACGGAGCAACAACACCAAAGAGACATGCTATCATATCAACAAACGATGCTCGAACGCCAAAGAGAATATGCTTGACCGTCAACAACAAATGATGGAGCGGCAATTTGGCGTCATTAGGGATATTCGAGAGGACCAACAACAACAAAATGCCCTTTTATCTCAACTCCATCAATGGCATCTATCTCAAGGACACTTCCCACCACCGTCATAAGGTCGTATTTGTCTTTGTCTTAGTTTTTGTTTCCTTTGCTCCATTTTGTATCCCATCTCCTCTTCACATTGGGGACAATGTGACCCTTGAAGTTGGGGGTGGCGAGAATTGTTAGAACGCTTGGATTTGAACTATTTTTTTAGCTTTGCGTGCTTGGATTTGAACTATTTTCTTTAGCTTTGCGTGCTTGGATTTGAACTATTTTCTTTAGCTTTGCGTGTTTTAGCTTTCTTTGTGGATATTTCGTTTTCTTTTTACGCACCTTATCAATACCTTGCAAACAAACATGAGGTGATTTTTTTTTTTTTACAATTAGATAGGTTAGTTGTGGATTGGTTATGACCATTTTTATCCCAAAAAAGTCATCTTTTTGAAAACTCAAATTGCCAAAATGTTTTTAAACTGCGTGACTCTAGTAAAAGGATGAATTTGGCCAAAAGAGTTTAATGTCATGAAGTTAGCTTGGACTTTGCTTAAATCTAGATACTTTGTGTCATGATCACTAGAGAAACCATAACTCGGGTTTGAAAAAAAAAAAAAAAAAAAAAAAAAAAAAAATTGTGCTAATCTTTGTTATATAAAGGGACAATTCGAGGTTATATTCCTCTGTTTGTTGTTGCTTAGTAACTAGGAGCATTCATGAGCCCCATGTTTGTCTCTTACGTAAAACGGCGACACAAATATGAATATGGGACACCACCCTAGGAGTTTTTGAAAAGACATTCAAAATTTAAACCTAGTGGAAGTTTGCCTCAAAAATGTCCTGATTTTATAATTATATTTGCAATAAAAAAAAAATAGAAAATAAAAAAAAAAAAAAAAAAAAAAAATTGAAAAGACCCGAGTTTTGAACTTCTCCTTTTATCATTGCATTTTTGTATTTAATCTAAGCATATGAACGACAAATTTTTCGTGATATGACAACTGTGATGTTTTGAAAGATTCCAATTATTGAAGTCACTCTCTTTTTAACAAATTGGTTGATTTGAAAAACGGATGGATTGACTTAATTGGGAAGGAAAAGGTTAGCAGTTCACTTCAATCATGTCGAAATTGTGAAAATAGATATCTCTTTTTTTTTTGTTTTCAACCCATCTCTCTGTTTTAAAAATTGCTTGAGGACAAGCAAAATTTCCAAGTTGGAGGCGGTTTGATAAGTGTCATTTTGTACATATTTTGTATTATTAATTCAATAGTTTTTGGATTGTTTTGTTAGAAAAATCATAGTTTCTCAAGTATTTCTGTAGCATTTCATCGTGTGATGTGTTTAACATTATAGGTGGAGCAATTTGGAGCAATGTGAAGCCAATATTGATTGAAAAAAGGCAAGAAAATCACTCAACATGACTTGGGGTGACAAGTAACATGTCCATGTTCAAAAAAGAAGGAAATAAATTGGATAAAAATTGGAAAAAGGGTCCAAAACGGCCAAGCCGTGTCGCCAAACACGGCCATGTTGAAGGGGATCAAAAGAGGAGGAAAAACGCACAAAACAGGCCCGAACACACGGCCTGGCCGTGTCGTACAACACGGCCGTGTCGCACAACACGGCCTGGCCGTGTCACACGACACGGCCGTGTCAGGCAATTTTCAGCAATTCTTTGTGCAAAGACGGCCGGCCTGCCGTCTTTGCACTGGCGTGTCAAGGACCCCTTTGCAACTTTTCCATGTGAAAATTATGGACAACTCACCTACCAAGCCTTTTGACCACTTTTATACTCCTTTAACACCCAATTTTGCTGCAACATGTCCCCATATTCCCTCAATCATCATGTGTATACAATGATTCAACCAACTCAACCATGAATGTGCACACAATGATTCAACTAACAAGCATGGAAATGGGGCATTTGTTAATATGGTATTTCACAAGATGGTGCTTATAAAAGCGAAGTTTGAGTTGGAAAATCATTTCATTAGATTCATGTAATATTCATTCATAGAGATTCATAGTGTTTAACATTTTGAGTGGAATTGGGATCAAGAGGTCTTGGAGAGTAAGCTTGAGGCAACATTGGGGAAGAAGGCTTGGAGCAACATCATCAAGTCAATTGAGATTTTGATAAAGATAAGTACACCATGTCTACAATGTTTACATCTTCTTGTGTAATTTATTCTTGTGTCAAAAGCATGTGTAGCTAAAACTCCTAGTGTTTGAATGTAATGAACTCTAGAATGGATTTGTGATTAAGGTGTGTATGTTTTTAATAAAATCTTCATATTTTGTGTGATTCACTTATATTATGCTTCGTTCATTCGAATTGATATATGCGTAATATTGATTTGAAGTTTATTTTTCATCCGGGAAATCGAGAGATTCATGGTGAAATAGAACCTATATAAGTGAAAAGAGTTGCATGCAATCCTAGATATAGACGACATAAATCTTACCGGATTAGGGTCAAACCTAATATGGGAATTCACAAATCGTTATAATCTTTGTCTTGGGGGTTTTAACTAGAAAGAGATTTCGATTAATCAACTTGAGATTAGAAGTTTTTCGCCTTGAGAAAGGGTTTAACTTAAATTGGGAATTTCTACGGTCCACAAGACGTGAGATTTTATTAAAAGAGGTTGGTTTTTGCTTAAGGGCTTACGGTTGTATTTTTAACTTGTCAAATCACAAAAACATTCTAGAGGGATTTACATTCAAACACATTTCTATCTCTTGATTTCTTATTTTACAAATCTTCCTTCATTTTTACAATTTATAATTTGTTTTCCTTTTTCATCAAACAAAAACTCAAAATTGTAGATTAAATAACAAAAAGACGGCAATTATTAGTACTTACAATCCTCGTGGGAATGACACTCGGTACTCAATAATCTATACTATAAAACGATAGGTGCACTTGCCTACGGTTTTAAAGGTAGCTTTTGAGCCATCACTAGTTATCCCCTATGTTTTCAATCAAGTTTATTAATCACAAGTTATCAATCTATAAGCCATATTCCTACCGTTTATCACTTCCTCTCTCGAAAGTGCCAAGTGATTCTAGGTTTCAATTTCGATTTCGATATCTCTATAAAAATCATAAATTAAACCCTAATGCGCTCAATGAATATTCTATCACGAGGCTTCAAAAGATTCATAAATCTCTCGATTCTATGAAACCCTAGGTTGTGCTATTCTATGGCTAGGCGTTCAATTACCTCTCTCGAGCGTCAAATCAAACACGCCAAACAATCTAAATTATTGATCAGATAATCCAGATGCAATCAAATCAAATAGCACAAATAGATTAATAAATATGCGAATTTCATAAACTAGAAATCAAAACATAGGTTCAAACGTAAGTTACATCAATCCCCTAGAAATATGGGTTTAGCTCATGTTGGATGTACAAAAATTCATGAAGAAATAATTATACATCGATAGGGTTCAACAAAGATGCTAGAAAAATAATTTGGAATGATTAAGGAAGGAATCTTCTCTGTTTCCGAGAAGGTAGATGCCTTGAATCTCGTCCCGAACTCTTTCTCCTTGCTCAAAATCGTCCCTTGTGCTCTCCAAAATGTCCAACCCCTGGTTGTCCGTTCATTGTTCTATTTATAGGCTTAAAACCCTAAAAATCCGTCCAAAAAGGCCCAAAAAGAACTCAACGCACATTCGGGCCCATCGAGCGGGCCGCAAATACGCTCCTATGTATTGCCCCTGTTTCACAGTCGCCTTGTGCAGCCACTGATGCTCACGTCCGTTGTTGCACTCCATTCTTGCGCTGCAGCCTGCTCCCCGTGTCTTTGCGGCGCAGCCTGCATTTATCGTCCCACACAGGCTGCACACATGGCTGGCATGTGCCTGCAGCCATAGCCTGTCCTCAAACGATGTACCAATTTCGACCCCCAAGCGCGGGGTTTTTGCGCGGCGCTCGATCATGCTCGATATATTTCCGTTTTTTAGCTCATAAAATGCGATCTTCACCACCCAAACACGTTTTTAATCGTTTTTAATCAATTTCGGCATCTAAGACTGTCCCGACTCTCAAACGACAACTAATGACGCAAACTCGACTCAAACGACGCTAAAATACTTGAAAACCCCGAAAAATCCTAGTCTAGAATACTCAATACATTGGTATAAAAACCAACTTAACAAATACCCCCAAACTTAGACGTTTGCTTGTCCTCAAGCAATTACGGACTCTAAAAACAACTAACAAAGTGATCATGAAGGTGGAATGTTCATGCCAACTCCGTTTTCATTATCCGGATAGACTCACGCAATCAAGTGTTTTCAAAATGATCCATTTTTGAATATGGAGATGAGATGCTTACCGGACTCCATAGGCTTGTCTTTCACACTAATCTCCACTAATGTAGGCTAATATAACACAAGGATCAATAGGACTTTTAAAGCTTGTAATGTGGGCTTAAGGTAAGGTAGGAAAATATAGGATTAAGTAGATCAAATCACCCAAACACACAATTATCAATTCGAATCATCAATTAGCAACTACCTTTCACTTTTTGACATCCCCAATGTTTATGAACCTTCAATCCCGCCGATTTTTCTCTTTCATTTTTTTTTCTTTTTCTCTTTTTTTTTTTTTTTAACCCCCAAACTTATTCTTTTGCGTACATGGGGTCTCATATTTTCTTTTCTCGGGCAACTTCATTAAATTAAATTCACACCCTTCTCATCATATCCTCCTCAACTTCCAATATTTTTCTATACTTTGTGTGTATGAGTGATGGGTAATTAGGATATTCACATTTAGGCTCTGGGTATTAGATGGCTTGCCAAAGAAACGGGTTTATAAGGCTCAAAGGGGGACACTAGGAAAAATATAATGCAAAGGTAGGCATTTTAGGCTCGGCTTGTTCAAAGATGGCCTAAATCACTTCATCAATGTTACTTCACCTAGGATTTCGCCTCGACTAGTGATCGACACAAGTTCTAGAATCCGGTGGGATCATAAAGGAACCACTAAATTGCATAAATCATCCCCAAATAAATCAACAGAGTCAAGCACATAGATGGAATTAATGGAAAGAAGATTAAATCACGATTCGACACATGCTCACTTGACCGTTCAACTCATATTCAACAAATTCACTTAGTCATGCGGTTTCACGTTTTACAAATGCCCCGACTCGACTCTAGACTCTTTTTTCTTCTTTTTTTGACTCCGGACCGACTCGATGAATGAAAATAGACTCGCACCCCCAAACTTAAAACGACATTGTCCCCAATGGAGAGGTGGGAAAAATGACTTTCTGGTAGGCGGGAGCGAAGGCTCCTTAAGTCATGTGGTACTACTACGTGTAGGAGGTGTCTCGTATAAGCTCACAATGCATCCTAGCGCACGAGCCTGCGGGTGTTGTATGCCTCCTCGAGGTGTGGTCATGTTCTTCCCATTCGCCTTAGTCCGATCTCTCTTTGGTTTCGCATTTTTGCAACCTAGCAAGGTAGACAAGAAAACAAAACTCGTGGAACCATGGAATTCGGTTATGGGTGAGAAATCAAAAATCAAAGCACATACATAATGCCCCCAGTAGAAAATATAATGCCATGTCAAAAAGATAAGCATAGAAATGCAATATAGCACTAAACAATTTGAAACTATCATTGGGGCATTTCATCAAACACCTCATATGCATGAATTTGGGCAAAGATAGTTAATGCAATGGATATCTCAATTCAATCCCAAAAATCAGACCAAACCTAAATCTAGCATGAGCAACCAATCCACAATCCACAAATCAACAACAATTATCCTAGCACTGCTACAATCCAACCACACTAAAAATCATAAGATGGGGAAAATGGGGTGGGGTTTGGAAGTTGCAAACTTACCAAATAATGAATGGATGAGATGAATATGGTGTGTGTAGTGTCATAATGCTCTTTTGTGAAGATGGAATGGGATATGTGGGATTTGCACAAATAAGAGGGATGGGGTATGATGCAACTTACTACTCCTAAAAATGCAAAAATTCGAAAAAACAAAAACAACTACTAAACTAAATTAAAACTAAGAAAGCAATAAAAGGGCTTGGTTGCCTCCCAAGAAGCGCTAAGTTTGATCTTGACCCGGTATGTCGATTATCCTCAAGTTGGGGCTCCAATAGGCATGTGATCCACATTTCCCTTAGAAACTTCCCAACCTCCAATGTCTTCAAAGAATATTCCCAACCATCCGCTTACCATCCTTTAATTCAAATTTTAGCCTATTGGTTGGATGGATGGTGAATACAACTTTCTCTTGATTTACCCGCAATGTTAGCTCCCCGTTTCTACATCGATCAAAGCCCTTGCATTGTGGCTAAAAATGGCCGCCCAAAAATTATAGGTATTTTCTTCTCCTCGTTCGCGTCCAACACTACAAAATCCACAAGAAAAACAAATTTATTAATTCTTACCAAGACGTCTTCAATGATTCCCCACGGATAGGCGATGGATCGATCAAACCGCAAAGTGATGTTGGACGGCTTCACCTCACCGAGCCCATACTTCGTCACATCAGCGCCTAGAGATATCAGATTCACACTGGACCCAAGATCACAAAGTGGTTTCTCAAAGCAAACTCCTCCAATAGTACAAGGAATAGTGAAACTCCCTGGATCCTTCATTTTCTGAGGTAGTTTACTCTGGACTATTGCACTACACTCCTCTGTCAGATAGACAGTTTCAAATTCTTCCAACTTCATTTTCTTGGATTCCACTGGTTTCGCATAAATAGGTGATTTTTCGGGAGCAAGACTGAATTTTGCTTCCTTTTCCGCGTAAATTGCATTGCAGTGCTCTCTCGGATTAACCTCTGTATCACTTGGGAACTTTCCCTTCTGCTGCAATGAATTCACGGCTGTAGCCAACTGACCCATTTGTGTCTCGATCGACCTAATATGCGTCTCCATTGTGCTCATCTTAGTATTCAGACCATCAATCTGCGCCTCACTCCTATTCATTCGATTCCTGGTCTCTCCGATGAATGAGCCGAGCATCTCCTCAAGCGACTGCTTCTTTTCACCTCCGAGTGCATTGGAACTGGATGGGTTTGGATAACCCGAGGTGGATTCAATACATTCCTGTTGTTGCTATAAGAGAGATTCTCATGATTGCGAAGTTCCCGGGTGGTAGTGAGTTGGTAATGAATTACCTCGGTTATTAAAATCCCGATTATTCACATAATTGACTTGCTCGGCCTCGTGAGTGGCGGCTGTGTGAACGGGCGGGTGGGAGTGCGGCTTGTTGTGGTGTGCTACCGGTATTCATGATTGCTAATTGCTTTGTCGGACTCGAGATTTGAGTACCAAAGGCGACATTGTCAGATCCAACTCAAGAACACCGCAACCGAAGCCGGTGTTGTCCTCTCGGAGGCCATTGATAGTTTTTGTGGCCATTTTTTCAAGTAAAAGTAAGGCCTCGATCGGTGTTTTAGCCATCAATGTACCTCCCGATGCCGCATCTAGATCTTGTCCTCGTATGCCCATTCGACCCATTGTAAAAATATTGAACCTCTCGCGCCGCATATCCATGCTTTGTGGGCATCTCCTCAACAGATCTTTAAATCGCTCCCAAGCTTCATATAACGGCTCAAAATCAATCTGTTGGAACCGGGCGATCTCGCTCTTGATTGGAGTGTCTTCTTTGGGGAGGAATAATTTTGCTAAAAACTTTTGAGTCGATCATCCCGGCTACTGCAATACTCCCAGGGGCGAACATCTCGTAACCACTGCCGGCCTTATCCCGAAGTGAAATTCTTACTGCAAGCGTACGGTGTCAAGTTTTAGTATAGGTTTTGAAAGTAGGATTATCGTCTCCCGAGGATTGTTATCGAATTTTATACTAAGTACTATAATTAAAATAGCTTAATTCTAACTAGAAATCGAAAAGAGATGATGATTGATTAAACTAAAAAAAAAAAATTAAGCAAATAAATGGTTCGGACAATTTATCAAACATGTAGAAGATGAATTCTAGAGGGTTGATTTCACCTAGTTATCCCCTATGTTTTCAATCAAGTTTATTAATCACAAGTTATCAATCTATAAGCCAATATCTACCGTTTATCACTTCCTCTCTCGAGTGCCAAGTGATTCTAGGTTTCAATTTCGATTTCGATATCTCTATAAATATCATAAATCAAACCCTAATGCGCTCAATGAATATTCTATCACGGCTTCAAAAGATTCATAAATCTCTCGATTCTATGAAACCCTAGGTTGTGCTATTCTATGGCCAGGCGTTCAATTACCTCCTCTCGAGCGTCAAATCAAACACGCCAAACAATCTAAATTATTGATCGGATAATCCGATGCAATCAAATCAAATAGCACAAATAGATTAATAAATATGCGAATTTCATAAACTAGAAATCAAAACATAGGTTCAAACGTAAGTTACATCAATCCCCTAGAAATATGGGTTTAGCTCATGTTGGATGTACAAAAATTCATGAAGAAATAATTATACATCGATAGGGTTCAACAAAGATGCTAGAAAAATAATTTGGAATGATTAAGGAAGGAATCTTCTCTGTTTCCAGAAGGTAGATGCCTTCGAATCTCGTCCCGAACTCTTTCTCCTTGCTCAAAATCGTCCCTTGTGCTCTCCAAAATGTCCAACCCCATGGTTGTCCGTTCCTTGTTCTATTTATAGGCTTAAAACCCTAAAAAATCCGTCCAAAAAGGCCCAAAAAGAACTCAGCGCACATTCAGGCCCATCGAGCGCGCTGCAGCGCTCCTATGTATTGCCCTGTTTTTCTGGTCGCGTGGCCGCAGCCACGCCGATGCTCACGTCCGTTGTTGCACTCCATTGCGCTGCGGCCCGCTCTCCGTGTCTTTGCAGTAGCGCCACTGTTGTCGTCCATCATCAGGCTGCAGCGCGCTTCGGCATGGGCGCTGCAACGCGCCCTCTGTCTCAAACGCATTTGTACCAATTTCGACCCCGGGCGCGGGGTTTTGCTGCGGCGCCGATCATGCTCGATATATTTCCGTTTTTAGCTCCTAAAATGCGATCTTCACCACCCAAACACGTTTTTAATCGTTTTTAATCAATTTCGGCATCCAAGACCTGTCCCGACTCTCAAACGACAACTAATGACGCAAACTCGACTCAAACGACGCTAAAATACTTGAAAACCCCGAAAAATCCTAGTCTAGAATACTCAATACATTGGTATAAAAACCAACTTAACAGATATCCCGGTGGTCCATCCGAATGAGCGCAAGAAGGTGATGAGAAGCCGTGCCCTCATGAACAATGTGATCGCCAAGAGGCGTGGCTCCCAACTCTGCTAGGTGATCTGTGGTCGATTCCCTCTCTGTGTATGTGGGAAATCGAATCAAGGTCCTCGGCATGTTCGAATGCGAATCGGGGTGTCTTGAACTGCCAAGAGCGAGGCCACGAAGTGATCGTGGTGACCACCGCGCTGCGTCCAACTCGATCCAAATCAAGAGAAAACTGACGGACATGCCGCGATCCCCATCTCGATCTTTAGTAGCTCAACATGAAAGCTAGACACCACCTGGAGAAACAATGAAAAGCCAACATAAGTCCGCCCGAATGATCTCGAATCGGTCCCCTCCGCCAAAGAATCAATCAAAGTGTATCGATCAAACGAACCATCCGTGTTCGGCTTGATCCGAGGAGACCGAGGGGCTCGCCAAATCACCAACCTAGGCTGCGTGAAACCTGTGGTGGAGCATTCCCCGCAAAAAACTCACGGAGGAGGCATTTAGACTAATCCGAAGGGCTCAAACGCCGACTGAAACAAGAATCCGGAGATACCGCTCCACCGCCAAATAATGTGAGAAGCGAAGAAAGGAATGTGTCGATGCTTGACACGAGGAGATGCTTGACCTACATCATTTAAGATATCCCCATAATAAAATGAACAAAACTGAAAAACTATGAAAATAACGATAAACCGACTTAAAAATAATAAGAATGAACAACCAAAATATGCATAAAAAGACACTTGTCATATAATGGTTATACACGTGTCAAACAAAGATATGGGTTTTATGGGTTAACGGGCTACATATAGAAATGAGAAAAACAAATCAAAAAATAAAAAAATGAAAAGGAATTCTTAATCAGCCAACCTGGTAGGTTGAACTATATTTTCTTTTTATAAATATGGTCGGACAATAAATGCACTTGAATGCTCAGATTACAAAGTTGATTAATCTCTTTTTAGTATTAAATCGAGGCTATTTATAGTGGTAGAACTCTACTTTAATCCATGTGTAAAAGAAGCATATATATAATCATTCGATGCGGACTTTGGTTAGATTATTTTTTTTTTTTATTTTGATGCTTTCACCTTAATATTTTTAGTTTATCCAAAAAATTTTTTTTTGGTGTTATAAAATTTAGTTTTCACTTTTTTAAATGTTTAACTATTACCAAACATCATCAAGGTAAAAACGGAACCCGAGAAACATAGTCGGATTTTTCTCGGACCAAATATCCTTTGTAGTTTCGATGGTCGACCGGTGGTCAACCTACATGAAGTTAGAAACTCGAATCCTTTGTTTTCAATAAGTGCGGAAACACAGGTCGCCCACTAGGGCAACCAGTCAACCCCGCTGATGGACTTGTGTCAGATTGCACTCAAATGACTTTTAAATTCAAATTTTACAACATATCGACCGATCGCCCTATTCAAAATGATTTTGAACCTGCAACAGACAACAAGGTTTACTTTTATCATTTTTGTTTATTTTGTGGATGTTGTGATCTTCTTTTTGCAGACAAAATTCAAATATGAAAAGCTGTGTTGGAATTCAAATCATGAAGCTCTTCTACAAATAAATGAAGAAAATTGGAGGATAAAAACAACACATTATTATTCAATCACAACAAGAAAATTCAAAGAAAATTATCAAGCTTTTATTTTCATACTCTTATTGTAATAGTCTAAACACTACACTTTTACATCTTGCTTATTAGACTTTCTTTTTGATTACACTCGCACTTTTAAAGTTGTAAACTTCCATTTTAATGTAATATTGATTGATCAAATCACAAAAAAAAAATAAGATATACTTGTTGAGTGTTCTTTTGGCAAGAACACATTTGGTTGATTAACTAGGTGTTGAAGAGCTTGGTGTTATTCAAAGGTGTAAGAATAGTTTGGTGCTCTTCTAAGTTATTGTAAGAAGAGTTTGATGCTTTTCAAGGTAAAAGTTGTAATTGTTTAGTATCAATTAATATTTTTTTTAAATCCACTCGGACATACCAAGTGGTAGCGGATTCGACTCTAGATGAGTTGGACCACTTTAAATCATTATGTTCATTCTCATTATCTCTCTCTCATTCTTGAAGAGTTCTTCATTATTTGAAAAGAGTGTGTAAATTGGAAAATCGGGAAAATTTATTCACCCCCTCTAGATTTTTATAGCCAATTGGACTAACAAGTGTTATCAAAGCCATTTTTTTTCATTGTGAGTAAAGAGAAAAGATCAATGGCTATGAACGATAACTACCTTCAAATCAACGCCTTATCCAATAAGCCACCTCTATTCGACGCAAACGATTATGCTTTTTGGAAATATATGATGGAATACTTTCTACAAGGTTGCGGTTTTGACATTGGAATGTCGTCATCGAAGGAGTTGCTCAACCAACAAAAAAATTTAGATGATGGAACTCTTGCCCCCAAAAGCTTCAAGGAATTTGATGATGACGCCAATAATTCATTCTCCCTAAACGATAATACTTTAAATATTCTCCATAGTTCACTTACCGCTACCGAATACAATCATATTAGAGAAATAAGATCCGCGCACGAAGTATAGACAAAATTAGAAACTATAGAGAAGGAACCAAGAAGATGAAACAAGCTCGTAAAAATAATGCTTTTTAAAGATTTCGAGATCACTATGTTCGAAAGTGAAAGTATCTCGAGAATGGTGGAAATATATGATAATATTGTCAATCCTCTTCTAACAATTAGAAAAATCATTTCCAATGAAGACAAAGTCACAAAGGTCCTAAATGATCAACTGGGTACTTGGTCCGAGAAGGTCACATCTATTAAAAAAGTTGTATTGAATAAAACAAAACTAAATTAATGGGTAAAACCCACTTCAGCCATTGTACTATTTAATATTCATTTTGTGTAAGTTACCCCTTTCGACTATTAAAACTTTCAAATACGCCGCTAAACCAATATAAGGATCGTGGTGATGGAAAAAATATATATCAATATTAAATTTACCTTGCATCCTCTATTATAAACTTACCTATTTGTCACTTTATAATTAAATATCAATAAATTTGCCAAATTTTATTCAACACCAATTTTAGTGAATAAAGTTACTCTTGATTTAACAAAAGTAAATAAATAGCAAAATATAAGTTTAAAATATTATAAAAAGGCACACTAATATTTTATAAAAAAGTTAAATATTTTTACTAGTATTATTTTAAATATATATCATTATAGTAAGTAGTAAGTTTGAGTCAAACTAGAGATTTTTTTATGTGCACATATATTTTATTATGTATTTTGCACATGTCTAACTCAAATTATATATACAGATCAAATTACAATGTGTAGTTATCTACAATATGCAAAGGGGAAATCATTATTTAGAAAATAAAAATAAGAAATATTTACAAAATATTATTGTAATTAAGAATTTAATGTTACTCTTTACTGATATTGAAATTATATTTTGCCATTTTATTTATGTGGATTTAATTGCATGTTTATTATTTAGTATTACTAGAGTTAAGTAAAATATATGATCAAATTGATTCAACTATAGAGAAAACAAAATATGGAATTAAATATTTTATATAGTTCAAGGATATTTGTCCATTAATTTATCTTTTTATTGAAAATTTTAATAGTATGGGAAATATTTGATTCAAAACTAATAATTAAAGAGAAAAATTACATATACCATCTCACAATAGAACAAAGTAAAATAAATTCAACCAATTTACAAATGAAACAACGAAAATATTTCAAAAAGCAAATGAATTTCAGGGCGGGAGAAATTGAGCTAACCCCAAAAATTCAAATTTTCACAACTCGTTTCCTATTGGTCCGCTTCACATCACTCGGATTGAGTGTAAATCCAACGGTTGTCACTTCATCACCTTCACGCCAAATGCC
Source organism: Rehmannia glutinosa (assembly GCA_016081115.2). Taxonomy (NCBI): domain Eukaryota; kingdom Viridiplantae; phylum Streptophyta; class Magnoliopsida; order Lamiales; family Orobanchaceae; genus Rehmannia; species Rehmannia glutinosa. Next base: position 1,648,186 of record CM071924.1, read on the forward strand.
ACCACCACCTCTATATAATCACAGCTCCATTAGAATTTCTCATCACCTTCGAAATATAATCCATTCTCTCATTTTCCATTGTAATAGCCAATTTATCTCTGCGTTTATCGAGTTTCCAGTGTTTTGTTCAATCGTGATTTCATGGAGACTGCCGGAAAAGTGAAGAAGGGTGCCGGAGGAAGGAAGGGTGGTGGCCCGAAGAAGAAGCCGGTTACCCGGTCTGTCAGAGCCGGACTTCAGTTTCCGGTCGGTAGAATCGGCCGTTACTTGAAGAAGGGCCGGTACGCTCAGCGGGTGGGCACTGGAGCTCCGGTGTACTTGGCTGCCGTTCTAGAGTATTTAGCTGCTGAGGTATTGAAAAAATAACAACAACCTCTTTCAGATCTTCGTTTTTTAATTGTTTTTAGGTTAGTAAGTTCGTTTTTGTGATTATAGGTGCTGGAATTAGCTGGAAACGCTGCGAGAGACAACAAGAAAAACAGGATTATCCCGAGGCATTTGCTTTTGGCTGTCAGGAATGATGAAGAGCTCGGAAAGTTACTGCAAGGTGTGACCATTGCACATGGTGGTGTGCTTCCGAATATTAACCCGGTTCTGTTGCCGAAGAAGACGGGTGGAGATAAAGCTACCAAGGAGCCGAAGTCACCTTCAAAAGCTGCCAAGTCACCAAAGAAGGCGGCTGCTTAGTTTTATTTAGATAGATATGATTTGTCTGGTTTTATCTGTTTTAGAAATTTTGGCTTCGAATGAAATTCTCTTTCATTGTCTTAGTTGTAATGGAATGGAAGAAAAATGGTAGTTGTATCTATACAGTTCTGTTCTCTAGAGCTCATTTGAATATGACTCCAGTTATTTTGAGCACATTTCTCAGATCTTGACTCTCTCTCTCTCTCTCTCTCTGTGATTATTTTGTTAAATTAGTGCTTTACCTTGTCTGGAAATTTTCTTCATTCCTTTGTTTCGTTGGTTCTGAGAATCGTTTACAGAGAAGCAAGAAAAAAATTGCTCATTCATTTTTTCTGCTCAAGTTGCGTATGCAGCACTGGATCCAATAGCATTACATAATCCATCTTAAATAATAAGAGTTTTTGCTAGTTTTCATCACTTTTCCGTTGTCTGATTCTTCGAGGAAGTTGAGGCTTCTCGTACGCAGATGCATTGCCTGAATAGAATTCGTCCTGTCTTTACATATCCCCTCCATGGATGGCTCACATATCGGCAGTCCTGCACGCAACTGTTTGTTGGAGGTCTCTCTCTCTCTCTCTCTCTCTCTCTCTCTCTCTCTCTCTCTCCCCCCCTGGTTCTGAATTGATTATTGGATCTCAATTATGGTTCCCTTATCTGTTTGATAAAATGTTTCAATGAGAAAATAAGCTTTTTGACATTTCAAAGCGAAACATTTAATATACAAGTTAGAATTAGACAACCTTGATAGTTGTTCAGATGCTTTCCTGTACAAGGTATGATAAATTGTGTAACAAATAGTCTCAGATTCAATAGTTCCAAGTTGGTATAGCGGCATTCCTGGGTTTTCTAACATTTGACTTATGGGTTTGAAAAGCTGATCAGTTATCTGGTGGCATTGCAAATAAATGACATTCCTCAGGACTTAGATAAATACCCTTTGAATGGCTGAAAATTAGTAGCTCATCACATTCTAGAAATGTAAAGTGCACAGTTAGAGTATCTTTTGAAATTGGACTTCTTAAGATAGAAAGATGCAGGTAATCTAGAACGACATGACACTTGGAATGTCAGATGGGTTTTTGTTCTTCCGATCGGAACTTAATTAGCGGTTGACGTGCTATTTTTATCTTTCTGAGAGAGAAGATGTGTAATTAAAGGAAATGACCTTTGGCTTTTTATGTGTTTCCTATCTTTCCCATGAAGCTTGTCTTTTTGCGGCCGCTGTCCGTCCTGACTGTTTTTGAAAATTTTCTTCATTCGATTCCGTTAAAAAAATAATGGAAATTGAACAAAATTTTGAGGTTACTACCTCAAATTGCCCAGTTCATCGATACTTACACTTTTATATCATCTTCACAGCCATGGATGTGGTTTGGTAATCAACTTAGCTGGAAACAATTATCCGAGTACACTTCACCGGATTTAGCCATTTGGAAAAATAACTCAATGCACACAACAAATTTAGATGATTATCTCACGGAATTATAAGGAAGCTGTTTTATTTCCAGGACTTTCTTATGACACCAACGAAAGCATTTTGAAGGATGCATTTCAGGAATATGGTGAAATAATTGAAGGTAGGTGCTAGACTATGACGTTCCCTTTTCATTTATTTGACATTATTTTAAAACGAAAATGGCTTGATATCATTAGCAGTTAAGGTAATATGTGACCGTGTAAGTGGAAAATCAAGAGGATACGGATTTGTGAATTACTCTTCTGAGGAGGCGGCAAGCAAAGCCTTAAAGGAAATGGATGGCCAAGTATGCTCGAGCACTCGTACATTTTTCATAAATGCTTTAATGTATTTTCTTCGGCAACTTCATTAAACTTTTCTCACCGTGTTGTGTGCTTTTGTAGTTGCTGGATGGCAGAAATATCCGCATTCATTATGCCCACAGAGGGGGACGGAAAGGGAATCAGGTCTAACATCTCAAGCTTTTAATGGTATTATATTCGTGTCCCTTCTTTTTTCATTCCAAAGACTAAATCTCACTTGCTCGGTATGTGAATATTTAAAGTTTAGATTGCTTCTCACATTTCATTTCATTTCCCTCTTGTATCCTGCCTTGAGAATGCACTTTTATGGCGACCAATTTGCTGGTACAAAAGTGGTAACGTAGATTTTGTTCCTCCCGAGATAATGCCTAGTGAAACTGGCTGCTTTATATGATATCATGCCACTCATCACAAAACTCTAAGTTCTATTTTGGGAGAGATTTAAAGAAAACAATGAATTTTTTGTAAAATTGTAGGCTTGTAGCTCAGGTGCTTGGGTTCTCATAGTCTTATGCGTCCAAAGTATTTTGTTATTTTCCTTCAATTCACTATTTATATCATATTGGTATGTAACTGCACTTCGTTGAGAAAATGAGATTAACATCATTCAAGCTTTCGCTGCACATGTTTTATTGGCTGCATTTAGTGACTGAGATTTGGCGAATACATTGTTGAATGATGATGAAAAGGAAAGGAAAACTTTCGTGTCAACCTAAACTTAGGAAGTTGAAATATAGAAAATCTGATATTAAATTTTGGTGTAACTATGCTTGATCATCTGGTTCTTGCATTTCCATAGATAAACAATTCAGTTACAACGAATGAGTATAGAATATTTGGTTAAGGCTGATCATAATCTAATCGTTAACTTTTATAATTGATCTTGAACATTTGGTGACCAGCAACCTGCCACGTGTCCCCTAGTGGTGCTCCCAGATTCTTCCAAAACATTGTTACTGAATTAACCCAATAATATGCTATGGAATCATGGCCATCCAACCAATTTTCCATTTTTGTCCTTTTGTTGAGTTTTTGCTGTTTTCGTCTTGCATTTGATCCATTCCAAGCTATCTTCAAGAAACGTATCCTTCAGGAAGATACATTGGTGGATGGAAATTTTGAATAGTCTTCTGAGTCTGCCAGGGATAATACTTAGGACCACTTTCCATCTGCAGAAAAAGTAACCTGACTACAGAATGCATAGTGGTTCTTTAAGGCAGCTCAAGCTTATATGCGATCTTGCACATCCTCAACAACACTTTGTAATGGCCATACATTTTAGTTGCTCACTTGTTCTGAATGAACACTTTAATGAACTTTGTGACCGAACTGAAACCCCTTTCCTGTTATTTTCTTGTCTGCGTAAGGTACTCATCTTATGCTGAGCTTTAATTCTTCTAGCAACTGTATCCCCTCTATCTTCCCTTGGAGCATTATTCTGCATCCAGTTGGGCTCTATAACTATGGACCTGAAGAGACCTAGGTGAGAGCATAACCAATTAACCATATAGCGTTGCTGGGCTCATATTCAGGCTAGAGCAGTATTTAGTATTGCACCGCCAAGGACCACCACTCTATCTAATCTTCCACTCATTTTAGTATGTGCTGGCAAATATTGTCTCTGTTCATGCGGTAACGTCCAGGAATGTTAAGCTAGGGAGGCAGTAGGGATATAGTAAGGCCAAAATAGGCGCATTTTGTGAACCTATCAACAACTGCCAATATTGCATTCTTGCCTCTGATCTATGGAACCCCTCAATGAAGTCCGGTGAGACACTTGCCATGTACATTATATCTCAATATACCCAAACAAATTCTGTCTATGCATCTCAGGTGTCCTAGTAAAGGACTTTGAAGTCATGAAACACATATGTATATATATATATATATATTCTGTTCACGTAACTACTTGTACATAAGTGAAATGTTCTCTTACAAACATAATTTCAATATTACTGTATATGAATCTGAAAATGTTTCCTAACATTCTGCTAATGGTGCTATAAGCTGCTGTCAAATTCTCTTCTCACCTCCTGGATAGTTCATTATTTAGCATGTGGCATCACATCTATGCTCATTTCTGCTTCTTGCAGCTCCTTATAAATGTATAGATTGAGACAAGACGGAGGTGAGGAAGGACGAAGATGATATGAGGAATTGGGTAGTTTCTGCTTGATTCATGTTTGGTATTTACATATTTGTATATTGAGAATCCTATTGGAGCACATTAAAAATGTTACATTACTTATGATCATTATCCACTTAATAATTCCAAGAAGTGGATAACTAACGTCTACCACATTTGCCAACCGATCAGCCTTAACAGCGGAAGACTTAACACTCTTAGATTTGTTTTAAGTTTGTTTTTAACACTTGATTCTTTGCACTTGGTTATTTATCAGTTGGATAGCAAATATGATTCTAACAACAGATATAATGTAAATATGCAGGAAAGTAAATTTGCTGGAAGTAAATGACACAAATATTTTATAGAGGTTCGAATACGAGCTCCTAGATTTTTCCAAAATGGCACAACATTGCTTCATTAGATCGTGAAACGAATTTTCCTTCTCAATCGTGTTGAGCCTTTGCTTGTTTTTCTCATGGACTTTATAATTTCTCTACGTAGTTTCTCTGAGAAAGACATATCATGCCTTTTGCCTTGCTTTTTAGGATCGCTGATGGAGACGAAGCGTATTCGGATCATCTTGGTTTTAGTCTGATTAGTCACTCTTGGTTGCTGAGTCACAACATCTTTGCTCACAATCTTCCTTTTGTCTGTGTTGGTGTAAATTATTTTCCTGATTGAGATGTTGAAATGTTTGAGTTTTCTTAATTTCAAGATTACTATGTTCAACATTGTAATTGAAACTGTAATTTCTGGCTAAAGAAATAGCAGCTGTTGTGTTTGGTGGTTGTCACCTTTTGACATTTGATGAACAAGCCATCTTAATGGTTATGTAATACTGAGATTTTTGTTTTTAACTTAACATCCACAAATTTCCTTCTGTTCTTGATCTCTTTCATTCAATGCATTTATGTATGAAATTTCATACAACAAATGTGAGTAGACTTGAGAACCGGATAGTGGTCGAATGGTTAAAACTCTCAAGTCCAGATAGATGTTTGGGGTTCAATTCCCACCACTCCCTTCCCTCTAAGTGTATGTACTCAAACGTCGGGCCAACCCTAGCCCATCAAGCCAAGTCAAAATCGGGCCTAAAAAAATCTAGCCCAACCCAACTTTAACCTCGAGCTAGTTTGACAGACTGTATTTTGCCAGCTCTATCCGCAAAGACGACAATGTTGAACACCAAATGTTGGCTGCTTTTTGATTTCCTTGTATGCCTTTTTTTTCTTGTTTTTTTTTTTTTTCTCCATAGATAGATCCATAGTTGTGTTAAAAATATCTAGTGTTATGAAGATGTGTGTTTAAAATGAGTGGTGTAATAGTTGGATCCCGGAAAAACGTGTTTTTAAACTACATAGCATTGGGAATGCCCTAACTTAACTTAGAACGACTAAAGTTAAAATCAGAAAAACAATGAAATATGATTATATGTGGATTTTCAACCCAATTCCAAAATTAATTTGAATGATTCCATTCACGATCTGACGATCTTATTAAAATGACATTGCTAATTCATTCATTTATTTAAAAGAAAAATATGTTAAATGGAGTGATATTGTAAGTCGTCTAGTTAGGAATGACAACAGGGCGGGTTTGGCCAAACCCGAAAACAATCCCACCAAGAAAAATCAAGACACTGGACCTGCCCGACACCGCTTCAAGACCCACACGCGGCACGCCCCCAAACCCATCGAGGCGCGTCTAGAGTCTAGACCCATTAGACCCTCCAATTTTTTTTTTTTAAATTACAATAATTTATTTTCTTGTCTTTGTGACCAAATTTTGAAAATAATCTAATGCCAATAGGTCAAAAAAATTAAAATGGAATTATGTAACTTATTATAATTACGTTTTACAACTATTTAGCTACTATTATAATTTTATTTTTTTTTAAAAAAAGCTAATATTAGGATCTTGCGGTAATACTCAACTAGTACTCAAAATAAATATTCAAAGTACAATATTACAAGATGCTATAATAGTAAATTAATATCAATACAAGACTCAAATAAAGGTAAATAATACAAAATTATCTAAACCCGCCACCGCTTTGCCGGGTCCAAACCCGCCCGACGGGTTCCCCATTGCCATCCCTAGTCGTCCTTAGGATCCCAATAATGAAATGATCAATGATTTTTTTGTTTGGTTTATATCAAAATAACACTAACTTTAGAGACTATAATCAATAATTTCTTTGTGGGTTTAAATATCAAATAACGCTAACTTTAGGGACTATAACGAGATTCCACGAAATTGCAGGGAGTTAATGTTAAGACCCTTTTACCCATTCATTCCTTCATAAAAAAGAACAAAAACCCAAGCAGACACAACGAAGTTCAACAATGGCGTGGAGGGGACAGCTTTCTCGAAATCTCAAGGAGCTTCGCATCCTATTCTCTCCTAATTCGCCTTCCAGCTCTTCTACTAGGTTTTTCTACAATTGATTTTCATTCCAAATGTCTGAATCCTTCACTTTATTGATTTTAATTATGATCTTATATTTTGTGTTCCTTTTTTCTTGTAAATTTTTGAGCAGAACTTTTATTGAGAATAATTACAAAGATCTGAAGACGAAAAACCCTAAGCTCCCGATTTTGATCCGTGAGGCCACTGGTATCGAGCCTCAGCTTTGGGCTAGATATGGTAATTTGCTGAGTTTTTCATTTTCAGATCTCTATTTCTTATTGGAATACTTACGAAATTTCGGTGGCTTTTACTTTTTTTTCTTCCTTTTTTAAAATTTGTATCATATTAATGTGTTTAGTTGGAGTGAACTATGTTGCTAGGGATAATTAGTTTGTTTCTTTCAATTTTCAGCAAAATAGAAAATTCTTCAAAAAAACCGATTCCAGCATTTAAATAATTTCTGTTACCTGGAGTATGTGAGTGTTGGAATTTTTGGATGCACCAATATGGTGATTGGTGCCTATTGCATTGATAATTTGATTCACTATGTGATTCATTATGCATGCTTGGATAACTTCTTTGGTGGCATGACTTTGGAGATTTTGCTCAATTATAAATGAATAAAGGCAAATTATATATGCAAACCCAGGGAAATATCTAGAGACTTCAATTTTCTTTCTAACCAAATTCCAACTTACTGGTAGTAAAATAACCTTTATGTCATCTGTTACCAAGAATCTATTCCAACTTCTTGCTGTTGAAATAATGATATAAAGTGCTCTATTGTTTTTTTTTTTTTTTTGGTGACAAAAAAAGACTGTATCAGTGTTAAGTTCATAAGTTTGATATCCTTCATTGATGGATCTTCTGCTTTGATCTAGACCTGGGCGTTGAGAGGGGAATACGTTTGTCAGGCTTAAGTGAGGAACAGATTTCTAAGGCACTTGAGGACCTTGCTAAGGGAGGGGCAGCCATTAAAGGTTGAAAACAGCTGCCATTGGATTTTCCCCAGACACAATAAAAATGCCAGCCAGAAGTTTCTGGAGGTCAATTCTCCAATTTGATTTCGTGGATCGGTGTATCTTAGTTTGTATTTCTGACAGTTCCCACCCGTTATAAACTGCTTCTTGCAAAAACAGTTGCCTGTTTATTTTAGCCTTTGATGGAATATGCATACATTTATCTTCCAATGGATAACTATTCCCCTTAACTTCCTTTCCGTATTTCATTTTTCCGGTTTTAGTATTTTGTTGTTGAGGATTGGAGACTAAAAATATGTCCTGCTCATTGATATGTGCATATAACTGCATCTTCAGCATTTAGAATGCAAGCCTTGTCCTGCCTCAAAGTTGTGGTATGAGATGGATTTCCTCGCCTTTCAAGTACCAAAGTCTTAGTTGGACATGCAATGAAGTGAAAAGATAAAACTATCCTTTTTTTTTCCTTTGATATTTTCTCCACATCATTTAAAGTCACTATTATTCTGTTGATGAATATATGTGTCTCTATATAATATGTTATGCAGTGTCACACTGCCTATGCGTACCTAACTGGCCACAGGTTCTGTAATATGCTTTTCTTAGATTTATCTTAACCCTGATCACATTTTTTGATTTGTATCCAAATCCAGTGCTATGCATAGCTCGGATGAACAATATAGTCATATAGAACCGTAATCAAACTGTAGTGGTTAGAAAACTGCTAACTTGCTACTGAATGAGGAACCTATCATCTTATGTCTTCTGGATTCATTTCGATTTAGGTCCATCATTAATTTTGTCAAAACAAGTATCTGATTAGCCAAAGTGTATGTTAGTGGGATAGCTCTATAGCAGATGGTAAAAAAACTGCAGCATTTCAAAACTAGACATGTGTGTGTGTGTGTGTGTGTGTGTGTGTGTGTGTGTGTGCTAGAAGAGAAAAAAACAGTAAATGCTAATTCTTGAGGCAATTTTAGCAATACTATGTATTCAAATCACAGGAGAGGTCTACTTGGGAGTAGGATATATTGACATTATTATTTGCCCAACAATTGTACAATTTTTGGGGCATAAGATCTCAACTGAAAGCCTCAATTAGAACACACAACGTGTGGTAAGTGTCTGCACAAGGAATGCATATGGGAAGAAAGATAAAATCCAAATTCAGTGTCAAGTGAAATGTTCCAGTCTGAAGATTTGAATTAAAGATTCGCTGGATAAATTGATTCTCCGTCTACAATCTTGTCACATTGCTTCTTCTTGACCTTCCATCTGTGTATTAATTTTCGAACGTTACTTGTAAGGAATACAGTGCTGAACAGAGCATAAAGTTATATATTTATAGTTTTCGTTTTAGGGCTTACGATTCTAAGAGAATATATTCGATTCTGCCAGCAGTAAGCACCCCATAAACCTCAACCTGCAGAAAGCAGCATCGTTTGAGCAGACTAAAATGCCAGAAATAGTAAATGATAAGCCTTAAAGGAACGAGAGATTTTTGCAGCGTCGTACGTATTTGAGGCCTAACTTCTCATGACATGCGGCACAGTAGATATTAGCAACCATGTGTTCACCACTTTTCCAGTGACGATCAGGTTGGTCGATTTCCAGATTGACACTGCATATATAAATGTTGCACAATATTCAGAAACTGGTAAGCACATTAGCTTGCATTTTGTTAAGTTTCACATTGTTCTCTGGATTTTATTATTTCTTTACATAGTTTGCAACCAAAGATGTTCCTATAACGCATGCCAGAAAGCAGTCTTAAGAGAAAAGAGGTTACTGATTTATGCTTGTGGAATATAGATAGATGCATATTGAGGTACAATATTTATAATAGAAGCAAATGTCGAGGGGTATTTGTAGTTTTCAAAGATAAACGGGTTTTTTCGTGATTAAGCTAAACTTCCTGGGTAATATTTGTAAGGGATAATTACAGAAACCTCCCTGAGATTCGGACTAATTACAAAAAAAAAACAATTTTTTTTTGAAAATTACAAAAAGCCCCTTGAGTTTTGATTCGTTTTATATTTTCCTCCTTCATAAGCAAAAAACATCTCAGAAACCCCCTGTATTTCTAAAAATATTACAATTACCCTTTTAAATTTAAGACTTGATCAAACATGAGGGGGCTTTTTGTAATTTTAAAACATGTCTGGGTTTTTTTGTAATTAGGCCAAACCTTAGGGGGTCTTTTGTAATTATCCCTATTTGTAATTAACCCTAAATATGATGGTTTCTTTAATTTCACATGGCTTGTTATGAGAGGATGGGATAATTACAGCAAACCCCCTGAGGTTCGGGTTAAATACAAAAAAACCAAGAGTTATTTGGAAATTATAAAAAACCCTTGATGTTTGATTTAGTCTTACATTTTCCCCTACATAGGCAAAAAATATTTCAAAAATTCCATTGATATTTATAAAAATGTTATACTTATCCTCTTAAATTTAAGAATGAATTTGTAATTGTGAAACATCTTTGGATTTTTTTGTAATTAGCCCAAATGCCAGGGGCGTTTTTGTAATTATCCCTAAGAGGAATGAATGAAGAGGAATGCAGCATTAAGATCTTACCCTTCTTTGAAGAGAATTGAATGATGTCTATTTTCCTGCGAGAGAAAAGTATATAATAATGGCAATAATTAGAGAGCAAGACATCCAATTAGGTCAAACAGAATTTGTGTAAATGAAAAAGGTGAAATAGAACTGGTACAAGATAAATACATATTCCTAAGTCCTTTTTGCAGCAGTATATCATGAGATTCATGAGAATATCAAATTTTTAAATTTTTAGGGATAATTACAAAAAGCCCCTAAGGTTTGGGCTAATTACAAGAAAACCAAGAGGTTTTGAAAATTACGAAAAAACCGTGTCTTAAATTTTAGGGAGTAAATGCAATATTTTGATAAAAGTGAAGGGAGCTTTTGAAATGTTTTTGCATATGAAGGGTGAAAATGTAAGACGAATCAAATCTAAAGGTTTTTTTAGTAATTTTCAAAAATCCCTGTTTTTTTGTAATTAGCCCAAACCTCGGGGTCTTTGTAATTATCCCAAAAATTTATGCACTAATCATAATAATCCAAGAAATGCTGTTTTAGGGATAATTACAAAAAGCCCCTATGGTTTGGGCTAATTACAAAAAAAAAAAGAGGTTTTTGAAAATTACGAAAAAACCCTTGAGATTTGATTGTATTTTAAATTTAAGGGAGTAAATGTAATATTTTGATAAAAGTGAGGGGAGCTTTTGAAATATTTTTGCATATGATGGATGAAAATGTAAGACGAATCAATCTAAGATTTTTTTGTAATTTTCAAAAATCCTGTTTTTTTTTTTTTTTTTTTTGTAATTAGCCCAAAGCTCAGGGGTTCTTTGCAATTATCCCAAAAACAATTATGCACTAATCATAACAATCCAAGAAATGCTGAAAACAACATCGACAAGTTGATTTCTTCATAAGAAAATGGAAAATTTCAACACTATTGCTTGTCATTGTAAAGCCATTATAGTCCAAACATAACAGAATCAAAGAAGTTCCTCAAGAAGAAATGACACATCATAATTACTGAAAAACCCCAATATTTCAATGAAATTACAAGTGATAAGAAATGTGGAAAATCTTGAAAATTGCAGAGAGGAGGAGATATATATTTACTGTATATATGCCGTTGAGTTGATCTGCTAAGGCAATATGAGTACTGCACTTTTTGCACATGAAGTAGTCTTGGTTAGGCTGATCAAACTCCACAAAGGATAACTTTACCATTTTTTCAGATGCTAAAAAGATATAAGTTTGAAGCAAAAAATGTTCTTGAAGGGAATGAACTAATAATCCTTTAAAATGTGGAAAATTCAGATAAAGAAAATGGGATAATTTGATGAAGAAGATGGGTTTTTTATAAGCTGTAAACTGTCTTAACTGTCATAACTGCCGCCATTGCAACTGACTATATGCTATGCTTGCAGCCACTATAGTCATCTTTATGTTCTCTTAATTTTACTATCATCGGATAATTACAAAAACACCCTTAAGGTTTGGGCTAATTACAAAAAAACCCAGAATTCTTTGAAAATTACAAAAAACTCGTTGAGGTTTGATTCTGTTTTACATTTTTCCCGGTAATTTTCGAAAACATTTCAAAAAACCCTCTCACATTCACAAAAATATTACAGTTACCCCCCTAGACAAAACGAAACTTAAAGTTTTTTTTGTAATTTTGAAACATATCTGGGTTTTTTTGTAATTAACCCAAACCTCAGGGGTGTTTTTGTAATTATCCCTTTCTTTTTTATGCAAACATGAATATTGCCATGGATAACCAATTTGTGTACTCATAAATGAGCCTGTTTACCACGTCACTTTACTCCCTCTGTAGTACACAAAAGGCGGTCAGGGAGATTGTTTACCAATCGCGTCTAATCACTATTACACTATAAAAACATTACATAAACTATCATTATCATCACACTTTCATTTTACACTCAATCAGACTCTTAAAATTCATTCTCATTTTTTAAAATATATTTTCCACACTATTCTTTCCAAAAATAGAAAAGAGCAAGACGAACAATCGTTGCTTAATCAATTGGTAATTCAAAGCCCTAATTACGCAGTCCGGGACTTAAATTCCTGATTTGGCTCAAATCAAAATCCCTAATTTATGAAAAAGAGGGTTAGTGTCAAATTATTTTAGCCCGTTTAAATTCGGGTCTTTTGGCCCGAATCGGTTAGCTGGGACCCATGATGACTAGCTCGTAGGTTAATCGACAAACATGCTAGCTCGTCATTTTAAAAAAACATAAATATAATTATATTATTTTATCTATTTTATATTATCTCTTATAGCAATATTTTTACAATTTACATAAGGATTTTCGTTTGTATGGTGTGAATATTTATTTGTTTAAGATCTTTTAATCCTTTATTTACTCATTTTAATTCTACAACTCATTTGTGATACTTTTAGGGTCCATTGGGATGGAGAGATCGGGATTTCAAATAATGGATTTCAAACTCATTGGATTTGAAATCCACTTCTTGTTTGGATGAAGTGGATTTGTATTGAGATTTCAAATCCATCGGTAAATTTTGATAAAAAAATTTAAAAGTTCTATTCATTTTATTAATTGTCATTTAATAAATAAAAAAAAAGATCTAATCTTATTACTTTAGAAATAATTATAATTTTATACACTAATAAAAATTTGAAATATATAGCTTTTATTATGTGTAAATATGTGTGAGGATAGTGCGTGTGGATTTGTGAGATAGAGTATGTGTAAGTGTGTGTGCAATAGACATGTCAAATGGACTAGGGTGGGCCAGCCGGCCCAGGCCCACATAGGCCCACCTCTCAGATGGGCCGATCCAGCCTAGGCCTACCTTCCAGGCGGGCTGGGCCGGACTGAATAATTTTTTGGAACCTTAGGCCCATCTCGCCCACTAGCCCGCCTCTAGTGGGTCAGGCTTCACGAGCTGGGTCAACGGGCTTGGCCTATTTTTGTGTGTATGTGTTTGTTTCTTATGTATAAATGAATATAGAATAAACATAAAAACTGGGGTTTGAAATTTGAATGATGTTTAGCTTCTACATTTCCTACCAAGAGGTCATGCCACATATCAGTGTTTTAAATACCGTACCGGTGATCAAATCGGCCAAGCCACTGGTAAGCGCTTTAACCAATCGGACCGGTTCAACCGCCAATTTTACCGGTTTTAATAAAATATATTATATAAAATATTAATGTAATATATTGATATAAAAAGAGAAGTTATATATTTTTCATTTCTTATTTTTTATTATGTAATTATTTGATTGATTGTAATTGTATATGTACAGAGGTTTGTCCAAATTTAGAATATTTTGATTGATTAGAATTCTTGTTTGAATTAGTTAAAATATAAATAATTGATTTGAATTTTAACATAAATATTGAATAATTGATTTGAAATCTTGTTTGATTTGAATTATGACATAATTGAATATAAAGTTTATAATTTCAGTTTTTATAAAAAAAAGTTGAAAAAATAAAAATATAAAAAATCCGGTTTAACCGGTTTTGGCCGGTATGGGTATGGCCGATATAACTGCAAAAATGGTATTTAAGGTCTTACAGTAACGGTCCGACCACCGGTATCCGGTATAACCGGTTTAACCGGCCGGTACGGTCCGATATTTAAAACAATGTGTGTTTTTTAAACCAAAATTGGTTGGGCTTCCAATGGAATTCTAAAAGGTAAAATACAAAGAGGAAAAATCAACCCACCCTACTGCGGGATTGAGCCAGTCCTGTGTTGGGCTGGTCATGGGCTCGAGGCGGGTCTGGACTGAGTCGATTTACGATTTTTGGGCCCAATAGAGGCCCAAATCATATCTATAGAACCGACCAGAGACACCAAAACTGTTCATGGGTCGGTGCTAGGCTGGCCCGAATCAGACTGGGCCAACCCAACCCATTTGACATGTCTAGTGGTGCAATGTGTGTGCATGTGCAGGGTGTATTCTGTGTAAATATGTGCAGTGTGTGTAAATGTGTGCAATGTGTGTTGTGTGCGTGAATATGCAAGTGAGTACAAATGGAAAAAAAAAGAATGGATTTCAAATGACTAGGTTTTGGGAGATATTTAACATCCTTTAAAAATGAACTAAAACTTAAAGATGAATTTGAAATCCATTGATTTGGATTTATATGCCAAACAAGGGTGTGGATTTAGCTAAGGATTTCCCTAATCCCAAATCCCTTCCCAAAACCCCCATCCAAATGCACCTTTCTATTTTTTCCTTTACAATTTGATTTCAATAATATATACATGAAGATAATCTTCTTACTAATAATTAGTTTTTTTGTTTTATACATTTTAGATGAAGAAAAAATGGAAGATAATACTCTGTCCAAGAAAAGATCGAAGTTGATTGAGGATGATACTTGATTAGTAGTTACTTAGTAGTGTACTTATGTCTTATTTGTAAGAGTTTATTTATGGAGTTTAAATTTGAGTGTTTGAATTTTAAGATATTGTATATGTGATGTAACTACAAATTATGTGTGGTTTTATTATTATGAATCATTTGGTTTTGTATATTTAGTTTAAATGTTAATCTCATGCATGTTTTAATTCAAAATTTTAAATTCAAATATAAAATTTTAAACTTTTTGGCTTGTAACCCGATAGTGATTCGTTTAGCCCGAAATCTTGTATGTCATCCCGTTAGGTATTGACCTATTTAACCCAAAATCCATTTAGCCCTAATCCCACTAGAATGGCCCGAAACAGTTAGGATCAACCCGTTTAACATCTCTAATACCTCCTCCCGTGTTACAAACATCGACTAAATAGATCAACTTTGTGCTCTAGTGGTAAAGTGTTGTGTTGTGTTGTGTTGTAAGTAGGGCTTGCAATGAGTGACACGATACAATTACAAACACGATTACAAAGACAAAAAACACGATAAAGCATGACACGATATGTCACGACACGATACACGACACAAATACGAAATTAAAAATTAAGCTAAAATTACAAATAATTGTTATATTTAAGACCAAATAAAATAAATAACACAAAAACACGATACTGTGATACGAACACGACACGATTTGCCACCCTGGTTGTAAGGGCTAAATAAATGATGCTTGGAATCAGGGGTGCTTTCGGCAACAGGTTTCACATAGGAAGGAAAAGCTGAAAGCAATATACAAAACAATACCCCAACATCACATTTTTTTCTTTCATTGAGAATAAATTACAAAGACCTGAAGACCAAAAACCCGATTTTGATACGTGAGGCCTTTGGTATCGAGCCTCAGCTTTGGGCTAGATATGGTAATTTGCTGATTTTGTATATTTTTAGTATTATTTCTAGGCGCCCTAGGCACTGGCCCACCGCCTAACTGGCGCTTAGTGATTTCTGCAACATTGCTAAAAGTATGCCCTGCTCATTGATATGTGTATATAACTGCATCTTCAGCATTTCAAGACTAGACATGTGTGTGTGTGTGTATTAGAATTTAGAAGAGAAAAAAGCAGTGAATGTCTAGACATTCTTGAGGCAATTTCAGCAGTACTCTATGTATTCAAATCACAGGAGAGGTCTACTTGGAAGAACGATATATTGACATATTATTTGCCCAAAAATTGTACAATTTTTTGGGGCATAAGATCTCAACTAAAAGCCTCAACTAGAACACACAACGTGTGGTAAGTGTTTTCTGCACAAGGAAATTCGTATGGGAAGAAAGATAAGTGACACATGAAATGTTACGACTGTCATGTTCTTCCTTATCGTCTCCGGTCTGAAGATTTGAAGAATTAAGGATTATCTGGATAAATTGATTCTGCGTCTACAATCTTGTCGCATTGCTTCTTCTTGACCTTTCGTCTGTGTATTAATTTTCGAACGTTAGTGGTGAACAGAGCATAAAGTTGTATATATTTATAGTTTTCGTTTTAGGGCTTACATTCCTAGCATAATATATTCGCCCTTGCCAACCTGCAGAAAGCAGCATATATCAGTTGAGCAAACTAAAATGCTAGAGATAGTAAGTAAATGAATAAGCCTTAAAAGGAACGAGAGATTTTTGCAGCGTCGTACGAATTTCATCCCCAAGTGTTCACCACACGCGAAGCAGAAGATATCAGCAATTGTGTGTCCATCACTTTCCCGGTGGCGAACAGGGTCGTCTATTTTCAGATTGACACTGCATATATAAATGTTGCACAATATTCAGAAACTGGTAAGCATATTACTCAAATTAAGGATGTGGAGTTGTTGGTATTGTGTTAAGTTTCACATTGTTCTCTTGGATTTTATTTTTTTGGGTTAATTACAAAATGTACCCTTGAGGTTTGACTTAATTACAAAATAACCCAGCTAACTTTCAAAATTACAAAAATACCCCCGAGACTTTAATTTGTGTAACATTTACCCCTTGCATAAGCAAAAAATATTTCAAAATTCCCCCTCATATTTATAACAATATTACAGTTTGCCCATTAATTTTAACACTGAATCAAACATCGGGGGTACTTTTTGTAATTTTGAAAGTTAGTTGGGTTTTTTGTTAATTAAGCCAAACCTTAAGGGTACTTTTCGTAATCATCCCTATTATTTTTTTACATAGTTTTCTATCTTTACCTATTTTCTTTTATTTTCCAACCAAAGATGTTTCTATAACTCTAGCATGCTAGAAAGCATTCTTAAGAGAAAAGAGGTTACTGATTTATGCTTGTGGAATATAGATAGATACATATTGAGGTACAATAAGTATAATAGAAGCAAATGTCTGAGGGAGTATTTGTAATTTTCAAAGTTAAACTGGGTTTTCTCGTAATTAAACTAAACTTCAGGGGTAATAAGATCTTACGCTTGGTCGAAGAGAAGTGAACGATTTCCGTCATCCTGCAAGAGAAACATGACAATGATATCCAATTAGGTCAACCATAATTTGTGTAAATGAAAGGTGAAATAGAACTGGTACAAGATAAATACATATTCCTAAGTCCTCTTTGCAGCATTAAAACAGGGGATAATTACAAAATACCACCCTGAGGTTTGGGTTAATTACAAAAAAAACCCAGAATTTTCAGAAATTACAAAAAAAAAAGGCCTCTAGGTTTGATCCATCTTACATTTTTCCATTCATGTGCAAAAATATTTCAAAAGTTCCCTTTACATTTATTAAAATATTACAATCACCTCCTTACATTTTAGTACACAATCAAACCTCAAGGATTTTTGTAATTTTTAAAAGCCTCTTGGTTTTTTGTAATTAGCCCAAATCTGTTTTTTTTTTTTTTTTTTTTTTTTATAATTATCCCAAAAAACAAGTATGCACTAATCATAATAATCCAATAAATGCTGAAAACAACATCGATAAGTTCATTTCTTGACAAGAAAAAGGAAATTTTCGACATTAGTCCAAACAGAATCAGATATACACATTGAACTAAACAAGTAGGCCAAGAATTTCTACAAATTACACAATTAGACCAAGAAACTCTCAAGAAGAGTGACATAACACAATTACTAAATAACCCCAATATTTCAATGAAATTACAGAGAGGAGGAGATAGATATTAATATTACAGTATAGACGCGGAGGAGTTTATCGGCTAAGGCAATATGAGTATCGCAGAGCTTGCACATGAAGTAGTCTTGGTTAGGCTGATCCAACTTCACCAAGGATACACTTCCCATTTTTTCAGATGCTAAAAAGATAAGTTTTTGAGGCCAAAAATGTTCTTGAAAGGAATAGAGCTAATTAATCCTTTAAAATGTGGAAAATGAAAAGAAAATGGGATGATTTGATGAAGAAAATGGGTTTTATAAGCTGTAAACCGTCTTAACTGTCATAACTGCCGCCATTGCAACTGACTATAGCTATGCTTGCAACCACTATAGTCATCTTTATGTTCTCTTTAATTTTACTATAATTATCATCATTTCTTTTTTATGCAAACCATGATTATTGCTATGGATAACCGATTTGTGTACTCATAAATGAGTCGAGTCTGTTTACCACGTCATTTTACTCCCTCTAGTTCACAATAAGTGTCGTTTTAGGAAAAAAAAAATCACATATATTAAGGAACATGCGATTAATTAATGCTAGTTGGGAGATGATACATAATAAATATATTTACTAGATGAATTACGAGGTATAAGAGTAGTTTCGGAAAAACCTTTACTCCTTAGTCTTGAGAATGTCAAGGCGTCACTCTTTTTGAAAAATTATCGATAAGCCAAACTGACACTTATTGTGAACCTGGATGGAGTAATATTTAAGCACCAAGTCCGAAAGACAAGTGTTTGGTACAGAACTTATAAGCTCTTTAAAAGTGTTCAGAATTTTTTAAGAAAAATATCTTATAAGCTCCCAAATTAAGACGTTAGGACTTAGGACTTAGGAGCTTACAAGATGTTCGTAAAAAGTTGGATGGTACCCAAATTTTAATTATTAATTTTTTCGTAAATAAAAAGTTGTTTATTTTTAACATTCCAGTCCTCATTTTTTATTATAATCCAAAATTGTCATTTTCTTCATAAATATCCGTATCATTGATGTGTGGTTTTTGTCTTTCTATCTTAAAGCTAATTTTGAAAGTATTTTTTTCTCAATATACTTCAACTTTGATTTTTCCAACTTTTATTTTGTCTTTCTATCTTAAAGCTAATTGTGATTTTTCCAACTTTCTATCAAATTCTGATTATCAACAATTTTTATTTCTATTACAATAAACCACTGTTTAAGCGGAATTGTTTGCAAACACTCACTAAGTAGAAGACAAAACCCGAAATCAATCGCACATTTTAGCTATTTTTTTACCCCACGAAGAGAAACCTTACCAACAAATTCCAAGTGAAAACCAGTAAGCTCAAAAGAGGCCAAACCCCCTTCCTTTTCGGGGATACGTACTCAAAGTGGGTAGGGGATGTTAAAAAAATCCAAACCGAATAGTCTTATGCGGTTTTCCTAAAAAATATTTTCATTTTTGTAAGTAAAATCAAATGTGCGGTTTTAAGCGGTGCCGCGATGGCAGGCGGTTTTTTGGTTTTAATAAACGAATATATTGCAAGATTGATAAAAGAATATATCTTTTTTAGGACAATATTAAGAAAAATGACTAAAAATGTAAAATGTTGAAGATATAATTTATTTTTGAATAATATAATATTAAAATATAATGCACGTTGCATTATCTTTTATTCAAGTATATTTTAAACATAATGATTTTAATGGTATGTTTTTTTAAATGAAAAACATAATATATATTTGTAACATTAAAGAAAAACTTTAAAATTCATTTTATTTGGAATGTAAAATGCAAATCTAAATTTATTATATTGAATTAATTTTCAATATATTGATTGACTAATCATTCATCTAAAGAGGGGATCGAGAGTAATGTTTTTACACTTAAAATTTTATAAGGGCGCTGTGAGTTTAGTTCCAAAATCAAAACCGAAAACAACAAGGCGGTGCGGTTTTCACTCAATATTCTAGATCGCAGTTTAATAAAAAAAAAACACTATAAGCGTGCGGTGTGGTACGATTTGGGCGGTTCGGATAAGCTGTTGGAATTTGGTCTTGTGAAATGGGTGTTGACTCGATTTTGACCAAATACTTAAGTGGTCTCCATTAGTGAAAAATATAATTAAATTATTTGTAAAAATTCTATTAAGAGAGTAGATGAGAACAACATTTGGAATTTCTCAAAACCGATTCCTGGTGAATGAGAAATTAATGCTAGAAGTTAGTCACTTAATACAAGTAAATGGTATGAAAAATAGAAAATGTGGAACATTTACTCCTTAGTCTTGAGAATGTCAAGGCGTCACTCTTTTTGAAACATTATCGATAAGCCAAACTGACACTTATTGTGAACTGGAGGGAGTAATATTTAAGCACCGAAGTCCGAAAGACAAGTGTTTGGCTGGGCTTATAAGCTCTTTAAAAGTGTTCAGTAATTTTTTTAAGAAAAATATCTTATAAGCTCCCAAATTAAGACGTTAGGACTTAGGACTTAGGAGCTTATAAGATGTTCGTAAAAAAGTTGGATAGTACCCAAATTTTAATTATTAATTTTTTTGTAAATAAAAAGTTGTTTATTTTTAACATTCCAGTCCTCAATTTTTTATTATAATCCAAAATTGTCATTTTTCTTCATAAATATCCGTATCATTAATGTGTGGTTTTTGTCTTTCTATCTTAAAGCTAATTTCGAAAGTATTTTTTTCTCAATATACTTCAACTTTGATTTTTCCAACTTTTATATTATATTTGCTAATACTATCAAATTCTGATTATCAACAATTTTTATTTCTATTACAATAAACCACTGTTTAAGGCGGAATTGTTTGCAAACACTCACTAAGTAGAAGACAAAACCCGAAATCAATCGCACATTTTAGCTATTTTTTTACCCCACGAAGAGAAACCTTACCAACAAATTCCAAGTGAAAACCAGTAAGCTCAAAAGAGGCCAAACCCCTCTTCCTTTTCGGGGATACATACTCAAAGTGGGTAGGGGATGATCATGATGTGGTTTTGCATTTTTTTTTTTCAAAAAAAATCCAAACCGAATAGTCTTATGCGGTTTTCCTAAAAATATTTTCATTTTTGTAAGTAAAATCAAATGTGTGGTTTTAGGCGGTGCCGCGATTGCGAGCGGTTTGTTGGTTTTAATAAACGAATATATTGCAAAATTGATAAAAGAATATATCTTTTTAGGACAATATTAAGAAAAATGACTAAAAATGTAAAATGTTGAAGTTATAATTTATTTTTGAATAATATAATATTAAAATATAATGCACGTTGCATTATCTTTTATTCAAGTATATTTTAAACATAATGATTTTTAATGGTATGTTTTTCTAAATGAAAAACATAATATATATTTGTAACATTAAAGAAAAACTTTAAAATGCATTTTATTTGGAATGTAAAATGCAAATCTAAATTTATTATATTGAATTAATTTTCAATATTAATTTTCAATATATTGATTGACTAATCATTCATCTAAACAGGGGATCGAAAGTAATGTTTTTACACTTAAAATTATATAAGGGCACTGCAGTTTAGTACCAAAACCAAAACCGAAACAACAAGGCGGTGCAGTTTTCATTCAATATTCTAGATCGCATTTTTAATAAAAAAACACTATAAGCGGTGCGGTGTGGTACGGTTTGGGCGGTTCGAATAACTGTTGGAATTTGGTCTTAAGAAATGGGTGTTGACTCGATTTTGACCAAATAATTAAGTGGTCTCCATTAGTAAAAAATAGAATTAAATTATTTGTAAAAATTCTACTAAGAGAGTAGATGAGAATAGCATTTGGAATTTCTCAAAACCGATTTCGGGTGAATGAGAAATTAATGCTAGAAGTTAGTCACTTAATACAAGTAAAGGGTATGAAAAATAGAAAATGTGGGGAAGGAGAAATGCTCAATCCCACATAGGAAAAATGAGGCAAAGTTGCACACTTAATATATCCCAAGTTGGACATATGGGTTTGGGCCTGGGGGCACCCAAGTTTTTAAAGGGGTGAGGACCTACATGCTTGTGGGTTTGGTTCAAAACACACACGCCAGGCCTTGAGCCAGGCCCGGGCTTGGGCCCTTATTTTTTTTGGACTAAAAACCTTTAAAAATAAATATTTGATTAATTATTTTAATTAATTAAATGGATTTAATTAATTTTGTAAATTAATTAAAATAGATTTCAACCTGGGAATGAGCACGGACGGACGCACGGCTTGTGCGTCGGTCGTCGTAATGCGTAATCCGTACTGCGCGCATCCACGCACGGGGCGGGAGCACGGCCGTCGCGCGGTCGTGCATCGATGAATAGGTGCGTCTGTTCAGTGCAAATGTGTCTTTTCGAGCCAAAAGACATAATCTTTCCATACGAGGCACTTGTGGCCTATATAATTCGACCCCTTCTGACTGAATTAACATACGAAATCATCAGATAATAACCTGTCATTTTGCATCATAAGCATATTGACTTCCCTCCTTCAAAAGCTCGAAAGTTCAGACATCTTGTGTTGTTCGCTGAAGTTCCAGTTTTGCTAAAGTCATTGTGTCTTAGAGACGAGCATCGGAACCGTAAGCATTCAGTATACGGGGCGTATTTCGTCTTGCGGAGACTAAATCAAATTCAAGCCTCGACTTAAGCCTAAACACTTTATACACTTAGCCATTTTTTTTCGAAACAGAAACCTCACATATATTTTTTCTAACAATTGCAAGACGAAATAAATTATGTTTCTGTTGAAGACGATAACATCAATCTCGTTCACACCAATGGTTGCTGTTCCCGCTCACGGCGAAAATCCGCCCAAGTTTTCCAGCGTCGACTTCAAACATTGGCAACAAAAGATGCTATTCTACCTTACCACCTTGGGGTTGTCTCGTTTTCTAGAAAGATGCCCCCTACCGTTGGCGATGAAGAAGTTGACAACAACCGGAGAATCGTTGTGGATGCTTGACATAACAACGATTTTCTGTGGGGCAACTATGTTTTGAACGGGCTAGACGACACCCTCTATAATGTCTATAGCACGTTCAAAACGTCCAAGGAATTGTGGGATTCTTTGTAGAAGAAGTACAAGACGAAAGATGCCGGCACAAAGAAATTTATTGTCGGCAAATTCCTCGAGTACAAGATGGTTGACACCAAGACAATGATCAACCAAGTTCAGGAGATTCAAATCATACTTCACGACTTGGTGTCTGAAGGGATGATTTTGAATGAATCCTTTCAAGTGGTTGTAATAATCGAGAAATTGCCGTCATTGTGGAAGGACTTCAAAAATTACCTCAAGCACAAGCGCAAAGAGATGGGGCTTGAGGATCGATTGTTCAGTTTCGGATCGAAGAAGACAACCTAAATAAGATGTGAAATCGATGAAATGCGGAATGGAGGCCAAGGCCAATCTTGCCGAATCGAGCACTAGCAAGAAACACAAGTACTCCAGGAAAGAAAAGGGAAATGCCATAAAGTTCAAGGGTAATTGCTACAACTGTGGTAAACCGAACCACATGGCGAAGGATTGCCGACACCCTAAAAAGGGTAATCAAGGTGGCAACCAACAAGCCAATGTGACGGAGGACAAGTCGGTTCCAATCGACATGCGAGAGCTCGATCTCACCGCCGTTGTGTTTGAAGTCAATATGGTGGATAACCCAAGGGAGTGGTGGATAGATACCGGGGCTACTCGTCACATTTGTGCCGATAAGAAAATGTTCTCCTACACCCCAATAAATGGAAGGAAGCTTTTCATGGGGAATTCTTCGACTTCCAACATCGTTGGGCTTGGAAATGTGGTGTTCAAGATGACTTCTGAAAAGGAGCTTACGCTTGTAGATGTGCTGCATGTCCCGAACATCCGCAAGAATTTAGTTTTCGGTCCTTTGCTTAGCAAGGCCGTGTTTAGACTAGTGTTTGAGTCCGGCAAGTTTGTAATGACCAAGAATGGTCAGTTTCTTTGTAAGGACTACCTTGATAAGGGCTTTGTTTAAAATGTCTGTAATGTCATTTTTCCAAGAGGCGAATAATAAAAACATTACTTCATTTACTTATTGGACTATATGAAACCTTTCGGAATCAGTGTGGCTTTTCCTAAAGTTAAGGAAAAGATTACTCTAATCATCCCATAAATTAAGGAAAATAAAAAAAACATAAACCCCCAAAATAGGGCACTACCCTAAAGTTAAGGCATTAATCTATATATATTATAATATCTCAACAATATAATAGGGAAAAAGTCCCTTCAACTACTAGTCAGACTCCTAACCCCTAAATTACCCTTCTAGTAAATGTAAATACATAAATATTATTAGCAGGTCTCTTGTGAGATGATGTAAGATCGTGAGACGACGATACTTTTAGTGTAAAAAGTGATACTTTAATGTGAAAAGTGTTTTAAGTGTATTTTGACAAATATCACTTTTTACGCTAAAAATATCACCGTCTCGCATATTTTTTTGCAAAATATTATTGACACCTAGTTATCAACAATAAACCCCTAGGCTATGAAGCACTGATATGGATACGGGACATGGATACGATACGACACAAGTATAGAAATACAGTATATTTTGAAATTTAAGGATACAAGTATGATATATATATACATATAAAATTATATATTTTTATATTATTGAAAATACATGTGTACTAAGTACAATTAAAAAAACAATATTCAAATATAAAAAAACTAAAATTTCATAAGTACTCAAATCTGAAATGTGATAACTCATATACACACAGAAAAAATTGTTGAAAAAATGAATATTAGAATAAATTTTATCTATTTCCACATGTAGATGTATACATGAAGTATCAATGAAGTATCAGACAAAGTATTATATCGGATACGACATCCTAGAGGAGTGGCCGTGCTTCATAGCTCCTGGCCTTGTTTGTTTATATTTCCAAAAGTGTTTTCCTACTTTCCAACTATTCTGGAAAATGAATTTATGTTTGTTTTAAAAAAAATTCACTAGAAATAAAGTTATTTCCAATTTTCACTTTTATATGGAAATATTCTTTTGAAAACACAATCAAACAAGTTTTCATCCTAAACACGCAAATCTAGATGAAAATACACTACAATCACGCAAACCTATGTCAAAAATATATTTAAAAAACTATAACCAAACATATTCTCATTTTCAAATGGAAATTTAGACAACAAACCAAACATATTCCCAATTCTCACACGAAAATCAATAAAATTTGAAATTTCATTTTCCAACACTAGAAACTGGAAATTGAATTTGGAAATACATCCATACATCCCCTAGTTACTATATCAAAATCTGCTCTAGGAATAAAGGAGATAAAGCTCTATGGTTGGCTTGCCCGGGAAGACGAATATCGGGGTAGGGTTCTTATTGGTAAACACCTTCAGAAGAATGGAGACCTGAAGACTGTGTCAGACATACAAAGAGAAGATAAAGAAGAGAAAGATGTGCGAGATGTGCGATTTGACTAACCAATTGGAGTCTAAGAGAAAAAAATGTGAAGAGATAAAGGAGGACATTAGCATGACCGAAATATTTATGGCGAATCTCATGGAGCAAAAGGAAGAGATGATACAAATGTACAACGAAGGTACTATATACGTCTCAGCTGTTTCAATAATATGCTTTATTTGTTATTCTCTAAGCTACATTAAAAGATAATTAAAAGTTACTATATCAAATCTGCTCTAGGAATAATGCAATTTGACAACTTATGCTCTTCATTGTTTTAATAGAGATGAAGAAGATGCAGGATAGTGCATCTGATTTTATCCGCAAAATTTCTGAGGAGCATGAGAGAAGTAAAGCGGAATTGGAGACTCGGAGAGAAAAATTGAAGTTAAGGGAGAAATTACTGAGACAACGCCGAGCTATGAATGAGAGTGAGAAGAGGAAGCTGGATAACCAAGAGAAAATGGTACTGCTTTTGTTAATGTGTTCTTTTTATTCCTTGAATCAAATGATGGAAACCTTGCTGCAGGTAAATGATAAGTGAAAGACATGGTGGATCGGTTCGGATTTGAACAGGGTTAGGGTTTTGTAGTACTTAAGCCAGTCTACTTGTTCTAAATCTTACTGTATAATATAAAGGTTCATGGGATATTTGTGTATGGAAAATTAATGAGTTATCCCTCCTAAATTTATCCTTATCTCCCAGAAAAGAACTGTCTAACATTAGAATGACCAAGTGACTTTCTGCAGAATGAGATGGCAATCATGGAACGAAAGAAGGCTTATGAAAAAATGCTGAAACTTGCAGAGGAGCAAAAGGTTTGATATCCATTTCATCCTTTTTAGCTTTGCGTAAGCTTCTGGTGCTTAATATATATATTTTTAATTAATAACAGAGACAAAAGGAACTCCTTCACAAAAAGATCATAGAACTTGAAGCAAAGCTTGATCAGAAGCAAGCACTAGAGTTGGAGATACATCGCTTTAGAGGTGCTATTGATGGTCCGGAATCTGTAAACCAAGCTCTTATTATCAAGGAGAGAATGACCCATGACGAGTTACAGGAAGCTCGCAAGCAACTAATATATGTGAGTTTTCGA
The DNA here is from genome assembly GCA_016081115.2 of Rehmannia glutinosa. Taxonomy (NCBI): domain Eukaryota; kingdom Viridiplantae; phylum Streptophyta; class Magnoliopsida; order Lamiales; family Orobanchaceae; genus Rehmannia; species Rehmannia glutinosa. Next base: position 1,674,762 of record CM071924.1, read on the forward strand.
CTCTGTTTTATTACAAAGAAACATAGCTCTTTCGTTCGTTTTTCTTTATTTGCATTACTGTGCAAAGTCAATTTTCTTCTTCATTATTAGCTCTATGCGCTATCATTATTATATTTATTACTGTCTTCAGCTGATTAACACAGAATTCTCTGGCTCTTTAGGTGCTTTTTCTTTTTTTGTAGCACTAGGAAGAGGATATATATCTTTCATGTTCCATAGATACTAAAATGAAATGTGAATCTGAAGTGAAAATAGTATTTTACTAGGGGATTAAGTTTGGTTCCACTAAAGAAAGGCAAATTGAGTATTTTCTTTAGGAAAGCCACACTCATTTGACCAATTGAAATTAAAATTTAGATGATATAAACAGTTATACTTTTGTTATTCCCTCTCTGTTTTTCTTCGACCATGTTTTTTTAACCTTTTTTCTTCCTGAGAAAGGACAAGATATTCACCCGTATTTTACCTGCAGATGCTCTTTGTCTTCCAACTAATTGCAATGTGCTAATAGCATTTACTAGTGCATAAAAGTTTTATGGTTAATTGTGTTTTATCTTGAAATGGACTTGAAACTCCTAAAATAGTACTGTGCCCTAAGAAGTGTCTTATTTGTTTTGTTACTTCATCTCCTTATCTGCTATTCGAGAGGTTTATTTCCATAATTATGATTTATGCAACATGCTGTATTCTGGTAGGGTTGTGGGTAAGTACCTTATCCAACATGTATTGTTGCCAAATTTTATACGTTGTGAGGGCTCCCTGTTGACTTATTGCATCGTTATATTTGTTCCTAGGTGGCTCCTTTTCACTTAATCAACAATAGCAACAGATAAAGATCGTACCACGTGAATCTGTAAATTCGGTATATCAATCCTTTGATAGTAGGAACCTCACCTATTGAGAATATTTATGAAGAACGTGGCCATGCCGTCAATTATACACAAGAATTAACTCAACCATTCACCAACTTCAGCACAAAATTAATATAGGACTCAGAGTTAAGCAATTTCAGAATGGCAGAATTACCTAGGAATAATGTCACTTGATATCGGCATATCGCCTTGAATTGCCTTCCTTTATCATTTTCCTTGTAGGCCGTGCACATGATGTAAGTATTATCAAAAACTTATTAAACAATTTAAACTTGGGATAATAGAGTATCATTGTGTAATTGTAGCAGAATAATGTAAAAGTTAAATGAGTAACAAATTTTCGTTGCTTTTATTGATAGATAATGTGAAATGAAGTATATATACTGTCTTCATCAAGAATGTGATGTTAACATTTCTTTTCCGCAAAGATCTTCAACGATAGCCACAGTAATATTTGTGTCAAGAGGATGGGAGAGCTTGATGGGAAGCCATTTGTCAAAGCTGTAAAGACAAAATATGCTGGTGAAGATGTGATAGCAAAAGCAATGGAACTCTGTTCCTTGTGGGAAGATTACCTCAGGGATCCAAGCTGGCATCCGTATAAGTTGGTCATGATAGGAGGAACATTTAAGGTATGCTTTTTAATTGATAACAGCAATGATTCATCACTAATTCATGCTTTCTCCCCACTGCATTGACGGGATATCTCATGAGAGCAGGCTTACACTTATGTGGATAAGCTCTTGCTTTGCTCTCTCTGAAACGTTTAGATTCTGGTGTGTGAATTTTGAAGTGTTTGGATATAATAAGATAACGGAGCTTTTACGACCTTAGTATGAGTTTGTTAAAACTAGATCTTGTTTTCAGAATAAGTCTGGGTGAGCTTACTTTTCTTTATAAGCTCTCAAACAGCTTTCTTTTGGATCGTATAAGCTGTTTCATAGAAATAAAATCATTTGTTGAGGGCTTATAAAATGTTTTAGAGAGCTTATAAGCTCTGGCAAAGTCAATCTCGGTAGTTGGTATGTATGTAAACATGGATATATATTTCTGTAATTGTGTATACACAGAGAGAGATACAATGACCCAATTAGCTATTTCATATCAACATTTTCATTACGCAATATTTGTACTTCCAAGAACCGAAGTTTTCCTTCCATGTGTGTACTGAAATAAAACCTACAAAAGGAGCAAAACCCTTTCTAGTTTTGTTCTTGTTCCTTCTTAACTAGTCGTCTTCAAAAGTCATAACCGTCGAATTTCCAAATTATATATGAAAGCCAGTTAACCTCTGGATTGGGTCTGGGTGATGTGAATAACAGAAATGCTGTGTGAATAGCTTTTCGTTGGTTGAGCCAACAGATATAAATGTGAAATTTGGTGTTTGGGATTTTCAATAGTTCTGATTTCAACAGTAGATTTCTTATCCAAATTCAATCAAACTGATTAGCAGCTTCGAGGTTCAAGAGTTTGGAGTATATGAAATTCAGAACTGTGTGAACTATTTCCTGCTTTCTAGGCTTCTCTAGGATGACTAATATTTTTCATACTGTGTAATCAACTGATTGTATTTTATTCAAAGTGACTATCAAGATTCAAGCATCCTTTGCTGTGAACTTATCCAATTGTTGTTTATTATTCAAAATTATTGTTCTTGTTATTTGTTAACAAATTAATTAAATCTGAATATTTTAGCTGTTAAATTGTAGGGATAATTATAAAACTACCCTAGTGGTTTAGCTTAATTACAAAAAAATCCAGTTATCTTTCAGATTTACAAATGCCTCCTAAAGGTGTTACAAACACACCCTTGAGATTTGTATTTACCTAACAAATGCCTCCCAGTGGGTGCAATTTATAAAATAGAAACAAATGTCAAGGGGGTATTTGTAATTTTGAAAGATAGTTAAGATTTTTTTGGTAATTAGGTTAAACCCCAGGGGCAGTTTTGTAATTATCCCTAATTTTTGTTATAAATCTGAACTTGCATACTGTGCAGTTGCATGAGAGTGGAATCTGCTACTTCTATTGATATTGTTCACAAATGTTACTGTGTGCTCTATTTGAGCCCTCACCCTCAATGATAACATGAATGTGTGGACCTAATCCTGGTGTTGCGTCTATATCTTGGTTTCTTCAGATATCTTATTTTGTCGACTATAAGGATATTACACCAAATCATTGTGAAAGAATTTGCCTTAACCTTCTCCTATTTTCAGCTCCAGTAGAAATCCGTTCTTTTACTCATTCTATGACCTTCACTTTGAGTAATTGGTAGGAAGTACTTGATGAAAATGATGAAAAATTGAAAGAACTGAAATCCGAATTGGGTGACGAAGTGTACGAGGCTGTGACAACGGCTCTGAATGAGATGAGTGAATACAACCCAAGTGGTAGGTATCCAGTAAATGAGCTCTGGAATTCCAAGGAAAACAGGAAGGTTCCCCTGAAAGAGGGGATTGAGTTTTTACTTAAACAGTGGGAGATCTGCAAGAAACGGCGCAGGAACTGAAGGTTGGAGGTTACACCTTTATTGTAGAATAAAATGGTTTTCTTACACATTCTGGTAGTCATATTAGTAATTTTAAGGGTTAAGTACGAAAACGCTCTTGAGGTTCGGCCTAATTACAAAAACCCAGAGATGTTTCAAAATTACAACAAGAAAACCTTCTGGTTTGATTCTATCTTAAGTTTAAGGGGATAACTGGAAATGTCATGGGGATTTTTGAAATGTTTTATCTTATGAAAGAGGGGAAAAATGTACGACGGACCAAACCTCAAGGGAGTTTTTTCAATTTTCAAAACCTCTGCTTTTTTTTTTATTTGCTTGAACCTTTTTTTTTTTGGGAAATATCCCTAATTTTAATAATTTATGATGCAGGAAAGTTTAAGTGCTGGAATTGGTGCTTCTTTCATGCTAAACTAGGACCAACATTGCTGCTTTCTTATTTGATGTAAGCAGTATGCAATGATTCATATTCTTGAAATTCGCTCAAGTTCCAATGTATAGTCGAGTAGTTCTAGAAACTAGAAATTTAGGAGCTATCTTATCACTTAGAATACATGAATGAAGTTTAGCTTCTTATCACGTAGCCAAGTTGAGAATTGAATTTGTGGTTGTTTATCAGCCTTTTGGCCCAACTTGCATGTCTAAGCTTAGTTTCGTTTCAGTTCTGGATGTAATAATCCATTATTACTATGGGAGTGTTTGCAGTCACTAAAAAAAGCACTCCTTAGTTTTGGGCTGAAAAAAAAAATCATTGTGTAGTGTTTGCAAATGCCGACATCTGTTTCTGATTCTGCTTTGTTTCAGAATCTAAAAGCAGAGAGAGGTGCTTTAGATTTTTGCTTCTGCTCCGGGTTTTATTTTTACAAACAAATAAGCACTTCTCCAACTTTTTCACCAAACACTCTCAAATTCTGATTTTCAAATACAATGTTGTGTGTTCAAATCACAGGATAGGTCTACTTGGAGGTAGGTTATATTGACATATTATTTGCCCAAAAATTATATTGACACTCTCAAACTAAAATGCTGGAGATAGTAAGTAAATGATAATAAGCCTTAAAACGGAACGAGAGATTTTTGCAGCGTCATACGAATTTCAAGCCCAACTTATCACCACACGTGACGCAGAAGATATCAGCAATTGTGTGTCCACCACTTTCCCGGTGGCGAACAGGTTCGTCGATTTTCAGATTGACACTGCATATATAAATGTTGCACAATGTTCAGAAACTGGTAAGCACATTACCTTGCTAATAGGTTTATAATTAAGGATGTGGAGTTGCTGGTATTGTGCTAAGTTTCACATTGTTCTCTGGATTTTATTATTTTGGGTTATTTACAAAACGTACCCTTGAGGTTTGACCTAATTACAAAAATACCCCCAAGGCTTCAATTTGTGTAACATTTACCCCCTTGCATAAGCAAAAAATATATCAAAATCCCCCCTCATTTTTATAAAAAAATTACAGTTTGCCCCTTAATTTTAACACTGAATCAAATCTTGGGGGTACTTTTTGTAATTTTGAAAGTTAGTTGGGTTTTTACTTTTCGTAATTATCCCTAATATTTTTTTTTTTTACATAGTTTTCAAGCTTTACCTATTTTCTTTTAGTTTCCAACCAAAGATATTCCTATACTCTAGCATGCCAGAAAGCAGTCTTTAGAGAAAAGAGGTTACTGATTTATAATATAGTCTGAGTGTAATTTTCAAAGATAAACTGGGATTTCTCGTAATTAAACTAAAATTCAGGGGTATCATTAAATTTAAGATCTTACGCTTGGCCGAAGAGAAGTGAATGATTTCCGTCATCCTGCAAGACAAACATGACAATGGCAATAATTAGAAACCAAGACATCCAACATAATTTGTGTAAATGAAAGGTGAAATACAACTGGTACAAGATAAATACATACATATTCCTAAGTCCTTTTTGCAGCATTAAAACAAGGGATAATTACAAAATACCTCCTGAGGTTTGGTTTAATTACAGAAAAACCCAGAGATTTTCAAAAATTACAAAAAGCCCCTTTAGGTTTGATCCGTCTTACATTTTTCCCCATCATATGCAAAATATTTCAAAATATTATAGTTAACTCCTTACATGTAGTACACAATCAAACCTCTTGTAATTTTCAAAAAAGCCTCTTGGGTTTTTTGTAATTAGCCCAAATCTTAGGGGGCTTTTTGTAATTATCCCAAAAAACTATTGTGCACTAATCATAATAGTCCATGAAATGCTGAAAACAACATCGATAAGCTCATTTCTTGACAAGAAAATGGAAAATTTCGACATTAGTCCAAACAGAATCAGAAATACACATTGAACTAAACAAGTCGGCCAAGAATTTCTACAAATTACACAATTAGATTATCAGATTAATCAATTAGACCAAGAAACTCTCAAGAAGAAATGACACATCACAATTACTAAAAAAAGACAATATTTCAATGAAATTATATGTCACGAAATATGGAAAATCTTGATGAATGCAGAAATGACACATCATAATTACTGTAAATATGTCGATGAATTTATCTGCTAAGGCAATATGAGTGTTGCACTGCTTGCACATGAAGTGGTCTTGGTTAGCAGGCTCATCAAACTCCACCAAGTATAATCTTCCCATTTTTAGATGCTAAAAAAAAAAAAAGAAAGTTTGAAATGTGGAATATTCAAATGAAAAGAAAATGGGATGATTTGATGAATAAAATTGGTTTTATAAGCTGTAAACTGTCTTAACTGCCGCAATATGGTCATCATTTTTGTTTTCTGCAAACATGAATATATATTTCCATGGATGACCAATTTGTGTACTCGTAAATGAGTCTGTTTGCCACGTCATTTTACTCCCTCCAATTCACAATAAGTCTCGTTTTAGAAAAAAAGGTACACATATTATGGAACATGTTAAAATTCTTGATATACCATTAATTAATGCTAGTTGGGAAATGATACACAATAAATACATTTACTAGATGAATTAATAAGTATAAGAATAATTTAGGAAAAATCTTTACTCCTCAATGTCAAAACGTTTCTCTTTAAAAAATTATTGATAAGCCAAACCGATAATTATTGTGAACTGGAGATCGAGTAATGTTTAAGCACCGAAAGACAAGTGTTTGGCTCAGTGAAAACTCTTTCAAAGTGTTCAGTAAATTAAAAAAGTAATAATTACAAAAACTCCCGAGGTTCGGATAAATTACAAAAAAAACTCAAAGATTTTTAAAAATTACAAAAAGGCCCTTGCATTTTGATTCGTCTTACATTTTCCTCCTTTATAAGCAAAAAAAAAGTATTTTAAAAACACCGATATTTCTAAAAGTATTACGATTACCCCTTAAATTTAAGACATAACCAAAGATTAAGGGTTTTTTTGTAATCTTAAAACATGTCCGAGTTTTTTTGTAATTAGCCAAACCTTAGGAGTCTTTTGTATTTATCCCTTAAAAAATATCATATAAGCTCTATCATGTTATTTCAACAACTTGTTTTCAAAACGAGATCCATCATCTTATAAACTCTAAAAACAACTTAGGATGAGATGTAGAACCAATGCTAAAAATTGGAATTGGACACAAGATTTCAATTGAATGCCTCAATTTGAACATACTATCATAGAAAAGTAAACTACCATATTTATCTCAAGTAATTTCTCTATTGGAATTTGAATGCTAGAATGTAGAATTTGAATGGGAAACAATAAAAGTGAAATGTTACAACAATCAATCAACCATCAGCTAAGTAATTCCTTAATCAGAGATATGTGGATTTGGAATCACAGGAGCAAATTCGATATCCTCGTCGTCTTCCTCATCTTCGTCTTCGTCTTCCTCCACGTCTACTTCGATATCTTCATCTTCCTCCTCCGTCAAGATGATTTCGATATATTCACTTTGATCCATGTCCACTTCGATATCTTTATCTTGCTCCAAGTCGTTCTGAATCTTCGTGAGCTTTCCCTGTTAATATAAGCTACAAATAAACGAACAACGAACAAAAACAATATGAATGTTCACAAAGAAACGTAAATTGCAATGAAAATTAATGAGGATGGCTTACATCATTAGCTTATAAAAAGCCTACTAGATGATACAGTCCTTTTAGTCCTTTAAGTAGAACCTCTCGGAGAAATGGTCTTTTTTTTTTTGAATTTGAATTCAGTCCTTTAAATGAATGAAATTGGACTTTTAGTCCAGATTACATGCTATAGCAGTACATGATACTGCTACACTTATGTGGATTTTTTTTTAAAAAAATGATTTTTTCAATAAAAATATTAAGGTGACTTCCTACTTGGAGCTAGGCAAAATGAAGGGAGAAACAAAAGTCAGAATTTAATCCAATTTAAAGGATTGAATTCATAGACGAGAAAAAGGACCAAATCTCCAAGAGACTCCACTTAGAGGACTAAAAAAAACCAATTTGGCCAATACATTTACTAGATGAATTAACAAGTATAAGAGTAGTTTAAGAAGAACCTTTACTCCTTAGTCCTTAGTTTTGAAAATGTCAAAACGTCACTTTTTTTGAAAAATTATTGATAAACCGAACCGATACTTATTAATGTGAACTGGAGGGAGTAATGTTTAAGCACTGAAAGGCAAGAGTTTGGCTCAGCTTATAAACTCTTTCAAAGCGTTCAATAAATTATAAAAAAAAAATGACCATATAAGCTCTATCATGCTCCAAACATTTCAACAACTTGTTTTTAAAACGAGATCCATCATCCTATAAACTCTAAATACATCTTAGGAGATATATAACCTCTTTTAAATTAATAATTAAAGCTTAGCCAAACATCCTGTTAATGGGAAAAAAAACTTGGATCTTTAGTCCATTGATTTGAACTAGCTAGCAACAAATATAGTAGAAGCAATGCTAAAAAATGGAATTGAACAAAAGATTTCAATTGAATGCCTCAGTTTGAACATACTATTGGAATTTATCTCAAGTAATTTCTCTATTAGAATTTGAATGCTAGAATGTAGAATTTGAATGGGAAACAATAAAATCGTAACACAATTCAGTAAAATTGTAAAATGTTACAACAATCAATCAACCATCAGCTAAGTAATTCCTTAATCAGAGATATGTGGATTTGGAATCACAGGAGCAAATTCGATATCTTCGTCGTCTTCCTCATCTTCGTCGTCGTCTTCCTCCACGTCTACTTCGATATCTTCTTCTTCCTCCTCCGTCAAGATGATTTCGATATATTCACTTTGATCCATGTCCACTTCGATATCTTTATCTTGCTCCAAGTCGTTCTGAATCTTCGTGAGCTTTCCCCTGTTAATACAAGCTATGAATAAACGAACAACGAACAAAAACAATACGAATCTTCACAAAGAAACGTAAATTGCACATAAAAATTAATGAGGATGGCTTACATTATTAGCTTCACATTTTCATTTTCGAATTTGACCTGTCTGGGATCAATTTGAATCTGCAAAATTGCAAAAATGCAACTTAATTTAATTAAAAAAGAGGTCATAAACAAAGTACATATATCGAAAACGCCTCAAAAGAAGGAGAATTTATAGCGCGGTCTTACGTATTTCCAGCCCAATTTATCGCCACATTTCACACAGTAGATATCAACAACGGTGTACGCACCAAGTTGCCGGTGGTGAATAGGTTTATCGACTTGCACATTCACACTGCATAACTCGGAAAGTGTAAGATAAAAACAAATGTCAATGAGGTATTTGAAATTTCTAAGGATAAATGGGTTATTTTTGTGATTAGGCTAAACTTCTGGGGTAATTTTTGTAATTAACCTTCTTGTATGTGGTTCATGCACTTGCACTTGGATGGCCTGCATTTAGTTTAACAAAATTTGAACTCTTGTTTTGTACAAATTTCTTCCTCCTTCTAGATCAAGGGAACTCATAATAATATATGGGGATAATTACAAAAACAACCCCTGAAGTTTGGGGTAATTACAAAAATTACAAAAATCACATTACCCCTTCATAAGCAAAAAATATTTCAAAACCCCCTAATATTTCTTGAAATATCATAATTACCCCTAATATATAATCCACAGGCAACAAATTTCCTCCTCCTCCTAGATCAAGGGAACTCATAATATATAAGGATAACTACAAATACTATCCCTGAAGTTTGGGATAATTACAAAAAAACACAGAAATTTTTAAAAATTACAGAAATCCCCTTGAGATTTGATTTTGTATTACACATTACCCCCTTCATAAGTAAAAAATATTTCAAAATCCCCCCTAATAATTTTAGACATAATCAAACGTGAGGTGACTTTTTATAATTTAGAAACATCTCGGTTTTTTTTTTTGCAATTACTCCAAACCTCAGGGGGTCTTTTGTAATTACCCCTAATATATAATCCACAGGCAACAAATAAGGTTCTCTATCCACAGAAACTAATCTCTAATTCAGTATAGTCTATTGTAGAATGTAATCACAATATTGAACATTCTAATAATTTCCTTTAATTTCTTAAGATGATCAAGAAAACGACGAATGTAGGACGAAGATAGTTTACGCTTTATAAAAGACGCCGGCATATCCTCCACCCTCCTGCAAGGCAAAACAAAAAACCGGGCGATTAGAGAAGCGTAACGTCGATAAAAATGCACAAAATATCATGTTGTAATTAAGGCACATTTTGTATTGTATCATTACATATGATCAATAACATGCAAAATCAATCGACTTTTTCGTTCTTGATCCGTTTTTTGTCGTCCTAGCAGAATGTGATTCATATATAATAAAACTATAAAACAAGACTATAAAACAGAGAAAAAAAAGTGAAATTTGGGATTATATACCAAGAAGAAGCAGCGGATGTTTTCTTTTAAAGCAATATGGGTTTGGCAACACTTGCAGACATAGTATTCAGGATTGGACTGATCAAATTCCAACAAAAATAACCTTCCCATTTTTTTTCCAGATTTTCAAGATTCTAAAAATCCAATCTTTGAACAATAAATGTTGAACCAGAGTTTTTTTTTCTTTGACTGTTCTTGAAAGGAATATTGAGCTGATTCTTTAAAATGTGGAAATGTTATCAAGAAACTAAGAAATTTTAAAGGAAATGAAAGTAAAACAGAGTGATTTAATGAAGAAAAAAATGGAGGGGTTTTGTAAAGATGTAAACTTGGTGTGGTTGAGTGAAAGGAGTGTGTGTCTGTGTGTTAACTGTCATAACTGCCACCAATGCCTCTGCTAATTAATCATCTTTATTTTCTCTTTTACTATTAGTGCTAATCATCATCATCCTCATGAATTATCACTAGGGATAATTACAGAAACATCCCCTAGATTCAGTCTAATTACAAAAAAAACCATAGATTTTTGAAAATTGCAAGAAACGGTTTGATTTCGTCTTACATTTTTTCCTTTCATAAGCAAAAAAATATTTCAAAAATCTCCCTGATATTTATAGATATATTACAGCTACCCCATTGGGGTAATTAAACTTGAGGGTTTTTTTATAATTTTGAAATATTTTTGGGTTTTTTTTGAATTAGCCCGAACCTCATGGAGGTTTTTGTAATTATCCCTTATCATTATATTAACAAATTCTAGCAGGAGTTTACTGTGGATTAATTACGAAAAGCTTTGTACTAAAAAAAAAATAAAAAGACTACGAAAAGCTTTAGTGAAAAAATGGCCTTTATAAAAATAGGAAAAAAGTGGACTAGTAGTAGTTAAGGATAATTGCTCCCAAGTCCCAAGGGTGTAGACAAATTGAGTCAAGCTCGCCATGTAAGTAACTATTTTTAAGTTGTTTGAATTTTTATCGAAGTTTTCAAGGAAAAAGAAGAGATTGAATGAATCATTAATTTAGTCGAGAGTTTGAACAACAATTATTGCATTTAAGAAGGATGTGACTCAAGTAGCTAGATTGTTACATACTAGGGGTGTGCAGGGAATTTGGAGATTACCGATCCAGAACTGATATCCGAACCCAAAAAATATTCGAACAAAAAATATCCATTGACTTTTCGACTTTCCCCGAACCATCATAAAAATTAGTTGATTAAATAGTTTAACCTAGTATTCAGCCACCTTCTTAAAATCATCTAAAAATGAAAATATAATACGAATTTCTAAATAGTCTTAAAAGCTACCTATCTGTATAGATTAAAGGGATAATTACAAAAACACCCCTAAGGTTTGGGCTATTTACAAAAAAAAAAAAAAAAACTCAGAGTTCTTTGAAAATTACAAAAAACTCCTCGAGGTTTGATTCCGTCTTACATTTTTCCTGGTGATAATTGAAAATATTTCAAAAAACCCCTGACATTTACAAAAATATTACAGTTACTCCCTTTAAATTTAAGACAAAACGAGACCTAAAGGGGTTTTTTTGTAATTTTGAAACATGTTTGGTTTTTTTTGTAATTAACCCAAACCTCAGGGGTGTTTTTGTTATTATCCCTAGATTAAACTCGAAGGGTAACAAGTCATTCCTATTATCAAAAGCAAAGATGTTTTCTGTTCAGCAATGCTATCTACCTGAAAAATACATACACAATTTGTTCCTCAGAACTGTTCCTGCTTTATCAACAGACTCACAAACCTCTTGCCTATATCCCGGATCATGGTGGAGAGACGATAACGGCGATTCGTCCGAAACCTCGTCTTCGATATCTATAACGATGTTATGGAGAATGCAGCAGACGAGTATAAACCTCGGCAACTTATGCTTGTCAGGTCTCCACATCACCCCTTGAATCATCTTCCAATCATCCTTCAACCTCGACAACGCCCTTTTCGCCACGTCGTGAGTTGCAACGAGCCTCTTATTGAACTCCACTTCGTTTTCCGATAGTTCTTTCCCTTGATACGGCGTGACGAGCCAAGGTAATAGCGGGAAACCCGAGTCGCCGATTATATATTCCGTTAGCTCCGTTCCTTCGGATAAAACGATCTTGCCCCCGTTCAGTTTCTCGCCTTTTTGGCATTGTTTGAAGAAATTCGAGCTCTGGAGAACCGAAGAGTCGGTCATTTTTCCGGGCCATCCGGTGACTATGTTAAGGAATCTCAGATCGGGGCCCGCGATCGCTTGGAGGATCATGCTGTGGTTTTCGTTGCGGTCGAGCCACGTGTCGGCTTCGGGATCGGATGATGTCAGCAGCATCGTTATGTGAGTGGTGTCGATCGCGCCAACAGTTGGGAAGGCCTCGGATTTTCTCAAACTTCTTTTTTATCTCCGTCATTTCGTGCTCTGTGGAAGGCCACTGGATGTGGTGAAGGCCCTTTTCTTCGATGGCCTCGACGAAGCGCCACGTCACTTGAGAGACGGTGGAGTGGTGGGCCCCGAATGATTCGCCGATCGATATTAGTGAGTTACCTGACCCGAGTCTTATTAGTGCTAAAGCAACCTGGTCATTTAACAGCATTGGCTTACCGTTTGTGAAAGCGAAATGTGTTTTAGCCATCATATGGCCCTTTACTAGGAACATATATAGTCGAATGTTTTCCGGGAGACTTTGAACGTAGATTTGAAATTGTCCGGTGGTTGTGAAGATGAAGGATTGCCTGCAAATAGGTAGAGAAGATTACCAGTCTCAGATGAAAAAAAAAAAAAGCATCTGAGAAGTATACACTATTGTGTCCCGGATGAATTGAGAAAATTCGACGTAAAGAACAGTTCGACTTCATTTGATTTCAAGACTTTTATGCAACTATTTTCGTACCTCTAATAAGTTCCATCTTGATTCAAATAGCAATACTAAATTAATGACCCAGGAATTAAGGGATAATTACAAAACAACCCTGAAGTTCGGGCTAATTACCAAAAAAACCCACAGGTTTTCAAAATTACAAAAACATATCAGAAGCCCCGTGGTATTTCTAAAAATATTACAGTTACCCTCTTAAATTTAGGATATAATCAAACCAAAGGGGCTTTTTGTAATTTTGAAACGTCTTTGGGTTTTTGTAATTAGCCCAAACCTCAAGGGGTCTTTTGTAATTATCTCCAGGAATTAACCGGAAATCATCTCCTCATTCACTTTTAATACCAAAGCATGCAACTTATTCATGCAGATGTTTTTCAAGATCAAAAGAGCAATTCAAGAACACAATAATAAAACATCTACCGTATGGAATATAGGCTGACAATGGGATGAAGCTACATCAAATGTCAGATACCAGAAATCAAAATTTTATACATTGATTATTTGTGGGTATGTAAAGATACAGTTTTTTCCCATCTGGATTTCCTCCTTGATATGTCGGATATTAGTGCTAGGAATGTAACTAACTGTTTCCTAGAATTTACGAAGGTGACTGAAAGAAAATCAAGAACCGGATTTTGGATATCCTATTTAGTAATTGTAATCAGCACGTAAAGGTACATGTAGTAAATAGTAAAATTTTCAGTAATATCAAAAGACAAATCAGCATACAAACTCAATGCAGCATTTTTCTGTTCAATTAGTCCAAATAACATATAAAATAACTGAGAATTAAAAAACAAAAGAAAAGGCTAAAACAGGGGGAAACTAGATTATCCAATAATATATCTCCCTCTTTTTTATTTTGCTTTTCCTTGGAATACGAAAGCCTTCTCCCAATTCATTAAAACTAAACAAAAAAATAAAAAAAGCTGTAAACATAGCTGTATAATTCCATCTCCCCAAACAATTACATGAACCTAGTACCCTTTTTTTGCTTTGCCATGTTAATAACGAGTATTATTGCATTTTCGAGGAATATAATTTTGTCGAGGTAGTCTAGATAGTATGTTCTAATGTCAGCTAAGCCAATAGAAACTAGAGTTGAGGTAATCATGAAGGAGAAAGTCCACCTGGAAGCGAAGCAATACAGTGTGAATTTCTTTCATGGAGAAATGACAAAATGACGATAAATACAGGAAATTTAAGTATGTCAAACATCCTAAAGAAGTTTTGACATTTGAAGGATCACGGTAAGAAGACAAACGTTGGCACTGAAATTCTCTCTCTCGACTCTCTTAGAAGTTTATTGTCGATATCAGGTGTGTTGCTGCAAACATGTCCTGCTCTGTATTAACCTCTATGAAATAGGGTCAAAGAACAGTTTACTCCAGATTGTAGGTTACTCCTGCAAACCTCTTTTCTATAAGGGTGTGTCCAAATGATTGGAACATGAGTTTTTAACTATAATTTTAAGGGATAATTACAAAACTTACCCTTGAGGTCTGGGTTAATTACAAAAAAATCCAGTTTTTGGAAAATTAAAAAAAAATCCGTGAGGTTTGATCCTTTATTATACTTTACCCTTTTCATTAGCAAAAACATTTCAAACATCCGCCTTACATTTGTAAAAATATTGCAATTAATAGCACATAATCAAATATCAAGGGTTTTTTGTAATTTCAAACATCTATGGGTTTTTTTGTAATTAGCCCAAACCTCAGGGAGCTTTTGTAATCATCTCTAATTTTAATGTGACATGGGAAAGTTGTTCAGGAGCATTGACTTTTCAATGTGTGCTTTTAGCAATAAACAGACAATATACATCTATGTTTGCTTCCCACAAGCGACGTTCTCAAAATAAAGTCAGTTTCTATTTAAGAAGGTAAGGTCAATAGTTAATCACATGTGGAACACCCTGGTGATATAGAGTCTTTCAATAACAAAGATGAAACCAACCACCGATCAGAGAAAATGTCGATAAATAGAGCATATAGTATATTTACGACTAACAAGCTTTCAGAAACTTCTCAGTAAAATGCAAAGTTGTATCTTGAAAAAAAAATCACTCCAGAAATTTCATTAAGTATTCCTCCTTTTCATTACCAATAAACTCATCTAAACATATTCTATTATACTTGAATTTTACTATCCCGCTGGTCTTTTAACAATATCTCCAACATTGTTGTTATGTTTTATTTCTGAGAATCTCCTCCTGTATAATGTCATATGACCAAGACGTACACTATTTTGTCACAAACTTTTGGCCACAAAGCTCTGTCTATCTCTAGCGATTTCTATAGAGAACATAACACTTCAGAAGTTTCTCCAACATACCATCCTTTTGAGAAACATGGCAGAGTAGTTTGCAGCCTTTCGCTGACCGGGAAAAAAAAAAAAAACGAGAAGAAAAAAGGGAGGAAGAAAAAGAACAGATACCAAAATCAATACAAACCAATGAGTTTTACTAACTAACCACTCCTCTAACCATTTCCATAAACTGCTCCATATTCATCCTTCATCATATCCTACTTTATCATGAAGTGCATATGCGAATAGCTCTATGTAATGCAGTAACATACTTGCAGATGATGATGAATTTACATTCCTTCGTGGGTAGTTCAGCCTGCTACTTTACATATTAATGCATGAGTATTTGAACTAACACCATACTTTTGGGTAATATTCCAAAGAATTATCCCACGACCATGTCAATGTAATAGTAGTAAGGAAAAGTCTCAATAGACAGCTATATACAGCTTGAAGGTTAGAAGAATTTTATATAGGTCAACCACTTTTCATAGTAAGGCACCGTGATCTTGTTGTACATATCTTTCTAAACGGGAAAAAAAATTGAAAATGATCAAAGTAGTTTTCTATCTTCATGAATATTGAAACAGAAACAGAACTGTTCAATGACTTGGGCAATTTCAGTGTGAGAAAACTTATGCATAAATAAACTCTAAATGCATGTACGTGTAAGCCAACATAAACAACAAAATCTTTTCTCGACTTACTACTGCAGTTTAGTTTTGCTGTGCCAACAGAGTGCTAACAGATTTAGCGTCAACATGAAGAATCAAGTAGCATAAGTGAAGTCGGCCAAAATTGAATTGAGCCAAAAAAGAAAAGAGAAAAAACAAAAAAAGAGACTCAAACGAATTAAGTGCAGCTGATAAGAACACCCAATAAAACTTAAAGTGCCACTACAACTATAAAACCATTCAGTATATCATAATGATTCCATTTATAACTAGCAATATGCAATGAACTCCTAAAAAATTTAAAAGATAGCCTTTTTAGTATTACCAGCACTTATCTTTGATAAAACATCCCACCAGTCAGTCGAGCTCTCCTCTGAAGACCCAGAAACCATAGAGTTTTCTTCAGCTTTTTTCTCCACTTTCCTTTTCTTTTTATTCCCTCTCACAGGTCCCATCAGTGCCAACCGAATCAAACCCCAGAAATCCTACTAACTTAAAAAAAAACCATAATCAAAAGAACTTGTTAGAATTAGCATATAACTCATAATTATGGACACAAAGTGATCATGTGCAAGTTATAAATACATAAACAAAAAACAAAGGACACACACGTGTGTGTGTGTGTGTAAACAGATGATTAGCTACAGTGGGACAATGCATATTTGTTTTGGTGTTTGTGAAGCATTACATTGAAAAAGATTAAGAACTAGGAGCCGAGCACTGATAATTCATAGGATGGTATGAGAAATCTGTTCAAGGCACTTGGAAAAAACAAATGACAGCACGGACATCGGTCTTTCCAGAAAGACTATAACTATCTGCAACTACATTTGATAAATAAAATTCGAAGCTGCACTTGTACATGCTCTCACTTACCATGGCATGAGATAACCATATAAACAAGTAAAAAAAAATTGGAATTATATATATATATATATATATATATATATATATGTTCATTAAATGGGTTAATGTTATGAGAGATAAAATATGCTTAAGGAAAATATATGTGATGCATGTATTTTATAACCCAACATATAACTTCAGAACAACAAAACTATATACGGTTGATTATAACCCAACATATAACTTCAGAACAACAAAAATTTCTAAAAATTACCCACAATGTCCTTGAAATAATAATAATATTATAACCTACTATTTCCTTGTCCAAAAAAAAAAAAATTATAACCTACTATTCACCAGAAAATTTCAAACAAAAAATACAAGAAAAAGAAAAAAAAAACCCAGCTGCAAGATTTGACCACGAGGGACACAAGTATAATATTCAAGTGGACAATATCGTCCTGCAGTTAAAACCCGCATTCCGAAATTGCACAATGTGAGAAAATGAAAAAATCAAGAATAAAAGATATTACCAAATTGCATATTTAAGACACTATGCTCAGCGATTTCCACTAATCATATTACCAAACAAACTCCATTGAAGTGAGAAAATGAAAAAATCGAAACATATCAAACTATGCAGGAAAGTCCCACACTAACACCGTAAAACGCTCAATAATCAACAAATACATATATAGGAGATATATTCAAACTCAGATGAATCTGAAATCAGACGAATGGGTTTTGTTTACCTGGAAAAAATTGGTGAACCGCCGCTCTCCGGGTTGGTGATCTTTGTGTTCAGCGCCAATAGAAGCGAGGAAGTGAGAAACTGAGAGGGAGCATTGAAGCGGGCCCGTTTGTTTGGGTTTTCCGGGAATGCTTTTCTTTGTAAGAATGGATTTTTATATTAATTGTGGTAAATTTTGGAAATGTGATTGCAAGATTATGAATTTTTGAATTTGATAAAGTGTATTTTCCAAGAAAAAACAAAGAAATATTAGATAAAGTGTATTTGTTTTAGAAAGTTGTATCTAATGTATCATTTTATATCATGTAGTATATTTATATTTGGGTTGAAAAATTTTCAAAAAAAAAATAAATATTTGGGTTGAAAGAAAATTGTGGTAAGTTTCACTTTACCCCTTTTACTATCAGTTTTGTATCAAATAGAATCAACCATTTACTATTGAAACCTTCAAATACCCCTTAAACTAGTATAAGATATATTGGTGGACAATAATACTCTTGAAATAAATAAAATAGGGTAAAATGTCTCTGCTACTATTTTGTTTGGCTGAAGAGGTGCTTAGTAATATGATCTTGGAGCATGCTACACTAATTGTAGTGCTCCAAGTATAACATCTGCAAAACCCTCGGGCGAGAAAGGGGTCAATGATTTACCGGCATTAAGGTGGGATGATGTATTCTTTTTCCATCTCATATTTTGTGTGCGAATGATGTTAATTTGTTTTGTCACGCCTCCTATTCCAATGGAAAGTTATATTTTGTATTGAGACATTCGAGAAATTGGGGGAAAATAGAAATTAGGGCTTGATTAATATAATAATGGTGGACTTTAGAATTTGAGAATTTCTGAAAGTTTTATTACATTTAGGCTTAGTAAATTAATTTAAAAAATTATTATCCCAGCTCATTAGAAAAAATCCTAAAGTCATTACCAAGCCCAAACCCATGTGCGCTATCCAAATATAGCAACACCAACAAATCATGATTGTGCTAATAATCTTCAATCCTCAATTCTACAATAGTAAAAAATATCAGTCTTATATCAACAACAAAAATATCAGTCTAATTTGTAATAAAATTCCAGCAAATCGTTTTTCGTAACTCAGCTCGAACAACACCCATGTGCTACATGGTTTGTAACAGATTATAAGAGGTCAAAATACTAATTAGAAATATTAAAAAAATTCAAAATTTAGAAGAATATCATACAAATAGTTCATGTAAAATAACCTAAAAACTTATTGGTAAACTACATTATTTGTTCTATTTCAAAGTATACGTCTTTGTCAAAAAAAAGAATTTTATAACCCTTTATGCTCTTAATTCTTGATATGGTCATATAAAGTTGACCATGATTGAATATCGGTCTTGCAAGACAAACCAATATGGAAAAGTGTTTGACCTTGATTCTTATTTATAGTCACCACAAAGCAAATAACAATGTTGTAAAAATCGGCCCTGGCGGCCGCTGGGCCTTTAGGACCGACCGATTTTCCCAAAATCGCCAAAAAAAAAATCGCCAGGGGCAAAAATCGGCCTAAAGCGGCAAAAAATCGGAAAAAATGGGAAAAAATCGGTCTAGGCGGTCTAGTCGGAATAAATCGCCAAAAATCGGGAAAAATCGCCAAAATACAAAAAAATGAAAAAAATAAGAAAAACTTGGGCTTTTCTAGCGCTCGTCTAGGCGCCCTAGCGCTAGGCGCCCGGTTGCCGACCGGCGCGCGATTTCTCGCAACCTTGGCAAATAATAAATGGAAATCGCCTCATTTGAAAATTTAAGTGGCAATCTGCTATCTGAAAGGCTTAATATCATCGTGGAATAAAAACTTTACTTCCAATATTAGTTTCAGAAATAATCTTTATTTCAAATATATGATCACTGAGTTGTGTAATCACTAATCTGGTGTCATTACATAACCTTGAAAATTGACCCATGTTTCGTATTAGCAACACTGGAACCCCAATTACTTTCAACTTCAAAATGTGATTTGAAATTAACACTTGATGTTGTTTAAGAAGTCGGTTGTTTAGATTTCGTATTGTTTTTCGAAATTTCCAAATATTTTGGATATGATGTTAGAACTAAGATATATCATCTCATCTCCTGAAATCATAAATATCACATAATCATTCACCGACTCCGCAATATTATTCGTTGGTACAAGTATTGTTTTGTCTTCAAACAATGAAGGATTGTAAAAGTTACTTAGAATTGAAGGGTAATTACTTCCAACAATAGCTGCAACATAATTCTCCACATGTTGGATCAGTATATCATCATGAATATCAAATAATTTTTCACCATCAACTTCTACACCAACTTTACCATCTCCAATTATTAGTATCCACTTAAAAAAATCTTTAACTTCCCATGAATACAATTATGATGATGATTGTCCAACACTTATTCTCATATTCTTTGTCAATTGCAGTACTTTGCAATGATCCTAAAGAGGAGAAAATCTTATACTCATTGAACAATTCCTTCTCTACTGCCTTTTGGCATAAACAGACAAAATCTGTCTGAAGCCTCTGCCAAGGACAACTACTTTTCTACCAAATGATAGGTCATTTGTATTAGAATCCCTCATAATATGATTCAAGCTTCAATCTAATGCTTCAAAAAAATATGTTCATCATTGGTGCTTCATCCCAAATGATATAATGTTTTTTGCATTTTTTTATACGTATAATATATATTTAAGCTTTAAAAGATAACAAATTTAAAAGATAGTGTAGACAGAATCCTTGATTTTTGGATTAGTTGATATCTTTTAAATTTACTATCTTTTAAATTATAAAATATATTATTAATTCAAATGAGAGAATATCTTCTATAAAAATATAGTTTATTTAATAGAAGATAACAATTACCTGAGTTTTTTTTTCTTGCTTGCTAGTTTTCTGTATTTTTTATACGTATAATAATATATTAAAACCTTAAAAGATAAAAAATTTAAAAGATAGTGTAGGTAGAATATTTGATTTTTACTTTTTATCTTTTGAAATTATTATCTTTAGAATTTATTATCTTCTAAATTATATCATTTGTAATCGTTTCAGCATACCTTACTGAAATGAGACCCGAATTGTAATTTTTTTCCTATGGAGTATCAAACTGATTGCGGTAGGGATGTATTGTTGAGGACGTGAAGGGCTGGTATTTTTACCATTACTAGCTGATTTTTTGTTGACGACCACAAATCCGTTATTGTCCATCTGAACTACTGGCGGTTGGACCAGAGCAAAAGATTTTCCATTAGGATGTTG
The DNA here is from genome assembly GCA_016081115.2 of Rehmannia glutinosa. NCBI lineage: Eukaryota > Viridiplantae > Streptophyta > Magnoliopsida > Lamiales > Orobanchaceae > Rehmannia > Rehmannia glutinosa. The sequence continues at coordinate 1,695,666 of CM071924.1, forward strand.
ATCCTCGCACTAGAGTGATCATCCTCGGCATAGTCCACCCACCGCTTACTACTAGCGACCACAAAGGTGGGGAGGAGGTTCCTTATCTTCCACCGAATTATCCACCGTCTTACCCTTATCCTTAGATGAATGAACAAGTTCCACAGTATTAGAAGCAACAACTTTATCTTTCTCCTTCGACAGAGATCAGATCAACTGACAATATTCCTTACGAACCCTTGAACGCCCACATTTGGAGTTAGGTCGTTAAGGTCGGGCCAACTGTGGCCATAACAATATTGCAACGACAAGTCGCCAATGAATGTCCCATAATACCATATTTTGAACAATACTCGGGAAATTTCTCATAACTTAACGACACAAAAGAACAATGCCTAAGATGTCCCACCATCACGGAATCCTGTAGGGGCATAGACAAATTAATTTCCACCAGGACCCGCACAAAGTGTCCCAGAGATCTATTAAGAGATTTTTCATCAATTTGAACATGAGTACCTATTGCCTTAGCAATTCTCATAATAATACTTGGATGCCAATATTAAAGGCTTAACTAAAAAATACGCGCTCATACACTCGAATAAGAAGAAAACTAAAAGCAAGAGTATCATTTTCCTAAGAGAATCAATGTCCAGCTATTCTGAATTTTCCACAATTCACTAAGTCTAGACTAATGGGGTTGTAATGGACATGGCTTATTCCCTTTATCAATCAAAACACAACCAATTAAAGAGCACGAAAATTCCTTCAAACGTTGTTGATACAAATTTACATCAATTGAAACCGAAATAATGGGTTGAAATGTTGCATTGGTTCAAGTAAATAATTGGTTGACATGTTACAATTCTTGATGTTTTTATGGATCAATCGTATGTTGAGTTGCCTTTTTAATGGCTCGATCATGTATAAGAGTTGCTATTTTCAATGGCACAATCATGTGATGGTAGAAATTTTTGGCAGTGAAAGCATTAATTCATGGCATTTATATAATTATAGAGAAAACATGTATTTAGAGGAAAAGAAGTGTGCATGTTATCACTCAAAGCCAAATCTCACACGTGGTAAGAAACCATAATTCTTCATTTTCTCCTCACCTCCCAATTGCTGACGGTCGCCTGAAACTCGTCGGCAGTCGCAAATAGCCTCCAAATCAACCCAAAACAAAAACAATAAAAAAAAAGGAAGAAGAACAGCAAAAAAGAAGATTTGATTGCCATTTTTATTAATTTTTTATTGTAAAAAAAAATTGATTCGCATATTGGTCCCACCACTATGTTGTGTTGAGCTCGATCAAATTAGTAAAAGAAATAATATATATATATATATATATATTGTTGGGATTTAGTCCAAAAGATTCTCCCGCAATAGACTTTAAAAAGAGGCGTAATGCGCAATCCGCGATTCGAACTCATGACCGCTAGAATGCACGATTAAAGAAGAGCTTAAAGGATTTGATATGGATTACCTATACCAACATATACATCTTCTTTTCTCGATGTCCATTACATAGAAACTCTAGGTTAAACGTCTTGGCCTGGAGTAAACATGAGATGGATGACCCCATGGAAAGTTTTACAGATGCACGTGAGTGAAGACAAAACGCTAGAAAAGACTTATGTTGTGTTTGTGGGGACAATCGTCAATTCGAGTAGCTAGAGATCTAACATATATATAACAATCTAGCTACTTGAGTTCGATCCTAATTGTTGATTGGTTCATTCAAACTCTTCTTTTTCCTTCTTAAAACTCATAAAAATTTAAACAAACTTAAAAGTAGTTACTTACATGGTGAGCTTGACTCAATTTGTCTACACCTTGGGACTTGGGAGCAATTATCCTTTAACTACTAGCCCACTTTTTTCCTATTTTTATACAGGCCATTTTCCACTAAAGCTTTTCGTAATTTTTCTTTTTTAGTACAAAGCTTTTCGTAATTAATCCACAGTATACTCCTGCTTGAATTTGTTAATATAATGATAAGAGATAATTACAAAAACCTCCTTGAGGTTCGGACTAATTAGAAAAAAAAAATATTTCAAAATTACAAAAAGCCCCCTCAAGTTTAATTATGCCAATGAGGTAAGTACACTTTTGAAATATTTTTTGCTTATGAAAGGGAAAAATGTAAATACGGCATCAAACTTTAAAGTATGATAGTTGCAATTTTCAATAATCTCCGGGTTTTTTTTTGTAATTAGACTGAATCTTGGTGATGTTTTTGTATTTATCCCTAATGATAATTCATGAGGATGATGATTAGCACTGATAGTAAAACAGAAATTAAAGATAATTAGAAAAGATGACTATATTGGTTATAGTCAGTTGCAATGGCGGCAGTTATGACAGTTAAGACGGTTTACAGCTTATAAAACCCATCTTCTTCATCATTTTCTTTTCATTTTCCACCCTTTTATTCTAAATATTCCACATTTAGCTTATTCCTTTGATTACATTTTGGTTTGAAAATGCCAAGTTTTGAAGAAATGGAAAAGATATCATTGGTGAAGTTGGATCTGCAGCCTTTCAAAGACTACTTCATGTGCAAGCTCTGCAATACTCATATTGCCTTAGCTGATAAACTCCTCCGCGTCTATACTGTAATATCTATCTCCTCCTCTCTGTAATTTCATTGAAATATTGGGGTTATTTAGTAATTGTGTTATGTCATTTCTTCTTGAGAGTTTCTTGGTCTAATTGTGTAATTTGTAGAAATTCTTGGCCTACTTGTTTAGTTCAATGTGTATATCTTGATTCTGTTTGGACTAATATTGCCATTATCATGTTTCTTGTGAAGAAATGAACTTATCGATGTTGTTTTCAGCATTTCTTGGATTATTATGATTAGTGCATAATTGTTTTTGGGATAATTACAGAAAGCCCCTAAGATTTGGGCTAATTACAAAAAAACCAGGAGGCTTTTAACAATTACAAAATAAGACCCTTGAGGTTTGATTGTGTACTAAATGGAAGGAGGTAATTGTAGTATTTTGATAAATGTTAAGGGAACTTTTGAAATAATTTTTGCATATGAAGGGGGAAAATGTAAGATGGATCAAACTAAAGGGTTTTTTAATAATTTTTGAAAATTTCTGGGTTTTTCTGTAACTAGCCCAAACCTGAGTAGGTATTTTGTAATTATCCCTTGTTTTAATGCTGCAAAGAGGACTTACGAATATGTATTTATCTTGTATGTTTGAGCTAATTGGATGTCTTGCTTTCTAATTATTGCCATTGTCATGTTTCTCTTGCAGGATGATGGAAATCATTCACTTCTCTTCGGCCAAGCGTAAGATCTTAAATTTAATGATACCCTGAATTTTAGTCTAATTACGAGAAAACCCAGTTTATCTTTGAAAATTACAAATGCCCCTCGACATTTGCTTATATTATACATATTGAGGGACAGTTTTTGTAACTCTTTTCTCTTAAGACTGCTTTCTGGCATGCTAGAGTTATAGGAACATCTTTGGTTGGAAAATAAAAGAAAATAGGTAAAGCTTGAAAACTATGCAAAAAAATAATAGGGGTAATTACGTAAAGTATCCTTGAGGTTTGGCCTAACTACGAAAAAACCCAACTAACATTCAGAATTACAAAAAGTACCCGAGGTTTGATTCAGTGTTAAAATTAAGGGGCAAACTGTAATATTTTTATAAATATGAGGGGGGGTTTTGATATATTTATAGCTTATGCAGGGGGTAAATGTCACACAAATTAAAGCCTCGGGGGTATTTTTGTAATTTTGAAAGTTAGCTGGGTTATTTTGGAATTAGGTCATACCTCAAGGGTACATTTTGTACCAGAGAACAATGTGAAACTTAACACAATACCAACAACTCCACATCCTTATTAGCAAGATAGTGTGCTTACCAGTATCTGAACATTGTGCAACATTTATATATGCAGTGTCAATCTGAAAATCGACGAACCTGTTCGCCACCGGGAAAGTGGTGGACACACAATTGCTGATATCTTCTGCGTCACGTGTGGCGATAAGTTGGGCTTGAAATTCGTATGACGCTGCAAAAATCTCTATCATTCACTTACTGTCTCTAGCATTTTAGTTTTGCTCAACCGATGCTGCTTTCTGCAGGTTGAGATTAATGGGAGGGTGCCTACAGCTGGCACGGGCGAATATATTCTGCTAGAAATGTAAGTCCTAAAACGAAAACTGTATATATACAACTTTATGCTCTGTTCAGCACTAACATTCGAAAATTAATACACAGACGAAAGGTCAAGAAGCAGCAATGCAACAAGATTGTAGACGCAGAATCGATTTATCCAGATAATCCTTAATTCAAATCTTCAGACCGGAGACGATAAGGAAGAACATGACAGTCGTAACATTTCACTTGTCGCTTTTATCTTTCTTCCCATACGAATTCCTTGTGCAGAAAACACTTACCGCACGTTGTGTGTTCTAGACTTCTAGTTGAGGCTTTCAGTTGAGATCTTATGCCCCAAAAAATTGTACAATTTTTGGGCAAATAATATGTCAATATATCCTACTTCCTGTGATTTGAACACACAGTATTGCTGAAATTGCCTCAAGAATTAGCATTTACTGTGTTTTCTCTTCTAACACACACACACACACACACACACACATACACACACAAATGTCTAGTCTGAAATGCTGAAGATGCAGTTATATGCACATATCAATGAGCAGAGCATACTTTTAGCAATGTTGCAGAAATCGCTAGGCGCCGCGATTAGGCGGTGGGCGGGCGCCTAGAAATAGTATTGTTTCTCTCTCTTTTTTTTTTTAATTTTTACCATTTTTGGCCGACTTTTTTCCGCCGAGGCCCGATTTGTTGGCAGTCTAGACAGGCGCCTCAGCCCGATTTTTGGCCTGAACGATTTTTGTGGGCGATTTTAACAAAATCGGATCGGCCTAGGTGCCTAGCGCCTAGTCAGCCGCCTAGGCCGATTTTTACAACACTGACTTTTTAGTCTCTAATCCTCAACAACAAAATACTAAAACAACCGGAAAAATGAAATATGTGAGGGAAGTTAAGGGGAATAGTTATCCATTGGAAAATAAATGTATGCATATTCCATCAAAGGCAACAATAAACAGGTCTAAATCCTAGCAACTTATGAACTTAACATTGATACGTAGTTTTTTTTTTTCCAAAAAATCACAACAAAGGTTGAACAATTATCTATTTTGCTGAACAATTATCAATTTTGCTGAAAATTGAACGAACCATACTAATTAACCCTAGCAACTTGGCTCACTCCAACTAAAAACATTGATATGATACAAAAAAATTCAAAAAAAAACAGGCGAAAGCCACCGAAATATCATAAGTATTTCAGTAAGAAATATGAATCTGAAAATGGAAAATCAGCAAATTACCATATCTAGCCCAAAGCTGAGGCTCGATACCAAAGGCCTCACGGATCAAAATCGGGTTTTTGGTCTTCAGGTCTTTGTAATTGAATACATAGTATTGCTGAAATTGCCTCAAGAATTAGCATTTACTGTTTTTTCTCTTCTAACACACACACACACATGTCTAGTCTTGATATGCTGCAGTTTTCTTACCATCTGCCATAGAGCTAGGCCACTAACATACATATGTCAGCACTTTGGCTAATCAGATAACTCGTTTTGACAAAATTAATGATGGACGTCAATCGAAATGAAACCAGAAGACATAAGATGATAGATTCCTCATTCAGTAGGAAGTTTGCAGTTTTCTAACCGCTACAGTTTGAGTATAGTTCTATATGACTATATCGTTCATCCGAGCTATGCAAACCACTGGATTTGGATACAAATCAAAAGATGTGATCAAGGTTAAGATAAATCTAAGAAAAGCATATTAGAGCACCTGTGGCCAGCTAGGTACGCATAGGCAGTGTGACACCGCATAACATTTTATACAGAGACACATAGATTCATCAACAGAATAATAGTGACTTTAAATGACGTGGAGAAAATATCAAAGGAAAAAAAAAGGATAGTTTTATCTTTTCACTTCATTGCATGTCCAACTAAGACTTCAGTACCCGAAGGGCGAGGAAATCCACCTCATACCACAACTTTGAGGCAGGACAAGGCTTGCATTCTAAATGCTGAAGATGCAGTTATATGCACATATCAATGAGCAGGACATACTTTTAGTCTCCAATCCTCAACAACAAAATACTAACAAGTAACAACCGGAAAAATGAAATACGGAAGGGAAGTTAAGGGGAATAGTTATCCATTGGAAGGTAAATATGCAAAAACAGTTTACATTACTCTATCTGTCCATAATATAGCCAACATAGTGCTTAACCTAAAGTAAAGCACTATGCCGTCAATAAAGTAAAGCACTATGTTGGCGCTTAATCCAATAAAGACGAATCATTCGAAGCATCCATATCCTGCAAAAAGGATTTTCAGCAAATGTTGGAATAAAAAAATAAAAAGTAAAAGCTCCCGAAATTTGTAAGTATTCCAATAAGAGATAGGGATCTGAAAATGAAAATCAGCAAATTACCATATATAGCTCTTGTTGGATCTGAAAATGAAAAATCAGCAAATTACCATATATAGCCCAAGCTGAGGCTCGATACCAGTGGTCTCACGGATCAAAATCGGGAGCTTAGGGTTTATCGTCTTCGGGTCTTTGTAGGATGTTGGGGTATTGTTTTGTGGATTGCTTTCAGCTTTCCTTCTTTAGTTGGGAGGAAAAATCCCCAATTTCATAAATTAGGGATTTTGATTTGAGCCAAATCAGAAATTTAGGCTATGTTTGGTTAAACTTCCCCAATCACCCATTTCTCCAATCACTGACCAAACAAATATTATGTTTTCGATCGTTTCTCTGCTAATATATACATTTTCCAATACATCACATCAAACTCTTCCCCAATCACTCCCCTAAACTTCTCCCAATACTCAATCACTAAACAAACATACCCTTTGAATTACTAATTGATTAGGGATGATTGTTTGACCTTTGTCTTGGTCTTCACTGTTTTTGGATATAATAGTGTGAAAAATATATTTTAATAAAAATATAAATTTTGAACTGATAGAGTTTTTTTTTTTTCTTTCTGGCTCGTTTTTGCATTTTTTGATACGTATAATCTAATACTTAAGCTTTAAAAGATAAAGTTTCTTCCCGTCTTTAATCAATATATAAATAATATTAAATAATAGTAAATTTCATCAATAAACCTAGACTATAATATTATTTTCGGTTATCACAAATAAAATAATCATAAAGGTAAAGGAGTAAATTTGAAAAATATAGGCTAAGTACAACAATTTTCAAGTTTATTGGGTTAAAGTAGAAGCAATTCAAAGTTAAGTAGACAAGGTACAACTCGAATTATTTTTGGGGCAAATTAAAATTGCCTCTATATAATATTATATTTGTAAGTTGTAGCTGGTGAGTCCCATTACATAGATATAATATAAAAATAGTAATATTTTAAAGGGTACGTAAATCTCACTTTACCCCGAACTTTGAATTCTAAACCCTCAATTTTGGTCCTAATTTTACTGGAAGTTGGGATCTACATGTGCAGCTCACGTGATTGAAATTCGGTCTTAATTACAAACAAAAAAATCTCAGAGGTTTTTAATATTACAAAAAAAATCCTTTAAGGTTTGATTATGTCTTACATTTTTCCCTCATAAGCAATACATATTTTCAAAATCCCATTGACTTTTATAGAAATATTACATTTACCCCTCATATGTAAGACAAAATCAAACCTCACGAGATTTTTTGTAATTTTTGAAATCTCTGATTATTTTTTTTTGTAATTAGCCCAAACCTAGGGGAGGTTTTTGTAATTATCCCAAAGATTTATGGTACGTTTAGATTAACATTAACATTTTTTTCTACAGCAATTAAAACTGGATCAGACTAGGGATTTATTTACATGGTCAGGATAGCAGATTATATATTACATAAGCATCATGACCTAGTATTCTAACATTACATGTCCTCAAGGGTTGTCTTCATCTAATCATCATCTGCAAAATGAAGACAAAAAACTAAAATCAGCAAAGGCACATTAAATTCTTGAAACCTTCACAACTATAGTTGCATGCTCTGTACAATAGTATTAAGTCTATACTTTCGTAGACATCGGACATACACTGCGAAAAAATTCCAGTAAATTTACTGACACAAATGATTAAAAAAATTCCAGTTTACCAATATAATTTACCGACACAAATGATTTTGGTAGGTATGTATATTTACCTACTGAATACCTATAGAATTAGAAATAGGGATAATTACATAAACACCCTGAGGTTCGAGCTAATTACAACAAAAAAACCAGAGATTTTTGAAAATTACAGAAAAACGATTCCTCTTACATCTTCCCCTTCATTAAGCGAAAAACATTTCAAAAGTCCCATGATATTTGTGGAAATATTGCGTTATCTCCTTAAATTTAAGATAGAGTAAAACCTGATGGGCTTTTTGTAATTTTAAAACATCTATGGATTTTTTTGTAATTAGCCCAAACCTCGGGGTGTTTTTGTAGTTATCCCTTAAAAATATTGTTTTTCCCTAAACTAAACCGACCATTCACGGGTAAATTTACTAGCAAAAATAATGTAGGTATTTACCAACTTTTTGATTCAAAGCTCCTTTCCTATTTAGAGTCAAAGAGGCAAAAATACCCCTCCACTATAAGCAGAGGAACAGTTTCAGATTTTGTTGGTATATATATTTACCTACAATGATTTGACCTCAACGATTTTACCTACATTTTTACGTTTTTCTTAAAGGTAGTCTAAGTGCAAAATAAACGCTCACATTTTGGTCGCGTTCTCTGCATGCAAAATCTTGGACTTGCTTTACTAGAACATTAGAAAGACCAAATTTATCATTTAATTGGATAAATAAACTATGCAAACAAATCGAACAACTATTATGCAGTCTAGATTTGCAATTTTTTTACCTCTATGCTGACGAAGTCTGAAAATTACTCTTTCCATCGTTCATGAAAAGCATGAATCTTTTATTCCATTGCTCCTTAACAGCGTCCGGAACCAATGTCTCGGAGATGAAAGGGTTCCACGCGTCCCCTTGTGGACTAGCAAGAACCCAATTGACTTTCATTGGCGGGCCGATAAAAGACGAAGCTTGTGTATTCTCTTGACAATTATTTTTCTTAGAGTTCTAAAAAGGGCAAAACATATGATAATCAGATTTGGTCACTCACTAAATAAGAATTCCAATTAAGTTTAGGAATAATTACAAAAACACCCCTGAGGTTTGGGCTAATTACAAAAAAACCGACAGATGTTTTAAAATTACAAAAAAATCCCTTGAGGTTTGATTCCGTCTCACATTTTTTCTGGTGATTTTAAAAAATATTTCAAAAAATCTCCTGACAACACTACACTTGCATAATGAGAAAGTTGAAGTTCCCACAAAATGAAACCTGGAGGAGTTTTTTTGTAATTTTGAAACATCTCTGGGTTTTTTGTAATTAACCCAAACCTTAGGGGTGTTTTTGTAATTATCCCTTAAGTTTAATATATCAATTTGAGCTCACCTTAGTAAGATTTTCCAGTTTGAAAACCTTTGACAGGGGTTTGTTTTCCTGTATTTCTTCCAGGGCCTTGGATAACGGGGCGTTTTCTTCCAATTCTGCCAAGTGTCTCTCGACAGCAACCAAGGATCGAAACTTTCGTCCGGTCCCAGGTTCATAGTAATACTGTGCAACAAAGTGTGATACATCTCATTTATGTTCTTCAATTCACTAACTAATAAGGGATCGAATAGGAATCGATAGGCAGAAGGTAGAGGTAAATAACATTAGGCCAAAGCCAACAGAATATCGATATAAGTTGCACGAGTACAACAGAATATCTCAGTGTGAAAAAAAAGATATTGCAATGTTGTAAAAGATTTTAAAATCACGGACGTTGAATACAGATGATAAATTATCGATGTGATATTACCTTGCTGGTCCATCTGTCATATCTTCGGGGCACTTCCTCCACAATCCAGCCATCGGGAAGAACAAAGGGTGCCGTGGGAGTAGCCTTTCCGGAAGGCACCACGGCCAAATCACTCTGGCTTTGTTCATCATCCAGTCTCAACAACTATAGTGGTGTTTTCGTCAAAAATAGAGATTATAGTACATAAATACATTTCTCACAAATATAATGGGATTTTCCAAATTTCTAACAGCATTCTTGAAACTAGCTGGTATAAATATCCATGTGACATCGAATATGCCACTAAGCGTATCGTTCTCGGAGTTATTGTGGTAAATTCAAATGTGTCGGGTTATTCTTTGAATTTCATACTAGATTATGAAGATTTTAGTCTTGAAATGATATGTTTGCGAGTACGGGTGAAACTCAATGCACCAAACAGTACCCCTCTGTCTAAGACTTAATTGACAGAAAGTGTAACGATGAACCATATATATATTTGTCTATAAATATTCAAATTCAGTTAATTGTCATGATAAATATAAGCATCCTTTTTCAAATTCAAGTTTTCTAACAAACACAAGCACACGCATACACATACACGGTGCGAGAATGAAATATACACGTACTGTTTTCTAGACACGTTACAACGAGAAATTGAGTTCTCAATTCGATGCATTATCACGCAAACGAGCAAACACGGGCAATATCCAACTTCAAAGTTTGAAAATTACTTAAAATACAATTTATATAGTGAAAGATAGATATATAGCATCTTTTGAACAAAGACTAATTGAAGGATTATTTTACCTTTCCACCAGAAACAATCTTCTTTGGATGCTCAGATTTCTGCAGAATACAACGAAGTAAAAATGAAAATAAATATTGGTGAGAACTGGTTTAACATCTCATTTTCACTTTTACTGTAGATTCTAACCTTAATATCAGTTTTAGAAATTAAAAAAAAAATCAACCACAATCTTCACTAGTGATATCTTTTGGTTTCAATTGCTCATAAACTCAAATTTGAGATTTTCACAGAAACACCAAGCAAATATAAGGGACTAGCAATTTTGGTCGTATAAATATTTTAGATTGCAATTTTGATACCGTAAGATTTTGATTCTCTGCAATTTTGATCCAATAATTTCTAATATTTGCAATTTTGGCCCTAGAAGTTCTGATTTTATTCGATTTTGGTCCCGATCGGGTGTTTCAATGTTTCATTTATTCCCATAATACCCTTGTCCTTTTAGCAAAAATATCCAAAACACTTATGACTACTGAAAGTTACAGGACTCGAATCGTTATTTTTGACTACATGGTAAAATCGTCAAGTCAAGCATCGAAACTGTCATATCAATAAGTATCAAAAAATTACAGGACTAAAATTGCAATTAAGCCCAAATGTTAAAAACAAAGTCTTTACCTTCTCACACGAAAAAAGCATTCTCTGACACCCAGAATTCTGCAAGAATTACAAGTACCGAAAAAAAAAACTAAATAAATCCCAAAAACAAAATAAAATTACTGATTCAAAAAAAAATAAGAAAAATGCAGAGCCCAACTCAACATGATTATGAATTGATAAATTCCTGGTTGATCTGCGGGGATTTCCTAATTCCCCATTAAGATGCCTACGAACTTCTCTAATTGACCTGAATTTTTTTCCAGTCCCTGCTTCATAGTAATACTGCATGTATATATATATATATATATATATATATATATATATCAAGAAATGCAACAATATCAGTATAATTAATTAATTAACGAATGATAATTAATTTATTAAAAGAAAAGATGAAAGAAATAATTTATCATAATGTGATTGACCGTGTCAGAGCGGGAGCCATCAGGGCGTGGCACTTCTTCGATTCCCCAACCAGGGGGGATGCTCAGGCGGGCGGCGGCGGAGGTGAACGGCGGCGCCACCGCGAGGTGGCGGTGGGAGTAAGGTACCAGCATTGAGTTTGGCGGTGGGAGGGTGGACTTGTGGCGTTGCTTCATAATGCTATTGTGAAATGAAAATGATGTGTCGCTGTTTTGAAGTTCTGTGTGTTTGTTTTTATTTCGGAGTGTTGGACAGATCACAGATGTGCTGGTTTTTGTAAGGTGTCAAGTGGGGTCATTGGGTCGGGTTCATTTTGGTTTCGGATTATGTTTAGATTAAATATAACATAATTACGTTTTAGATAAATTGGTAACATCCCGTCAGTCATGTTTGGATTCGGATTTTCTCGTGTTCGGGTTCGTATTGAGTTATTGTGTGGCAGTACAGGGGCATATCCTCTTTGTACCTAGGGCGGGGGGCTAATTTAAAAATTAATATTTTCTATGTATATTTTATTTTAAATATAAATTTTTAGTATTAGATATTTATTTTTTTATTGATTTAGCTCCCTCAAACTTATTTAATCTCCAAAGCTTAATGTCTAACTCCGCCCTTGGATGGGTGGGACCCCTAATTTTTGGCATGGTTTTTATTTTTCGTCTAATTATTTTTGAGTATGGACTATCAGTCAAAAGTAGGGTCAATGATGTGAGTTTTCGTCACATGTAGGTGTGGATTACCATGAATAATTAATAAATAAATCTTTAATGTGAAACACATTCCATGCATTTAGATTCCTGCAATTGGTTTTGGTAATAAAAATATTAGTAACTTTTATTAGTTTAGATACCGAGATCTCATATTCCACTTTTTTCCTATTTCACTCCCTATTCCACGTGTGTTGGATGAAAGACACGCGTGTCTGATTGTGACATCACATGACATCATCTTGTACACGTGTATTTTATCCAATGCAATGGAATAGGAATGGAATAAGAAAAATAGAATAGGATGTTAAAGCTAAAAATAAAAAAAAGTTGTATCCCATGTAGTACATTTATGTATCAATAATTGAAAATATTTTATATTCATTAGAATGACTTGACGCATAAAATCGCATGCTTTGGAGATGAAAAATACACGTATTATACTTACTTGTGTAATATAAATGATAGAATGAAGATGCTAATAATTTACGAATATATCAATGATTTTAAATAATGATGCTTAAGTTATGTCATAATTATACCTTTGTTAGTACACTAATTCAAAAAGGCAAAATTGCAAAATTAGTCCTATAACTACAAGGCGATAGCAAAAGGTCCTGTAAAATCACGGTTTGCAAAAAGGTCCTGTAACTATATAAACATCCCAATTTTGGTCCTGCAAAATGCACGTTTTGTAAAATAATCCTATACCTATATGAAAATCTAAATTTTGGTCCTATTATCACTTGTAATTGGGAATTACACGTGTCACTCATGTAATCGAAATTCGATGAAATTAGCACTAAAATTAAGATTTCCATATAGTTCTGACAGATCACATTTATGCAAAACCGTGCATTTTGTAGGACCAAAATCAAAAGATTGCTATAGTTAAATGACTTTTTTTTTTTTTTTTAAATGTGATTTTTACAGACCTTTTTACTACCATCTTATAATTACAGGACAAATTTTGCAATTTTGCCATTCAAAAATAAAATTAAAAAAATAAAACGTAAAACATAAAAAGAATCCTCGTACCAGAAATACAATATTGCCGTTTAGAAAACAGGGGATGAATTCATAATTTTGTGTGACATAAATAAATGGCATATTATCTAACAAGCACTCTCTGAACAGAACAATAATGCAGAAAAATATGAAAGCCTACAAGGATGTTCAAATGTAGAAAAGGTCAAATGAAGGAGCAAAAACTAAAGCAAAATGCAAAAGCCAAATTCAACTTTCCAAAATAATAACAACCTATCAACACACAAGAACAATTCTTAAAAGATAAAAAAATAAAAATAAAGGACTTAAACATATTTTCACCACAATAGCTTTTTTTTTCTTTTGTTTCTTCTCAAAAGTATAGCACCCAGTTTAGTGCCCCTTAAATCTTTCATCTTTTCCATGCATTCAAGAGCCACAGCAAGCTGACTTCCGCGCAAGTTGGCTACTTCCAGCAGCTGCGTCGGGCTGGTTAATCTTGATCGTTGACGGCTGCAATCAAAACACGAGAATATTAAGTAAAGTTGTAACCAGGGTTAAAAATGTAGCAAAATTAAAGCGGGTTGTTTACTTCTGCTCTGGTGTCGGAGTCTGAAAGCCTTTGCTTTATATCCCTAGCTATCGAAAAGAAAACTTCTTCGACGTTAAGATTTGTTTTAGCACTCTGCAGCAAAAGATACACTTTGAGATGCGTGTACATTAACTGTGTACTCACTTCTATGGTAAAGTTTCGAAATACTCACAGTTTCAAAGAATTTTATCCCGTACTCGTCTGCGAGAGCTTGACCCTTGGAAGTAGGCACAGCCTAGACAATGGCAAACAAACAAAATTTCATTCTAGAAGTCAATGAAATCACAAACACCATCAGCAAAGCAAAAGGCAGCAACGACTTTAGGCCATGATGTAAAATATTTGCACCATATGTTTACCATAAATTAGGATGTTTGAGATTACATCTCAAATTTGTCTCGTGAAAGATCTATTCCAATCGAAGACTTTCTTATTTCAAGCTACTAAATATACACTAGACCCAATATTTATGATATCACTTTTTCTTTTGTTATCTCCTAGTAGATTAAAAAAATTGTGATTAAGATTGCAAGAATCCAAAAACTAAATGTGCTATGTTATCAATAATTTTTAACATAGTAATTACCATGTTATCTTTGACTTGTGATTTTACCAAATGTGCCAGAGTATTTTAAGTTGTCAAAAGTTATTTCATACAAAGCGTTTGATAGTTAAACTTCAAATAAAATTTGATATCTTATATCCAAAAAGAATTTTTATGTTTCTTTTTTTATTTCAATTCTTGAGAAAAATCAAAGCACGAAGTAAATCAATATCTTTATTTTGACCACCCCTTAACCAAACTGCAAAACTCAACTTCCAGAATATAAAATATTGTCCACATTAAGACAACCATTCATGACAATGTCAGCACAAATTCCAAAGTATTTCCTCTGCATCAACCCCAAGATAGATGACAAGCTAACCATAAGGTTGATCTATGTCAAACAACACAATTTAAATACAATTAAGAAATAACACCAAAACTGAAGTCAAGAAAAGGAAAATACCCTTTTGCTTTCATCCATGTCAGCTTTGTTCCCTACCAATATCTTGTTGACATTGTCAGAAGCGTGTTGTTCAATGTTTCTAATCCAGTTCCGAATGTCTGAATAGAGAAGTAGTACAATAATATAAGCAACCAAGATACCATCAAGTTCAACTCCACTAATAATTTAAAGGGAAATACTTGCAGTCAAGCATCAAATAACTAAATGATAGAAGGAAGAAGGCAAAATTAAAGAATATTGGTCTACCATTTTATTCTTCTCCTTATTTTTATATTCAGTTTTTCTTTTTCCTGGCTCTTATTTTTGTTATTTTTCAAATTTTTGCTTTTCCCTTCTGAAGGGGAGTAGGATCTCTCTAGGCAATCAGAAAAATAAGGGAAACCTTGCATTCCCCATGACTATGATGATTTTCCAACATAGTTTGAGGGGTTAATTCAAACATTTTCAGTAAAAACTTCAAAAAGAAAAAAGAAAATAATAACCAGTTAAATGGTAGAAATGTTAGCCACTTCTTAAGAATATTTTGGGGCAGAGAAAAAAAAAGATACATGACTGCATGTATAGAACAGAGAAATGTTATAATTTTTTTTTTTTTGTAGAGAAATTTTATAATTATTTACTCTGTTCTATATCAAGTATGCGGAATGGCATAAAAGGAATGGGGAAGGAGGGAGGGAGGGGTTGCTCGCTGGGTGAACTAAAGCCACAAAAAGAAAGAAAATAAATAACAAACAATCAGATCATAGAGACAGGAGAAGAAACCTTACTGTTAAAGGATGACTCATCTGTGACATCATAGACCAGCAATATACCCATTGCTCCACGATAGTAAGCTGGAGAGAATTTTGAGTATGAGAAACAGAATTAAACTTATGTGTTTTATACGTGTTAAATGTGATTCACATATATACAGATTGTAAAACATTCTTCAATACTGGAATAAAGGAATTAAAACGCACTACTGATTCTTTACGAGCTGGAAAATGGTGGTAAAATTTATAAAATCGTAATAAATGTTTTTAATACAGTAGAGAGAACAATGAAGTTGTTACCCTAATCAGTCAAACATGTACATCAGATGCTTCAAATTCACCATTGCATTTCACCCTATGTGAGAAGATTAATTTTCTCTAGGTTTTTCTTAGAAAAAGCACTGAAGTGAAGAATGAAGGTATTATGGACATCCGATGCATGTTGTATGTCGCAATTGAAAACAGTCAACAATATTGCAGAAAATAGATGATTCAGAAACTAAAAACTTAAGAAGATTTAGAAATGAAATGAAGAAAGGAGCCAATGCTTTAATATGGGCCTCTTCTTCTTCCCCGAAAACCCAAGAAAAACAAATATATCCACAAATAAAGTAAACTTCTGCTGCAAAGAAGGCAAGTAATAACTTACCTGTAGTGATTGTTCGAAATCGTTCTTGACCAGCTGTATCCCAAATTTGGAGCTTAATCCGTTTGCCATCAAGTTCAACGGTTCTTATCTTGAAATCAATTCTATGGAGTAAAAACCCACATCAGTCTCCCAAATCAAGCAGTTCATAGTTGTGTTTGGTAATAAGAACTTACCCAATGGTGGTTATGAAACTAGTCGTGAAGGAACCATCAGAGAATCGCAAAAGAAGGCAACTCTTACCCACACCTGCATGATAGAAAACGAAACTATATAGAAAATGAAGAGAGGGGATAATATATCCTTCGGCCACGATTACCTCATAAGGAAGACAATAGAAATATTTCATGCAGCATAAGACAAAATTCACCAAGCAAATGTGAATAAAAAATTGATTGCAAAAAGAAAACAAGAAATTCTAACTCCAAATCCCACTTTAAACCAAAGACTCAGGGTATTCAAGACAACATCTAAGGAAATCAAATGTACAAGATCATAAATGCTTATATTATCAGAAGAAACAAAAAGCTTAGAAACACCATCACGAAGAAAGCATGAGAACCGAGGAGATGAACAATCAAAAATTAGAATTTTCACAATCCTTAACCTCATAGAAGCAGCTAAATCTCCATAAATACAATGGTCAAATACGCCTTAAATAGAATTAATTCAAAATAATACTGAATATATCATAAATCAAGACGCCTTAAATAGAATTAATTCAAAATAATACCAACCCGGAGCTACAGATCCGAACAAAAACAGACTTTTACAGACAAATACCTAGCTTCACACGATAAATTACGAGGCAGCTAGAAACATTATGAAAATATCAATCAGGTAAGAATCCTTAAAAAAGGATGAATGAAATAGGAAATGAAAATCCAACGAAGACCAACCGCTGTCGCCGATGAGGAGAAGCTTGATGAGGTAATCGTAATCTGCACGTGCCCGTGCCGGTGCTACAGCCATTGACCCTCGCCGGTGGTATCGTCTCTCTTCTCAATACGTCGTCGTGTAAGGTTTTTGTACGTATATTACTCACAGCTCTGCGTATAGAGAGAGAGAGAGGGGGGGTGGGGGAGAGAGACAGGCGCACCGTCCGTAGTTGTATACTTTAAAAGATATATTGAGCGTGTGCGCCTGTTGTCTCCTGCGCATGCTAGCAATACCGGTAGCAACAAAAAAAAAGGCCAAAAATTATTAAAACAAGATGTTTTACACCGTGTTTGGCTTGGGAAAAAGAGAACAGAGAGAAGGAATAGGAAAACGAATCTTGGTTATTTGCATCCATATCCTTACAGTTTAGCTTTTTAACATTTACCTCCTCTGAAATATGAATACTTTGGAAAATATTTTCTCACTTGCATTATTTTATTTAATAAAAGAGCAAATAAAATTTTATTTGAAGATAAAAATACTCTTGACCGTACATTTTCCTTTTGGCAGGGGAGACTGGAAGAGAAAAAACACAATTTTATAATGTAAGGTTTACTAAAAGACAATGAATTTCTAACCATTTACTTTGAGAGAACTCAAATATTAGAGGTGAGGTTAATTGTTCAAATTTCACTCTTCCCCTACAATCCTTTTGTAAAAGTTTGAATTTTATAATAATAGAAGACAATGAATTTCTTGGGGAAAAAAAGGACCAAAAACTGTTAGTCCAAGTAGCTACAAAAATTTAGAGAGGGGTGAATATATTTTTCCGATTTTTCATATTTTTCTTCTCTTTTTCAATGTAGTGGTTCCACTTACCTAGAGCTTAATCACTACCACTCGGTACGTCTAAGTGGATTTCGATAGAAAAATTTTATTTATCGATACCAAACAATTACAACTCAACAAGAATAGCATCAAACTCTTCTTACACCAACAACCTTGAAGAGCATCAAACTCTTAAACCCCTAGTCTAATCAACCAAGTGTGTTCTCACCAAAATAACACTTAACAAGTATTTCTTATTTTGGATGATTTTGATCAATCAAGATTACACCTCAAATGAATTTTAACAACTTTGAAAGTTTAAGTATTTCCAACATAGGTTTCTCTAATTTGAAATTTATTTGCAAAAACATGATCAAAAGATCTACAAAAATGGTTAAAATTTATAAATATAACTTTTGTTAACAAGTGTTGTTGCAATGGATAAAATATCTTTGATAAACAAATATAGCGGCCCAAGTTGCTATGTATAAAATTCAAAGTTAAAACTGTTGGATAAAGATTTGGCATATGTTGTTGTTAAGGCGCGACCGATCTCTATAAATAGTGATTGATCATTGTACCATGGCGATCGGTTGCCATTGATAAAGATCGGTTGCTATTGAAACAGAGAGAGAAAACTAGCTTTTTGTAAAACTCATGTACTGGTCGCTCCCCTATAGATACCAGACGCTATGACCTTATAAGGTTCTCTGTTTTTCAAATTTTGAAAACTTTCAGGTATAGATTGCTATTTATAGAGACTGGTCGATCTTAATACAGAGAGTTCTTGGAATTTCAACAAAAATAGAGTTCAAGTAATACTTCATAAAATTATGATTAAATGGATTAAAGCACTTGTAGTATTTTGACAACTTATGAAATTTGATTTATAACTCGAATATGTAAAATCATCAAAATAAAAACACAACTTTATTCTAACAACAATATATAGATTAATTTTATTAATTAATACTTATCAGAATTGTATGTGGATCACAAACTTTCATATGCATATTTTTTTAATGGAGTGAGAACTATAATTTACTTGCAAATCTTCTAATAACATAATAGTTCTATTTTAAAAACATTATGAGTCATTTTTTAATTGCATTAATTTTATATACATAATTAATATAATTTCTTTTCTATTTTATAAAATATTAAATTCAATGGACTTGATACAACCCACACATGAAGCGTACTTAATACGAAAGGGAGAACTCTAGCAACACAAATGAGGCTTCATTCTAAAACTATAAAATAGTGACACATGTAAAATTATATATTAAATATCAATTTTATAATTTCTAGTATATTTGGAAACTTAATTAAATCTAATTCCTAAATTAAATAGTTAATTAATTAATATTTAAATATTTATTTTATTGGTAAATTAAATATTTCCAAATGTCAATTTTTTAGAGATCAATATTTATCTTAATATATTGTAGAAAAATCATTATATCTTTTGATAATTATCACACATTTTGATTAAAGAGGTAATATTAAATCTTGAAGGACCAATCAAATCAAGGTACTTGATACATAATTTATCCAAGAACCCTCTCCTACAAGTGTAAATAGTGGTTATTCTCATCGAATTAAATCACAATTCAAAGAGAAGAAATCCAAGCAAGTAGGAAAACGTTGGAGGAAATTCTCTCAACTCGAGAAGATCAAATTCAAGTAGATCCACAATGTTTAAGGCGAAATTCAAGGTGTTCATAAAGCAGAAAGTATGCTCAAAGTATAGCATTTGATTTGGGAATAAGTTGTTAAGCCCTCGAACTAATGGTATTGTCAAGTCCATCTTATGGGAAAATCAAAATGTTAATTTTACCAAGAAGTTCTCATAATTAAGTCAAATATCGTCAAACATATCACGCTTGATTCTAGATTAAGTTTTCAAGCCCTCAAATTAATGTTATTCAAATTTAAATTCAGGGTTGGAAGATCAAGCTGATGAGTTCATCTCCAAAATCTCAAAGTCCAAATATTATGTTTGTATAATTTTTTTAATTGTTTGTTAATTTGCAGACAATAAAATTTTATGTTTACAACTATACTCTATTTTATTCAATTTTTTAATTTAAACTTAAATAAATATTTTAAGTATTATTTAGATTTATTAAAATACTAATAATATATATGATGTAATTTATTTTATTTTATCATGACTAAGTCTAAATACCTTTTCTATTTTTAAGCATGAAATTCCTAAAGTATTTTTTTCTTTAATTTTTATATATATTTGTTTAATAATTAAGATTTTTTTTAAAAAAACTTGTAAACTATTTATTTTATTATTCTTTACAAAATAAATTATTTTTCAAATTTTATGCAAAGTATATTACTAAGTAAGCACCATGTTATCAAATTATATCCAAATAAGAATTAATTTTGCCACAGCATTTTACAACTATGATATCCCCAAGATTGAAAAATAGAACCAAATATTCAAGTTTTTAAAAGTTAGTGGTTGTTAAACGTCACCCTAAAACATAGAGGACTAATAATGTATTTAGGACAATTTGAAGGACAAAAAGTACAATTTTGCCCCTAGTTCAGGGCACTAGCCCCTCTCTAGTGAGATGGTCCCGAACCTGGGCCTATGGACTTGGTTGATGGGCTCTTATTTCTGTATTTTTTTTTGTCCTTGTTTTGGGTTAGTGTGTGAAATTGAATGTAAAATAAATATTCAATCTAAAACTTATATCCTATCATTAAATTTAAAAGAATATTAAAAGAATTAAATTTATATCTTTATAAGTTTGAGCTTTTTTTTCCTAGTATTAGTTTAAATAAACTTTTATATTTTAGTTTACATTTTCTTAAAATAAATTCTTCAAAGTTAATGTACGCTAATAATATTCACTTAATAATATTCGAATGTACTAAGTATAAAAAAACATTGGCAAAAATTTGCGTGAGACGGTCTCACGGATTTAGATCCGTGAGACGGAGCCCTTACACAAAGTTTTAAAGGTTTTTTTTTTCAGATTTTATTTTTCTTAGGGTTTATATTTGTTTTTTTAGGGTTTATTTTGTTTCTTGGGTTTATTTTTAATTGATTCGAGTTCTTAGGATTTTTAGTTTTTTTAAGGTTTATTTTTTATTTTTTGGGTTTATTTTTGTTTTTTGGGTTTATTCTTCATGGTTCATGTTTTTAGGGTTTATTTTTATTTCTTCATGGTTCATTATTATTTTTAAATTTATTTTCATGGTTCATGTTCTCAAGACGGAGCCCTTAGGAGGTCCGTCTCATGGATTTAGATCCGTGAGACCGTTTCACAAGATACTTGCTCAAAAACATTGGTGGAAAATTGTCGAATACTGGATGCCTTTCTCATTTTGACACATTAAAAAAATAATTTGTGTTAAAATATCATATGCATATTCAAATATTTTTGGAAATTTAATAAAATATGCATATCATTAAATTAGTGCACTATTTATAATGTACATTTGCATCAAATGTTGGATGTCATTGGCATTTTTGACATTAAAACTAAGTTTGTGCTAAAATATCATGTGGATGTTTAAATTTTCCTATTCCCATGAAATATGTAAAAAAAAAAAAAAAGACAAAACAAACTAAAAACACAAAACACAAACAAAATATGCAATACAATTGGTTAGCAGCTTGGGATACGATTCTGTGGGCTGGGGAGAGAAGCCTCAGAAGTGAAATTTGGGTCATAAAAATACTATATACAAGAAAAAGGCCCAGCCAAGGCAGGCCTGGGCTCAGGCTGGATTTAATCTTGGATTTGTAATTCTTATATGGGATAATTACAAAATAACCCCTGAGCTTTGGGCTAATTACAGAAAAACCTAGAGATGTTTCAAAATTATAAAAAGCTCCCTCAAGTTTTATTTTGCCTTAAATTTAAAGGGTTAACTGTAATATTTCTAAAAATATCATGGGGTGTTTGTAATGTTTGTTGTTTATGAAGGGAGAAAATGTAAGATGAAATCAAACCTCAAGGGATTTTTTGTAATTTTGAAACATCTCTGTTTTTTTTTGTAATTAGCCTAAACCTTAGGGGTGTTTCTGTAATTATCCCTTCTTATATTGAATATGATAAGAAATTTTTTTAAGTATGTGCCAATATTTATGTTTATATAATTATAACTTGAGTCCATCAGATTTTTGGTCTTTTCTCCATAGTAAAAGTATTTTTTAGTCATGTTTTTTCAATATGTTTTTTAGCAATTTTTGAGTTCAAATATCCACTTTGCTCTTTTTTATTTCTGGAGACTGGTACATAACTCAAAATGGCTAAGTATCATAGCAGAGAATACACGAAAAGTATGAACGTCAATTTTTAGTCACAATGGTTAAAAAAAATATGTTTTTTCGAAAAGCATGACTATTTTTCATTTTCGACCAATTTGACATATTATCTTTTTTTTCGAACGATAGTATTTTATTATAACAACTCAAACTAAAATTACAACTACAATCGTAGCCAACGGGCCAAGAGCCGACATGACTAACTAAGAGCTGCAAGCGGAAATTGGTAAGACCAATTCGATCCACAACATGGACTTAAAAATTACTCACCCCAAACTAAACCACTCCACGGGAGACTTCAACACTCCTTAATGGAGACTCGAACACACTAAAAAAACTAAAATTGGGCATGAGCAACCACTACATACTTTGCAAGACGAAAAAAGCAGATCCGCCTATGAGTTTCGCAAATCAACCGGGAAAAGAAAATACAAACAAAATAAGAAAACAACAACTATAGCTAAAAAACGAGAGAAACAATACAAAAAATTGCCTCTCCCTCACCCAACTCTAATGTTGCAGTCCATCATCTACTCACTCCGAGACACCTCCGTGGAGCTCCGACCCGCTTTCACCCCGGAACGAAAATATCGGTCCACCTTCGAATATAACAAGAATCGCCATCGTCCGCCGCCTACAAAGCAGAAAAACATGGAGGGGAGGGGGAGGGGAGGGGGAGGGGGAGGGATGAGGGTGGCGGCTGTGGAGGGGTGAAGGAGGGGAAAGAGATATATGTTAGATTTATTTTTTTCTAGAGAGAAGAAGAGAAAAGGGGTAGAGAGAGAAAAGGGGATTTTTGGAAGATTATACTAATACCAATTTGACCTATTATCACTTAACAATTTTGATGTGGAATTAATGGCTCATTTGAGCTCATCCAAATTAAAGGTGCAGCAAAGTTAAGATCAAAAATATGAATGTAGTTTTTAGACCATCTCCAGATGAGTTTGCATTACTTTGATGCAGACTTGCATTATTTTAGTGCAAAATCTCCATTCCATCTCCAAAGATTGCACTACTTTATGCACTAAAAAGATATTCTATAAGATTCTTTCTTTTATTCATTTAATATTAATTGTTATTATATTATAACTGATTAAAATATTAAATAAATAATTTTATTAATTTTTTTTCATATAATTTTTATTAAATATTTTATTTTTGAAATTAAACAAACTAAAAATGTTAAATTTAATGAAGTTAATGCAAAAAATAAACTAACAATTCATAAAATTACATATTATATTATTTAAAAAATTATCATATATAACTGAATAAATTTTAGTATTATTTTTTATTAGATTAACTGAAAAATATTATTAATAGTAATATTTAAAGTCAAATAAAACAAATTAAACAAAAAAAAACAAAACAAAAAAAGAATAGCGCTGCTACAGTGCAGCGCCATTTTTGGCGCAACACTATAGCAAATCACAAAAATAACGCCCCATTTGGCGCATTGCTGGGGAAAATTAATGGCGCTGGGCGCCACTATGAAGCCTTGCTGGAGATGGCCTTAGTCAAAATATTTGTGGATTTAAAGATGTATTTATTATCCCATATATTGCCATCTAATAATATGGTCATACAAAACTCACCTCAACAACATATGTAGCGTTGTCGGTTGAAACCAAACTTCCTATAATGAGATCATAAAGTTGAACTTGCTTTAATTAAACATGTAAGTCATTATGTGATGCACTAGTTGTAATTTAAATAGTATATTGATCAGGTTGATGTGACAAAATAAAATCTGCTACAGTTTCAAAAACCCCACTAATATATTGATAGGGTTAATGTGACAAAAACATTATAGACTGGTTCTTGCATTAAAATTTGCTATAGTTTCAAACCAAGATTTTCGTTCAAGAAAGGGCGGAGCTAGGAATAAATTTGGGGTGGACCGATACGAAAATGAGCTGGGCTGAATAAAAAAATCATATAAATTATAAATAAAAAAAATTTTAAAAAATTTCTAGTCTAATTTTTTTTAAAAATGGGTGGGGCCCATCATCTTGCCGGCGACGCCTAGTCGCCGGTCAAGCCTCTTTTACCCCGCAGTGTTTTTTCATCTAGATCCGACTGTTCCTTGATGCTTATGTTCAAATCTGGGCTTTGGGAGAATCTCGAGGAGCGACGGCAATGTGGTCGACCATGGCTCGGTGGTGGGCGCCACGACTCGCAGATCGAGAGGGGAGAGGCTTCTTGTTTAGGTCTTGCCCATCTTACATAGATTAGATTTTTATGTTTTTTTTTGTGGTTTCGTTATTTTGTTTTTCCGAATTGAAGAGTGAAGCTCATAGGCAAGTCGTGCTTGATTTGTAGTTTGTGGTGGTTGCTCGTGCCTGGGTTTTTGTGTCTGTGGGTGGATTTTGATGTTTGAGTCTCCTTTTGGGAGTGCTCTAGCCGTCCTTGGGAGGTGTTTTAGTTTTTGTTCTGTTGAGTGTGTTGAGTTCCCCTTGTATTCGTCTGTGCAAGGTGGCTTTGTGCCAGTGGACATTGTTCGTAAATTTGTGTGAGTTTGCTTATGCAATAAAATCTTTAGCTTTTGGTAAAAAAAATAAAAAATGGGTGGGGCCTGGCCCGGAGTGGCTCCCTCTTTCCGCCCTTCATTTGAACGAGAAACTCTTATATATAAGTAGGCAGGGGCGTAGCCAAAGTGGGCCTCCCGGCCCTCGCACACCCCAATTTATTTTTTGCTCTGTTTTTTCTATGATAAAATAATGAAAAAAATTATATATATTTTTTAAGGAGAAAAAATAGTTGAGCTAGGGAATAAAATTTGGGCTAGGAGTATTCATGCGGGCTGTTCATACGCCCTGTAATGGATAATTACAAAATCCCACTAAAGTCCTGAAGCAATTACAAAAACTCAAATTTTTTGTAAATTATAAAAAGTTTCCTTGAAATTTGATTTCGTCTTACATTTTCATCCTTCAAAAGCAAAAAAAAATAATCAAAATCTCCATGATATTTCTAGAAATATCACAATTTACCCCATTAAAATTTTAAGACACAAATCAAACCTAAGAGGTCTTTTTATGATTTTAAAATATATATGGATTTTTTTATAATTAGCCAAACTTGGTAGTCTTTTGTAATGATCCCTATATAATTATACCCCCACTCCTCCACCCACCCACCAAAAAAAACAAAAGAACCCTTCGTTTGTATATCAGAAAAATTCCCATAAACCAAGTATAGATTCGAATTAAAGTCGTAACCTGACGATACAAATTATTAGGAGTTTGGAAAAAATTTGCATGAGAGACGGTCTCACGAACTTAGATCCGTGAGACAGTCCTTACAAAAAGTTTTAAAGGTTTTTTTTCTTGATTTTATTTTTCTTAGGGTTTATATTTATTTTTTTAGGGTTTATTTTGTTTCTTGGGTTTATTTTTAATTGATTTGGGTTTTTAGGATTTTTAGTTTTTTTTAGGGTTTATTTTTTTATTTTTGGTTTTATTTTTGTTTTTCGGGTTTATTCTTCATGGTTCATTATTATTTTTAAATTTATTTTCATGGTTCATGTTTTCAAGAGTCCTTAGGAAGTCCGTCTCACGGATTTAGATCCGTAAGACCGTCGAACAAGAGATTTGCTCTAAGAGTTTAGGACCACAAAACCTTATTTACTTGGCTTGATTACTATTTGATGAATTGTAATGATTAAGTCGACCAGACATGCTCGTGTCATGGGCCAACATCAATTTATAATTTATGTCTTAATCTTACTTATCTTGATTGCGTTGCACTTGCAATTTTAAATTTAAATTTTATCTCGTCCGGACTGGGAATATAAAATATGGTTAAATTGCAAAAATTGCCTCTAAATTACCAATCTTGTAGTTCAATTGGTAATATTGCTCACCAAAAATTTTAGGATTGACAATGAGTGGAAATATAGAGACAAAAAACACGATAAAGCATGACACGACACAAAGTACACGAAACTGGAAATTAAGTTAAAAAATTACAATTATTTTTATATTCAAGATCAAATAAAATAGATAACTTGAAAACACGATAGTGTGACACGAACACGACACGATAACATGATTTGCTAGTACCCCTACAGAAAATATGTTGATCTGGGTTCGAACATGAGTCTTCCAGTTTCCTTGAGATTTATCCCGTCCCATCCATATATTCCTCCCAACTCATTAAAAAAAATATTATCTCTAACTTAATAACATAAAATTAATTATCTTCAAAAAATAAAATGCAAATACTCACTTCAAGCTAGTGTTACAAATACCCTCTTGAGGTTTGTATTTATTTAAATACATGTACCTAAAATAGATGTAATTTATAAAATATAAACAAATGTTAATTAAGGGGTATTTGTAATTATAAAAAATAATGGATGTTTTGTAATAAAACAAAATCTCGAAGATAATTTTGTAATATATACTATATGATGAATTACTATACACAACTCACACAAGTGACGAGATCTGTAGAGGTTCAGTAGAAACTGTGTAGTCCATATTTGCTGATTGTGCACGTGTGCATGGAGTGATCATATTTACAACCCCTCCCCCTTTATATATATCAATATGTTTATATATATGAAGGATACATACAATGATAAATAGCCAGGATGTTATAAGAAGATAGACCGATAAACAAAAATAGAGTAGACTGATATCAACCTAACTAACATTTTTCTTAAAAAAAAAAAAAAATACTACTTAGTAAAAAAAAGTATTTTTAAATAGAAAGGTCGGGGCCCAAATTAGCCCTAGTTAAGCTAGTGGATACATACAGGGACGAAACTATATATGCCATGAGGGGGCCTTGGCCCCAACTCAATCCAATTTTTTTCCCCTTGTTTTAGTCTTTGACAAAAATCATCTCATGATCCCAACTCCGAATGAAAAGTAATTACATATGTATTTACTTTTATGATAATAATGTTCTATGTGTCCATTTTTTTTTTTTTGAATATTGATTTCTATTTAACATTTACT
The DNA here is from genome assembly GCA_016081115.2 of Rehmannia glutinosa. Classification (NCBI taxonomy): domain Eukaryota; kingdom Viridiplantae; phylum Streptophyta; class Magnoliopsida; order Lamiales; family Orobanchaceae; genus Rehmannia; species Rehmannia glutinosa. Next base: position 1,723,084 of record CM071924.1, read on the forward strand.
ATAATTCTTGGGCCAAGACATTTTGTCAATTTATACACAATAATTTCACTTTCTCTTCTCACCATTTTGGTAATTTTCTTTCTTTATATATCTATCTAGTTGATAATAATCTTTTGCTATTCTTTTGTGCTATGTTTCTTTATTGTTATTTAGTCTCTTATTTATTGTCTCAATATATTGTTTTCGTTAGTTTATATCATGAAAGAAGTGCATCGAGCACTAAGAACTTTACGTTCTTTTTTCATTTTTTGCACTCAATTATATATTTATCATTTTATTGGGTTAATATAGTGAAGCAACCATCATCCATTATTTTCCTTTCTTTCTTTTTAGGTGGGTTATATTGTTAAAGTAATTGTTTTTGTTTGTCTTTATTTTGCAGTATTGATCTATTTTAGCTTTTTTAATTGGTTATTGATTAGATAAAAGTATTTAATTTTCTTAAATTAAGTTAAAGAGAGTATATTCCGTAATTATATACTGGAGCATCAATTTCTACTTAACTTTTTTTGTACATCTTTTAAAACAAATTGCTAAATTTTTTTAAACCTTTCACTTGTTTAATGATTTTTTTAGTAAGAGAGATGTTCTAAATTTTAGTAAATTAATAATATTAATCGACACAAGTATAGTAATTTGAATTTTGTAATTATATATAATAAATATTAAATTATGTGACTTTGTCCTCCGCCCCCGTCTACAATGAATTCGGGTTCCGCCTCCAGATACATATAATACATTAATATACACTATCCGGCGTAACATCTATGAAATGAACTTTGAGCTTCATATATTTTGCCCGATTACATGCAAAATTAGTCCTGTGACTTTGCGATGGTGGCTTTTAGAATTTTAATTTTTTAATTTGTGATTTAGGACTTTTTAAAAAACTCTATGCATTGAGAATAATTTTAGTCGAAAAATTGAAAAACCTAACGGAAGTGGCTGCCACTTCACCACCCGAAATTGGGAGTTTTCAGTTTTCCTGCAAAAGTATAAATTAAGTTATTTTGAATTTAATAATATTGATTAATAAACATATGAAAAATGCACGTAATATGTGTCCCAATAAGCATTCAAGTCAGTAATTTTGATGGAAATTAGAACCCTGAATTAATTGGGATGGTGAGGTTGCAGTTGCAACCACGCCAGAATTAATCCGATCAATATTTGAATTTTCCACCCAAAAGTTTTTCTTACAGTGCCATTTTTTAATAAATAAAGTCCTAAATTGTAAATTTAAAAAAAAAAGTCCTAAAATACCACCATCCTACACATTTTGCTTGAAAGCCTACTTTGCCATTTTGGGTTTTCTTTGTTTCATATATAATAATGACTTTTTTGTCGCTATACTAAATATATCAAAAATTATAAGAAATTATGCAATATGTGATTTAAATGATCTACCGACATATTTGAGTGACATGTTTCGACAGTAATCAGACCGGTCCTTGAACCTCCACCACAAAGATATAATATAACCCATACACACAAAACCAGGAGACTCATCTCACCACAACAAGGGACTTATTGTCTCTAGTAGGGTGGAGAAGTCGAGCTCAAAGCCTACTCTATCAAATTGTTCACCGTGAAAGATATATGAGTTGATGAAGATTTTGGTGAACTCATCTTGAATAACATCCATGTTGGTTCGATTCGGGATATATCAACTATTATTAGATTTAAGAGATCAAACATACTTGTTTTTTACCTAAAAGATCTGGTTGACGTCAAAGATACCAAAGATACTTTACCATAACACCGACTAGTGCATGCACATTCCGCGGTTTAGATTGGTGGTAGCGATGAGGAGCCTTCATTGTCCTCAAAAGATAGCATAGTTAGACATGCCTGAAAGTGAGTTATAAGAAAATACACACACAAATCTTGTAAAAAAACTTCTTGTATTATCAAAGGATTAATTACTAGATAAAAAGAAAATCATATTAGAAAGACAACCCTCATGTATACATAATTTATATTGAAGTTCTCCAGCCCAAGATAGCTCAACAATACAAATACCAGAGTGTTGTGGAGTGTTGTGGTGGCCGCCTCTCTAACACTCCTAATGTGGGAGTTCGAATCCACTTGATAAATGTTGGAGGAGGATTCCTCAGATTTGATGGTGATGCAACAGACATGCAACTTTAGACTATGTTAGTTGAGATAAATCGCGATTTACCTTCTCTCTACTGCTCTAGTGAAACAGCCCACAATGGGACCTGACAGCTGGGTTCAACCTTTTTATATATTGAAAATTCTTTATCTTTATTATTTGATTGGTGTTTTATGATTAAAAACATAACCCTCTTTCTTGTTTTAGGCTTTAGGAATCATCTCGGAGCTAGCACTAAACCCTCCACCATTACTATAATTAGTGATCACGTACGATTGTTAATTAATTAAAATTAACAATCCCTAAAAACAAATAAATAAAAATAGACGTCTCTTTCGTTGATGTTACCTTTGTCAACTTACTATGGGATCGTCTTCTTTTATCAAATAATGACAAGACAATTTATATTTACCACTATTGTTAGTGCACATTTGCCATATATATGAAAAACAAGATGAGTCCTTTTCATGTCAAGAAAATTCTTGCCACTAAGTTGTAAAAAAATGTTAAAAAAGGATAGGATGTTGGCAAGCAATTTATTATCTTATCAAGTTGTATCACATACATTACTTATCGCACTTGCTTAAAATTTTCCAATGTCACTATTTAATTACTGTTCATTACATTTAGTGTGCCATGTGGAATGCAGATTGATCATCATTCATTCATAGTTTTTTTTATAACGAATCGAGATTTCTTTGTTCTCACATAACTAGTTCTTAAAACAATCTCGCCCTCGTGATCATTTATTCATAGTTATCACAGACATATCAAAAACAAGTAAATACGCATATAAAATTTTGAATAGTTATTACACTACAAGAAAATTCCAGGTTCTGCTAGAAGTTACCGATATAAATTATTTTGTTACTAAAATTTACAGTTATCTACATAATAAAAAAATATTATTTTTCCCTAAAATTATACCGACAAATTACCTACAGATCACATATATCTTTTTCAAGTTACCGATAGAAATAATGTAAGTATTTACCAGCAGTTTTAAATTTTATAGGTAGATATTTATGTACAATGATTTCATCTACACTTTACAATTATCTTAACATTTACCTACAAATTTTTCTGTAAGTAATTAAACTGTTTTTTTTCTTATAGTTTTAGTTGATAAAACTTAGGGAACATGTAATATTATAGCTAGTTCAATTTTACTATTTCATTCTTTGTGGTTTTAATACATTAAATGAAGAGGTAATTTTAGTTTGCCCCCAAATTGTGCAAGTTTTTCTACTTTGCCTACTTAACTTTGAATTGTTTTATTTTACCATATGAACTCGCAAATTGTTGCACTTAGCATATAATTTCCAATTTTACCCCTTAACTTTTATGATTATTTTATTTTTGATATCTGAAAATGGTATCATAAACTAGGTTTATTGATGAAACTTACTATTATTTATTATTATTAATATATTGACTAAAGATGATGAGATTTTGATTTCATTACTATTATTTATTATTATTTATATATTGACTAAGATGATGAGATTTTGAGAAAAAAATGATCCAAATAATTGTTCAAGATGAAATAGCTACATACAGTCCACTAACAATTAGGGATAAATTTGGAAATTATAGGCTAAGTGCAACAATTTGCAATGTTTAGGGGATAAATTAGAACAATCCAAAGTTAAGTGGACAATGTAGAAAAATAAGCATAGTTTGGAGGGCAAACAAAGATTATCTCTTAAATAAATATTACATGTACAACAATAACATCTTATATACGCGATATTCAAATATTTTATAGAAATATAATATGGAACAAACAATGGACCATATGATATATGTACATGATATATATGTTAGGGTAAATGAAATACATATTTACTAGGGTGGGAAAATTTCTAATGAAGCCATATATTGAGTGTAATATATTTTGAATTTTTTCTTGGAATAAATTTTGTAATATTTTTAATTTTGATGTGAAACCCATGAAAATATGGTCTTTTAACCGTAAACGAAAGCGTGATATAGTATATATAGGTGACCCTACATAGTGAGATAATGCTTAGTTTGTTGGTGTTGTTTTCTTATATGAAACCCATATAAGAAAGTATAAGACTAGAAAGAAGGATATGAAAATTGGCATTTGTCGAAATGCCAAAAAGTTTATATGCGAATCAAGATATTCTCCACAGGCCACAACCACAACCACATATGAGACCACTTTTGTATGTGTTGTCCTTTACTTACTTTTTTTTTTTTTTTTTTTTTTTTTGAGAAATTGTCCTTACTTACTTAATGAGTACTTCATAATAATATTAAAAATCTGAATATTGTATGTGAGAAGGACAAGATAGTGCAATATTATCTAATTTTTCATAAATAGAATTTGTTCATAAAATAAATCACGACTAAATAATTCAAAATAATTGAAATAATATATAATGTACGCAATGGTGTAGCCAGAAATAAAATGGGGATGGGCCGATATATAAATTTGGGTGGGCCAAATAAAAAATTAAAAGAAAAATCATATAAAAATTAAATAAAACTTTTTTTTTAAAAAGATTTTTTTTAAAAAAAGGAGGCCCGGGGCCTGGATTGGCCCCTCCTAGCTACGATATTGTAGAGCGGAACCACCCTTGAGTCAATAAAGAGGGTTTTTTTTTACTACATATATACATGTGTACACACACACGCACTTAGGATTAGTATTTTTCTCCTCCCAACCCAAATTGTTGGTCAATAAAATTCATGTGAACCACCACAGAAAGTCATAGCTATTATTTCGACGTTTGAATAAACTATTGTGTGTGATATTTTGATATATATCATAATATTTAAAATTCTAGAGTATACATCTTGATTATGATAAAATGATATATTTTGAAATATTTAACTATGAATATTGATGTAATTTTTAGATGCAAATATAACATATTTAAATTCTATTATCATATGTATATATATAAATATTTGATAAAGGAGGAGAGGTTGCGTTAGGTCGACAAACACGTAAAAACTCTTGTCATTTCCTTATGGTATGGATCATATAAGACATCGTGATAAGGCTAGGATGCTCCCCATAAGGAGTCTGCGCCATAGCAGGTCCGACTACGGTGTCTTGGCAAGGACCGCTACACCTCCATAAGGGCTTGGGTGTAGTGAAAAATACACAAGAGCCCTCACACACTAATAAGAGGAACACAAGTGATAACAAAAAATTAGAAAATGTAGAATTGGCGGTTGGAACATAGGTACTTTGACAGTAAAACTATAGAGCTAGTAGATATCATGAAAAGACGAAACATAGATATTATGCGTATCCAAGAGACTAAATGGGTAGGCGAGAAAGCTAAGACATTAGATACTACAGTTATAAGCTTTGGTATAATGGAAATGATAGAACTAGGAATGGAGTGGATATCATTGTAGATCCTCTCTTCATAGACAAGTAGTAGGAGTAACTAGAAAAGGAGATAGAATCATAGCCCTTAAAATTGTAGTAGGTAAATCTAACTTATAAATATTGTTAGTATATATGCACCTCAAGTAGGATTAGATGATGCCATCGAAAGCTAAATTTTGGGAAGATTTAAAATCTCTAATGCAATCAATCCTCAAAACGAAAAAGTCATCATAGGTGGAGACTTAAATGGACATGTGGGGAAGGATAATGGAGATTATGAAAGGGTCCATGGAGGATATGGCTTTAGCTCGTGTAACAATGAGGTAGGAACCATCCTGACTTTGCAGATTGCTTATGATTTCATTATAGGTATACCTTCTTTAAAAAGAGAGACGAACATTTAATTACATTTAAAAGTGGTCATAACAAATCACAAATTGACTACTTCCTAACCGTAAAAGCGATAAAAAAATATGCAAAGATTGCAAAGTAATACCCGGAGAAAGTCTCACCACCCAACATGACTACTAGTTTTGGATATCAAACTTATTAACATACACTTAAAGGGAAAGAAAATTAACATACCGAGAATTAAGTGGTGGAACTTAAAGAATAAAGAAAAAAGAGATAGTTTTGTCAAATCTCTAGTAGAAACCATTGATTGGAAAGTGGAAGACAAAGCCGATGATACATGGAACTATGTAACTACTCAAATGAAAAAGATCGCAAAAGAAACTTTAGGAGTGTCAAATGGTAATACATGGAATAAAGAGTCATGGTGGTGGAATCAAGAAATCCAAGAGAAGGTAAAGGAAAAACGAACTAGTTACAAAGTATTATATTCCTGTAAAAACGAAGAAAATCTTAAAAGATATAAAGACGCCAAAAAAGAAGTAAGAAGAGCAATATATGAAGCAAAAACCAAGGCATATGAAGATTTCTATAAAAAGAAAACTAGATACTAAGGAAGGAGAAAAAGATATATATAAAATAGCAAAATTTAGAGAAAAACAAACAAGAGATCTAACCCAAATTAAATGCATAAAAGATGAGAATGATAATATTTTAGTGAAAGACGAGGACATAAAAGATCGATGGAAGAGGTATTTCAATAATCTTTTTAACGAACCAAAGAGAAATAAAGTCACATTAAGGGAACTAGACCAATCAATCGAATAGAAATCGTACCTTTACCGTAGGATTCAACTTAATGAAACAAAAAAAGCACTAAACAAAATGAAAACTTGCAAAGCAATTGGCCTATATGATATACCAATTGAAGCATGGAAATGTCTAGGTGGAGTTGGAATTGCATGACTTACTAAATTATTTAATGTTATCCTAAAAACTAAGAAAATGCCTAATGAATGGAGAAAAAGTATATTGATACCTATATATAAAAACAAAAGGGATATACAAAATTGTGCAAATTACGGGGTATTAAATTAATAAGTCATACAATGAGGCTATGGGAAAGAGTTATATAAGCAAGAATAAGAAATGAAACTAGTATATTAGATAATCAATTTGGCTTCATGCCGGAAGATCCACAATTGAAGCTATACACTTAATTAGACGACTATGTGAACAATACAACGAGAGAAACAAGATTTGCATATGGTTTTTATTGATCTTGAAAAGGCATACGATAGAGTCAACCGAGATATAATGTGGCGCGTATTGGAAAAAAAAGAGGAATAAAAATAGCTTACATAGATGCCATAAAAGATATGTATGATGATATAACTGTAAGTCCAAGCGCTACGATAATCTAGAGGGGAGTAAATAGATTATCTCCATCTTTTCGATTTTACCCTCTTTTTAGAACCGAATGCTCAAAGATAATAAAGGTGCGGAATATAAACAACACAAGTCGATTTATAGAGGTTCAACCCACCTAGGGCCTAATCCTCTACCACCCCAAAGATATCCGGGATGGATTTCAAAAAGAAAAAGAATTTTATTAATTACCAAAATTAATACAACACCAACTTACAACAACACCTTGAAGAGCACCACACTCTTCTTTAACACCACCTTTGAGATTACCACAATCTCTCAAGATTACCACAATCTCCAACGGCACCTTGTGAAGATTACCACAATCTTCAACCTTGAAGAATACCAAATTCTTCAACACCTCAATAAGAAGATCACCACAATCTTCTTGACCTATCACCTAGATCATCCAAGTGTGTTCTTACTACAAGAACACTCACAAGATATCTTGTGTTGAATGATAACCCAAAAATTCAAGATTACAACTCGATAATGAATTATACAATTGAGTGCAAGTGTAATCAAGAATAGCCTAGACCTCAAGAATGTGAAAGTGAATAGCTAGACAAATTACAACAAGAAATAAGACAAATATAAGAACAAGTGTATTCTTGAGTGTATCTTGTTGTGTTGTAGTTTTCTCTCATTTTGTGTTGCTTCAATTCTTCCTCTATTTATAGAAGATGTCTTGTACATGATAGACTCCTCTTGGGGACATGAATTACGTAAAAATTGCAAGACAATTGAAGAAAAGACCTGTTAGAAATCCATCCCACAAATTAAGGGAAAGTTGTCTCATTTGTCAACGGTCGATTTTTCTTTGTCAAACTATAGAAGCGACCGTGCCGCACGAAATAGAAGTTTGAAACATATCGCAAAGAATTTTACATAGGCTGACCGGTCAACGTAGGATTCGACCGTCACCCCATTGCTCACCGGTCGAGGAGACAAAAATTGAGAAACAGTTTCAATGAGGGGCGCCCGAGCACCGGCCGCCGCTTTGTTCCGTTCTTTTTTTTTGTTCCAAAACTCAACACAGTACGGGCGCCTTATAGGAGACCTATTGAGCTCTGAAACATAAGTGTTGTCCAATTTTATATCGAAAATAAACTTCAAGAAATACTCCGAAAAATAGTAAAAACATTTTAAACCGACGGGAGTATTAGGACAACATTCAGGGACATTGTTTTGATGTAAAAACACTTTGACATAAAATCATTAAAAGCGTTGTCAATTTTTGTCGAAAATAAACTTGAAGAAATACTCCGGAAATATTAAAAACCATTTTAAATCATTTAGAAGTATTTGGACAACCTTTAAAAACATTGTTTTGGTGTAAAAACAAAATCGTCAAAATCATGATAAAACCATTTATCAAACAATAACAACATGTATCAGACACCAACAAGAATATCTAGTGAATTCCCAAACACTATAGGTTTTGCATCGGGATCCGCTTCTAAGCCCTTACCTTTTTATCCTAATAATTGATGAAATCACTAAACACTTACAAAACCCATCCCTGAATGTATGCTATTTGCGGACGATATAGTTTTTATTGATGAAACAAGAGAAGGAGTAAATGCAAAATTGGACGTTTGGAGAGAAGACTCGAATCAAAAGGTTTTACTATAAGTAGGGCTAAAACAGAATACATGGAATGCCACTTTAGTAAAAACAATGAACAATGAGACGAAGGTTAAAATTGATGGACATGAAGTGAGTATAACAAAGAGTTTTACATATTTAGGATCTATAATTGAAGAGAACAGAGAATCAATAAAGATGTCAACATAGGATCCAGTGGGAATAAATGGATGAGTGCATATTCTATCCTTTGTGTTAGGAAATTAATTGTTTAGATTTTGATGAATGCCATGTAAAACTTAGAATAGGAAGTTGGCACCCCATTTTTGTTGTAAACTCGCATTGTAATAAATAGGGCTGGGTCAAGCCGAGTTAAGTCACTATACCCAAACATGCAAGAAGACAACTGGAGACTAAAGGAAGACTCACCAAGAAGACAAATAAGTATGGCAAAGAAGAGTAGACGGAACTCTATCAAGAAGCAAATGAGATGCAAATGAGTGGAGTATCACCAAGTCAACTCAAGAAAAGCCAAGTCTCAAGTTGAAGTGACGGAAGAGTCATCCACGATTAGAAGTCGACTCTAAGTCACCTGGGAAAGCAAGGAAATGCGCAATCAAGTCGAGATAATCAAAAAGATCTCACAGCCTAAAATCAAGAGAATTACTTAAACAAGTAATATCTCCATACTACCTTTCTTGAAGTGCTCAGTCCTTAAGCGTGCAAAAGGAATAAACTAATGGGAAGCACTACACCGTGTCGAACTCTCGAAAGGTGAAGAACAATTCATACGAGGAAATGGCAATTCCAAGGATCGCAACAAGACAAGCCAACGATCGCAAGTGACTTTCAAAAATAAGCCTATCTCTTCAACGGGCAAATTTTTGAAAAATCACTATAAAAGGCCGAGAAATGATATTGAGAAAAAGAGACTGTAACCACAAACGTTCAATCAATTATTAGAACCGAAACCCGAAATATTCTCAATCCTCAAGCCTACACTAAGAAGAACATCAATCCAACACTCACCGTGAAGGAAAGATAACTTCAATCGCTTGAAGAGGAAAATACTGAAAAATTAAGGGGTCTACATTCCTCGAAGGATTGTAGGAAGGTTCAAGGTCGAACCAAGTCTTAAGCTTTTGGAGGGCTTCGTGATCAAATCCAAAGAGCTTGAGCAAGTGAGTCAGTAGTAATAAAGCACAATTACCTGCTGTGAAGAAGTTGAGTCGCACGAGAAGCCACCGAGAGTGATCAAGGCGTCTCCAGACGAGTCCCAAAGGATCAAGTCACCGTGTGATCAAGACTTGTATCCGGACTATTACCACTTTGTATACTCGATCAATATCTAGTGGATTCCTCCGGGAGTTGGAGAAGAGAGGAGTAGAAGAATTACCCCATCTTCGAACCTCTATAAAAATCTTATTGTGTCATTTATAGTTCAAAGACTTTAATTCTTGCATCATATCTGCTTTTTTCACGACATATTTGCTATCCATTAGATAATTTCTAAGTACTAAATTAAGCTCTAAATCTCTACTTAACCAAACTTAAGGGTGTTAAGTCTTCCTCCCAATAAAACAAACCACAAGAGAGTTAATCTGACTTAACAAATGAAAGAGTTATTCCATCAACAAACTCGAGAGTCCGTTGAAAGACTAACTCTATGATCAACTAAATCGTCATCCACCAAGACACACAAATGTGTAGTATCAACTCGAATTTTTAAAAGGACTAAATAAAATTTGGTAAGGTTTATTCAACCCCCTTCTAAACCTTACACTTACACCCCTTGGGACCTACAAGTGGTATCGTGAGCGGTTGGTTCATTGAGCCTTCCACACCTTTGGTTCTTGAACTAGATCTCCAAACTTTTCAAAGTCCGCTTTAGTACTTAAACTTTCAAAACTCTTTTTATCATTAAAATTTATTATCATGGAAGCAAATTTGACACGCATACCTATGTTCACAATTGAAGAATTTGATGATTGGAAAATTCATTATGCGTGCTCATCTATCAAAGATTACATGATGAGATGTGGATAGTGATAAAGATGGGCCATTGCAAATCTTAAAGGTGAACACAATCGTAAGAAGAGAGCCGCAATTTGAAGGTGAAGAGGATCTTTGTCCCTAGACCTATGGTTGAAAAACCAAGAACCGAATGGACAAATGATGACGAAAAAAAGATACAACCTGGACAATGTAGCCAAGGACATCATTTACAAAACCTTAGACAAAGCCATGTTCAATAAAGTCAAATCATGCAAAACGGCTAAAGAAATGGGACAAGCTAACATTGATTTGTGAAGGCTCGAAGCAAATCAAAGAAAACAAATTATCGGTGGCCGTACGAGAAATTTGAGAACTTCAAAATGATCTCGGAAAAACCGGATCAACCGGATGCTCGGTTCACGTAAATCACCAACGAGCTATCTCGCACTTGGAAAGGAATATACACGAAGAAAATGTGTATGAAGATCCTAAAAAGTCTTCCAACCGAATGGGAAATGAAGGTCATGGCACTAAGACATTCCATGGACCTATCAAAGACATCCAACCATGAACTATTCTCGGACCTCAAAGCCTACGAGTTTGAGCCGAGAAGAAAAGACCAGGAAGAGACAATTTGACTCAAAACAAATTGCTCTAATTGTTAAAGATGGGAAGAGAGTGAGGTCAAAGAAACCATTGATCCGTAAGAAATAGCCCGATGGTTAAAAGATTCAACAAGTTCTTCAATAAGAACTACAAGAGAGGCAAGGGCGAATCTTCCGAAGACACTCGCCTCTCCCAAATCAAGGGAAGATAGGCCAACCAAGAGAGCGGATCATCAAAAGGTCAATATCAAAGGGCGACAATCCAATAATGGAAAGAGTCGATCAAAAGGTTGAATATCTATCTTTGAACTCAGACAACCAGGTCACTACGCCATTGATTGCCCATATCCTGTAGTCAACAAATACATGAATGAAGAAGAAAGAAAGGTCTTCGAGAAAGAAGACAAGAAAAGAAAAATGTAATGTTGGTCGAGAAAATGCAGAGTCAAAAGACACAACCGATTGAGAGCAAGTGAAACCGACTACTCAAGTGACTCACGAAGAAGAAGCCTTGATCCGTCTGATGGCCAAGGAACAAGATCAATCTGATGAGGTAAACTCCAACTCATCAAACTCAGATTCTAGTGATAGTGACTGTGACACACACACTTCATCACCCACTGATCTTTATGATTCATTAGGCAAAATGATGAAAGATTTTGAACACATTAAATCCTCACACACACTATTAAATGAGGAAAATAGCCTACTCAAGAGCCAAAACTCAAAGTGACTAAGGAGCCGAGTACTCTAAGTCAAATAGGCGATGAGAATGAAAGTTTAAAGGCTGAAAATGCTAAGTTAATAGCGAAATAATTGCCATAGAAAAGAGGGAGAATGACCTCAAAAATGTTATTGCCTCATTCACTAAGGCATCTAAATCATTAGATGATCTTATTATGAGTCAAAGAGAATGTGGAGACAAGACAGGCTTAGGATTTAACTCCTCTGTGATATGTCAAACTTCGAGAGTAATTTTGGAAAAAGGATCTTCAAGCAATGAAGAGTCAAAAAAATCCAAAACTCTAAATGTTGCACACACATTCACTCCAAAGCACAATTACAAGCAAACGCCTTGGTTATAAATGAAAAGGAAAACAACCAGTTGAGTGCGCTGAAAGGACAACCGAGAAAAGATTCACAGTTCCTCGGCAAAAACTCCAAACAGAAAATACTCTGTAAAGAAGAAGCGAGCTACCAAAACCCCAAAAATCTATAAAAGAAATACATATGATGGGAATGGTAGAAAATATCCAAGCCAAGCTGATTGGAATAATGTGAACTATCAAGATAGATTTATGGAATATAAGCCCAAATGGCAAAGGCCTAGAACTCAAGAAGGCCATTCCAAAAGTATAAGAGCTTTCATCAACACACATATGCACCTAGGTACTACATTCAAAGACACCACAATTACCCAAAGAAGGCGATTGCTAAAACTTATACACAGCATACGTCAGACAAAAGAGACAAATGTATGAACCTAAAATCCCTGCGATTTGCCAAGATTAATTATGATTATGGCACTGATAGATGGCAACCCCTTAGAGTCAAATCATTTGGCTATAAGTTGGTTGGATCATCTTACAATTTAACCCCTCAGACCCAGACAAGTATGGGTACCTAAAACTTAATTTCTTGATTGCAGTTCAAGGAACAAATGAGTGCCAAGGAACCTGGTATATGGATAGTGGTGTTCGAGAGATATGACAGAAATAAGAAATATCTGTCAAAATTCAAGGAAGTTAAAGGAGCAAAAGTCATATTTGGAGGAAATGAAGCTCCAGTGAAATAAGAGGCATTGGATCCATCAAGAGGAATGGATTAGAAATCACAGATGTTGCATATGTTGAAGGACTCAACTTCAACTTGCTAAGCATTAGTCAACTCTGTGACAAGGGCTATAATGTTGGATTCAACATGGGTATATGCCAAATCAAGGATACTTGAATCGAATGAAGTTGTGTTGCAAGGATGCGGAGACAAAAGAACATGTATGTAGTAGATTGGTCAACCGCTATACACAACACCTGTCTATTAGCAAAGAGCACAAAATCAAGTTGGTTGTGGCACAAAAAGCTGAGTCACCCGAATTTCAAAACGATTAACAATGCTTGCCGAAGTAATCTTGTGGAAGGACTTCCGCACTCGATATACAAGAAGGAGAGTATATGTGATGCATGTCGGAAGGAAAACAAATCAAATCTTCATTCAAAGAAAAGACATGTCCATCTTCAACAAGAATATTGCATCTGCTACATATGGATCTATTTGGCCGAGTGGAACCAGCCAAAGATAAGTGGAAAGAAATACACCTTGGTGGTAGTAGATGACTACTCAAGATATACATGGACAATATTCATGTGTAAGAAGAAAAAACTCTACGTAAACTACCACAAACTGATGAAGAGGATTCAAAACGAGAAGAGCCAAACCATTATCAAAATAAGATCGATGCAGGAACCGAGTTTGTCAATGGAATAATAACTCAAAGATTGTATTGAAAATGGTATTGGTCATGAACTATCTCAGCAAGGACTCCACAAATGAATGGAGTTGCGTAAGAAGGAACATAACTCTCAAAGAAGCGGCAAGGACCATGTTAGTCAAGCAGGTTACCAAAAAGATTTTGGGCTGAAGCAATAAACACAAAATTACACTCAAAACAGATGTATGATAAACATGACAAATGACAAAGACTCCTATGAGATTTGACCGAAGAAAACCAAATGTTGCGTATTTTAGAATATTTGGATGTAAATGCTTCATCCACAACAATGACAAAGATAACCTAAAGGCCTTCGATGCTAAAGTCGATGAAGGTATCTTCTTGGGATACTCAAAAAGCAAAGCCTCACAGAGTACTCAACAAAAGGACTATGGTTGCGAAGAATCCATTCATGTGGTATTCGATGAGCCAAATGTAAATGGAGAAGACATTGAAGAGTCACCGATAAGTCAATCATCCAACCATACAATAGAGTCCCTATCTTTGAAGCCGAAGCCGAATTATAAACTCGAAAGAAGATGAGATAGCTGAATCTCAAAAACAATTGGAAAATTTGCAAAATAAGTGACTACGAGAGAGTGATCAAAGCAACACAGTTGCTAGACGATTGAATCCACCAACTTACTTCAACCCGATGTGAGATGGCTAAGAGACCATCCACCGTAACTTGTCATTGGAGATATAAGAGAAGGTGTCAAAACAAGATCCAAACCCAACAAGAAGCTATGTTCACATGCTTTATCTTGCAAATAGAGCCCAAAGATGTGTTATAAGCATTGGATGACACACATTGGATTCAAGCTATGCAAGAAGAGTCAATCGATTTGAAAGAAATAAAGTATGGGAATTAGTTCAAAGACCCACATATCAAAATGTTATTGGCTAAATGGGTGTTCGAAACAAGATGAACGAGGAAGGTTATGTGGTAAGAAACAAAGCAAGACTAGTAGCCAAAGGATATTGCCAAGAAGAAGGAATAGATTTTGATGAAACATTTGCTCCTCGTAGCAAGATTGGAAGCTATAAGAATGTTTCTTGCCTATGCACTCACAAGAATTTCATTGTATATCGGATGGATGTAAAAAGTGCATTCCTAAATGGTCTATTGGAAGAAGAAATGTATGTTGAACAACCTCCAGGATTTGAGCGTAAGACTCTTGGAGATAAGGTATACAAACTCAAGAAAGCTTTGTATGGATTGAAACAGGCACCCGAGAGCATGGTATGATACCTTGTCACAATTCCTAACGAAAATGGATTCACAAAAGGAAAAGTAGATAGAACACTTTTCAGAATTCAAGACAAAAAGAGTATACTTTGCTTGTTCAAATATATGTGGATGACATCATTTTGGATCCACAAACAAAGAGTTGTGTGAAAAATTTTCAAACCTCATGCAAAGTAAATTTGAAATGAGCATGATGGGAGAGCTAACATTCTTCCTTGGACTCCAAGTGAAACAACCGAAGGATGGAACCTTCATAAGTCAAACAAAATACACCGAGATTTAATGAAGAAATTTGGTATGGAGGAGAAGTCTTCGTAAAAATACCAATGAATACATCATCAAAATGGACATGGATGCGGATGGCAAGCCTAGATCAAACAAGATACTGAGCACTTATTGGATCATTGCTCTATCTCACAAAGAAGCGGGCGGACATCACCTTTCTTTGTAGGTGTATGTGCAAGATTTCAATCGCCCCAAAAGAGAGCCATATGACAAAGCTAAGAGAATATTGAGATACTTGAAAGGAAGCCAAGAAGTTGGCTTATGGTATCCAAAGGAAGGTGGATTCAAGCTAATTGGCTATTCGGACTGACTATCTTTGGATGCGAGTTGTGAGAAAAAAGCACCTCGGACACATGTCAAATGCTTTAGGAAACAAAGTGATTTCCCCTGGTTCAAGAAGAAGCAAAATTCAATAGCCACCTCTACAAAAGCATAATACATAGGCTAGGCAAACATGTTGCCCAAGTCCTATGGATGAGACAACAAAGAGAGACTATGAAGTTGAGGAAAAGAAATTCCAATCATGTGTGATAACACAAGTGCAATTGCAATCACTCAAAATCTGTATTGCACTCAAGAACAAAGCATATCGATGTCGGATATCACTTCATAAGAGATCATGTTGAAAAGAAGGACATCATTTTGGAGTATATCTCAACTCGATAAACAATTGGCCGACATCTTCACAAAACCATTATGTGAGTCAAGATTTGAAGAAATCAAGCATGAGTTAGGGTTAATTGAGTGAGCCGACACTGGAAGAATCAAAAGAAAAGAAATGGAACACAAAAAGGAAAAAGAGTGAACTAACAAATCGGTTAAAATCACCGGCCCGTATCGGAAATACAACTATACCAAGTCACCGGCAATTTGAGTCACAAAGAGAATCTGAGAAAAAGAGTTAAACCAAATAAGGATAAAAGCCGAGTCATTTATGAGCCAAGTGACAAAAACGCAAATCGTTTTGACTAAGCGGGAATGTTTTTAAGGATTACGTCAAAGATAATTATGACGTGTACGAGCAAAAAGCGCACACCAAGCTTATGATTGGATATAAATGTTTGCCGCATTAAATACGAGACATTAAATGCTAAATCGGCGTGCAAAATCTAAGCCGTTGATTTCGATCACATTTCAAAAACCACCCGCACGCCCTTTCATAAACCATACTTAAACCTTTTTCGTCCGTTTCTCTCACACACTACCAAAACTGTTCATTTCTCTCTCTCGTAAGCAAAGCCAAAAATTTTCTCGAACCCTATCTATCTTCAAATCAATCTCTAAGTTTTCTTCGGTAAAATCCTGAAGGATGGCACCAACCTATGATTTTGTCAAGTTAGGAAAACAAATCCACACCGGTCTATTGTGGATTTCGACGACATGGTGAAACAGGGGTCCGATGACACCCTAGTGAAGAAAATTCTTGAGAAATTGGAAACGCCTGGGCTAAAATCGCTTTCGATCTTTGGAATATCCGATGACCTATGTGGAGGAGGTCGCACGCTTCTACGTGAATGCCGAGATTCACAATGAAGGGATAAAGTCATCTCTTCACGGAAAGACGCTCACCATCTCTCGCCAAGGATTTGGGTGAACACACTCCACTACCAACGAAGGAGCATCGAAATTAACGAAGCCGATGTAAACCTGGCCGCCGCTTGGAAGAAATAGCCAAGCCCGACTATACTTGATAAAATAGTTTACACAAAAACAAAAAGCTGTCAGAAGGAGGATTATCACAAGTCGTTGGACATAGTTGCCAAATGTATTGACATCAAATTTGGCGACTTTGACCAATCAAAAAGCAAAGTTGATCGTGATGGCGGCGATCATTGAAGAAAGGAAAATAAATCTGGGCTGAGTTTGTCTACAAAGTATGCCGAATGTAGGGAACAAATCCTTCAAGGAAGATGGCACATTTGGAGGATCCCTAGGATATGGCCTGGTGATTGGCGGTGATGGAGGTGAAAGGAGTCCTCTTAGACATGGAAAGGCGTTCCATGTTAACAAGAGGATGTTCGATCAAACCTTTCTCGGCGCACAAAAGAGAGCCTACGCCAAGAGAGCGACACGAGTGAGGGGGAATCACCACCACCAAGATACAGATTGTTTCCTCTCCACCAAAGAAGAAAGCGCCCTGCACTAAGAAGAAGATCACTCTTTCATAAAAAGAAAGTCAAACCCGCTCCCGCCTCGCAGCCAGTCACCCGCCCCTGCGCAGCTGTGTCTCCCGCCCCAACAAAGCCGATCGAGAAGGACTCTCAACTACCTTCTCGGATCGTCAAAAGAGGAGATCGATAAGCCAAGACGGCCAGCTCCTCGAAGAAGACACCAAAGCACGCCCCCCGCCGCCAAGACTCAAGAAACCGTCTCAACCGAGAAATCCCTCCGTACAAACTTGAAGACAAAGAAGAATCATCAAGCGCTCGAGCTTGAGAAACCGGCCGAGTCACCACTCACCGGAACAAATACTGGCTACCGCAAGAAGAGAGTCCCCAGATGTAATTGATGAAACAGACTAAGTCTCTTTGGCGATCAGCAGAGGCAAATCAAGAAATAGCCGTAGTCGATCAACCGAGACACAAGAAGAAAGGCGATAGAGCTGATAGTGATGTGATGATCCTATCCCCACTTTACCCGATATTCAAAATCGTCTGCGAGTGGAGGAAATGGAAATTGAGTAAATCCAGGGAACAGTTCCAACGGCCCGAGTTTATAGAAGAAGAAGAGGAACTGTTGAACTTCCTTAGACGACCTCTGTGATCCCGGCTGACGGATGAAGACAATCGCACGATATCTTGCGATCTTCAAGGACAAGGAGAAGGAAAGAAAAACAGAGGAAGGCGAGGCACGTGAGAAGGCTAGCATCCGCCCTATCTCCGCACCCGCGTAACACACACATCCTCTCCTTGATGTCTTATCTCGACAATGATGAGGATCTGGACCTGCTTCCGCCACGTAAGAGTTGCAAATGCAAAGCAATGAATGAATCCGAGAATTCTTCATGAGAAGAGCATGATGGAGGGACCAGGAAAGTCCTCCGTAACACTGCTGAAATTGATCCAATGGGAGTGGTTCAACAAATCGCCATCGTTGTTGTTCTTCCGCCACCACTTCCCCCACTCACTCGGAAGAAGGAATTAAGGAATCGGCGATGAAACCGGTTAGTAGGGACCCCGGTTGAGCCAACCCCTAATGAAGGTGTCTTACCACCGCCCCAACTAAACACTCAAAAGAGAAACAGGGAGTTTGGAGACGAGTGACCCCATTCCAAGTCACTCACCGGTGGTGCGCCACCGAGGGGAAACTCCCACCGCAGCAAGGTCGGAGAATGCTGCAGATGACTCCACAACGAATCCGGAGGCGAAGTGGAAAAAGTACAAACACCAAACGAACAACAAGTTGCCATCAACGGCTCGGATATTGAGATCGCTCGGTGAGAGGTGCCAACCGCTCGAAGGCTTATGACATCGCGATGCGGTCGAGGCACGAGGAAGAACAACTGGGGAGTTAACACTCTAGGCGATGAAAGTGCAATCCATGGGATTGAGACTCCAATGGATGCCACCACGAAGACCCTAAGACAAACCGACACCGTCGAAAGGGACGCCCAGCCTCGCTGCGAGACTCGCTAGAGGTAATGAAGGCCCACGGAGGTTGAGACTTCCCAAAAGAAGTCAAGTAGAGAACATCCCTCCCGCTATCATTGACCCATCCGAAAAGGAGATAAGCGCACTTCATGATTCCCGGGACGATCCAAAAGACTCACCATGCGGATGTTCCAAGCACGAGCAAGTCGATCCCAAGACTACTCGTCAAACCTTTAATTTTGATGATGAGCCACCAATGGAAATCTCATCATCGTCCGATGACGCTTCGATAATGCCGAGGACCACCTACTCAAATGGAGTAACCGTTGAGACCAACGAAAGTGTTGAAACAAAGTGAGGCTCAAAACAAGTCGGGTCCACTTCACAAAAGACCCCAAATGAAATAGAGTCCCCTGCGCAGCTCCCCAAGTCGCAGAGGTTCGACTCAAAAGGAACTTCACGCGTACCGCTCATTATTGAACAAATCCCGGTTAGCGGTGATGATTCCTTTGTAGAATCATTTCCTTTCTCCCCGAGGTACCCGACCTCCCTAAAGAGTCGAGAACGAACTCGCGCTTTCATAGACCACTCCTCATTCCATCCATCAGTACCATCGTTCCAAATGACTATGACTTTGACGCATTGCGTGGCCATCACCGCAAACGGAAGAAACAAATGAAGTTCGCGAGGTGTTCAAGGCATTATTTGGTTGAAATTGAACGGATGGAGAGGCACCGAGTGCCTCTATGGACATGAGATCGACAACGAGATGCCAACCTCACTTCGACTTGAGAGGCATAACAAATGATAATCGGGAATGGTGGCAACAAAGAAGAAACAATGTGTGTGGAACAAGCTAGATACTTCAGGACATTGTTCAACAAGTCTCTTTTGGTATGGCGAAAATGAGAATGCCGATGCAAAGACGAAATTGAGAGAACACATTGAGCACATGCATGAAGCTCACACTGCGCCGAGATAAAGTCTGCGTGAGCAAAATAAGAGTGATCTCCTGCGTCCGGAAGAAAATATGGATAGAAAATTCAGCCTCCTCATGGCCGAGATGAAGCTAGTTTCAAGAGAGTCCAACGCTACTCGCTCGAATTTCGTGCCGCATACTCCGCAGACTCGAAGCGAGAACTCGACTATCAAAAACTCGACTTCCTTGCCAAGATGTTTCCGGGTTCCTCTATCCTTTGATGATGCCAAAAAGGGGAAGATGAATACCTTAAAGCGCTAAAGAGATCCGGAAGGCGAAAGAAGGAGCAATCAGAAGGAAAAGACAAATTTGAAGAAGTGTCTAAACAAAAGAAAGGAAAGTCCGTTGAGGGGGAAGGATCAAAAGATGTGACCTTGATGATCGCACAAACCCCCAACAAGGTCTTGTCACAAATGACATTATCGCAAAAACTCCCCGTGACTTCGCCACTCCAACACTCTGCTATATCTATGGGCCGAAAAGAGAAAGACAATTGAAGCGGGGATGGAGGAAGTGGAAGGAAGAATGGATGCCCGAGTTATGAACATCTTGAAACAACATGGAGGCATTCTAGTAGATAGAGACACTTATGCTATCTCGGATGTCGGGACAGCCACGATCGCTTGATGAATTTAAAACGCCGTCGATCTCAAGGATACTTTGCAAATATGTCTATGGCTCAAGCTTGGGACTTGTCTTGAGGGAAAAGGGTCTCACGTTATGTGAAGAAGGCCGACAGCAAGGCAGACTACGGCGATCACTCTGTACTGGTCACTCAGCCTAGAAAAAGAAGACCTCGAGACAATACACGCCCGCAGGTAGAGGAAGAAGCGTGTGGTGGAGGAAGAGGTTTCGCACCCAGGCCTCGCCCAAAAACATTGAATACGTAGATCCGTGCAAGAAAGGAGGGATCTCTTCAATGGGTCTTGACCAAATAGCAAATTTGCAAGTGGCTAAAAGTAATCTTTGAGTATGCGAAAAGAATAGAAGAAGAAAACAAGAGACAAACTCAGCTATGGGAGGAAAGACAAGAAAGATTAAGAAGAGATGAAGTCGCCAGGAAGGCATATGAAAAGAAAGAAGAAAAAATGACGATGAGAAAAAGAGAAGAAGAGCGTAAGATCTTGAACAAGATGAAAGAAGGAGACATCGAAGGAGATGAAGTGTTGTTGTCCACCCTTCATGTATTTTATTATGTAAATACATACTATGTAAGTCTTCTGCAATAAAGCTATAAATTCTTCATTTTTTGTAGACAAATGTTTGCTCGATACACCTTGTAAACATTGTGTAAAAGAACAAGAATGTTATGATCAATAAAAGGATTGATTCTACGCATACATTCTATGTGAATACACTATCTGTATGTATCTTTGCTATTTGCATTTTTGAATGGTTTAAGTTTTGGCATCATCAAAAAGGGGAAATTGTTAGGAAATTAATTGTTTAGATTTTGATGAATGCCATGTAAAACTTAGAATAGGAAGTTGGCACCCCATTTTTGTTGTAAACGCATTGTAATAAATAGAGGGGGTCAACTGAGTTAAGTCGGCTATGCCCAAACATGCAAGAAGACAACGGAGACTAAAAGGAAGACTCACGCAACACCCGAGTATGGCAAAGAAGAGTAGACGGAACTCTCTTCAAGAAGCAGATGCAATGCAGAGTGGAGTATCGGTCAAGTCAACTCAAGAAAAGCCAAGTCTCAAGTTGAAGTGACAAAGAGTCATCCATGATTAGAAGCTCGACTTAAGTCACCTGGGGAAAGCAAGGAAATGCAATCAAGTCGAGATAATCAAAAAGATCCGTTGCATAGAAATCAAGAGAATTACTTAAACAAGTAATATCTCCATACTACCTTTCTTGAAGTGCTCGGTCCCTGAAGCTTGCAAAAGGAATAAACCAATGGGAAGCACTACACCGTGTCGAACTCGAAAGGTGAAGAACAATTCATACGAGGAAATGGCAATTCCAAGGATCGCAACAAGACAAGCCAACGATCGCAAGTGACTTTCAAAAATAAGCCTATCTCTTCAACGGGCAAATTTTTGAAAAATCACTATAAAAGGCCGAAAATGATATTGAGAAAAAGAGACCCGAACCACAAACGTTCAAGCAATTATTAGAACCGAAACCTGAAATATTCTCAATCCTCAAGCCTACACTAAGAAGAACATCAATCCAACACTCACCGTGAAAGAAAGATAACTTCAATCAGTTGAAGAGGAAAATACTTGAAAAATCAAGGGGTCTACATTCCTCGAAGGATTGTAGGAAGGTTCAAGGTCGAACCAAGTCTTAAGCTTTTGGAGGGCTTCGTGATCAAATCCAAAGAGCTTGAGCAAGTGAGTCAGTAGTAACAAGCGCAAAACGCCTGTGAAGAAGTTGTCGCACGAGAAGCCACCGAGTGATCAAGGCGTCTCCGTGATCGAGTCCCAAAGGATCAAGTCACCGTGTGATCAAGACTTGTATCCGGGTCGGATTACCCACTTTGTATACTTGATCAATACCTAGTGGATTCCTCCGGGAGTTGGAGAAGAGAGGAGTAGAAGAATTACCCCATCTTCGAACCTCTATAAAAATCTTATTGTGTCATTTACATTTCAAAGACTTTAATTCTTGCATCATATCCGTTTATTTCTCACGACATATTTGCTATCCATTAGATAATTTCTAAGTACTAAATTAAGCTCTAAATCTCTACTTAACCAAATTTAAGGGTGTTAAGTCTTCCGTTGAAAACAAACCACAAGAGAGTTAATCTAGACTTAACAACCGAGTTATTCCATCAACAACTCGCCTGAGTCTCGTTGAAAGACTAACTCTACTTGATCAACTAAATTGGTCATCCACCAAGGACACAAAAGTAGTATCAACTCGAATTTTTAAAAGGACTAAATAAAAATTTGGTAAGGTTTATTCAACCCCCTTCTAAACCTTACACTTACACCCTTGGGACCTACACTTTGTGACCGTAAAATACCATTAAAATTGAAAGGAAAATTTTATAAAACGGCCATAAGGCCCGCAATGCTTTATGGAGCAGAATGTTGGGCGACTAAACATGAACACATACAAAAAATGAGGGTAGCAGAGATGAGAATGCTAAGATGGGTGTGTGGACACACTAGATTAGATAGAATAAGAAATGAACACATTAGAAACAAAGTGGGAGTAGCACCAATAGATGAGAAAATTAGAGAAACACGATTAAGATGGTTTGGACATGTTCATAGGAGACCTTTAGATGCACCTGTGCGACGCTTAGAAGGTAGATAATCACTCACACAAATCAAAAGATGCAGAGGTAGGCCTAAAAAGACTTGGAAAGAAGCTATTAAACAAGACATGTTATACTAGAAATAAATAAAAATATGGCTTATGACCGTAAACGATGGCGCGATATGATCCGTATAGTCGACCCCACGTAGTGAAATTAAGGCTTAGTTTGTTGTTGTTGTTGTTTCGTTCTTCAACTATGGGGCTAGGATATATCTCTACCAGAACTCTATAATACTAACACTATATATTCATACACATCTCAAACCCGATTAAAAAGCTAAACATTTTACATGTAATTGGTGCTTTGGTTTTATTTATTTTTGCATAAGAATGTAATGAACTAAGAAGCAACCATTTGGAATTGGGAACTAGACCATGGTCAACGGCTAGGAACTGTGTTGAATAGATTATTTTAGAATCCAGGATGATATAAGTGTTGGAGACTAACGATCAAGATCATTTGGATGTTGCCGAATAGTCATAAACCTTTTTTTTTGTTTTTCTTTTCATTCTTCTCTGATTTTTATTGATTTTCTATACATAACCCCCCTAATTTATTTCCTCACCAAAATTTCTTTTATTGTCTATATTATCTATATTCTATAATATAAAGTTCTCAAGTCCCTAATCTCTACTCTCTTTTTATATAATTTAGTTGACAAAATATTTTTTTATTTCATTTGGCAATGCTAGTGCTCAATATAAGTAGATATTTTCATATTATAAGTATATATCATGTATTAAAATTATGTTTACAAGATGGATTAAAAACTAAAAAGAACATATTGCATTCCTAGAAAGCAGAGTTTATATATATAGAAATTACAAAAATAGAGTTTATATAAATTTTTGAAGTTTTCTCCAGGGAACTCTCCTCATCCACTTCCATCACCCCATATTTGGCTCCACCCACGCAATCTCATTTCACAATATATCGTTCTCGTTCCTTCTTCGCATCCGCACTGGCCGAGGCGATCCGTCACGACATCCGACCACGCTCGAGGAAAAAGCGAGAAACACATCATTCCTAACATAAAATATCTCAATGTCTCACGGATGCAACAAAAATATCAAGTACATAATATCAAACACCAAACATAAGCCCTGAACAAATGCGGGATGAGAGAGAAAACCAATCTAGCTAAGCGAATAGTAAAAGACTAAAGTCCGAGAGGGCTTCATCTAGGGGTGGGCATCGGCGGGTATGTCGGGGGTTTCGGTATATCGGGTCGGGTATCCGAATTATCGGGTAGCATATTTTACTACCCGATCCCGACTAAAAAATCGGTACTTGAAATTGGCACCAAATATTCGGTATCCGACCAATCGGGTATCGGGTATTCCATGGAAGTGGAAAGCAAATGAAGTGGAAACAAAAATCAAAATGAAAACAAAGACCAAATCTTCGAACAAAAACAAAAAATGCAGACAAAATGGATAAGGAAAAGAGATGAAAATCTACATCGACAATGAAAACCAAAAACAAAATTGTTTAATTTAAGATGAAAAATGGAAAATCAATGAATAAAGATGAACACTGCACCCCAATTCGGCAATCCCATCCGCCACCTCTCTTTTTCCTTTATTTATTTTGGCTTTCTTCTCTTCTATTTTTTTTTAATAACAATCTCTTCAACCTTTCTTACCCATGGGAAAAGAAAAAGAAGTGAAGTTGCATCAATATCCCACTACCTTAGTCTCTCCTCAAGGCGCCATTGTTACCGAAGGTAAGAAAAAGGCTTGTAGTGTAATAGAATTTGAGATTTGGGGTATTTCACTCTTTGAGGCGAGTTGAGAACAGGATGTTGAGTGGTCAAAGTCACAAAGTTATCTTTCTTTTTTTAAAAAAAAAATTAGTTAATCGGGTACCCAATACCCGATCGGGTACATTAACAATACCCTAGACCCGCCGCCCCGAAAATTCATAATCGGGTATCGGGTAACCCGACACCCGACTTCTCCCAAAAGAAACCCGACCGACGGATCGGTTCGGGACCCAAAACCCGAGCCCGAATGCCCACCCCTAGCTTCATCATCATCCCATTTGTCATCTTCATCGGCGGCACTCCTAATGTTGTGGGAGGCATCTATCTTGACCCTATCACCATCTGGGACCTCAAAGTCCAACGAATCTACCAACTACTTGGGATCATCTCAATGGTCGATTCCACCATCTGTCTCTCATGCTGGCCCATGAGTTCATCAACTCCCCCACGTTACATCTTCTCCACCAAGATACTCCTCACCTAAAAAAAACTATCACATCCCGATAATGGTATTCATGGGGGAATTAATCATGCACTGTCCAAAAGATAAGTCCTATAATATGTGGTTATGTGCATCCATGACACTCGTAAAGACTAAGTCTTGTAAGAGACAACTATGCGCTATCTAAAGCACTCATCAAGCACAAATTCCCACAGGCTACAATAAGTGGCTTCACACCACTCCATTCATGCTTAAGAGGGCGTCTTTCCCCACTCTTGGGGAAGATGTGGCCCTTCCTCGCTCAAAGAGACGCCCTTCCCCACACTCTGGGCAAGGGGGCATCTACCGTCGGGCCGCCTTGCGCCCTACACCGCGTAGGGTTCATCCTTCCCTCTTCACTTTTGCATGTATATTTTTCACCCTCAACTCGCCGGTGAAACTCCCACCAAGTAAGCTCATGAGAAGCCTCTAAAGTAGGGGTGGCCACGGTTCTAGAATCACCGGTTTTGGTTCTAAAACTGCGGTTCTGGTTCCTCATTTTGGAATAACCGGAACCAGAACTGTTGCCTCATGGTTCCGATTCCAAAATCGAAATCGACGGTTCTGGTCCGGTTCCAAACCCAATTCCTCCACAGTTCCAGTTCCAGTTAAAATCGGAACCATTTGTTTATCTTTTGATCATTTTTGATTTTTTAAAATAGTTTATCAATATTTTAGTTTAAAAAAAAAGGAAAAGACTTGGACTTAATATGCAATAAAGTTTTATAGTTAATATTAATAATAATATTAAACTATCTATATATACTATTAGAGTATAGAAGAATCAAAGTTCATGTAGTTCACTTACAACATTTAGTCTAAAACGTGTCTCATGTAGTTACGAAAATAAAAATATCATAATAAATAGGGATAATTACAAAAAGTACCTCTGAGGTTTGACCTAATTACAAAAAAACCCAGCTAACTTTAAAACTTACAAAAAGTAACCTTAGGTTTGATTTAGTGTTAAAATTAAGGGGTAATCTGCAATGATTTTACAAATATGAAGGAGAATTTTGAAATATCTTTCAAACCTCAAGGGTACTTTTTGTAAGTTTTTAAGTTAATTGGGTTTTTTTGTAATTAGGTCAAACCTCAAGGGTACTTTTTGTAATTATCCCAAATAAATATTTAACATTTCTTTTAGCATGTATTTACAAAAACAAAATTGTTGGTTTTAATTCCTTTAAAAAATAATTCCATCATGGTTCCACCGACGGTTCTACGGTTTTTGAGACATAGGAACCGAAACTTGAACCGGCCTATACAGTTCTGGTTTTGTTTTTGGAACCATTGACTACGGTTCCGGTTTAGAAATCGTTGACCATGGTTTTAGTTTGAAACCCGATTTCGGTTCCATTTGGCCACCCCTACTCTAAAGGGTTAACGACCAAAAAGACTAGAAAAAGCCTTCCAAAAAAAACTAAGTCCCTTTGGGACAACTCTCTAGTCTCATGATGGCTTCTCACTCACAAGTTCACCTATGTTGCCTCTCAAAAAGGCTAAGCCCGTGCGCTTGTGAGCTCCCGCACACCATAGTCCTAGCGCTCCGTGCGCTCCACGCCTATAGACTTCTCGCGAACCGAGGACATTCTAGACTTTGCATATTCCGAACTCCCACCTTCCTGGAGTTTTCTCACTCCTCCCTCTCGAGATGTATATAAAGTGTAGATTGAAATATCTATGCTAGATCTCTACTCAACATAAGATACACAACTCCCAAATGCACAAAAGATCAAATGTCCTCACAAATATCTACAAACCTCTCGATTCATGCAAATATTCGTGTCAAGTACTCAAGATCTAATATTGAAACTCATCTCTCGAATTATGGATCAATATATCAAACATGCTAAATCATTGGCCAAGTGATAAAACAAGAATAAACGCAAAGTACTCAAATAGGCTTCAAGACAATAACTTCAACTAAGATTAAAACATTCAACAAGAGTTCATTAATCTACTTTCAAAACCCGGAAATCTCAAGAAGTTTAGCTACTCATTACAAATAAACAACCCACTGAGACAATTGTTCATATTCATGACAAGCTAAAATGAAAGATTAAAGCACAAAGAATGAGAAAACTTAGGGAAATGGATAATCTCTCGACAATCTTCAATCCTCAAGCTCCGATTCGACCCGATTCTTCCCTTGATTCTTCCTTGATGAAATTGATGTATTTTTTTTTGATGAAATGTGAATAATATATATTATTGCAAATGTACAAAATATATCGGGCAAGCCCGATAATTACAACACAATGGGACTAAATGTCCCTAAAAGGCTAGTACAGACTTGATGACTAATAGATGCCATTTACACACAACAAACAAACCGAAATGCACTAGAACTAATGTCCCAAAACAAGGTGTTCATATTGAACCAAAACATGAGGATACAAAGAAAACATGATCTTGTATACCGCTTTTTGATTTCACGAATAATGTCGTCGGGAGTAACTATCGTCCATTCGAATAGCCGCCTATTACGAGCAAATCCAATTATGATATACAAAGCTTGCCACATCGCATTTTTCTTGGCATGAGATTGCCACGAAGTCCCACGAGCTTCCTTCTTCATGTATTTCAAACTTTTAATTGTATTCATGGCTCTTGTGATGCAAAGCCATTTCTTGATCTGTAGCCAAACTTGATTGGTCATGTTGCACTTCAAAAAATAGGTGATCCAATGTTTCCTGCGTCCCACATAAAGCACAATTTTGATCGGTGTCCATATAGTGGAGGCGATCCTTGGTTTGTAACCTTCCCTTGATACCAAGCCAAAGGATAAATGAATGCTTGGGAGGAATGTAATGTCTCCAAACTTCATTTGCCCAAACTTTCGGAATGCCCCTCGGTCTCCGAAATATTCATATGCTTTCGAGCAACTGCAATTTTCCCCTGCGAACCAACGATTAAGGTTGGCAATAGCAAGTCGGGTAGTCCCTTCCTTATCGACAATGATGTACCGAATTTCAAAGATGCGTTTGAGGAGGGGAGAATCTCCTTTCACTGGTGTCCAATCCCACACGGAAGCCCCATTAAGATACACTTGGTCCACCCATCCGATCCACAAAGAGTCCCTTTATCGTGAATGTTCCAAAGGACCTTTGCAAGGAGGGCAAGGTTCCAAGTTTTGACGTCCCCGAAACCTAGTCCTCCTCCGCCTTTGGGAGACAAATATCTTTCCAAGCAACCAATGCCTTGCGCCGCCCCAAAGGAAAAGACGACAAATGTTGGTTATTCTATCAATCACAATCTTCGGGGATTGGTAGAATTGATAACCAAAAGCACTCAACACCTTGCACAACCGATCCGATCAACTCTCATTCGAGGCATAAGTAAGAGTACAATTGGCCCAAACATTAATATAACCCGCAATTTTCTTGACAAGAGAAGCATAGTGAACCGCTTTCAATTTTTTTTTCGCAAGCGGTATTCCAAGGTATTTGAACAAAGATAGATCCAATTGGCATATTCACAAGCTTGTGGATATCAACTAATTTCCGCCCATCGATACCAAATACTGTATAAGTTTGGATTTATTCAAGTTCGCCCGTAATCCCGAACACCGCTAAACTTATTCAAGCAATCCAACAATACACCGACGGAATTACAATCCCCTTTAGAAAAGAGCATCAAGTCATCCGCAAAGGCCAAATGAGTGATATTCAATTTGGCACATTTGGGATGGTAAGCAAAACTGTCCCTATTGCGCAAGAAGATTAATCAAGCGAGAAAAATATTCAAGGCAAAGAACAAAAAGGAAAGGTGATAAAGGGTCTCCTTGCCTTAGTCCATTCTTGCCCGCAAATTTCCCATACAAACTTCCATTCAGTGCTATGGAATAAGATGGAGAAGTCACACATTGCATGATCCAATGAGTGAATTTTGAGGGGAAGCCCAAACCTTCAAGCACAGCCCGTAAGAAATCCCAGCTAACAGAGTCATATGCCTTCCTCAGATCAATTTTGAGAAGGCATCTAGAGAAATTGCTTATGATTATATTGCCGGAGGAGTTCTTGTGCGAGATGAATATTCTCAGTCATAAGTCTTCCCCCAACAAAAGCCGCCTGAGCCTGATCCACAATATTCTCCAACAACGGTGCCATCCTCTTGGCCATGATTTTTGTAATCACCTTGTAAAACACATTGTAACATGAAATGGGCTTATAGTCCCCAACTGATTGAGCATGTTGTCCCTTCGGTACTAAAGCAATGACAGTGTGATTAATTTGCTTTAGTAAAGACCCATTAACAAAGAATTCTTCAATTGCTGCACAAAAATCATCCCCGACAATTTGCCATGACTTCTTGAAGAAGCATGAATTAAAACCGTCTGACCAGGATTTTTCTTCACCAATGTCGAACAAAGCATCCTGCATTTCCCTCAGATATGTCCCTCCCCAAATTTCTTGCCTTCCAAAGAAATGGATGGACCAAAGATTGATAATATCGATCAATCGGTTCGCAGGAGTCCGCGTGTGCAAGCAAACACTCATAAAAGTTTGTGAACTCCTTAGCAACTTCATCCATAGAAGTGGTAGGGAGACCATCTTCTTTGCAAACAACGACAATCTGCTTGCGTTTCTTATTCTTTTTAACCAAGTCATGGAAGAATTTGGTGCCCCGATCACTTTGGTTTAAGTGCTTGCACTTAGCTTTTTAGTAATAAAAGCACCGTTCACCTTCACTCAAACTCATGGATTGTTTCCTCGTGGTAGCCACAAAATTCTCGAAATCCACATTCGTTGGATCATCATGCGATTGCAATTGGGCCCGTTCTAAATCCTCCTTTGCCTTTGCTTTGCCGCTTTCGGCTTGAAATGTGTGAGAAATGATTATTATTAATCTCCTTGAGGGGACGTTTCAAATGCTTAAGCTTCTTACAGAGCACAAATTGCTTGGTGCCCCGACGACAAATTCCAATTTGTGGCGACTAGGTCATTGAAATCCGTATGACTAGCCCACATATTGAAAAATCGAAATGGCCTATTTGTGTTAGCAATCACATCCAACAAAGAGACAATACAAGGGGAATGGTCAGATAGATGACGAATTTGGGAGTTTAAATCGATTGTGGTCCACACTAGTCCCGCCAACAAATTTTTTCAATTTCATTGCGATCAGTGCGTTCAAGTTAATTTTTCGACCGTCGTCCGGGTCGTGCGTCCACGCACGGGTTACCCGTGCTTGAAGCCATAGGCATGCTCAAAACTTTCATGTGCCTCCAGGTGCACACGGGTTACCCGTGCGTCAACGCATGGCCCGTGCGCCACCCAAACATTCGAATTTTCTTGCGGGGTCTTCATAAGATTGTAGCCCTCTCTCTTAGCTTTCCATAGCCACTTGAATCAGCTCAATATCAATTTTGTAGAGAGAGTTATGGCCAAAATACTAAACCCCCGCTTCTGGGAAATTCCGGACGTATTTGGACGTTTCTTGAGATTAATCCCCTCGTTGTTTGCTCATCCATGCTTCTTTTGACACACGACTCATTATTATGACTCTAGACTCAATATATTTGGCTTACAATTGGGTGTAATCGCCGATTCTTGATGATTCTAGACCACAATGCTTGTATTTGTCACAAAATCACTCCAAATATCCTTAAATTCCTACAAAACAAGCAAAGTGTAATACCTTTTCCACAAAGAGCAAATATATACCATTTCATATGTGTTATTGCATGTTTATAAACAATTATAGCCATAAATATACCCTAAAATACATGCAAAGTGACACTCAACAAACCCCCAAACTTAAACTCGTTGGCATCCCGGTCAACGCTTTTAAAACTAGACAAAACATAGCCGGGAGTAATGAAAAGTAGGGCGCACAACAACTACATAAAACTCGTATTGTCATCATAGGTATCAAGCAACGAATCAACCAAGCATGTTAGCACACATCAAAGAAACCATGGTAAATGTTAAGAATTACGCCACAAAGATCAAGTGTATACTCTCATATCAAATGAATATCGGACGTGTTTATGCTCAATTCAATCCAATGTTGCGTAATTACCATATGCTTGCAAATCGTCTCATATCTCCGCCACTAGAATGTATGCAATTTGTGAATCAAAAAGGACTTGTCTTTGGTTGTAATGAAGGCTCTTTGGTTAGAGTAGGAAAATATAGATAGAGTGACTCAAACTCGAGCGTATAGACCGGTGAGCATATAAATCATCTACGTTAAAGCTTAATATGCTACCCAAACCATCTCTCATTTTCACCAACTCTTCTTATCTCCATCCCCTTTCTTTTGTAAACATTATCGCCTCACATACAATTCCTAGCCTCCAAGTTCATTCAATGAAAACTCATATCATAAAGTCAATTTTTTTCTCGACTCTTTTATGAATTTTCAACCTTTCTTTTCTCCTCATTTTCTTCTTTTTTTTTTTTTGTTCCCATCAACCAATTTTGCACAATTATCCAACTTTTCAATTCCAACACATTCATCCTCATTCAAATTTTTACTCAATGATATACACTCAAGTGTAGGGTAACAAATATATCAAGTTAAGGCTTGAATTGTTGCTATCAAGAAATTAGGCAATAGGCTCAAGTTGGATAACTAGGGATTTCAATATCATCTTAGGTAAGCAAAAAGGCTTGAAGGGCTAACAAAAATGGCCTTTGATCATTTTCACAATTCGCAAACAACATGTGACCTTGACAGAGATACCGAGCAAGTTCTAGAATTCTAACAACATGAATGATACACTAAAATCAATCAACAAGATCGCAAATGATGAAAGCAAAAAGACTCAAAAGCTCACAAGCTTGCAAATACGTAATTCAAAGCATCAAACCATGTTCTCAATATCCATATGCTCAATATCATCTATTCATGGCTCAATCAACTCATGCTCAACACCCAATCCAAACAATATAAATTTTTCAAAATCAAGCACAAGTTACAATCAAGAGATCAACTCACTCCCTAAAATCTATGAAAGCAATAAACGTGCTAAAACAATAAATGTATTTCTAATGCAAAATGCAACCTAAAATGCTCTACATGCAATTATATGAAAACACACAAAATTAATGCATTTTTTTTTATCCACACATTTCATATCAAAATAACTATCTCTCTCTCAAACTTAATCAAATTATATCGCACGTAAGAGAAGATAGAATTTCAATATAAAACTCGTGGGATTTACCCGATTCATCGTGCGGGTGGTGGTGGATAATGGCCCTCCTTGGCATCTCCTCCTATCGCTAGGACTTCTTCTTTCAACCTTCACTTCAAGTTTTGTACCTTAATATTGTCTCACCAAGGACGACGGTCGTGGCCGCTTCATACCAAAGCCATATTATTCCTCCTCCAGGCACGCACGGGCGTGCTTAGCGCACGGGTCACCCGTGCGTGATGCCGCATAACAACACTCGCTTTTGTTTTTTTTTTGCGAAAAGAAAACAAACAAAAACAAAAATTACACCACAAACCGTTGGGATGCCTCCCAACAAGCGCTATATTTAACGCTTTTAGCTTGACGCCTAATAATTTCGATTCGTACCACCTTTGAATGCGTATATTAGCTGCTTTGGATCGTGGTCAAGAACCGTTTTTCCATTGTTTGCATCTAGAAATGCATAATTGGGATTTCCAAGCAAGTATTGGAGTCCTGATGTTGGAACACTTTGATTTGAATTACATGCATTTTGTCCGTGTGCATACGCATAGTTCGTGCTTGTCTCATTCTGGAACAACTTTCTTATGATATCTCGCACGAACTGCTCATTCGTACACGCATGAGTTGTGTGTTCCTTGTCCTGTTTTTGTTCCTTTTTGGCACCACACACTATTTGACCATACATAGACACACAATCTGTGTGGTTCCGAACTTTTTTGCTCTTCCAGATCTTCGACTCCTCGTATTCGGTACCATTACTTAGATGAATGGCACTATATTGTTCCTTTGAGTTGACTTTGGTGGTGCTCGAAAAATGGCTTTTGTTGTTGTTCACCAATAATCGTAGCTAATAGGCCCACTTGAGTCTCAAGATTTTTTATCGAACTGGCCATCTGTGTCACTTGCAACTCTATCTTGTCCATCCTAGCCTCTTGTGCATCGAACTGGTTCCTTGTCTCACTTATAAATGAAGTCTTTTGATTCATGAATGAAATGAGGGCGTCTTCCAAAGATGGTGTTGCCTCTGCGTTGGTAAACCCATTCGTTACATTGAAGTTTGATGGTATTGGAATCACATTCTCCGTGTTAGCATATGAAAAACCTTCGCAATTCCTCCAATTTGAACAATATTGCGTAGAGTAGGATTATTCCTATAATCGTAGAAATTACGCTTATGGAAATAATTGACTCCTCCATCCGAGCGGGTGCACCTATACCAATTCAAAGAAACAAATCAAACATTGTAGAGATAGAATTTACAAAAGAAAAATGAAATAAAATAAAAAATGTCTAAATTAAAAATAATTCTATCTATCGCATATTAGCACCAAAAATTGTATTAGTCTCGCAACGGCGCCAAAACTTGTTCGCCTTATTTTTAGCTTCACCGCAAGTGTACGGTGTAGTTTATAGAATAGGGTAAGCAAAGTCGTATCCACGGAGACTAATAAATTTATGCGCTAAGTATTGAACAAAAATAGTCTTATTTTTATTTAGACGATCGAAAGTTGGATGATTGTTGTGGAAGTAAAGGCAAGAAATAACCACAAGAATACAAGATACTAAAAATAATGGAATTATCAAAAGAATGAAATGGATTCCCTGGTTATGGTTTCAATTAACATTCCTCTTGTTGTCCTGCGATTTAATAAAAGCCAAAGTTATTATCTATATTCCTATAAGATGATCACAACGGTATTTTATCATCCCTCTCGAGATGTATATAAAGTGTAGATTGAAATATCTATGCTAGCATCTCTACTCAACATAAGATACACAACTCCCAAATGCACAAAAGATCAAATGTCCTCACAAATATCTACAAACATCTCGATTCGTGCAAATATTCGTGTCAAGTACTCAAGATCTAATATTGAAACTCATCTCTCGAATTATGAATCAATATATCAAACATGCTAAATCATTGACCAAGTGATAAAACAATAATAAGCTCAAAGTACTCAAATAGGCTTCAAGACAATAACTTCAACTAAGATTAAAACATTCAACAAGAGTTCATTAATCTACTTCCAAATCCCGAAAATCTCAAGAACTTTAGCTACTCATTACAAATAAACAACACATAGACAAATTGTTCATATTCATGACAAGCTAAAATGAAAGATTAAAGCACAAAGAATGAGAAAACTTAGGAAATGGATAATCTCTCGATTAATCTTCAATCCTCAAGCTCCGATTCGACCCGATTCTTCCTTAATGAAATTGATGTGTTTCTTGTGTTCTTGGGTGTATTCTCAGCCTTTCCTCTCCTAGTGTGTGCCCCAAAAAGTGGTATTTATACCCTTTTAGAAGCCTAGGTCAATTTGCTTTGTCATTTTTGGAGTTTTCTCCAAGAACACATGGGTCGTGCGCCTATGCACGGGCTACCCATGCTCAAATCCGTAGGAAAATCAATTCTCAAGTGACCCACGCACGGGTCGTGCGTCCACTCATGGGTTACCCGTGCTCGGCCGATAGACATGCTCAAAACTTTCATGTGCCTTCGTCAGTGCGCACGGGTTACCTGTGGCCGACGCACGGCCCGTGCGCCACCCAAACTTCAGAATTTGCTTTCGGGGTCTTCATAAGAGTTGTAGCCCTCTCTCTTAGCTTTCCATAGCCACTTTAATCAGCTTACTATCAATTTTGTAGAGAGAGTTATGGCCAAAATACTAAACCCCGCCAAAGCTTTGGAAATTCCGCACGTATTTGGACGTTTCTTGAGATTAATCCCCTCGTTGTTTGCTCATCCATGCTTATTTTGACACACAACTCATTATTATGACTCTAGACTCAATATAGTTGGCTTCCAATTGGGTGTAATCGCCGATTCTTGATGATTCTAGACCACAATGCTTGTATTTGTCACAAAATCACTCCAAATATCGTTAAATTCCTACAAAACAAGCAAAGTGTAATACATTTTCCACAAAGAGCGAATATATACCATTTCATATGTGTTATTTCATGTTTATAAATAATTATAGCCATAAATATACACTAAAATACATGCAAAACTCACACTCAACACGCTCCACGCTCAATAGACTTCTCGCGAACCGAGGACATTCTAGACTTTGCGTATTCCAGAACTCCCACCTTCCGGAGTCTTCCCACTGTTCGGAGGCTTTCCGCTCTCACGGGACTTCCCTCTTCCTGGGGTCCTTGGTCCTTCAAGGAACCTCCTTTCTCAAAGAGACATCCTCCTCCTCAAGAGATCAAATCCTTCACGGCTCACATACTTATCGGGAACCTAACTCACGCACTGCTCCCTTCGCCTTCCACAACCCTGGAGCTGGAGGGGGCTTATATCAGGGGATCAAATTGACTTTTCTCAATTATTTATATTTTTTATTATTTTTAGTATTTATTAATTATTCCAATTTTATTAATCACTACTGGATTACATATATAATTATTCGGCCTACGTGGTACATACTGGCCTATGCGGTCCATGTCGGCCCAAACGGCCCAATTTATCCTATAAGGTCCATGTGGCTCATCAATCCAGGTACAAAAAGGTATGTCTTTTTCATCTGTAAGTAAGTTCTTTTTCATCTGTAAGTAAGTTCAATTAATTATCAGAAATTATATTCCCGTGCTCGATTTTTCTCTCCTACACCGCTAACTTGAGCGCAGGCCGATCCTTTAATTTTTTTGGCCTGAGTCGAACTTTTTGAAATTGGGCCCTTTTATGTACAAACTAAAAAACAACTAAAACAATAAAAGAAAGAATCTCGTGCAATATATAGAACAATTCAAATATAATTATACTAATAAGACATCTATGTTCAAAAATCTAAATAGTTATTTAAATATAACCCGCCTTACAATTTTGCCGCAAAAGTATTAACCAAATCAGTATAATCAAGTTGTTCAATAATTCATTTATCAATCGATAGCATAGCTAACCTATTCAATCTTTCTTGTGACATGGTTAACTGATTTTCTTTTCTTTTGACTTTACGAACAACCTGTTTTTTTTTTTTTTATTTTGTTTCCACCTTTCCAATTCTTTTAGACTTCCCTTTTTCTAATTTTTTTGCCTTTTAAAATTTAAATTGAGAAATTTTAATATTCGCCATTAAGAAAAATTAAAATTAATAATTATTAGAACCTAACAACAAGGCAATTTAACTTATAAATATTGGGCCATTAAGAAAAATTAAAATTAATAATTGTTAGAAAGAGCAAGGCTTGTTAGAAGGAAAATAGGCCTTTAATTTTAATTTATCTAAATCACTTAATACCCAAAATAAAAGAACTGCAGCCAGAAAATAGGCCTTTAATTTTAATTTATCTAAATCACTTAATACCCAAAATAAAAGAACCTGCCACGATTCGGACACACGACTTTGTACAATGTCAGCAAGCATTAACCACATAGAGGTATTGTTTGTTCAAAATTGTACTTATTTTCTATATGTATGTATATAAAAGGATACCAAAAATTGAACCCCTAAATTTTATAATTTTTTTCTCGGCCTCGAATCGATCGACTCGCTCGACTAGTGCTAGGAGCGGCCCGCTTGAGCGTCGGAGAGATCTCCTCGAGACAGATCCCCTAACCTTATTCAAAGTGTGTTGCATGCTATTTTTCATCCAAATAATTCATTAATTTCGAGAATAATTCG
This sequence comes from Rehmannia glutinosa, assembly GCA_016081115.2. Taxonomy (NCBI): domain Eukaryota; kingdom Viridiplantae; phylum Streptophyta; class Magnoliopsida; order Lamiales; family Orobanchaceae; genus Rehmannia; species Rehmannia glutinosa. The sequence continues at coordinate 1,760,443 of CM071924.1, forward strand.
ACCAATTTATCGATTTCCTGAATTGGAGTGATCTATAAATCTAACATCAAAAATAAACTCACTTATATTATCTCCGTCGACATTACAAGCGCAAAAACTTCAAAAGGTATTTGCAATTGTGAAAGCTATCTAGATTTTGATGTAATAAGACTGAACCGGATAGAAATATTATAATTTACCCAATATTAAATAGTGCAAAATTAAAATATTAATACCGAGTTACATATAAATCTGCCAAATGTCAATAGCTGTACCAGTAATTTAACATATTGCCTTTCTAGTTAAGATAACATTATAATATTAAATTCTTGTAATCTGGATTTTACTAAGTTGTATCCTCAAGAAAAGTATACACACATATGACATACCCCATACCGGCCATACGTCACAATCTCATCTCTCTACAGTAAATAAATCAATGTTGTAAAAAGCGCTAGCGCTCACTAAGCAATGAGACGCTAGCCTTGCGCGGAGCTGAGGTGGGATTAGGCGGGGCCTAATCGGAAAAAAAAAAAAATTGTAGGCGGACAAGAGGGATTTAGCGCCAGGCGGGATTAATCGTGGTTAGATGGAGATTTTTACAACAAAAAAATAAACTAAAATACATACATGGACATAATTAAGATGAAATATTTTAAGTGGAGTGGCAATGAAAGGTTGCCTAAGCCTTCCACCTCATTTAATTGGCTCATGTTTTTAATTTGGTGACTCTTTCGAACCCCACTTTCACCACAAGATCCCCCAAGAATGGAGCCACCATGCATGCACCAATATTGCATTGGCTAGGTTTTCTTTTTCTTTTTCTTTTTTATTATCAAATTCAATCTCTAGAATTAATTTACATTCAAATGTACATATATAAATTAATATATTTGATAATGGAGATAAGATTTAGACATAACTTATTATCATAAAGATTAACTTTAGTGGGTTAATTTATTATCTTTTAAGAATTTTCAAAGAGTTAGGAGTTTTATTGTGGTAGAAGTTTATCCTATAAATACTTGTTTTGTTATTATTTTTTAGGTGGTTGATTATTGGATTAAAAATCTAGCTTAACGTAAATGTACTTATATATACATATATATATACATATATGTTGAAATATTATACGGGATTACATGAACACGAATGATTGCAAGACACAAAAAATAGTTATCTTTAAGAGATGTTGCTCCCCTTTCAGATCAACTGCGATGTCACATTGGGATTTTGAAAAAGAAAAAACTATCTCAGGATACAATAGAGTTGTTTAATTTAAAATGTAACCTTTTGATTTTTGATTGATGATGCTTAAATACGAAATAACTAATGATGTTTTTGTGTTTTTCAAATGTTCAATTTATGTATAGTCATCTCATGACTCCACCATAGAGACATAATGCTTCGACGCATTCGAAAAGACATAATTCTTCTATAGAATGTAACATTTGATCTTCAAAGAAAACGTCTCTTCGAAAGGTTGGCGTAAAAATAAAATTTCTTCCAGTGGCACTCGACCCCAAACCTCCGTGACCTCACCGAGTAGGTTGATCCCCATTTCAACACGACAAAGGTTTTTCAATGTCAGTATAATATTTGTATCACAATTTTTAGTAAATAAATTATGAAAATATCTAACATAATTTAGACAGAATTCCTAGTATGCTCATAATTAAATCCTAAGAAACTACAATCAATTAGGATATATTTTGGACTTGAATGAAGCATGTGAATATAATGCATCTAGTACATGTTAAGTCACAACAAAAACTAATCTTATGATGCAATATCCCACTTTTGAATATCTCGTATCATATTGTTGGATAGTGCTATCATATATATTCAAATGATAATACATAATAATATTCCAGAGGCTGCCAATCTGTCTTATTCGAGCTATAGTGCCCATAAAAACTAATAAAATATAAAAAATTCCTGCTGCTTATTGAGAAATTATAGCTTTTATTTAGTACTATAAATGTTAATGCCGTAATCTAATCATGTATTGTTTGTAGCTATGCTCTTCTTTTTTTCTCTACAAATAGTGATGGTAACAACGCGGGTTTGGAATGAGTTTGGCCAAACTAGGATCGTCCCTGCCAAAAAAGTTGGGACTCAGGCCCAGTCATGCTCCGCTTCAAATGACATGCCTCTTAATTGAACCAAAACATCGAGCGGGCGCAACTCTTTGGTAGGATCGTGCCTAGCAATTTTTGGGTTGAAGTCAAACTTTAAAATTTACTTTTTTAAAGAACTTAAGAAAATAAAATAATATTAAAAAATTTAAACTTTGTGTAATGTACAAAATTAGTTAAAATAATATGAAATGGCAAAATATTTTTTTTAGTCCACTAGGTGGACGACTTGAGAGATAGTCCACACTTTTAGAAATTTTTGAAATTGGTCCACTAAGTAGCAAAAATTCGGATATTTAGCCAACTGACTTGCAATAGCAGGTAATCTTGTGGGAATTTTGTTTTTGCTTTTTTTTTTCTTACCTTAAATATTTATTAATTTGAAAAAAAATATTTTTTTTTTGAAAAACAAGATTAATGTTAATAAATTTTAAAATATTTTAATTGGATAAATATATTCAAAATTATAAAATAAAATATTGTTTATATCACAATATTTTATTGGGTAAATAATATTTTCATTTTTTATAATTTAAGAGTAATAATTAAATAGTTTTTTATTTTCTATTTTTACCACAATATATTTTTATTTAGAGTTTTATGTATTCATTTCTATATTTTAAGTCCAATATTTTAAAATACTAATATTAAGAAGTAATTTAAACTCATGATATAAATATTTTTCTTATTTTATAAATTGCATATATTTATCTAATTAAAATATATTAAATTTTATTAACATTATTCTTATTTTTCATCGACTTTTTTTAAAAATTATTTTGTGTTTTTCAATTAATAAATAATTTAAATATGTAAATTATTTTTATTTTATTCATAATGAATATTATATAGTTACCTAATTTACAATGAAAATAATATATTTTTCACTCTAAAATACCACATCAACAAAAACAATCCATAGTTTAAGGGAAGAAAAGAAAAAAGGAAAAAAAAATCCCTCGTATGATTGCAGATCAAGATTACCTGCAATAGTAGGTCACTGGATTAAAGGTCCGAATTTTTGCCACTTAGTGGACCAATTTCAACAATTTCTAAAAGTGTGGACTAAATCTCTCAAGTCATCCACTTAGTGGACCAAAAAATATTTTTGCCATATGAAAATCATGTTCAAAGTGATTCTTAAATACAACTCGCACGCCTCATAGTTTGGATAACAAAAGTATTAATTAATTATGTATAATCAAGATTGAATGACTTACCTATGTATCTATTAATATGACAACCATGTTCAAAGTAATTTTTGTTACGCCTTTCTCATTCGATAATATAGGCAACTCATTCAATCTTTCTTGTGACATGCATGGTTGGTCGAAAAAATAATTTAATGAGCTTCAACGTCACAAAACACTTTTTTTTTTTGTATATTTTGGATTGTACAACTTTAAATATTAAATAATATTTATATGCATGTCTTTTTCTAAAATTTATCGTGCCCCATTTTCAAAATACTAGATGTGCCAATGTTTTGAATGTGATATGATACTACCACTTACATACATCATAGAATTTTAAAACCCCGCTTTCATGATCCCTCATCTTCTTTCTCTTTTTCTTCTCTTATCCTCCTATAGAGGATGGGGGAAGTTTTCAATACTTTTCGTCTCAATAAAATTGTCCTAAGTATGTGGTTTTTATTTATCCAATATATTGCTTTTATTTGTCCCCTTTAGGTGGGATAAGGTGCGATTGACGAAATACGTTTGTCTCCGCAGGGCGGGCCTTTAAATCATCAACCTAAGCCTTTCTCCTCAAGGCGGAGCGGGCGGGGGCCCGCCGACGGCTTGACCCGTTTTGACAGCTCTATATATGTATGGTTATTATTTAATTTTCTCAATTATTAAAATTGCACTTGATCTTATTTTTCAATTTTATGAATATCATATTCCCGAATTGCTTAAGTGGCAAAATTAATGTTTATGTGGATAACATTTGATTACATGGTGCTTACTTTGAAAAGAGATTTATTTTGAAAAATGATTTACTTTGTGAAAAATAATAACATAAAATAGTTTACTAATTTAAAAAATTTATTAATTAGTAAAAAATTATATAAAAAGTTACAAATAATAAAAAAATATGTTAAGAATTTCATACTTAAAAAGAAAAAAGATATTTAAAATTAGTAGTTATAGTAAAATAGTTTACATAATATATATTATTATTATTATTTTAATAAATTCAAATAATAATAAATAATAGTATTTTAAATTAAAATATTTAATATTAAATTAAAATTTTAAATAAAATAGAATATAAACTAAACCTAGTTAAATCTTGTATAATTAAATTAAAAAATAGACAGAAAAAATAACAAGAAACCAGTCCCGGCAACCCCTATCCCTCCACCAAAAAAAGATAAATATATATAAATAGTTTATGTGTGTATATTATATATTATATGTATATTTTTTGTATATGTATATGTATGTATATTTTTCTATTTTGCCCCTTTTTCCAAATATGTAGATGATATAAGTCAATGTATTTCTTCATTTTAGTCCATTTTTCAATTTAGTCTAAATAGAGTATATAACATTAATATTCCCTCCAATTTATTACACGTGGCAAGGTTAAAAATATAAATATACATCTATTTATACCAAAACCATAATATTCATAATTTGCATCCAAACATCCCTACTTTTAATCCACATAAACATTAATTTTGTCATGATCAATATTTTAGGAATATGATATCCACAAAATTAAAAAATAGGACCAAATGTGCAATTTTTTAAAAGTTAATGATTGCCAAATGCGACCTCTAAAACATTGATGACTGAAAGTGTATTTGGCCAACTTACAAGACCAAAAATATAATTTTTCCCCAACAAGATTTTTAAGGATATGAGACCTTAGACCCATTATACCCGCTTTATAATTTTTAAAAATAATATTATTTTTTTAAATTGCACCATTACATTTTTAAATATATTTTTAAGAATATAATTACATAAATACACATATATTAAAATAAAATATGAAAAAAGAGTTAAAACTCTATTTGAAATTAAAAAGTACAAATTCGCCCAATATTATAATTATAACTTTAAAAAGTAAAACCCACCTTATACTTATCATAAAATGTATTTCCTTCACAATAGCTAAAAACAATTCTGAGCTTTGTTCTCCACACTATCTTTTCACCTATTTTCCCGTGAAACACATATAATCCATTAACCATATGATATTCAGGTTCACTTTTAATTAATTAGTAATACTTTTTGTGAAATGCACATTGACAAAGGTTAAATCCAAAGATGTTTCTATTCTAAGTAAATAAGAATACTCAACGATTGTTAATATTAATACCCAAATGGGAATGTTAAAAAGTTGCAGAATCCCACATATTGCAATTTGCAACCAAACATATCAGATAATTAATTAATTTGCACTGGTTTTATATAAAAAAATCATTGCCAGTTTTCTTTTCCACGCTGGTACATTTCTTTTTGGCTAATGGCGGCTATTAAAAATAGAGAAAAATAAATATATAAATAAACTATATGCTTGTGATTATCTTTTTCTTTTTCTTCATGCCTGAATAAGAAAATGGAGAAAATTGGGATTTAGTTTTGAAATAGTAAGATAATTTTGATGAATAATAATGATCAATTATCTTCGTAAATAAAAGGAAGAAAAAGAAATATCCATCATCCTAAATATATATAATTATTCGCCTAGGTGGTACATACTTGGCCTATGCGGTCCATGTCGGCCCAAACGGCCCAATTTATCCTATAAGGTCCATGTGGCTCATCAATCCAGGTACAAAAAAGTATGTCTTTTTCATCTGTAAGTAAGTTCAATTAATTACTGTAAATTATATTCCCGTGTATTGGATTTTTCTCTCCTACAGTTGCTAACTTGAGCGCAGGGCCAATCCTTTAATTTTTTTGGCCTGAGTCGAACTTTTTGAAATCGGGCCCTTTTATGTACAAACTAAAAACAACTAAAACAATAAAAGAAAGAATCTCGTGCAATATATAGAACAATTCAAATATAATTATACTAATAAGACATCTATGTTCAAAAATCTAAATAGTTATTTAAATATAACCCGCCTTACAATTTTGCCGCAAAAGTATTAACCAAATCAGTATAATCAAGTTGTTCAATAATTCATTTATCAATCGATAGCATAGCTAACCTATTCAATCTTTCTTGTGACATGGTTAACCAGATTTTCTTTTCTTTTTGGCGGACGAACAACCTGTTTTTTTTTTTATTTTGTTTCCACCTTTCCAATTCTTTTAGACTTCCCTTTTTTCTAATTCTTTTGCCTTTTAAAATTTAAATTGAGAAATTTTAATATTCGGCCATTAAGAAAAATTAAACTTAATAATTATTAGAACCTAACAAGGCAATTTAACTTATAATATTGGGCCATTAAGAAAAATTAAAATTAATAATTGTTAGAAAGTAGCAAGGCTTGTTACAAGGAAAATAGGCCTTTAATTTTAATTTATCTAAATCACTTAATACCCAAAATAAAAGAACTGCAGCCAGGAAAATAGACCTTTAATTTTAATTTATCTAAATCACTTAATACCCAAAATAAAAGAACTGCAGCCACGATTCGGACATACGACTTTGTACAATGTCAAGCATTAACCGCTGGGCTAGAGGTATTGTTTGTTCAAAATTGTACTTATTTTCTATATGTATGTATATAAAAGGATACCAAAAAATTGGGCCCCCTAAATTTTATAATTTTTTCGGGCCTGAGTCGATCGACTCGCTCGACTAGTGCTAGGAGCAGCCCTGCTTGAGCGTCGGAGAGATCTCCTCGAGACAACGTCACGGATCCCCTAACCTTATTCAGTGTGTTGCATGCTATTTTTCATCCAAATAATTCATTAATTTCGGAGAATAATTCGACCAATTTATCGATTTCCCGAGTTGGAGTGATCTATAAATCTAACATCAAAAATAAACTCACTTATATTATCTCCGTCGACATTACGAGCGCAAAAACTTCAAAAGGTATTGCAATTGTGAAAGCTATCTAGATTTTGATGTAATAAGACTGAACCGGATAGAAATATTATAATTTACCCAATAGGCCAATATTAAATAGTGCAAAATTAAAATATTAATACCGAGTTACATATAAATCTGCCAAATGTCAATAGCTGTACCAGTAATTTAACATATTGCCTTTCTAGTTAAGATAACATTATAATATTAAATTCTTGTAATCTGGATTTTACTAAGTTGTATCCTCAAGAAAAGTATACACACATACCCCATACCGGCCATACGTCACAATCTCATCTCTCTACAGTAAATAAATCAATATTGTAAAAAGCGCTAGGCGCTTACTAGGCAACAGACTGGGGCCTAGCGCCTAGGCGGAGCCTGGGTGGGATTAGACGAGATCTGGGCGGGATTAGGCGGGCCTAATCGGGAAAAAATTTGTAGGCGGACAAGGGGGCTTAGCGCCTAGATGGGGATTAATCGTAGTTAGATGGAGATTTTTATAACAGAAAATAAACTAAAATAGATACATGGACATAATTAAGATGAAATATTTTAAGTGGAGTGGCAATGAAAGGTTGCCTTCCACCTCATTTAATTGGCTCATGTTTTTAATTTGGTGACTCTTTCAAACCCCACTTTCACCACAAGATCCCCAAGAATGGAGCCACCATGCATGCACCAATATTGCATTGGCTAGGTTTTCTTTTTCTTTTTTTTTTTTTATTATCAAATTCAATCTCTAGAATTAATTTACATTCAAATGTACATATATAAATTAATATATTTGGTAATGGAGATAAGATTTAGACATAACTTATTATCATAAAGATTAATTTTAGTGGGTTAATTTATTATCTTTTAAGAATTTTCAGTAGTTAGGAGTTTTATTGTGGTAGAAGTTTAATCCTATAAATACTTGTTTTGTTATTATTTTTTAGGTGGTTGATTATTGGATTAAAAATCTAGCTTAACATAAATGTATTTATATATACATATATATACATATATGTTGAAATATTATACGGGATTAAATGAACACGAATGATTGCAAGACACAAAAATAGTTATCTTCAAGAGATGTTGCTCCCCTTCGTATCAACTCATGATGTCACACTAGGATTTTAAAAAAGAAAAACTATCTCAGGATACAATAGAGTTGTTTAATTTAAAATGTAACCTTTTGATTTTTGATTGATGATGCTTAAATACGAAATAACTAATGATGTTTTTGTGTTTTTCAAATGTTCAATTTATGTATAGTCATCTCATGACTCCTCCATAGAGACATAATGCTTCGACGCATTCGAAAAGACATAATTCTTCTATAGAATGTAACATTTGATCTTCAGCAAAACGCCTCTTCGAAAGGTTGGCAGAAAATAAAATTTCTTCCAGGTGGCACTGACCCCGAACCTCCGTGACCTCACCGAGTAGGTTGATCCCCATTTCAACACGGCAAAGGTTTTTCAATGTCAGTATAATATTTGTATCACAATTTTTAGTAAATAAATTATGAAAATATCTAACATAATTTAGACAGAATTCCTAGTATGCTCATAATTAAATCCTAAGAAACTACAATCAATTAGGATATATTTTGGACTTGAATGAAGCATGTGAATATAATGCATCTAGTACATGTTAAGTCACAACAAAAACTAATCTTATGATGCAATATCCCACTTTTGAATATCTCGTATCATATTGTTGGATAGTGCTATCATATATATTCAAATGATAATACATAATAATATTCCAGAGGCTGCCAATCTGTCTTATTCGAGCTATAGTGCCCATAAAAACTAATAAAATATAAAAAATTCCTGCTGCTTATTGAGAAATTATAGCTTTTATTTAGTGCTATATATGTTAATGTCGTAATCTAATCATGTATTGTTTGTAGCTATGCTCTTCTTTTTTTCTACAAATAGCGATGGTAACAACGCGGGTTTGGAATGAGTTTGGCCAAACTAGAGATCGTCCCTGCCAAAAAAGTTGGACTCAGGCCCAGTCATGCTCCGCTTCAAATGACATGCCTCTTAATTGAACCAAAACATCGAGCGGGCGCAACTCTTTGGTAGGATCGTGCCTAGCAATTTTTGGGTTGAAGTCAAACTTTAAAATTTACTTTTTTAAAGAACTTAAGAAAATAAAATAATACTAAAAATTTAAACTTTGTGTAATGTACAAAATTAGTTAAAATAATATGAAATGACAAAATATTTTTTAGTCCACTAGGTGGACGACTTGAGAGATAGCCCACACTTTTAGAAATTTTTGAAATTGGTCCACTAAGTAGCAAAAATTCGGATATTTAGCCAACTGACTTGCAATAGCAGGTAATCTTGTGGGAATTTTGTTTTTGCTTTTTTTTTTCTTACCTTAAATATTTATTAATTTGAAATTTTTTTTTTTGAAAAACAAGATTAATGTTAATAAATTTTAAAATATTTTAATTGGATAAATATATTCAAAATTATAAAATAAAATATTGTTTATATCATAATATTTTATTGGGTAAATAATATTTTCATTTTTTATAATTTAAGAGTAATCATTAAATAGTTTTTATTTTCTATTTTTACCATAATATATTTTTATTTAGAGTTGAATTATGTATTCATTTCTATATTTTAAGTCCAATATTTTAAAATACTAATATTAAGAAGTAATTTAAACTCATGATATAAATATTTTTTCTTATTTTATAAATTGCATATATTTATCTAATTAAAATATATTAAATTTTATTAACATTATTCTTATTTTTCATCGACTTTTTTAAAAATTATTTAGTTTTTTTCAATTAATAAATAATTTAAATATGTAAATTATTTTTATTTTATTCATAAGGAATATTATATAGTTACCTAATTTACAATGAAAATAATATATTTTTCACTCTAAAATACCACATCAACAAAAACAATCCATAGTTTAAGGAAGAAAAGAAAAAGGAAAAAAAACAAATCCCTCGTATGATTGCATCAAGATTACCGCAATAGTAGGTCACCGGATTAAAGGTCCGAATTTTTGCCACTTAGTGGACCAATTTCAACAATTTCTAAAAGTGTGGACTAAATCTCTCAAGTCATCCACTTAGTGGACCAAAAAATATTTTTGCCATATGAAAATCATGTTCAAAGTGATTCTTAAATACAACTCGCACGCCTCATAGTTTGATAACAAAAGTATTAAAATTATGTATAATCAAGATTGAATGACTTACCTATGTATCTATTATTATGACAACCATGTTCAAAGTAATTTTTGTTACGCCTTTCTCATTCGATAATATAGGCAACTCATTCAATCTTTCTTGTGACATGCATGGTTGGTCGAAAAATAATTTAATGAGCTTCAACGTCACAAAACACTTTTTTTTTTTTTTTTTTTTTGCATATTTTGATTGTACAACTTTAAATATTAAATAATATTTATATGCATGTCTTTTTTTTTCTAAAATTTATCGTGCCCCATTTTCAAAATACTAGATGTGCCAATGTTTTGAACAGATATGATACTACCACTTACATAAATCATAGAATTTTAAAACCCCGCTTTCATGATCCCTCATCTTCTTTCTCTTTTTCTTCTCTCATCCTCCTATAGAGGGTGGGGGGAAGTTTTCAATACTTTTCGTGTCAATAAAATTGTCCTAAGTATGTGGTTTTTATTTATCCAATATATTGCTTTTATTTGTCCCCTTTAGGTGGGATAAGGTGCAGTTGACGAAATACGTTTGTCTCCAGAGGCGGGCCTTTAAATCATCAACCTAAGCCTTTCCTCTGGCGGAGCGGGGCGGGCTGGCCCGACGGCCTTGACCCGTTTTGACAGCTCTATATATGTATGGTTATTATTTAATTTTCTCAATAATTAAAATTGCACATTTGATCCTGTTTTTCAATTTTATGAATATCATATTCCTGAATTGCTTAAGTGGCAAAATTAATGCTTATGTGGATAACATTTTATTACATGGTGCTTACTTTGAAAAGAGATTTATTTTGAAAAATGATTTACTTTGTGAAAAATAATAACATAAAATAGTTTACTAATTTTAAAAATTTATTAATTAGTAAAAAATTATATAAAAAAGTTACAAATAATAAAAAATATGTTAAGAAGTTCATACTTAAAAAGAGAAAAGATATTTAAAATTAGTAGTTATAGTAAAATAGTTTACATAATATATATTATTATTACTATTATTTTAATAAATTCAAATAATAATAAATAATAGTATTTTAAATTAAAATATTTAATATTAAATTAAAATTTTAAATAAAATAGAATATAAATTAAACCTAGTTAAATCTTGTATAATTAAATTAAAAAATAGACAGAAAAATAACAAGAGACCCGTCCCCTAATGCAACCACTATATATCCCTCCACCAAAAAAAAGAAAAAAATATATAAATAGTTTATGTGTGTATTATATGTATATTTTTTTGTATATGTATATGTATGTATATTTTTCTATTTTGCCCCCTTTTTCAAATATGTAGATGATATAAGTCAATGCATTTCTTCATTTTAGTCCATTTTTCAATTTAGTCTAAATAGAATATATAATATTGATTTTTCCCTCTAATTTATTACATGTGGTAAGGTTAAAAATGTAAATATACATCTATTTATACCAAAACCATAACATTCATAATTTGCATCCAAACATCCCTACTTTTAATCCACATAAACATTAATTTTGTCATGATCAATATTTTAGGAATATGATATCCACAAAATTAAAAAATAGGACCAAATGTATAATTTTTAAAAAGTTAATGGTTGTCAAACACCACCTCTAAAACATCTAGAGGAATGGAAGTGTATTTTGGTCAACTTACAAAACCAAAAATATAATTTTTCCCCACCAAGATTTTTAAGGATATGAGACCTTAGACCCATTATACCCGCTTTATAATTTTTAAAAATAATATTATTTTTTTAAATTTCACCATTAAATTTTTTAAATATATTTTTAAGAATATAATTACATAAATACACATATATTAAAATAAAATATGAAAAAGGTTAAAACTCTATTTGAAATTAAAAAGTACAAATTCGCCCAATATTATAATTATAACTTTAAAAAGTAAAAACCCATCTTATACTTATAATAAAATTTCTTTCCTTCACAATAGCTAAAAAACAATTCTAAGCTTTCTTCTCCACACTATCTTTTCACCTTTTTTTCCCGTGAAACATCCATTAACCATATGATATTGAGGTTCACTTTTGACAAAGGTAAAATCCAAAGATGTTTCTATTCTTAGTAAATAAGAATACTAAACAATTGAGAATATTAATACCCGAATGGGAATGGTTAAAAAGTTGCAGAATCCCACATATGGCAATTTGCAACCAAACATATCAGATAATTAATTAATTTTGCTAAAATAAGATGAGATTAATGGAGATAATATGATCTTTCTGCTTTGTAGCTAGTGTTCTTTTTTGCTTGTCACTGGTTTTATATTAAAAAAAAATAATTGCCTGTTTTGCTTTTGTGCATTTCTTTTTGGCTAATGGCGGCTATTATAAATAGAGAAAAATAAGTATATAAATAAATTGTGTCATTGTGTGCTTGTGATTATCTTTTTCTTTTAATATGCATGCTTGAATAAGAAACTGGAGAAACTTGGGTTTGAGTTTTGAAATAGTTAGATAAGTTTGATCTGTAATGAGTTATCTTCGTAACTAAAAGGAACAAAAAGAAAAAAAGAAATATATATCCATATATCCTCCTAATTTGACATGTGATTTGTTATTGGTTCATCATTATTTATATTAGGATGAATCACAAAAATAGTCAGATTATCTTTCTGTATTGATTTCCAATAATATATTTGTCATTAGGCAACGAATATGTATGTTAAGAACTAATTTGGTGAATAATAAATTTGGATTTGCACTTTACATGGAAAAGTAATTCATGTTACATTCTTTCTTTAATATGGTAAAATTATATTGTGTTTAAGTGTTTTTGCATTCATAATAAAATGGTATTAAAAGCATTATGTTTTGAATTAAAATAGAATGCAAGAAGCATTAAATTTGCAAAATTCATCTTGTTTCAAACCATAAGTCATTTTCAATTTTTTATATTTTGGTACTTTTTTAAATTCTAAAAAAGATAAATGATATTTTTGTTTATCAAAATTGCCAAATCACTCGTCACCACCAAGCTGTCTCAAAATCGTACCTCTAGTTTTACTTAGTAAAACTGTCTATTGTTTGTAAAATTATATTCTGGAAGAAAGGTTTCTTTAAATAAAATGGTCGGATATAGTGTGTGGTTTAAGTCGAGGCCTCGATTTCAACCGCCTCCGCAAAACGAAAACGCCACGTATACAAGTGCTAACGGTTGTGGCGCGCCTCTAAGATACAACGACTTACTATTCTCGTTTAGTAGCACTTGCAAAACCAAGATACAACGAACATGAAGTGTTTTTCGACTTTCAAGCTACAAAGGAAGACCATTGGGCAATATGCAAAATGCAATGCTCGATTTTATGTTATCCGATTAATTTCGTGTCTTTTTCAAATACCAGGGATCGACTATTATAGGCCTTAGATGCCCCGTATGGAAAGAACATGTCTTTTGGCTCGAAAAGACACATTTTGCATCAATGTGACGCACTGCGCACAGGGGAGCACGACCAGACGCACGGCCGTGTTTACCCGTGCGTGCAGCGCAAGAACACTTCAAGACTCCAAAGACGACCCAGGCGCACGGGGCGCGCGCCGCCCGTGCGTGTAGGCGCAGACTCTCGGTAGGTAGCACGACTTCGACCGCACGGGCCGTGAGCACGGCCCCGTGCGCGGGGCCGAAATATTTCCCGCTTGAACTCTTTTAATTAATTACAAAAATTAATTAAATCTATTTAATTAATTACAAAAATTAATTAAATATTTAATTATTAAAGGTTTTTAGTCCAAAAAGAATAAGGGCCTTGAATCCCAAGCCCACGGCCTGACCGGGACGGGCCGAGAAAGGGCGGGCGGCGATACAAGGCGGGCAGCTAACCAAACCCACAAGTATGTAGGTCCTCTCCCTTTAAAACTTGGGTGCCCCCAAGGCCCAAACCCATTTGTCCAACTTGGGATAAATAAAGTGTGCAACTTTGCCTCATTTTTCCTATGTGGGATGGAGCATCTCTCCTCCCCCACATTTTCCATTTTCCATACCATTTATTTGTATTAATCAAGTTAACTTCTAGCATTAATTTCTCATTCACCCTAATCGGTTTTGAGAAATTCCAAATGCTATTCTCATCTACTCTCTTAGTAGAATTTTTACAAATAATTTAATTTCATTTTTCACAAATGGAAACCACTTAATTAATTGGTCAAAATCGGGTCAACACCCAATTTTTCAAAGACCAATTCCAACAATCCCCCACATGAATGAAATTAATACATGCGTGTATCCGCATTCGCTTGAAAGTCTCGGTGAATCGTTATCGCATCGGATATGTGGTTTGTGGCTTTGAACCTTCCTTAGTAAAATACTATCGGATTTATCGGGCCGCTTAGTGACGCGATGTCTTGAACTATTCACCGCTTGTGTAAACCAAAACAACAAGATTTACATAATAACAACTCTAACACTTGTTGTTCTCACGTTGTGTCCATTTCTACCCTGACCATATCTTAGATTCATACGTGTTTCATTTGAAGCGACCATTACTTCTCACTTATATAGGTGATCTCCTATTGAAGAGTATCCTGCAATACTCCACCTTTCTGGTATAGAATCATTAAAAGTCTTAAACTTAACCTCACCACATTCAAGCAGGTTTAAATACACTTGATGTATCGAGAATGAGCTAACACATTTTCCAAGTGTTCACCAACATTCATAACTTAGTTGTCCCATTGAACCAAGGTCTTGGGATCTCCAATTCACAAGGTTGGGTTACCGCTTATGAACATTCTTTAAGTTGTGGGTTTTAAACCCATTCCCCTTAACAGCTTATACAAATTGATCTCGATTTATGCCTTTTGTAAGCGGATCCGCAAGGTTTTCCTTTGACTTCACGTAGTCAACCGAAATAACCCCATTCGAAATCAACTCGTCTAATGGTATTGTGTCTCCGATGTATATGTCTGCACTTACCATTATACATACCGCTTTGTGCCCTTCCGATTGCCGATTGACTATCACAAACAGTATCATAACAAAGAAAGTACAAAGCTTATTCCAACAAGGAATGTCCTCTAAGAAGTTTCTAAGCCATTTTGCTTCTTCTCCACTTTATCCAAAGCAATGAACTCGGATTCCATAGTGGATCGAGCTATGCACGCTTTGCTTAGAAGACTTCCACGACACTCGCTCCTCCACCTATTGTGAATACAAATCCACTTGTGGACTTGGAGTCTTTTGTGTCCGATATCCAATTGGCATCACAAGATCCTTCTAATATCGCTGGATATCTCGTATAAAGTATTCCATAGTTCATGGTATACTTTAAATATCTAAGTACCCTTGTCACGGCTTTCCAGTTGATCCGCATCGTTTGATAAATGGTTTTATCATGATTTTGATGATTTTGATTTTACACCAAAACAATGTTTTTAAAGTTTGTCCAAATACTCCTAAATGATTTAAAATGGTTTTAATATTTTTCGAGTATTTCCTCAAGTTTATTTTCGATATAAAATTGGACAACATATTTAATGTTTTTAAGTCAATGGGTTTTTACATTGAAACTATGTTGTCCTAATACTCCCAATTGATCTAAAATGTTTCTACTATTTTTTGGAGTATTTATTGAATTTATATCGGACAACACTTTTTGTGTAAATATTTTATTTCTTCAAGACTATATTTCTAATGTTGTCCTAAATACTCCCGATCGGGGTTTAAAATGTTTTTACGAATTTTTCGGAGTATTTCTTGAGGTTTATTTTCGTCAAAAATCGGACAACATTGAATTTAGGCGGACGACCGGCCGACAAAGAAGCGATCGGTACCTGAGCAAAACATCAAACAAAACTTTGTTCCTTCCGCTTTTTGGTCGCCGCAACCGGCCGCTTAGCCTTCGACCGGCCGAGGTGCACTTTGACCGGTCGCCTGTGTTAATTTGCTGCGACATGTTTCAAACTTCTATTTCTCGGCGACCGGCGCGCTCTATGCTTTGACAAAGAAAATTCTAACCGTTGTGCAGCAGATGCCTTTTCCCTAAATTGTGGGATTGATTTCTAATGTACTCTTTTCTTCAATTGTCTTGCAATTTTTTTACAGAATTCATGTCCCCAAGAGGAGCCTATCATGTACAAGACATCTTCTATAAATAGAGGAAGAATTGAAGCAACACAACAAGAGAGAAAACTACAACACAACAAGATACACTCAAGAATACACTTGTTCTTACATTGTCTTATTTCTTGTTGTAATTTGCCTAACTATTCACTTTCACATCCTTGAGGTCTAGGCTATTCTTGATTACACTTGCACTCAATTGTATAATTCATTATCGAGTTGTAATCTTGAATTTTTGGGTTATCATTCAACACAAGATATCCTTGTGAGTGTTCTTGTGGTAAGAACACACTTGGGTGATCTAGGTGTTAGGTGTGAGAAGATTGTGGTAATCTTCTTGTTGAGGTGTTGAAGAATTTGGTATTCTTCAAGGTTGAAGATTGTGGTAATCTTCACAAGGTGCCGTTGGAGATTGTGGTAATCTTCAAGAAGAGATTGTGGTAATCTCAAAGGTGGTGTTGAAGAAGAGTGTGGTGCTCTTCAAGGTGTTGTAAGTTGAATTTGTATTAATTTTGGTAATTAATAAAATTCTTTTTCTTTTTGAAATCCATCCCGATATACTTGGGGTGGTAGAGGATTAGGCCCTAGGTGGGTTGAACCTCTTTAAATCAACGTGTGTTTGTTTACATTCCGCACCTTTATTGTCTTTGAGCATTCGATTATAAAAAGAGGGCTTAAAATAAAAAGATGGAGATAATCTATTCACCCCCTCTAGATTATCGTAGCCGCTGGACTTACAAGTGGTATCAAAGCCAAACTTTTGGCAAGCTCGTTTCACATCGCGAGTGAAGAGGAACGATTGTCGGCTACTGAACGAGCTCACCTTACCGCACCTCCACCACCAAGCCACCACTATTTGACTCCAAAAATTTTAATTTTTGGAAAGAAAGAATGGAATGCTATTTACAAGGTTGTGGGTTCGACATTTGGAACACCGTCATTAATGTAGAATCCATTCCGATGAAAGATACACCACACACCTCAAAAGGCTTCAAAAAGCTCAATGATGAAGAGAAGAAAATCATCTCCTTAAATGGTAAAGCTCTTAATATTTTACATTGTTCACTTACCACTTTGGAATTTGATCATGTTGTAGGTATTCGATCGGCACATGAAGTATGGCAAAATTAGAAGCCATCTATGAAGTATATGCAAATGAAAGGAGCAACTCAAAAGCATCTACTTCACAAATGGATACAACATCAAATCCAACAATATGGGATAAGCCCTCTACAACCTCCCATGATGAACAAGTTGAACAATGCCTCATGGGCATCAAGAAGAAAACGAGGTAAGTTCTAAACCCTCTACTTCTTATGACAATGAATTTCAAAATGAATATAGTGATTTGCAAAATGATTATGATGAGCTACAAGATGAATTCCAAACTTACTTGTTAAATACAAAAATTTGAAAAAGGAATTCATTGTTTTGAAAAATGATAAGGATAGTTTATTTACTTCCTATGAATCACTATCATGTGCACACACCACCACTCTTGATAAGGTTAGAAACCTTGAGAAAGAAAATAGTACTCATGTTGAGGATATATATTGCTTGAAAAATAATTTATCTAAATCCAACTTGAGTACCGATAAAATTATTGATTGTTGTGATAATTCGAAACTAGAACTTGATCATAAGTTTAATGTTGTCAATCATATGAAAAAGAATCAAGTCTCTAAGATGTTGGTCATTATGCTCCTAGAATTATTACTTGCTTTTATTGCGGTAAAAAGGGTCATACGGTAAATACTTGTCGGGCTAGAAATAGCTCTAATTATTGTTGGAGACCTAAAAGTCTCAAAGCTAATTCTAAAGGACCCAAGCACTTAAGGGTACCACAAAATAATGTTTTATTAGGTACCCGGCGGATTAATAATCGAAGAAAAATCATGCCGCCAAGGAAACATCAAATGAACATCTCATTTGATCAAAGAAGGAGAAAACATTTTCAACAAAGTCAATTTCCAAGAAGAGGATATAATCAAAAATGGGAAGAACACAATCCTTGAAATGGCAAAGACATCATCAACAAGATGATTTTCAAAGAAGAAGAGACTTTCAACAATGGGAAGGCAACAAACCTTGAAATGGAGTAATCAAAGAAGTCATTATCAACAAAGTGACTTCTCAAAAGGAAGATATCATCAACAATGGGAACGACACAACCCATTGAAATGGCGTAATTGGTAATCCGTATCTCCCTAGTTAAATATGCATTTTATTTTGTTATTATGCATGTTTTTATTTGTGTCTTAATTGCAAAATGAGTTTTCAAGTATTTTTTTTTCAATTAAGGTCTTCAATATATATTTGTGCTTTTAAAAATTTTTGAAAAAGAAGACCTTATATGATGTTTTTAAAACTCTTGTGCATTTTTGTAGACTAAAGTGTGTTATCATTTCTTATGGATTTTTATGGCATGAGCTTACTTGTGATATCTCTTAGTCTACACTTTTATCATTATGATTTGTGCTAGATTTGTTTTAAGAATTGTGTAGATTTACATATTTTCACAAATGGCCATTTATGTCATTATTAGTCAAGAAAGGCATAAATTATCGAGGCACGTTTACTTGTGTTATTCTTACTCTTATAGACTCGATATATGTATTGCCATGTGCCTATGTGCTTGTTTTTCATAGTATTTCATACAAGTGCCATTAAGAGATTTTTGAAAGACACTATTCGACATTTGATTGCACATATTTGCTTTGTCAACTTTTGTTCAAATACTTTTTTAAATGAGGTCTCAATTATATGCTATCGGATTTTCAAAATTTCAAAAGAGACCTTTTGTAGCTTTCTTAAGCTTATTTGAACTTGCATGATTTATTAGACTCTTGATGATATTCTAAATGCATAGTATGTGTTTCTTGCTTCATGGTCTATATATATAGTGTCTATTTCTACTATGCTCTTATGCAAGATATTTTGTGATTGATGATTGAGGCAAGTTTTTACACTTGGGCTATTTTTCTCTTGCTTATATAAGCGATGCCGTTAATGAGTTTGTTAAAGTTGTGTAGATGAGAATGAAGTACTCCAAATATTATTACCTCAAAATATTTGGATGTAAATGTTCTATTATGAACATCTTAGATCAATTGATGCCCTATGATGATAGTGATGAAAAAGACAAAAAAGGGTATTCCTGGAACAAACTCGATGACCAAGGCAACATTGGTCGAACTAAGGTGAGGTTAGTGGCTCGAAGGTATTTTCAAAAAGAAGGTAATTGATTTTGATGTAATATTTGCACTTTACTTGCTCATTCTTGTTTTAAGAAAATTTCAAGCTTTACCAAATGGATGTTAAATCCAATTTTTCTAAATGACTTCATTCAAATAGAAGTCTATCGGTGTTTAAAATTTTAGGCCAAATGATTTTTATAAAAGGCCTTGTATGATTTAAAACAAGTACCCCATGTATGGTATGATAGACTTAACTATTTTTGCTAAATGATTTTACAAGAGGTAAAGTTGATACTACTCTCTTTGTTTGAGAAAAAAAAGGCAAGATGTTTAAACTTGTGCATATTTATGAGAATATTTTTGGTGCTATTAATGAATATTTGTGCAAGATATTTTTCTAAGTTGATACTAGGTGAACTCGAGATGAGCTTGATGGGTGAGCTCAATTTATTGCTTGACTTCAAATTATTCAATGCCAAGAAGATGGTTATATTTCAAAAGAACTCTTGAAGGAGTTAGGCATTGAAGAAAGAAGAACTATCTCAACCTCTATGGCTAAAGATTGACAAAGGTTGAGAAAGGCATGTCGGTCGACAATTAAATTCGAGGTATGTTTTCTTGTATTATTTCTATAGACTCGACATTCCATATGTCTTATGTCTATATGCTCGACTTCAAAACTATCCCAACGAATCTCATTAAAGTGCCATTAAAAGAAATTTTCAAATATTGAAAGGCACTTCTTCGTATGACTTGTTGTATCCAAAGCTTTAAAACGTTCTTATTTTTTCGGGATAACTAGTTCGGTATCTATTATACGGTTATTCATATTCAAAATTTGGTTCATCATAATCGAACTAAACATATTGAGATTCGATATATTTTTTAAGGGATTGTGATTTTTTTTTAACAAAAACTTGAGATGTGTTTAATTCCGTCTCAAGGATAACTCGCGGACTTTTTGATCGTTAACCGTCGAGTATTTTACCTCATTTCGAGCTTGATTATGACATAATGTATATTGAATGAGGTCTACGTTTGCATTTTGCACGTTTTTAAAACTTAGGGGCAAAAATTCGGATTTTTGGTTGAAAATTCGGATTTTAGAAAAACCGACAACAAATGGTGAAAGGGTTGAGGGCAACCGTCGCCCTCAATGTCGACCGTCGCCCTCAACCTCGGCCGTCGCTCTAGGCTATAATTTGGATTAAAATGGTTCTGTCTTCAAAGATTCGTCACTTTGACACATTTTGGCCATTTTTCGTCCCCTTTGCAAATTTCACACACAATTCACTTCAAATGAGTTTTGATGCATGAATTATACATTTTGGGAATTATCTAGCTCGGTTATCATCATTGATGCTCATCTTTACCGATCAAATGGTAAGAATTCTACTTTTTAGCTCAATTGGGTTGAACCTCGAGTTTGTGGCTTATATGTATTCTTCTTGATACAATTCATATATATTTGTGATGAGCTTATTGATTGTTGATGAATGATATTTGTTAAATTGAATTTGGTGATGAAAAACTTGGCTTGATTTCATTTACAAGGGTTATATATATCTTTCTCAATTTTTGACGCCCGCCAAGTGTTCGATAAAACGTTTCAATGAAAAATTCATCACTTATATGATTCTCTCGATTTCAAAAGTCTTATATATTTTTAGAGATCATGTTTTGCTTATCAAATGAGTTTTCATAAACTTTTACAAGTCGTATAATTCGACTTTTCCCTCCCATTTGGTTTATAAGCTTCAATGTTCAAATAGCTCGGTACATCGGTTTAGTTGCGCACTTTGATATGATTATATGATGTTTTTATCGTGCTAACACTCTTTTTGATGATTCCAAAGGGGGAAACAGGTTATAAGCTCATTAGCTCATAAAAGCTAAGATAAGCTTAACGAAAAGAAGCTATAAGCTATGGCTTCATAAAGCCATAAGTTGTGGATCATATTTAGTCCACTTGGTGCATTATGGTTATGTATGAATTATGGTCCTTTGGTTGTAGTATGGACTTATATACGGTTCTAATGAGGTATCTTTGACAGGGGAGCTTTTAAGTTATTGATACTTAAGCTCAATATCGAAAAGCTAATATTTTAGCTTATGTTTAAGTTGCTTCTATATAACTCTTGTTGTGCATGTTGATAGGGGGAGCATTTGCTATATGTGTTTGAATATCTCTACTCCCTTCCTTGTGTTTTTATTGCATGGAATGTTGTCGCCACAACGGATAGTTCCCTTTAACCGGTAAAAATTGTTTTGTTTTCAAAATCGACCTCGTTAAAATTGTTTTGGTTTGTAATCATCAAAAAGGGGGAGATTGTTTGATAAATGGTTTTATCATGATTTTGATGATTTTGATTTTACACCAAAACAATGTTTTTAAAGGTTGTCCAAATACTCCTAAATGATTTAAAATGGTTTTAATATTTTTCGGAGTATTTCCTCAAGTTTATTTTCGATATAAAATTGGACAACACATTTAATGTTTTTAAGTCAATGGGTTTTTACATTGAAACTATGTTGTCCTAATACTCCCAATTGATCTAAAATGTTTCTACTATTTTTTGGAGTATTTATTGGAATTTATATCGGACAACACTTTTTGTGTAAATGTTTTATTTCTTCAAGACTATATTTCTAATGTTGTCCTAAATACTCCCGATCGGTTTAAAATGTTTTTACGAATTTTTCGGAGTATTTCTTGAGGTTTATTTTCGTCAAAAATCGGACAACATTGAATTTAGGCGGTCGACCGGTCGACCAAAGAGGCGACCGGTACCTGGGAGCAAAACATCGAAACAGAAACTTTGTTCCTTCAGTTTTTGGTCAGTGCAACCGGTCGCCCTAGCCTTCGACCGGTCGAGGTGCACTTCGACCGGTCGCCCTGTGTTAATTTGCTGCGACATGTTTCAAACTTCTATTTCTGTGCGACCGGTCGCCCTATGCTTTGACAGCAAAATTCTAACCGTTGTGCAGCAGACAGCTTTTCCCTAAATTGTGGGATTGATTTCTAACAGCTATAATCTTGATTTTAATTGCAATTTTTTTTTGTAGAAATCAGATTCCAAGAGGAGCCTATCAAGTATCAATCATCTCCTATAAATAGAGGAAGAATTGAAGCAACACAACAAGAGAGAAAACTACAACACAACAAGATACACTCAAGAATACACTTGTTCTTACATTGTCTTATTTCTTGTTGTAATTTGCCTAGCTATTCACTTTCACATCCTTGAGGTCTAGGCTATTCTTGATTACACTTGCACTCAATTGTATAATTCATTATCGAGTTGTAATCTTGAATTTTTGGGTTATCATTCAACACAAGATATCCTTGTGAGTGTTCTTGTGGTAAGAACACACTTGGGTGATCTAGGTGTTAGGTGTGAGAAGATTGTGGTAATCTTCTTGTTGAGGTGTTGAAGAATTTGGTATTCTTCAAGGTTGAAGATTGTGGTAATCTTCACAAGGTGCCGTTGGAGATTGTGGTAATCTTCAAGAAGAGATTGTGGTAATCTCAAAGGTGGTGTTGAAGAAGAGTGTGGTGCTCTTCAAGGTGTTGTAAGTTAAATTTGTATTAATTTTGGTAATTAATAAAATTCTTTTTCTTTTTGAAATCCATCCCGATATACTTGGGGTGGTAGAGGATTAGGCCCTAGGTGGGTTGAACCTCTTTAAATCAACGTGTGTTGTTTACATTCCGCACCTTTATTGTCTTTGAGCATTCGATTATAAAAAGAGGGCGAAAATAAAAAGATGGATATAATCTATTCACCCCTCTAGATTATCGTAGCCGCTGACTTACACGTACTTGGGTTACTTGTGAACCTACTTAGTTTGCTCACCAATATGCAATGTCCGGACGTGTACAATTCGTTAAGTACATCGATCACAATTACCCTTGCATATTCCAAATGAGAAACCTGGTTCGCTTATTCTTGGCCAAGTGTAGACTTAGATCTACAGTGTCATAGCCGGAGCGCTATCAAAAGCATTAAACCTTCTAAGTATGCTTTCGACATAATGGGACTGTGACAAGACAATTCCATCTGAAGATCTAGAAATTTTAATCCCTAAAATAACATCAGATAATCCCATATCCTTCATGTCAAAGTTCTTCTTCAACATGTTCTTAGTATTCATGATTAAATCATGACTACTAGTCATAATCAACATATCATCCACATAAAGGCATACTATGACGTAATCATTTGTAGTACATTTAATGTAGACACACTTGTCACATTCGTTGATCTTGAAACCGCTTGACTTCATAGTCGAGTCAAACTTTTCGTGCCATTGCTTAGGTGCTTGTTTTAGTCCATAAAGTGACTTTACAAGTTTACACACCTTTCGCTCTTGACCGGGTGCAACGTACCCCTCGGGTTGTTCCATATAAATCTCCTCTTCAAGCTCACCATTCAAGAAGCCAGTCTTAACGTCCATTTGATGTATCTCAAGGTTATGCAAAGTCGCAATAGCAATGAGAACACGAATGGACGTAATCCTCGTGACAGAGAATATGTATCAAAGAAGTCATATCCCTCCTTTTGTCTAAACCCTTTAGCTACCAATCGGGCTTTATACTTGTCAATAGATCCATCTACTTTATACTTCCTTTTTAAGGAACCACTTGCATCCCAAGGTTTGCAACCCGTGGGAGATCAACCAACTCTCAAGTGTGATTTTGCATGATGGAATCTATCTCATTATTGATAGCTTCTTTCCGTAGAGAGCTTCGACTAGACAATGCTTCTTGAATAGTCCGTGGTTCATTTTCTAACATATAAGTTAGAAAATCGGACCAAAAGACTTAGCTACTTTTGTCCTTTTATCGTCTTAGGTTCCTCTTCATCATCACTTTGAGGTAGCCTTGTAGTTTCATAAGTCCGTTTTACTCAAACTTTCTTCTTTCCGTTCTTTGTTCGGAAAGATATTCTCGAAGAATACAACATTCCTTGATTCAATGATCATACCTTCATTTATATCGGAATAGCCGACTTGTGCACTAAAAAAGATATGAACTACTATTGTTAGCATATCCAATGAAAGCACAATCGATCGTCTTCGACCGATTCTAACTTGTTTCGGCTTAGGTACTTCGACTTTAGCCAAACACCCCCACACTTTTTGGTATTTGTATGACGGTTTAAGTCTCTTCCATAACTCATATGGAGTTTCATTTTTACCTTTGTGTGGGATCTTATTAAGAATGTAGTTCGCAGAAAGTATGGCTTCCCCACAAGTTTTGGGGTAAGCCGAACTTATCAACATCGCATTCATCATCTCCTTAAGAGTACGATTTTTATGCGTCGTTACGCAACACCATTTGATTGAGGTGAGTAAGGAGCAATCGCTTTGATGAATTATACCCGCTTCGAGCAAAATTCCTCAAACGGAGCAACATACTCTCTCCTCTTATCACTTGAATCATCTTAATTTTCGATTAAGCGATTTTCAACTTCATTCTTATAAGTTTTAAAAGCTACTAAAGCTTCATCTTTGCTTTTCAAAAGATATACATAACAATATCTTGTGCAATCGTCTATAAACGTTATGAAGTACTTTTTCCCACCTCGAGTTTGCACAAGTTTTAAATCACACACATCCGTATGAATTAACTCGAGTGGTTTGGTACTTTTCGCTTCAAATGAAACGGTGCCTTGGCCAAACTTTGCTTCAACACAAATTTCGCATTTGTCTTGTGAATCGGTTTTAAACGTAGGTATTAATTCCGCATTCACTAACCTTTTAATTGTGTTGAAGTTTACGGGTCCTAATCTATCATGCCATAAATTAGAACAATGCAACAAGTAAAAAGTAAGAACGTTTTTATTCTTCGCCTCTTGGCGAAAAATGACATTACACTCATTTTAAATGTGCCCTTATCAAGGTAGCCTTTACATAAAAACCGACCATTCTTGGTCATTACAAACTTGTCGGACTCAAACACTAGCCTAAATCCAAATTTCTTTGCTAAGAACGGACCGAAAACCAAGTTCTTGCGGATGTCCGGGACATGCAACACATCTACAAGTAAGCTCCTTCCCGAAAGTCATCTTGAGCACCACTTTTCCAAGCCCAACGATGTTGGAAGTCGAGGAGTTCCCCATGAACAACTTTCTTCCATTGATCGGAGTGTAGGAGGAGAACATCTCCTTATCGGCACAAATGTGACGAGTAGCCCCGGTATCTATCCACCACTCCCTTGGGTTATCCACCATATTGGCTTCAAACACAATGGCGGATAGATCGAGCTCCGATAAGTCTATTGAACCGACTTGTCCTCCGTCACATTGGCTTGTTGGTTGCCACCTTGATTGCCCTTCTTCGGATGTCGGCAATCCTTCGCCATGTGGTTCAATTTGCCACAATTGTAGCAATTCCCTTGAACTTTTTGGCCTTGCCTTTCTCCTTCCCTGAGTGCTTACATTTCTTGCTAGTGCTCGACTCAACAAGATTGGCCTTAGCCTCCATTCCGATTTATCGGTTTTAACATCTCGATTTCCTATTGTCTTCTTCGATGCGGCCGAACAATCGATCCTCAAGCCCCATCTCTTTGCGCTTGTGCTTGAGGTAGTTTTTGAAATCCTTCCACAATGGCGGTAATTTTTCGATAATTGCAGCCACTTGAAAAGATTCATTCAAAAGCATCCCTTCGCCACTAAGTCGTGAAGGATGATTTGAATCTCTGAACTTGGTTGATCACCGCCTTGGTGTCAACCATCTTGTAGTCCAGAATTTGCCGACAACAAATTTCTTTGTGTCGCATCTTCCGTCTTGTATTTCTTCTCCAAGGACTCGCCACAATTCCTTGGACGTATTGAACGTGCTATAGAGATATTGTAGAGAGTGTCGTCTAGCCCGCTCAAGACGTAGTTGCGACATAGAAAATCGCCGTTATGCCAAGCATCCACAAATGCGATTCTTCTCTTGTTATCAACTTCGTCATCTTCAACGGCATGAGGGGGTCGTCTTTGAGAAAACAAGCCAACCCCAAAGTAGTGAGGTAGAACAACATCTTCTCGTTGCCAACGTTTGAAGTCGGCACTGCAGAAAATTTGGGCGGCTTTTCGCCATGAGCGGGAGCAGCCATAGGTGTGAATGAGATCGAATCGAAGCCATTGTCTTGAACATAAACAAATTTATCGCCTTGCGATTGTTTGTAAAATTATATTCGGAAGAAAGGTTGTTGTTTAAAGAAAATGGTTGGATATAGTGTGTGGTTTAAGTCGAGGCCCGATTTCGAATCGCCTCCGCAAGACGAAAACTCCCGTATACAAGTGCTAACGGTTTGGCGCTCGCCTAAGATACAACGACTTACTATTCTCGGTTTAGCAAAGACTTGCAAAAACCAAGATACAAATGGAAGTGTTTTTCTCAATTTCAAGCTACAAAGGAAGAATTGGGCAATATGCAAAATGTAATGCTCGATTTTATGTTATCCGATTAATTTCGTGTCTTTTTCAGTCACCAGGGATCGACTATTATAGGCCTTAGATGCCCCGTATGGAAAAACATGTCTTTTGCTCGAAAAGACACCTTTTGCATCAATGCATGCACTGCACAGGGGAGCACGACCAGGCACGCACGGCCGTGCTTTATCCGTGCGTGCAAAGAACACTTCGACCCAACACGACCCAGACGCACGGGCGTGCGGCCGCCGCGCGTGTAGGCGCAGACTCGATAGGTAGCACGACGACTGACCGCACGGGCGTGCTCCCCGTCTGCACGGGGCCAAAACATTTCCCATTGAACTCTTTTAATTAATTACTTAAAATTAATTAAATCTATTTAATTAATTACAAAAATTAATTAAATATTTAATTATTAAAGGTTTTTGGTCCAAAAGAATAAGGGCCTTGAAGCCCAAGCCTCGACTCGACCGACCGGGGCCGAGCCGCCGCGGCACGCGTGTGTGTTTTGAACCAAACCCACAAGATGTAGGTCATCTCCCCTTTAAAAACTTGGGTGCCCCCAAGGGCTCAAACCCATTTGTCCAACTTGGGATAAATAAAGTGTGTAACTTTGCCTCATTTTTCCTATGTGGGATGGAGCATCTCTCCTCCCCCACATTTTCCATTTTCCATACCATTTATTTGTATTAAGTGGTTAACTTCTAGCATTAATTTCTCATTCACCCTAATCGATTTTGAGAAATTCCAAATGCTATTCTCATCTACTCTCTTAGTAGAATTTTTTACAAATAATTTAATTCCATTTTTCACAAATGGAAACCACTTAATTAATTGGTCAAAATTGGGTCAACACCCAATTTCTCAAAGACCAATTCCAACATCTATCACCACTAAAACACACAAAGCAAATCGCTTTGAAGTTTGTTAAAAAAATCGTAAAATCACATTGTGGTCAACTTAGAATGTGATACTTAATATTGAGTTTCTAATGGATGTAACTGTGTTCCTAATGGTGGCATTGACGAAACGAATTATATGGTGCAACCAGAAAATTCTGTATATGGAGATCCAAAGAATATGGTTTGCAAACTAAATAGATTCGTTTATGGTTCTTCTGTCAATAGTATTACAAATTTCATCAACTCATCATCTCTTTTGGTTTTCAAGTGATAAAGATTGATGATTGTGTATACCTCGGAGTATGTATCAGAAAAAAAAGGTTTTTGTGGGAGTAAATTCATCTTCCTAGTATTATATATCGATGACATAATATTGGCTAGTAGGGATATAGACTTACTGGACGAAACCAAGAGATTTCTGACTAAGAGTTTAGAAACAATAGATCTTGGGAACATTTCATTTGTATTAGGTGTACATATACATTGAGATCGTTATGGATGTATCATTGGGTTAACACAAAATTGAAAGGGTTCTCTCCAGGTTCGACATGGAATATTGTAACACTGGAAGATACTCATATTGCTAAAGGAGATTCAATCTCAGGCTCGAAGAATGAGTTTAAATCAAAAGAAATGTAAAAGATATATTCCTTATACTTCAGTTGTTGTGAATCTTATGTATGCTCAAGTATGTGTGTGCCCGGATACGCGATCATAGCTAGAATGTTTGGCTGCCGGTATTTAAGTAACCGATGAATGGATAATTAGAAAGCAACAAAAAGGGTTATGTGTTGTTTACAAAGATCAAAAGACTATATGCTCAGTAAAGGGTTATGGGGACTTTTGCATATTGTAGGATATTCTTACTCCAACTTTGTTATATGCCAAAACAATAAAAGATCTACTTCGAGCTATATTTTACCTGCTACTTGGGGATCTATTTCCCAGAAAAGTGTTACGTAGACACTAGTAGCTTCTTCCGCCATGGCAGCTGAATTTATAGTTTGTCATGAGGGATCTAATCATGGAATATAGTTGAGAAACTTTGTCATTGGGTTGCGCATTGTGGATGACATCGGAAAATCAGTAAAGGTATATTGTGACAATAATTAGGTTGTGTTATATTCCAATAACAACATCAGTTATGTGAATTCGAAGCATATAGACATTAATTCTCTTATTGTTAAAGAAAGAATTCAGAGTGGAATAGTGTCTATATAATATATTGGGACAAACTCTGTTATTGCATATTCACTTATTAAGGGTTTGCAAGTGTTTCATGAGCACACAGCTCGTATGGGTGTAGTGTTGTTTGATAATATGTATTAGTGGGAGTTTGCATTTGGGTGTTCTTTAGTCTGGACATAATCTGTGTTTATTTTCTGCAGAATAAAGGATATGGTTTATATCTTATATACTCTAACTAATTGTGGTTTTTGCATGATCTCATAAAAATAAAGTTGGACTAGTTGGAAATAAGTATATTTTAGGTTAGATTATATGTAAATATGTAATTCTCATGCTACACATCCATACTCAATCTATGTCATTGAATATATTGGTGTGATGATCATTGTTGGGTCTAGTTACCATTTAAGTATAGCAAATGTCGTTTTGACTCATGCTGATATAGGATATGTACTAGATTGTAATTAAGGGGATATATATTAGACAAATAGCAAAGCTTTGTGTACACTAAGAATTACATAATATATATAATTACTTATGGTAATACGTAGTCCAAGTGGGAGATTGATAGGATTTATCCTAATTAATTATGTGGACTTATATATGTTAGCAATTTATATTATAAAGCTATTCCAATTAAGTAATCTAATTAAATAGACTCTAGAAATATGGATTGTGCAATGTGTAGAGAACCGGTACTAGTTAAATTAGGATTGATACACTTTCAATTTGATTTTGTTAATAAGGACTACATATAAAGTTGTGGTCTTCAAGTCAATCACACATGAATCATTTTGCTATTTTCCTCTTTTCCCTTCTTAGATATATAGATCTCTTTGAGTGACTAGGGTGACTTTACTCGTGTGGGAGATCGAAATCAGACAATGGAATTTGTGATTATAGATTTAGGTACGCTTACATCAAAGATTCACATTGCTTAATTTGGACATGAATTAGTCGTTTAAGTCTAACATGCCATACATGATATTGAGTTCTGTATTTTTACCTTCTAAATGAATAAAAAATAAAGAGAAAGGGCCATTGCATAGAACTCTCACTGGCTATGCTTATGTCTGGCCTTTGTAATCGTGAAAGGCCAAGGGTAATAAAATCTTATCAGATTAAGGGATTGAAATTAGAAAAAGGAGAGAAATTGTAGCAACTTCCATTAAATTTTCCAATACAAATAATCCAAAGCCAATAAAAAGACCCTTTCTTTTTGTGTTTCTTTTTGATATTTCTGACTTTGTGTCCAACATGAAGAAGATAAAATAGCTTGAAAGTTGTCATGCATATCGACTACTTTATTTTTCCACTGTTTGCTAATAGCTCGTAAACTATAGTCCACTTCATGATATAAATAAATATCATGAATAAAAAATCTCTAAGGGCAGTTATTTTTTTTCCTGAAAAGAAACAAAGTATATGCGAACTAATGTTTAACCCAAAATGGACAAAAAGGGAAACAATTAAGAGCATGTCTCAAACATCCAGTATTACCTATTCCGAATTCCGATGTTGTTTTATAATTCGCTAAATATGATCTTGAATTCTCATATATAATTTCCCTTTTTAGTTAAGTATATACTCTCTTCGTCCCAAATATATATATAGTCCAGTTTGAATTTTCACACAGATTAAAAAAAGTATTGGAAACTACATTTATAATTTAATGAATAGTGTAAATTCTAAAATGCATATAAAATAGGATTATAATAGTAAAAGAATGGAAAAACTACTATTAAATATAAAAAGTTGACTATATATTTAGGACATCCCAAAAAAAAAATAATGGACTATAAATTTGGAACGGAAAAGATTATTAGAATAGAAAATCATATTGAGATTTTTCGATCGATCATGGATTAGACGTATGATTCGATTAATCTATATTCGAAGACTTGTCTTAAAACTTTGAACAAGCTATTGGATATGTAAGGATTTTTATTTTCTTTTCGTTAAAATATTTTTTAACCCAACATTCAATTATTTAACAAAATTTTCAATAAATATACTATTTTTCACTCACTTTCAGTTTTTCACTTTCCAATTAAATCTACGGTTTTTAAAAAAAAAAAACAAAAAGGTCATTATTACACATTTTTTTCACAAATTTTACTATTTATTCGCTCACATATTTTTCAATAACCAAGTATTTACAATCATTATTTTATTGTTTCTATATCAATCAACTTTCAACATTATTTTTTCATTCCATATCCAATCACACTCTCTAAATTTGTTTTCTTTTTTCATTCTAATTCTTTATAGTAAAAAGAAAATTTTCAAAATGAAAGTATATACAATCAGTGGCGTAGCCACTTAGGTTGAGTGTGGTCGGCGGACCGCACTAGTTTTCGGAGTAGTGGCCTTATTAAATTTCAGTTAGACCGCATTTGGTTCGTTGAAAATTCGGCCGAAGGTCTAGTCCATATAAAAAAAAGATTTAGTGGATGGATGAATAACCTAGCTGAACTAAGGTATATGAGATGAATCAATAATTGTCTTGTTTGTTGTATAGAGAAATATATATATATTCCAAAATTGAGAATAAATAATTTTTTAGAGCAATTTTTAAATGAACTTTTGGATCTAAAAGTCTATTTTTAATAATAATAATAATAATAATAATAATAATAATAATAATAATAATAATAATAATTTTTTGATGGTTAATTTAGAAATAGATTTTTGTCTTCTCTAAAAAGTTCATTCTAGAAAAGTCAGGATTGAAAATTATGAAAACTCACAAAGAATTGTTGCAAGATACGGTCTTTAGAATTACATTTTTCATTTACTATTGTTTTAAAATTTCAGCGAGACAATCGTCCAACCAAAACAAAAAAAATTCTAACCGCACTCGCGCCA
Source organism: Rehmannia glutinosa (assembly GCA_016081115.2). NCBI lineage: Eukaryota > Viridiplantae > Streptophyta > Magnoliopsida > Lamiales > Orobanchaceae > Rehmannia > Rehmannia glutinosa. The sequence continues at coordinate 1,792,422 of CM071924.1, forward strand.
AAAATCCTGGCTACGCCCATGTATCCAATCGCACTAACTTTCTGAACTTGTTCTACTTGTAGTTCTTTTCTCATAAATAATCCAAAAAAAAAAAAAAAAACAACAAAAAAGCAAACCGTAAACAAAATCTGATTCAATTTTTTTGCAGCCATCAATGGAGCATAGTACTATTCACCATCACCTCTTACAAAATTTAAAGATTCGCATTTTTGGTGTCTTATATCTTCTTAAAAACACATTGCTTAATTCTATATATATATTTTACTTTTTGGATTCATAAAATGAGTGGAAGGAAGAAAAGTCTCACAAAAAACAAAAATATAAAAAATTAAAAAAATAAAAATTCTTGAAAATTAAATGAAAACAGCAACAAAGCACATACTGTTAAACTGCAAAAAATGGACGGCCACTTATGAAAGTTACGTCAACATATCAACCACTTATCTAAAGCAAAAAAGAAACCACACCTTATATAATGGCTTACATCAAATAGCCATATTGTCCTATCAACAATTCCAAATAAATTAAATCAAACGCAAACCACATGTAGGGTGAGGATCCATTTATCATATATCCATCACATTCATCTCTATATATATTAAATAATCCACCATTGGAAATTTACTATACACTAATCCATATCAAAATGGGAATAATTGCAAAATTGGTCATGTAACATTAAGCTGGTTGCATTTTAGGACTTTTATTTTTCAATTTGCAAAGGGCTTTAAATTTATAAAAGGTACATTGAGGAATTTTTCTTGCAGAAAAATACGAAAATTGGCTGGATTATTAGCGTGGTTGCCACCTCACTACCCCAAATCGAGAATTTTAATTTTTCGATGAAATTGTTGATTTGGATGTCTTTTTGGAGCACATATGACATGTATTTTATTTAGTACACTTGGGGATAGTAGGGAAGGAACACATGCACTCACATGATATCAAACTCGCGTCAATCACCTCTCGACATCACAAACTTCTACAATCAAGACAAGGTTGATCCTAAGGCTACAAATGCACCAAGCCGTTAAGTGAACTATTCGAGTTCGACTCGGTAAAAAGCTCATTTGAGTTCGTGTAATGAGGCTCATTAAAATAATCAACCAAACTCAAACAATGTTTGTTAGTAAGCTAGTAAGCAGACTAATTCAGAAGCTTGTATAAATTAAACTAATAATTCAACTTTAACTTTAATTTTTATACGTTTACTTATGATAAATATAAAAATATATAAAATAAACTTATTTGTTTGAATAAAATTATAGGTTTCAATAGATATATATTATATGTTTTAGATATATATTTTTATTTTCGTAACAGATAGAAGAATAATTTAATTTATAATTAATATTTACTAAGCTCGTTTAAGTTCGAAAAAGTCATCAATATATTCGATAAAACCAGGCTCAAGTTCGACTCAATGCGAGCCAAACTCACACTCTCAAAAACTCGACTAGATTCGGTTCGATTGCAGCCATAATTAATCCCAATGTCATGCATTAATTTCACAAGAAATTTGAAAATCCCAATTTGGAGTAGTGTGATGGCAGCCACGTCAGCAATCTAACAAAAAATTTGAAATTCTCACCCAAAATCGTCCTCAATGTACCAAATTCCTTAAATTAAAGTCCTAAATTGCAAATCGATAAAATAAAAGTCCTAAAATACCAATTTTGCCAATAAGCCCACTAATACCATACCCTACATAAAACAAAATCACTAGTATATATACCACTACCATACGGCCCATAGTTGCCGTGTAGGTGAGTCAGATAATAAGACGATAAAGACAAATCCTAATTCCACAAAGGCCCAAAAAAAAAAAAAAAAATCAAAAAACCCTAAGAAATCTGCTATGGAGAACGAAGACGACGTGAGAAAAGGCCCATGGACCGAACAAGAAGATGTTCAGCTCGTATTTTACGTGAACTTGTTCGGCGATCGGCGATGGGATTTCATAGCGAAAGTTTCAGGTTTGAAGGTGGCGGGAGACAGATAATAGAGGTAGGCTTATTTGGGGCATGGAAATAATTTCACAGAGGGCCCAAAAAGTTTATGAAATTTTTGAATTTTTGTTTACAGGTTTGAAAAGAACAGGGAAGAGTTGCAGGTTGAGATGGGTGAATTATTTGCACCCAGGGCTCAAAAGGGGGAAGATGACCCCTCACGAGGAGCGCCTTGTTCTTGAGCTTCACAACAAATGGGGAAACAGGTTTTTTTCTTCTTTTCTTTTTTTTTTTTTTTTTTTGGATTATGATTGGTTGTTGTTATCATCTTGGGCTATGTTGTTTGTTTTCTTGTTTGGGTATGTGTGTTGGTTTGTTTAGATGAGGAAAATAAATTGGATAATTACAAAAACCGCCCATGAGTTTGGTTTAATTAGAAAAACACCCAGTTATCTTCAAAAGTTACAAATACCTCAAGCTTAATTAAATTCAATTTTGGTCTTGTAACTATAAGGCGATGTGCCGTAGATTTGCATACAATACACGCATACTGTGTGATTGTGTGTGAATTTATGTATATTCACAATAAATCTACGGTAGTTATTCACATGGATTATTCCTCAGATGTAGCATAGATGAAACCCTATAAGGCTAGGATGACATATTTAGTCATGTAAGTATTATGTGTAGCAAGTTTGGTCTCGAAATAAAAGGATGGTATATGTTGGAATTTTGGTCTTGTAAGTTTTGATTTTTGCTCAATTTTGGTCCCATAAGTTCTAATTTTGTACAATTTTAGTCTTGAAATGGTAAAATCTTGAAGTACTAATTCTGGACCAAAATTGCACAGAATTAAAACTTATGAGATCAAAATTACACAAAAATCAAAATTTACAAAAAATGAAATTGCTACATCGGATCCTTACATGGCCAAATATGCTGCCACTTTACATTTACATGACCAAAAACAAAAATCGAAATTGATGGGACCAAACTTGTTGCATAGGTTACTTACAGGACCAAATATGTCATTCCTTATACTCACAGGACTAAAGTTGCAATAAAGCTTTTTTTTCTATTTTACAAGTTGCACCTTCATAAGGGTGTTTGTAACATCTTAAGGGTATTTTTGTAAATTTGAAAAATAAAGGGTGTTTTCTGTAATTAGGCTTAATCTGAGGGGTAGTTTTTATAATTTATAAAACAAATATAACCACTTTTATTTTTTCTTTCTGGGCTAATTTAGATTCATTTACCAGCTATTTATCTAGTTGTTGATCTCCTTGTAATTATATAAGTATATAACTATAATATTACACTTGTAGATGGTCAAGAATTGCCCGAAAAATACCCGGTCGCACGGACAATGAGATCAAGAACTACTGGAGGACGCACATGAGAAAAAAAGCTCAAGAAAAGAAGAAAGCCATTAATAACTCTCAATCACCATCATCTTCATATTCCAACTCTTCGTCCTCGTCGAATTCCAATTATAGCCCTACCGTGGAGTTCAACAAAACTCAGGTCTCGGAGACTAAGGGACGCAGTTTTTACGACACCGGTGGGATGGATTCGGTTGCTGCTGCTGCTCCTGGAAAAAGCAAAACCGGCCTGGCGGTAGCAGAAAGCGCCGATGAAGTTTATTCCATGGATGAAATATGGAAAGATATTGAGTTGTCTGAAGATAGTAGCAAGCTCACAAGCCAAAAAATGCCTTCTCCTTTGTGGGATTTTTTCCCAACTGAAGAAGAGAGCATTAACATGGTTGATCACTTTCATTCTTTCCCTTTTACAATCATATGACTGGCTAACAAGAAAGTTCTTTCTTTACAAATTTGTTGAAAGGGATAATTACAAAGAAGTCCCTGAGGTTTGGGCTTATTACAAAAAAAAAAAAAAAACTCGGATATTATTGAAAATTACAAAAAGATTTGATTTTGTCTTAAATTAAAGGGGCTAACGTAATATTTCTATAAAAGTCGTGGTTTTTTTGTAATTAGCCGAACCTCGGGGAGTTTTTGTAATTATACCTTTGTTTAATGGAACTTACTAGGTCTATTAAGGAAGGTGGGAAGTTCTAGCTAACATTTTGTATAGAGTTAGGGTTCAAGCAGTAATGGTACTTTAATTTTGCATGCACTTTGTCTTGTAAACAATTATCGAGTAGTTTGTTTTAGTTGTCGACTAGTGGATGTTAACTATTTTTATTAGTGGAGTGAGCTTCAAATTAATAAGCAGCCTTTGGAGAGTATGTAATGATCATGTAATATTGTAACATATATTAGTGTATCAAGAAATTATGTTCCATATATATATAGTGACCTTTTGGTGTTTTGGTGGTGTTTTCTTACTTCTTTGAAGTGGGTTTTTTTAAATATATAAATTGATGGTTCTGAATTTATCAAGAAGTATTAGTTGAACTACTTGATGATTGAAGATATATTTCAAAGTGCTTCATGGTGGATTCTTGAATAGTTTGCTGGTGATGTCATATAACAAGAATATTTTTAGAATATTCTCACATGGTGAAACATATCTAGCTTTTGAGGGACAAATATTATTAAACATCAAGTACAAACTTAAGTAGGTGAAGGGGTTGATTAGTTAGTTTGCTAAAGGAAAGTCAAACTTAAATCCATGAGGCCAAGAAAATAGTTTACATTTGATAGATACTTAGATGATTGATTTTGAGCCATTCATAATGATTGAGATTTCAATGTTCTACCTCACTATTCCACTCTATTATTCAATTGCATCATATGAATGACACATGTCTTTCATCCAATATATGAAATATAGGAAGTATAACAAGGAAAGTGGAACATGAGATCTCGTCTAATTCATGATGGTATCAAGTTGGATGATAATATAACACGTGTAATCCAATCACATCACTGTATTGTTGGATATGCTTGACTTTTTTATTAGAGTTAATTACCAAAACTACCCTATTGTTTAGCCTAATTACAAACACTTAATTCAGCATTACAAACACCCTTAAAGCGTTATAAATACACTCCTTAAGGTTTATATTTACCCAGCAAATACCTCATCAGGATATAATTTGTAAAATATAAACATATGTCCATGGGGTATTTGTAATTATGAAAGATAGTGATTTTTTTGTAATTAGACTTAATCTCAGAGGTTGGTTTTGTAATTAATAACCATTTTTATTATATTTTCATGTGCTTATGGTGTTGGTGGTTTTATTTGGGGGGTCTCTGGTAAAAGTGAAAAGGGAATAGGAGGAGGATCATTACCCAACTTTCTCATTAGCATAAGGTTATGGACACTAATAAAGTTCCTTATCACCAAAAAAAATCTGGTAAATTGGGTCAATAAGGTATATAAATATTAAATGTGGTAGTACAATTCACAAGGGATAACAAAATATAATGGATGGACCAAAACTTCATAAAAGTAATCAAGAATGATGCAATAAGGTTCCATTTAATTTTGGGTGGATGATGAATGTTAATTAGGAGATTTAAGGGTTTGGGCAAGTGGTCCTTGTCCTAGCCTCTGCCTACCCAACTTACAAAATGTTAATTTTCTATTACCCACTAGAATAATTTTTATTTTCCTGACTTTATATTAACAATTATCAATTTAATATGGAACATTACAAATAAGTTCATTTGATGATGCCATACTTACAAAATGTCATTTTCTACTATTCACTAGAATAATATGTATTTTGTCTGACTTTGTAGTAACATTTATCAACTTAATGTGAATCTGTACATGATTAGTTGATATATAACACGCAATAGATATTTTTATACATTTGATCGCTTCATTCATAAGAAATATAAAAGATCTCTTAATGTTTATATTCAGAAAGATAATTGTCAAAATTAAAAACAAGGACTAAATAAGATAATATTTCTCCATTATTGGAGTTTGATTCTTGTGGTGCACTATTGACCAATTAAATTAAGAGTAGGTCTCATGTGAGGCGATCGCACTTTGTCCGACGAACAAAAAAATACTTTGTAATGTTAATAGTAATACTTGGATAAAAATTAATATATTATCCGGACAACTAAAAAATATGTTAAGATAAGACATTACCTTTTACACTAAAAGTATTTGGAATAAAAGATTATGATCTTTGTCTCTGGGTATCTTTCTTTTACAACAAAGAACTCCTGACTTTGATCCCGATAATGATAAAAGCTCGACAACCCAATTTTGAGTTAGAATTCATGGTTTGAGTTGGGAATATTGGCATTCGTATATTCTCGTAGATATAGCACGGGCTATGGGTACCCTTTGAAGATTGACAATAATACTCAATTGAATGATGGGTCATTATGCTCAAGTTCTTGCCGAAGTGGATTTATCTTCCCTTTTGCAAGAAAAATGTTGATAGTATTGACATTTGGATTTATCTTTATTTATTATATACGGCGGTTTCTTGAGTTTTGCCGCACTAGTCATTCCTTGGTTCCTTGTCGTAAAGTCTCAACTCGGAACCTCATAATAGTAGAGGTTCTAGTCACTCCAAAATGTCCGAAAGCTTCGTCTCCTCCCCCATCATACCAACCAAGGGGTCATCTAAAAGGTTTCTAATGTTGGGATAAATCCATTCTCCTCACCGGTGGCGCCCTCCTAGCTTCTCAAAGACTACCCTCTATTGTTGTGGATAACATGCATTGATTATTCAAAATAATTTTGCCACTATAAGTCGATTGAAGAGGATGATGCAAAGTGAAGGATTCGAAAGAACCAAAAGGGTTTCAAATTACCTCTGGTTGTTTATCAATCTATTGAAAACTAGGCCTTTAATATTGAATTGGACATTGACGACTCGAATAATAATCTATCTTCATCGACCAACCGACTATAGTCATTAATACCGCTCATCCCAACAACTCTTTTGTTATTTTGCATTATGTGGAGTGAGGAAGGATTCCTTGACGGCTCACACACACACTAGTTCGAGAATATGATATTTTAGCAACTAAGTTGGTAGTTCACCAATTATGTGGAGATGGATAACTCATCGGATAATTATTTGTCTCACGACCGTTGAGCCTTTGCCGACAACGCGAAGGAGTTCGTCGGTAGCACACCACATTCCCGTAACCAAAACACTAGATGACCATGCGGATATAAAATTGCGTGACATCGCATTTAAAATCGATATTTTTTTTGCGTCCACGATCATCGGCTCACGGACAAACCATACAAGTTGCCTCGGATAGTTTAAAGGCAATACAACTTATGGATATAGTTGACTATAAATCTTGGGCTAATGCGGTAGGGGATGATGGAGGATGATGGCTTTAATAGTGAATCATTTTGAGCGCTCAAGAGAGTGGACTTATTGGTTTCACAATAAATGAATCATAATGTGTATCTCAAAGACACGATACAAAGTATTTTCTCCGGGTTTTTTTCTTACTTTACTTCTTTTTCGTGCCTCACTTGTATGTGGCTCCTACAATTTTATTTTTCAGTTTTTATCTTTTTTCGTTAACTTGTGGTATTACTTTTTAACTTAAAAGTAATATTCTTTTTTTCTTCTCACACGAGTTTTCGCCTCAAGTTAAAGACGTCGTGATAAAGCCATTCCTCGCTTCCCACTTAAAGGATAATATTGAAATATATGGAATGATTGGTATGTGGAAATGAGTATAGTAATTTTTTTAAATACTCAAATAAAGCACGATATTTTCATGAGGTTGGTGTCCCGTATATATCTTTCATAAATAATAATATTACAAAAGCTACGAACTTTTCATTTATAAAGAGATTAATTCTTGAGGTTCACCTATATTATACTAAATTATTTTGTTTTAACTTCTTTTTCTATTTTTAAAATAAACTTATTAAATAATATACTTTAGAATAATTGTTGAGAATCTTCCCACTAAAAGGTACTATTTTCTATAGAAAAAATAAATATTTATATCGGTATATTCCCGAATTAATAGCGTATTCAGAGACATCTTTATCTGAGGAGTCGGACGACGAAGCCTCCTCCTCAGATAAAGATGTTAGGATCGTGTACAAATGATTTTTTGTCTAATAACCGAGATTTCGTTGAATTATTTTCTAATTATCCCGTATAATATCCAAGATACGAAGTTGATGGGCTAACAAATTATTCTCAAATACAAAATTCGAGGTAGGAATGGATTGGGGATTCTCACTCTTAAGTTCATTCCCCTTGAGATGATTAGTATAAGTGTAGTCTAGTAATAGGAATATCCATTCCCATCGAAATCCCTATTATCAAATGTGAAGAATAATCATCCCATTCTCCCCCATAGGTTTAGTAATTCCCAATCAATTTAAGAATGACTATTTTTATTTTGGACGAAATAACTAAAATAATGGATAAAACTCAAAATCTAACTCATTAATATTTTTAAAAACGATGTTATGAATAGAAAAATAATATATTTTAACTATTAAAAAAACTCAAACAAACGTATATCTTAATCTTATATGTAAATTATCATAATCATTCCCCGATTTTATATTGTTATTATAAGAGTATCATATTTACATATACGTATAAATGTGATGGATAATTTTTGAATAAATATCAATTTGCATCACATAATGCATAATAAATAAAAATTATATTCAATAGTTAATAAATCGTACTCAAATTCTATCAATATCTAAAAGTTAAAATCGAAACTTACTCCAAAACTCATTTATCGAATTATTTATTTGTATTTACATATAATCATATAATGTATAAAATGGTTTTGTAACATATATATATATATATATATATATATATATATATATATATATATAGGATTTGGTTCAAATGAGACCACTCTCCTAGGTGAGACAATGTGGACTCATCTTACCCATTGATCTTAAAAAATGAAGGGATGTGATTAATTTAGTTTTTTTAATTATTTCCTAATTTTTGTCGATTTTAAGGTAAGATTGTAATTTTGTAATTCAAATTAGTGGTCCCGGATTTTATGGGTCAAAATTGACACTTGACTTGATTTTGTGGCGGAATTTAAGGAACCTGCTTTTCTTTTCAAATATTTTTATTTTTGACAAAGATAGTTAGGGTTCTTCTACTGCGTAATTAGATATCAAATAGTGCGTATTTAGTTATTTTGTTGTAATCACATTTAAAAACAAGACATAATATTGAATATAATGTATCTGCGTATGTAGTTATACTACACCGCATAAATAAGTTCAATATAATGTATATTTAGTTATGAAAATGGGATGTTGCTTTTGGAAATTATAAAAATGGGATGTTACATAATGTCTTCATATTTAGTTATTCCACAATGCATAAATAGTTTTAGATAATACATAGTTAGTTGATTTTGTTGCATAGTTTATGACGTCTTGCATAGTTGGATATATTGTAATACATATTAGTTTTTTTTCACTGCGATAGATAGTTTTGGATAATGCATATTTAGTTGAGTTTTATTGCATAGTTAGTTTTCGAACTCCCGTTCGTTATTTCTCCGTAATATTGCACCGATTTTTCTTGTTTTTTCTCCTCGTAATTTTCATGAATTGTAATTTTCGAGTTCTTCACGCTTTCTTTATTTGCGTTAATGGAGAGAGAGAGAGAGAGAGAGAGAGAGAGAGAGAGAGAGAGAGAGAGAGAGAGAGAGAGAGAGAGAGAGAGAGAGAGAGGAGACGTGAGATTGATAAAATTGGGAGATGTATGAGAGAAAAGAGATTTGATTCCATTTTGTAACTAACTTGTTATGTTATTTTACCCTACTACCCTTATATTGATTAAATTAATATTTTAATATATTTTTTATCCATTAAATCATACACATTGATTAATAGTGGGGATGGTTGAGATTAGTCCATTGTGTCTCACCTAAAGACATAGTCTCACTTGATCCTCCCCTATATATATATATATATATATATATATATATTTAAGATAATTGAACATCCATTTATGCACAATACATTTAATTTAGTTTTAGCTTAAAAAAGTTCTACTGGAGGGTAATTTGGTATTTAAAACTATATTGTTCCATTAGTATTATTTATTTCTAATTATCAATTACTATACTCACACTATTCATTTCTCATTCAATTCTAAAATTCATTCAATTTCTATCTAATTCCATTTCTACATACTAATTGTCCAGCTTGAATTTTATAGTACTATGTTCTCAGGATAGAGCAATGTTTCTATTCCATGCACATAGCAAAACATAATCAACATGCATTCCATTACTTGAATCTAATGAGGGTATCTCTAACCGATCCACATACAATAAGCCATTAGGCATTCCTGGAATGTTGTTCTTGTCAAACACATTCTATCATCTCTCTCTTTTGCAACCTAAATTTGCTAGGAAATGACAACTGTTTTGTTAGCAGAAGTTACTAGATTTGCCCACTTTGTTGTAATTTATTTATTTGAGTGATCTAGCAAGTAGTGTAAGACACTGTTCTAAAAATCTCCGTCTCACCCCGATTAGTCTCCGCTTAGACGCTACGCTCCCCTTGTCTGCCTGCGTTTTTATCCTGATTAGGCCCCGCCAAAATCTCGCCTAACACCACCGCCGAGGATCTGCCTAGAACTACACCCCAACCTGTCGTCTAACTAGCACCTAGCGCTTATTAGAACACTAGTGAAAGATTTGATTTAAACTGATGGGGCTCAATTCATAAGCCATCACACAATTTTTCTGTAATCTTTTGCCAATTTTGTTATGATTGGACTTCACAAGCCTATGCATGTGATCTCTACATATCTCGAACAAAATAGCACACTCAATGAAAACAAAATTGATACCATAACAAAAAGAAAAGGAAAAGAAAACATTTTGAAAGACAAAATTGAATTATTGTGACAATAGAAAAACAATCTTCAACATAAAAATCTGATCAAGCAATATGAAAAGATAACCAGCATTTCTAGAAACTACAATCCTCAAATGTTTCAAGCAGATCGGCGAGTCATAAAAGCTGCAGAGTGTTCTCTCGCAACTTCAACAATAGATTCGCTACCATTCTTAAACATTAAACTCACTAACGAAAAGAAAAAACAAAAAGCCACCTCAAGGCTGTATAATATAAAAGCAGCCACCTCAATGGGCATGCTTAATAAAAGAACCCGAGCACTTTACCTCCAACATTCTTCCTGCGAGCTTCTTCATGATCCATGATTCCAGCCGATGTTGTCAACACAATGTAACCAAACTGGAAAAGTGTGGGAAAAAAAAGTGTGACATGATGCTAAAATAATTCTCATTTCAAATCCAACTGCAGAATATAGCATGGGTTTAGACAGAAATGTAATCAAATCATTTACAATTACGATTAGTGTTTGAAAACCAGATCGACCATACAATCCAGAGAGCATCTATATTGACGGTGGATATCGAACATGAATACAAGCACCAAGGAAGAACACAAATGAACAAAATAAATAAAGAAAACAAAAACAGAGGTTGCCCCTGTACAGTACCAAAGATTTTTCAAAAGAGCGAAGGTCAAACATTTGGCCTCTGGTCTTCAGACTTACATTCATAATGTCAAATAAGAGTTTGGCTAAACATAAGAAGTATAGATAGCTTAAAATGAATAAAGGCTAAAAAAAGTTTGTGCTGTGCTTAGTTGTAGTAAAACTAATCACCAATTACCAAATATCGCAAGGTTTTGCAATTATCACGTTAAATGAATTTAGAAGTTTAACTATATTCATTTCATAATTATGGTCATAGTTCAATAACGATTTGATAAAAGTTGACCAAGGTTGAACAATTGATCCTCGACCCATTCAATTTTACAGTTAGAAGAACAGTTAGCATTCCTTGAGATAAATTGAGCAGTCAACCACTCTTATTAAGAAAAACATGTCAAGCATGTTCAAAATGAATAAATTAAACGTGTTATGATATTTATCTTTATACCTGTCTCGATGGAAGCAGTCTCGCAGTCCAAGGCTCAATTTCCTTGACACCAACATCGAACCGAGGGCTAATAACACCACATTTGTTTAGCCTTCCGTTCAATTCAACCACAATTTTTCCAGACCTGTGGTCATCAACATACTCGAACTCCCCAATGTATCCTGTAAGGCAATTTAGAAAGTAAATAATGTTATTCAAAAGTAAAGCAATTAAAAACGAAAACTGGCGCAATATAGAAGTACCGTCATACCATGCTTCTGCATAACCAGAAGAAACTTGATAACGACTTTCGAAGAAGGCCTAATCATGACCTGACGTTTCCCCCTTTTTTCAGCATTATACATGCTCTTCAGAGCATCATTCAAGACACTTACTCTCACCATCTTTCAAGGCAATCTGATAGGAAATAACAGGGGAAATCAGTAGGTACAAAGACTATAATTTTACAGTTCTCATACCTAGTTTTTTATGTTACGACCTATAAGATGATTAACGAGACTGCATCATAATGCATGAATGCAGCTTCAAGTTGTGTCCAACACATCACTCTTAACACGATGTACGGCGTGCAGGAGTGTTCATGCATGAATAAATTCACATTCTTGGTATACCATCCCACCAATTGTAAGATAAATAAATAATTTATAAACATAGCAAACAAAAACTATTTTACTTAATGTAAAGAGCAAGTGAAATCCTTGACAAAATTTTGTAGATAACAACACAAACAATCAAATGTACAATAACAAAAATATTTTTCAACCACTATTGCATTTACTGAATTCCAAAAGTGCACCTCAGAAACCCTGATACACAGAACATGAATGATAATTTCCAAACACACCGTCAAGCCGCTCTCTAACTAGTACAACAATATGTGTGTAACTGTGTGTGTGTGTATATATATATCCAAATTTTATCCAAAAAAAAAAGCACTGAAACCAAAATAAAAACAGAACTACTAGATAAATTATATATTCGATTTCTTTTCCAGAAAATGCCATAAACATCAAAATAAAACCAGCTCCGTTAGAAAAATTATAGTTCTGAATTTTTTTGATAGCAAATTACTATAAATACCGAAATACACAACCAGATCTGATGTTTTCATCGGGAAAAAACAACTAAAACTCTAAAATCTAATTTTTGTCACATAAAATCCTAAATCTATATATGTTTTCAGATCTATTACTCAAAAGACTCCATCAGAATAGATTTAGTGTTTCAAATCGCACAAACAAAATAAAAACTTACCGAGAATGAGAGACGAGAGAGAATAGTGCTGATTACTGATTAGGGTTTATCGTGAGAAATGAAAGTTGGTGTATTGTTTGTCTGTGTTTAGGGTTTTTTCCAATTTTCAGCTTCAATCAATGGGCCGGAATTTGTTTAATATTTTGGGTTTAAATTGTCTGGCTTTGGGCTGGTATTGTAATTTGAGATTCACTAAGTAATGGGCTTTTATTTGTCCGAATATTTTAATAAGTTGTTGTTGAGATTTAAATTTTTGTGCTTGATTAGTTTTTTTTTTTTTGGAATAAATTAACGATGTAATGGTGAATATTCTGTCAAAAACACGTTATTATCATTGAATGCTATTTAACTGTAATCAATTAAGTTTTTATTATAATAATCTATTTATAATTAAAAAAAATTGTCTGCTTTTTATGGATTAGTCAGCCCATATAATTATTTAATGGTTTGAATTTAGTAATTTAATTTTGTCAATTGTTGACGTTAGATTTACTTTTATTTTCTTTTGGAGATTTATTTATTTTCTTTATTTTGATATATATATTTTTTTAATTGAAATACTGATTACGGGTCAAAGTTCTATAACAAATTTGTTGTATCCGACATCAGTTTATCATCTATCTAATATCACAGATGGTTTGATATTTTTTATTTATAATCCCGCTACCATTATATGTATGTGTGTGTGAAAATTCTAGATAAATAATGTTGTTATTTTTTCAGAGAACGCATCATTATGTATTACAGAGAATTGTCGTTTTCCATATTTTTTATCAGCTATAACCCTAAGTGTTTTTATGGTCATTGATTTGATTAATGTTGAAGATTCTCATGATTATTTCATGATATAATAAAATATCATGTTTTTGTCTTGGGACTAATATTTTAATTGTTTGTTGAAATAAAGGATACAAAAATCAGTAATTTTTTAATATATTGTATGATCGCATCGCGTGGAATACTAGTATATAGCAAATCAAAATTAAAATCAAATAAATACTATGAAACCAAAAACTTACATTCATATTATAAATTATATCCAATAGAGTCATCTCTACAATTGATTTAAGTGAGAAAACCATGAAATTACATTCAGTTTCTACCCATTTTCTTATAAATTTCAAGTTATCCTCAACTATGTGTCGTAGAAATGAAGCAGAGATGAATGAGATGTCTCGACTCGAGTAGCGTATGCATCATCAATGGGGATTTGAATATTCGCTATGATATGTACGAAATCAAACATTGTGCAAGCGAAAACATCGGTTAATCAATACATGGTGAATCCTGGTAAAGAACATTGGGATACAATTAAGAGAATTATGAGGTACATCGAGGAACCTCATATGTTGCATTATGTTGTTGAATATCAAAATTTACTTCCAGGGGTTATGTTGATTCAATTTTTGAAGGTGATCTTGATAAAAGAAAATCTACTACGGACGATGTACTTATACTTGCAGGATGAGCTGTAAACTGAGTTTCAAAATTGCAAACTGTTGTAGTGTTATCAACAACAAACGTGTAATATATGACAACTACGTAAACTTACAATGAAGTAGTCCGGATTCAAAGGCTATTGGAGGAGCTCGGGCACAAACAAGAAAATATTTTTCTATTTTGTAACAGCCAGAGTGCCTTGTATATCGTAAGAAATTTGGCCTTACATTTTGGGACAAAAAAACACATAGGAGTTCAATATTACTTTGTTCGATAAGTAGTGGGAAATGGAAGTGTGGATATGCAAAAAGTCCATATCGATGAGAACCTAGCAGATTGCATGACCATACCAATCAACACTAACAAGTTCGAATAGTGTAGAATTTATGTGGTCTAGTAGAGATGTAACCACCACGAGTGGCAAGTATAGAGAATGATAAAAAGATAATAAAATTGACTTTAAATGGGAGAATGTAAAAGGGTAAACTGAAAATTGTGCCAACCACTTTTGAGGACATTTAGCTATTGTGGCAAATTCATTTTCAAACTTTTGGCCAACCTCATTAATGGCAACAACAATTGTTGCAACTTCTTGTGGGAATAGGAGGACACCAAGTTGTGAAAAATTTAATAGGATTGTTGAATTTTGTATAATCCATTTGCCTATAAAAGGTATGATTCGGGAGATGGAAAGAGCACCAAAGAAACCTATATCAAAACTAGGGGTGTCGATATGGGTTGGAGTCCGGGTTCGTGGTCCTGGTTCGCAGGTTGGCGTGTCGGCTCGCTGGCCGGACCTTTAACCGACTGCTTAATTATTCGTGTCGAATATCGAACCTGACCGACCTCGCTTATTTCACGCGTAACCCTGACCGACCCATTTAATAAAATTATTTTAATATTCATTAAATATTTTTAATCAAGAAATTTATTTTTTCAAAATCAATCACTATCTCACGATATTCGATCAATAAATTTCAAAATAAATCACTATCTCACGCTATTCGATCAATAAACAATATTACAATTCACAACAAACAGAAAGAAATAAGATAATTGCATAAATAGCATACCATACTAATTATATTTTGAGAATAATATTCAAAAAGACATGCACAATAATAACAAATACATAATTAAGGAGGTTTTATCATTTGAGTTTTAAAGATATGTCTTGTTTTTTTCTTCTTACAATTAGTTATTTACTTTTTTTTTTTAATTCACAAACGGGTTAGACGGGTTAAACAGTCATAGTAGGTTGACCGGACCCGACCTATTTAATTGGCAAGCGGGTTAGTCGAGTCCGACCCATTTATTTCGACCTCTAACCCACGAAGCTTGGACCCATACCCATTAATTTTGTATTAGGTTCGTGTCGGGTTTTGCGTGTCGGTCCTAAATTGACACCCTAATCAAAACTTAAGTAAAGAAAAAGCATCCATTTTTATTTCATTTCTCCAATTTTTTTCGCATTGAAAAGAGTGCTAGTTTTCTCCTATTTCAAGAGAGAGTGTAATACTTATTTCATAGTAAATTGCTCCTAAACTTACTCGTGGTTTTTACCTCAAATATATTTGGGGTTTTTTCACGTAAAAATATTTGTGTTCATTTTACCTTTATTTTTTTTGGGATCCACTATTTGCACCCCAATTTCTTATAAATACACTCACCCTTTTTTCTCCAATATTAAAATGACTTAAAATGACTATTATGCCCTTACCGTAAAAAAATTCTAAATACACTCAATCTTTTTTTTTTTCAGTTTTTTTTTCTTCCCTAGGGTTTAAGATATAATTTTTTATTTTTTGGAATCTTGCTATTTTAGTTGTAGCATTAAGAGCAAAAAATGTATCATTTTTGATAGATTGAAAGTTTTATAGGTTGGGTTTGAAATGATGTTACAATTTTTTATTTTTTTTTTTGTTTGAAGTTAACGATTTTTTCGCTATATTCGAATAAAAGCGATCGTCTTAAAAAAAGAATGGCACACTTACCATATTTTTCTGAAAAAAATGGTGCCACCCCTTGTTTAGAAGTGTGGCACGATCGTTATTGTCATGAATCTGTTCTGCCCGTAATTTCCTAACAATTTCCCATTTTTCCCCTTAAAAAATATTCTAATATTAAAATTATTTAATCTATATCTTTCGATATTGAAAAAGGTTTCCCACCTAATGCTATAGTTTTGTGCTCCATATTATAAATCATAAGTCTAAACTCTAAACCTCGTCGCTATCTAGGCATTCATTATAAATAACTACTAAAAATATCTACGACATAGTTTTTTTTTTTTTGAGAATTACGACATAGTTTATAACGAACCAAACCCAGACAACAAATTTCAGTCCACACACTCGAAATGTCCCAACTGCGAAACTCGTATCTCTTCTTCTATAATCTCTTTCAGGCCTTTGGATGGTAATAAAAATCTCTCTCCCTCTCTCTCTCTCTCTCTCTCTCTCTGAATTGACACTGACATTTTTTATGTGTGATTTTTTGCAGGGGTTTATCTCTGTTCAGAATTTTGAGCAACTTCATCTCCACCAATTCAGTTAATGGCACATTTTCTTCTGCCGGTGAATTAATTTGTGAGTACCCAGAAAACTAATTAAATTGGGAATTGGGATGTACAATTTTATGTGTTTTAGGTTGTTATTTGCAGATGTGGGATAATTTATAGGGATTTTTTTCTCTTTTTTTTGTGCCTTCTTCAAATAGTTTTACTACTTTTTTACTCACTTTTATTTAAAAAAAAAACACTTTTTTATGTCAAAATATAAAAAAAAAACACATTTTTTAACTACCCCTTACTAAAATGTCCATATAGGAGAAACCGCCAAAATATGGATTTTGATGTTCTTATGGGCATGATCGTGCCCATATGTTTATATCATGTTTTGCCAAAAAGTCCTATAGAAAACTCTCGATTTTGGTTCTGCAAAATGCACGATTTGCAATATAGTCATGTAACTCATAATTTCGGTACTATTTCAACAGATTTCAATCACTTGAGCAACACATGTAGTTCTCAATTTCCGGTGAAATTAGGACCAAAATTGAGATTTTCATACCGTTAGAAGACTATTTTGCAAATCATGCATTTTGCATAACAAAAATTGACATTTTTATATAGTTATAGGACTGTTTTGCAAAATGTGATTTTTATAGGATCTTTTGCTATCGTCATAGCTATAGACTAATTTTGCCATTTTACCCATGATCGTGCCAATAAGAACATCATGCAGCTGAGCACGCACGATCGTGTCCACATGTGTTTGGGTGCGATCGTGCCATTACAAACATTTTCTGATACGTTTTTCAAATAGCTCATCACGAATTCAAAAAATTATTTCCGGACATATACAATACGTGCATCTCCTCTTTCCTTAAAACATGTGTCTCCAAAATGGAGCAAAGAAGAATTCAATAGAAATAAGAAGAAGAAGAAGAAATGTAGTGTATCTACCAGTTAGAAGTCTAAGAAAGAAAGACGATGAAGATAAGGGGCATTTTTGTCTTTTCAACCAAAAAGTGGGTAAAAAGTATGTTTTTATTAGAAGTGGGTAGAAAAGTGTTTTCCTCTTTAATGTTGTGTAGAAATGGCCATATTTCACTAATTTTTATGTTTTCTTTTTTCTTGATTTGGTATTTAAGGCTTATTGCAAAGTCTTGCATTCTTGGAAGTTATTCATGGGGCTATAGGTAAATTTCAGATTGATGCTTTTGGTGTTTTGACTATTAACATGATATTTCTTTAGGGATAATTAAAGATCTTCTCATGTTTGGGCTAATTACAAAAAAATCCGATATTTTTTAAAATTACAGAAAACCCCTATAGATTTGATGTTGTCCTAAAATTCGAGGGATAGCTATAATATTTCTATAAAAGTTTTTTTTGCTTATAAAGGAGAAAATATAATATCGTATCAAACCTTCATTTTTTTTTTTGTAATTTTGAAAAAAATGGGTTTTTTGTTGTAATTAGCTCGAACCACAGGGGGATTTGTAATTTTCCTATTTCTTTATTTTTTTCTGTAATTCCTTTTTTACTATGGATTTGAAGGAATTGTTCCAAGTGGTTTTGTGCTTCCTCTGTTGCAATGGGGTGGAAGGATTCACTTTTTGCTTGCTATTGTTCGTCGAATTCATGAGGTTGTTTGCTGTAAATTTCATCATGTTGTCTGTGCACAACAATTTTGTTATAGATTATTAGAAATTACAGATAATTACGAAATACCCCTAAGGTTTGGGGTAATTACAAAATAAATCCAGATGTTTTTGAAAATTACAAAAACCCTTTGAGGTTTGATTACAACTTACATTTTTCTCCTTCATAGCAAAAAAATTTCAAAAAACCTCCTGATATTTATAGAAATATTGTAGTTACCCCCTTAAATTTAAGACATAATCAAATTTGGGAAGGCTTTTTGTAATTTCAAAACATCTCTGGGTTTTTTTGTAATTAGTCCAAACCTCAGGAGGTCTTTTGTAATTATCCCTAAAAATTATTAATAATGTGCCAATTACGAAAGAATATGAGCATATTCATTAAGTGGTGCAGCTCCTTTATTTTCAGAAAAAGAGCCATTTCCTTAATGTTGTATACTTGTGGTAATTTTGCTTTGAAATGATAGGATTTAATTATATTTCTTGATGTAGGTCCAAGAATTACCATCGGTCTTCATAACTTTTGTCGCTTGGAGCTTATCTGAGGTGAGTTTAAAATCTTAATAGTTTTTGTTGATGTAATTAAGTTAGCTCATATGTTGTGTTTTCTGTTATTTTCGTTATTTATTCGATTTTTCCTGTTGACGATCCTCTGTGCTCATCGGAATGCAGGTGATCAGATATTCACATTACGCGCTTAATTGCTTGGGCAATCCTCCGAATTGGATCACTTTTATCAGGTATGATTTCTATAAAACACACTTGCGAAAAAAAAAAAATACTCTCCTGGTTATCTGATTGTTTAAATGTTGCATTATCGTTTCGTTTTAGGTACAATGCATTCATTGTCTTGTATCCTATCGGAGTTTTTCTCGGTGAAAGTAAGCCCTTTTAACAACTTAATACTCATATCAGTTCGTGTCTCTTCTTCTGTATTATTTGTTCGTCCTCTCACCAATAATATTTTGCTTATCCGGACTAAACTCGATATCTATACTTGATGTAGTGTGGCTCATGTACCAAGCACTTCCGTATATAAAGAAGGAAAATCTCTATGCCGATAGCCTCCCTTTCAGCTATTATAAATTCGTCACGGTATGTATCACATCCCTATTGTAATTTCGAGCGGAAAAATTGAGTAAACTTTTCTTTTGTTTGATATTAAAGAAAAGGGCTAATTACCAAAAGTACCCTTGGAGGTTTGACCTAATTACAAAAAAAACCAGCTAAATTTCAAAATTACACAAAGTACCCTGAGGTTTGAGTCGGTGTTAAAATGAAGGAGCTAAATGTAATGTTTTATAAATGTGAGGGGGATTTCGAAATGTTTATTGCTTATGAAGAGGTAGTAAATGTTAGACAAAATAAAACATCACACGGGTACTTTTTGTAATCTGGCATTTCACTAGTCTAATCTACAAGATTTCACATATTTCTTCGGTTTAAAAAATCTTTATAATTTACCGTTTCGACTTTCTGTGCAGGTTTTGCTTTTCTGCTATCCATTTTTGTGGATGAAACTTTACCTTCACGTATTCAAGCAACGGCGGTCAAAACTGGGCAAACAACAAAAGAAGAAGCCAAACTGAAAATTCGAAGATCGTTCTGCTACCCGAAAAAAAAATGTATGGTAAGCCCAAATTGAGCTGTGCCAGTAGAAAACGTCGGTATTCGAAAACGTGAAAAAGACACGTCTTCAATGATTAGATATCGTTGTTTCTTGTGTCGATTTAGCTCACCATGCTATGGTAATTCTTATAGCTTTTTTCGAATAACTAGCCATGTAAATTAGCCTTATCCAGTGTTGAATTTTGCAGTTGTCACTGTGAGATTTTTCTCCATTTATGAATTTAAAATGTTGCATAAGTATTCACTTTCATAACATCAATGCCCAGCCTGGATGTGAGCAGTATACTGTGAAGGCCATAAATATTCAGTAGGATGGGCCATTGGTAGTCATTCTCTTCCAAATATTGGGCAGAGATACACACAAACGGTCCTACGGTGCGATGGGTTACGGTGCGATGGGTGATATTTTTAGTGTAAAAAGTGATACCTTGTCTGAATACACTAAAATTAAGTTTATTCGGACAAAGTATCACTTTTTACACTGAAAATATCATTTTTTAAACTAAAAGTATCACTTTTCATACTAAAAGTGCAACTGTCGCACCGTGCGACCGTCTCACTAGAGACCTACTCTTTATATATACAACTTTTTAGTAAAAAAATTCCAAAATCCAGGATATATTCATGCTGTACAAATTTGGTAATAGTAAAAATGGAATAGGGAAAAGACTGAAGTAGTAAAGGAAAAGTTTGATGGAAATCAGAAAAAATGGGTAAATTAAAATATATCGTTGAGGTTCAGTCTAGTTAAAAAAACCCATTTATCTTTCAAAATTACAAATTATGCATTGACATTTGTTTTTATTTTACAAATTGTACAATGATATCAAAATGGGTCTGGCCCGATCGTCCCGATGAAAATGGGTCGGGCTGCAATTTTAGAGGCTTGAAATGGGCGGGGCATATTTGGCTCGACCCATTTGACCGAACAGTTAGATCGGCCTGATCATTCATCTGTATTTTCATGGGCTTGGGCCTCAAAAATAGCGATTCGATGAAATTTTGTCTCGGTCCAACCCAATTTCCCTTTTGGCCCGACTTACTAGCACTAACTTGGCCCGATCCATTTGACAATTTTAGGTATTTGTTCCATTTGACAATTTTAGGTATTTGTTAAGAAAATGCAAACCTCAAGGTGGTGACTGCAATACCCTAAGGGGGTACTTATAGTTTTGAAAGATAACTGGGATTTTGTGTAATTAGGTTAAACCTAAGAGGTAGTTTTTGTGATTTACCCCAAAAAAGATTGAATTTGATTTTCAGTTTTCGGTTTTATTAGCTCCAAACAGCTTGTATGTGATAGGTATAGGTGCAATTTGCCCCAAATTGACTTCCACTACCTAATTTAAGAGGGTACAGTCAAGACCCGCAGAGTGGCAGAGTTGTTTGGAAAGAGGTGAACGAGACCGAAAGGTCACGAGTTCGATTCCCTACCAACACTTTCTTGGTTGAGCCTATCACACATGGGCTTGTCTAGTGTGGTTTACCCTGGTTGGCGTAGTTTGCGGTGCTAAGACGTCCACCCGAGGGTTTATCCAAAGGCGACTCGAAGAGTAGCGATTGCGGGTTCCCCATCAAAAAAAAAAAAAAAAAAGAGGGTACAGTCAGCTGATCACATATACCTCAATTATGCAACCATTAATCAACTTTGGACCATGTTTAAGTTAATCAGAGTAGGTTACTTTAACTAAAATATTCAGTGTTCTAAAAAGCGGTAGCCGCTAGTCGGGCGGTCAGACTGAGACCTAACATCTAGACAAAGCCTTGACAGGGTTAGGTGAGATCTGGGCGCACTACAAGAAAAAAAACCAGTTTACCTACAGATTTTTCTGTAGGTAAATATTAAGAAAATTGTAAAATATAGGTAAAATCATTGTAGGTAAAATCATTACCTACAAAATCTAAAATTGTTGGTAAATACCTATAGACTACAGCTACAGAAAATCTATCGGTAATTGCAAAATTGTCGGTAATCTATCGGTAATTTGTCAGTATAATTTGGGAAAAGTGATATTTTTTATTCTGTAGGTATTCTGTAGCTAATTGTAAAATTTAGTGACAAAATCATTTCTGTCGGTAAATTCTGTCGGTAAACTGGAATTTTCTTGTAGTGTCGCGGGGTTAGTTGGGGTCTAATCGGAAAAAGAATGTAAGCGAACAAGGGAAGCCTAGCGCCTAGACGGGGACTAATCGGGGATTTTTAGAACAATGAAAATACTTATAAACTGATAAGCGACATTCAAGAAAGAACTTTAGAACTGATTTCACATAAGCAAGGCAACTGATAGTAGCATAGAACACAGTTGAAGAAAAGCCAGTGGCCTTAAACCACCTTCAGAAAACAGAAAAAACAAACACTGCACAACATAATTCCTTACAAAGACAAATCATATATATATCCCTTAGTAATCTGTAGTGGGGAGCTGTTCATGTCCACTCTGGTTGATGAAGAGGATTTCATAGACAAGAGCAGCAATTCCCGCGCCGACGAACGGGCCGAGCCAGTAGACCCAGTGGCTGTCCCATGTCCAGCTGACCACAGCCGGGCCGAACGACACGGCTGGGTTCATTGACGCACCGGTAAAGGCTCCACCGCCAAGATGTTGGCGCCGACTATGAAGCCGATGGCGATGGGGGCAATGGTCCCTATGTCACCCTTCTTCGGATCAACGGCCGTGGCGTAAACCGTGTAGACTAGGCCGAAGGTCATCACTATTTCGAAGATTACGGCGTTCCATGCTGTGACGCCTGATGAAAGCGCGAACGCTGATGTTTCCTGCGTTCGTCGCATTTATCGAACATTAGAGGTGTAAATGAATCAAATTTAAATTTAGGGATAATTACAAAAAACTCCCTGAAGTTTCAGCTAATTACAAATTAACTCACAAATGTTTAAAAATTATAAAAAGTCGTGATTTTGTCTTAAATTTAAGGGGTACATGTAATATTTCTATAAATATTCAGGGATATTTGAATTTTTTTGCTTAAGAAAGGTAAGGCGGAATAAAACCTAGCTAAAGGGTTTTTTGCAATTTTAAAAAATCTACTGTAATTAGCCCGAACCATATGGGTTCTTTTGTAATTATCCCTTTAATTTATTTGATTTTTTATCGAGCTTCAAAAATTGTGTTTGAGTTTCGTTGAATTATTAATCTAATCGAGTTTGAAATAACTTTAGTCGAGTGGAACACGAACCAAGCTCGACTTGCTTAGATATTTTAATTACACATATCTATTAGTTTTCTTACTGATCGATTCGAGTTCGAGCCCGATATGGAATGTGTTTGTCAATGAACTGAGCTCAAACGAGCTCAAAACAATCGAATCAAATCGAATATCAAGTAAACATAAACATCAAAATTATATAGTTAGTTTGCTTACCAGTCCACCAGTGGCAAACTTGAGCAGCAAACATGCAACAACAGATCCAAGCAACTGGGCAATCCAATACAGGATGCTCTTGAACAATGAAATGTGACCGCCTACGAAGGCGCCGAAGGTGACGGCCGGGTTTACGTGGCCACCGGAGATGTTGGCGCCGACCGAAACGGCCACAAAGAGGGCGAAAGCATGTGCTATGGACGCTGAGATGAGGCCGGCAGGCGTGCTCCCTCCACCGCCAGTAAGCTTAGCTGTTGAGAAAAAAAGTAGTCAATTCAATTCTCAAATTTAGGGATAATTACAAAAGCACCCTGAGGTTTGGGCTAATTACAAAAAAAAAGCACAAATATTTCAAAATTACAAAAAAACCCTCAAGTTTTGATTGTTTCTTAAATAGACGGGGCTAGTTGTAATATTTTTATAAATACTAGGGGTTCGAAATGTTTTTTTACAAAAAAATGCAGGCAAAATTGCACCATTGGCCTGTAACTATGGACGGTAGCAAAAAGGTCCTATAAAAATCACTTTTTGCATAAACTTCATGTAATGATAGAAAACTCTCGATTTTGGTCATGCAAAAATGCATGTTTTGCAAAAGAGTCATGTAACTATATGAAAATCTCAATTTTGGTCCTAATTTCACTCGATTTCAATCCACATGAGCGACACACGTAATTCTCAATTTTTGGTGAAATTAGGACCAAAATTAAGATTTTCATACATTAACAAAACTATTTTGCAAACCGTGCATTTTTAAGGACCAAAAGATTTTTATACTATTACAAGATTTTTTTGCAAAACACGATTTTTACAGGACTTTTTTGGTATCACCCTATAATTACTAATTTTGCAATTTTACCAAAAATGTAAGACGAAGTCAAACGTCAAGATTTTTTTTTTGCAATTTTCCAAAACCTTTGGGTTTTTTTTTTGTAATTAGCCCAACCTGAGGGGGCTTTTCTGTAATTATACCTGAAATTTATCAACAGTTAAAACATGTTATCATGTGGGAGTGATCATTATTATTAGCTTACCAAAAGCCATGCCAGAGCCTTCACCGGCGAAGACAAAGATTAGCATAGAAATAAACTCGGCCACGGCGGCCTTGATGGTGTCCGGCTGGCTCGCCTCGGCTGGAGATCCGACGGCTATTCTTGAAATCGGCATTCTTCTCTCTCTCTCTTGTAGACTTGTATGTGATTGTGTGTGTGTTGTTTTTGTGGTTCTTGAACTTCAAGAGCCAAAAATGTTTTCACTTATGGTGTGTTGTTTTTCTATGTTCTCTACCATTTATAGAAGCTCCACTTATATAGTGGTTTTACAAGAAGCCTTGTTTGAAGTCGCTTCTCATTGTTCTATTGTAAATTTTGTTTATATTATATATCACATATCAAGTTTATATTAAGAAATATAAACGCATTAAGGGATAATTACAAAAATTACCCCTTAGATTTGGGTCAATTACAAAAAAAAAAACCAAAGATTTTTGAAAATTACAAAAATTTCCTTGAGCTTTGATTGTGTATTACACTTTACCCCCTTCGTAGGAAAAGCATTTCAACTACTCCTCACATTTGTAAAAATATTACAACATATTTAACACATAATTAAACTCCAAGGTGTTTTTTTTTTTTGTAATTTTCAAACAACTCGATTTTTTTGGTATTAATCGGACTTGAGGGGTGGTTTTTGTAATTATACCTATAATTAATTTCAATCATGTATTAATAGAAATATTTTTTATATAGTATATATACTTACGAAATATATAACATAAAATAAATAGACGATTCACGATTCACATTGGTTGTCTGTATAATTTTTTGTATTGAGATTTTCTCGATCCGCAATTCTATTTCACTTATTACTTCATTATTTTTGATGAATGTGACGCGCATAAGATGATGCTATAATTGTACACGTGTCATTCATCAACACAATGGAATATGAAATGGAATAGTATTGCAACAGAGATCGGGTCCCGAATTTCTCACCAAGAGTGCAACATAACGTGTCATTAATCCAACACAAGATAATATGAAATGAAATAGTATTGTGTAACAGGAGATCTCGTCCCCTTAATTTTTACCGTTAATGCAACGTGGCATTGTAGAGGCTTAACAATAATCACTCATGTAATGTGATTAGTTTATAAGAATTTTAAATTTATTGGATTGAGATTTTCTTCCACAATCCTATTAAATTTTTACTCTTTATAATGTGACGCTTACAATATAATATGATGTCATAATTGTATATGTGTCGTTCATCTACACATTAAAATATGAAATGAAATAGTATTGTGTAACATGAGATCTGGTCACAAATTTCTTATCATTAGTGCAACGTAATAACGTGTCATTTATCCAACACCGTGGAATATGAAATAAAACAGTATTGTGTAAAGGGAGATCTGACCCCGAATTTCTTACCATTAGTGCAACGTGGCCTTGTGGGTGAGGCTTAGCAATAATCACTTATGTAATGTGATTAAGAGTATAAAAGAATTGTATATAAAAAAAATAGTATAAAAGAATTTTAATGGCCGACCATGAATGGAGAAAAGGGTCCACTAATGATTGTTGATAAAGGGAATTGATAAATAAACCGACCATTTGAAATAGTGAAAGGGATTAGTTGTAATGTCTCTCTTATCATCCATCATAATAATAACATATAACTAAATCAGGTGTTAATCCACCTGACCACTATAAGTAGTTGTGGGGTGAAAAATTAGGAATTTAAAGTCTTATTTCATTAAATTATTTTCCTACATATACGGTGATGAAGATTTAGTGGTAATTCGTGCACTAATAGCCGACTACTATCCTCACGTGTAAGTTTGAGAGTTGAGTTATAAAAAAATACTATATAACTAATAAGCTTGTGATAATCAAAGGTAAGGAGTCAAGACCTTTTTTTTTTTTTTTTTTTCTTTTTTCCCATTTAACGTATACTAAATAAATAATTATTGGGGGTCGTTGCGTAATTTAAGTTCCATTAATTTTCACCTCAAATTATAGGCATAATTCTTTTTAAAAAAAAAAAATAGAGTTTCAGTAGATAGCATATTCGTTTTGGTATAACTTCAAAAAAAAAAAAAAAAGAGTTTCAGCATATAACTCATACATATTTTATTAATTTAAATTTAAATAAAGCATTGTTGAATATAAAGGATTTTAATTTTTAATCCATTTCAATAGGTGTGTAGCAAGGAACAATTAATTAATATTAAAAAGGTCTCTTAATTATTAGAGATTAATAATCCAACATTTAAAAACTAAAAAGCAAAATAAAAGTAAAAGTGGGCACTCCACTTTGCCCATCTGCTCGTGTTAAATTATAACTTTACTCAATATACTTTTAATTGTCTTTTTATTATCATTTATCCATTATGCTTTCATTTCATTTCATTTCAGTTTATCATTTGTGAGGCACTGAGTCTACTTATTTCTCTTTATCCAATTGTATCTTAAAAGAATAATAAAATCGCATTTACTTATTATTTTTAATTAAGTTACTTTAACACATATAACATTAATATATTTGTTTTCTAAAAAAAAAAACATTAATTTATTTGTATATTTATGTCTAATAATTTGTCAAAATAATTACTTGGTATTTAAGATTAAATCCGTTATATTAGTTTCAAAACATAACAAGTTAATTATAAATATGTGTAATAAGAGTAATTTAAATATTTTTTAAGAGAAAGAATAGAGTGTGGTAAAATGTAAATCTACACTATATACTAAAAGAAAAAAACAAAGTTAACACATGTTATTACCTCATTAATTTAGGACATTTGTCAACTTTTCATCCTCTCAACACTACAAGAAAATTCTAGTCTACAGACAAAAATTATTTTTTCACTAAATTTTACAATTACCTACATAATAAAAATATCATTTTCTCCCAAATTATACCCACAAATTACCGACAATTTTTCAATTACCGACATATTTTCTGTAGGTATTTACCAATATTTTTATATTTTGTAAGTAAGTATTTTATCTATAATGATTTTACCTACACTTTATCATTTTCTTAATACTTACCTACAGATTTTTCTGTAGGTAAACTGATTTCTTCTTATAGTGCAATTCACATGGAGACTTCACATATATCTATGTGGTAATCGTATGTATAAAATTAAAAGATAACAAATTTAATTAAGATTCTAAAAGAAAGATAAAATATAGTCCAAAAAATAAAGAATTTACTTACATTTGGAAAAGTCAATGATGATCAAATATATCTGATTTTTTTATTGAAAGATACTCGTAGTTCGAATATATATTTTTAAATTTAAAAGAAAACAAACAATCCAAAAATCAACATTATATGTATATTATTTTTAAATTTGTGACACTAAAATTTTATCGTGGAACAAATTCCGTTTAACACGCTTGTGTTATTCTAGTTATATATATATATATATATATATAGGATTTGGTTCAAATGAGACCACCCTCCGTAGGTGAGACAGTGTGCACTCATCTTACCCATTGATCTTAAAAAATGAAGGAATGTGATTAATTCAGTTTTTTAATTATTTCCTAATTTTCACGATTTTAAGGGTAAGATTGTAATTTTGTAATTCAAATTAGTGGTCCCAAAGATTTTATGGGTTGAAATTGGCATTGCCGGATTTTTGTGGCGGAATTTAAGGAACATGTTTTCTTTTCAAATATTTTTATTTTACAAAGATAGTTAGGGTTATTCTACTCGCATAATTAGACATCAAATAATGCATATTTAGTTATTTTGTTGGCACTTTGTTTTTAAAATAAGACATAATTGAATATAACGTCATCGCGTATGTAGTTATACTACACTCGCATAAATAGGTTCAATATAATGTATATTTAGTTATGAAAATGGGATGTTGCTTTTGGAAATTATAAAAATGTGATGTTACATAACATACGTATATTTAGTTATTCCACAATGCATAGATAATTTCTAGATAATACATAGTTAGTTGATTTTGTTGCATAGTTTATGACGCCTTGCATAGTTGGATATACTTGTACTACATATTAGTTTTTTAACGCCGCATAGATAGTTTTCGGATAATGCATATTTAGTTGAGTTTTGTTGCATCTTATAGTAATTTATGCAAAGTGTTCCCAACGTATTTTTGCACCATATCCAACACGGAAATTTATAAGCATACGAACATCATCTTCTTCGTTGCATTTTTTACAGCGCTTTTAATATTTGAATTTTACAAACCCGGTTGAGTTCTCCATCAAAGCTTAATCCTTCATTGTTTGCTATTACGTATATTCTATAATTGTTGAAGCTTCTTCCTATGGATTTGACGTCATATTCTCACACCAATTTTTCGCTGCTTTTTTTTGCAGTCCGCTATGGAGATGAACCGATTTTCTCGCATTTGTATAATGGTGATTTCTCGAATGATTGATAGTGTGAGAGAGAAACAGAATATGCGTGCGTGATTAGATATAATTCCATGTGTAATCAAGTTTACGCTTTTTGTTATTTTACTATATTACCCTTATGTTGATTAAAATAAATCATTAATGTTATGTTTATGTGTTTAATCTCACCCATTGATTAATATTGAGGGATGGTTGAGATTAGTCCATCATGTCTCACCTGAGACATACTGCCTCACTTGATCCTCCCCGTATATATATATATATATATATATATATATATATATATATATATATATATATAAAGAATAGCCACAAAATGTAATGTGGAATAATCTTTTTTTTTCCAAGAACATCTTCCTCATAGCGCCGCCCCATACAAGAGAAGATGTTGACACCTAGATTATGGGTTGGTTTTGCTTTGTCACATCTGACCTTTAAAAATTAATTAATTTCTAAAATTGCTCAAACCATAACCACAATTTATCTTTTCCTATCTTTTTTTTTTTAATGAAAAGTTAAGAGAGAAAGGGAACATTTTTATTTATTTTTGGCCACTCATCATGTGAGATAAAACAACAATCATCATTCATACTTATCCCTCTTTGATTAGTCCGAAAGATGCTTTTGTTGCATACATATTCTATTTTTATTATTATTTTATGTGTAACAAAATAATAGGGAGCCTCTTAGTGAGCTATTTGTAAGATTAAAATATTTAGTAGGTAATAGTGGACTTTGGTTTATATGATTATTTTTCTTTAATTACCTTATCTTATCTGTTAATTATATAGTTTGGGCGGCTTAGAGAATAGGGAAGGGACCAAATTGAGTATTTTTCTAGTCCTCAACAATTACATTTTGAATGGTATCAATATTGTGCTTCGGTTGTAGAAACTTGTGTTGTTAGGGTAATTGACCGTGCTTCGGTTGTGGAAACTTGTATTTTCCATTCTTTTACTATTATAACCCTATTTAATATGTATTTTGTAATTTATATCGTTCATTAAGTGAGGACAAATCAAGTATTTTTTAAAAATTTGTAATTTTCAATACTTTTTCTTAATCCGTGTGAAACGACCAATTGACTATATAATTGGGACATAAGTAGTATTATTTTATAAAAATCTTGATGAGTCAGGTTTGTGTATTCTCCAACATTATAGTTATTCTTTTTTTTTGAGAGAACATTATAGTTATTCCAAAAGGGATAAGTTGTTTAAAAACAAATGTAGATTTACTTTTAGCTTTCTGGGAAGGGAATGACTAATCCATATTTTTGGGAATGGATTCACATGAATGAGATTGATATTCATAATACTAAATTATAAAATGTAAACGAATTTGGGAGTATCGATTCTATGGTCTTCTTGTTTCCACATATTAATCGTGTCCTAGGTCTCGTAAAATCGTTTTCTTTTCTGAAAGTAATAAATCGTATGTTGGGTCTATTTTGGCTTGGCCCGGCCCGATAAACCTAGACGGCGTGATGAAAATCATGAGTAAATATTGTTAATTGGTTGGATTGGGCTACACAAAATGACGGCTCGACAAAATTTGGTCCAATCTAGCCGATTTTATCACTTGGCTTGTTAGGCTCGCATTAATCTAATTCGACCCAATCATTGTCACTCTACTTTTAACGATAGTTGGTAGGACGTGATACTTGTGTCCGGAGATCGATGTGTCCCGATAAAACAATTCCCTAGTATTGGAGCACAAGTTTGTTCCTAATTAATATGTTATTGCTAATTGATATAATTGTTAATAATTATGAATGTAGTCATCGAATTAATCGATATTACTTATCGATGACTAATTAATGAGTAGGAAATGACAACAAATAAAACAAGTCAAATTCCTACAAATAATCAAGGGATAATTACAAAAGACCCCCTAAGGTATGGGCTAATTACAGAAAAACTCAGAAATATTTCAAAATTACAAAAAAAAACCCTCAAGTTTGATTATGCCTTAAGTTTAAGGGGTTAATCGTAATATTTCTAGAAATATCACGGGGTGTTTGAAATGTTTGTTGTTTATGAAGGAGAAAATGTAAGATAGAATCAAACCTCAAGGGTTTTTGTAATTAAAACATCACTTGGTTTTTTTGTTATTAGCCTAAACCTTAGGGGTGTTTTTTTGTAATTATCCCAATAATCAAATATAAGTTTAACTCGTGCTCTAGTGATTGAGACATGTATTGTAAGATTGAATGATCTGAGTTCGATCACATATGAGTATGTGTATTCCTTCCCATATTCCTCCATTGTACTAACAAGAAAAAAAAAGAATAAACAAAATCAATCTTGACCAATTAGATACAATCCACGCATCTATCGTTAAGCTAAGCACATTATTTAACTCAAAATTCCAATACTCCAAATATTTTCTTGTCCGGATCAACCTATTCCAAAGAGTGGTTGAGACGTGTATTGTAAGGATAAATGAAATTTGAGTTCGATCTCATACGAAACAGTGGTGGTTCCCAAATTCCCCCCATTTTACTCAAAAAAAAAAAAAAAGTATTTCCTTGGTCCATTGAATAGGCCCATATCTAAGTTTAATATGTGTCCATTACTTAACTCAAACTCTCCCAGTGTTCCCTTGGCCCATTTTATAATAAGCCTATATCTCAGTTACTTTGTTGTGTGTCTCTGATTAGACTACCTTGCCAAAACTTTAATTCGGCCCGTTCATTAATTATCTTTGGATTTGGCGGTGAAGCCCAAAAAGAAATATTTGATAATGTTTTTTTTTCTCTATCTATTTGTTAGTGATGGCAATGGGGCGGGTCGGCCAGGACCCAGACCCGTCCCATACCTAGAATTGAGCAGGGTGGTTCGACCCACCACGGGTCGTGGGGCGGGTCGGGTCGGCCTCATTAATAAGTTTTAAATTAAATTAATTTAAAAAAATAAAAAAACTAAAAAATAGACATTTATAAAATATTATTTACAAAATTTATTATTATCAAATTATAAATATTAAATATAATGTAAGCATACATAAAAATTATATTATAATATATATTATCTATGCAAAATTTATTCTAGGTGGGCGGGTATCTCATGGGGCGAAGTGAGACCTGCACCTGCTCATCTCGCCACCTGGTCATGGGACGGGCTAGGACAAATACTCGTGGGTCGGGTCAAAATTGCCATTCCTACTATTTGTGGGTGTGGGTGTGGGGTGGGGATGGTGGTGATCTATTATTATACACCTTTGTGGATTTATCCATATATAAAACATGTTTGGCATTTTCTTGTCCTCTCTTCTTTGACTTATTCACTCGAATATAGTATCCATGAATAAATTCGTCCTAAATATTTCCATTTTCATCTTTTATATACTTAATTTGTGTTGAATCTCTCGTTTATTTTTTTTCTAAATTTTGCTATATTATATATATATAGAGAGAGAGACACACACACACCCTTCTCCCATTCATTAGTATGTAATCTTTTATAAAATCTTTATAGGCCTTTTGTTTTGCTTCATTTATCACTTTTTACCTCTTTATTGGCGTTTTTGGATTTTTTTAAAGATTTTCCTCATTTGTGTAGGTATATAACATTTTGTTGTCCTTTTTTCGTTTACATTATCTTGGATTTCTTGATTCAACCAGCATGATTCTTTATTTTATTTATTGCCCTTTGATTCTCTCAATACTTCTTTTACGATCTTTTCAGTTAATTACTTTTTTTTCATGTATCATCGACTTAATTTTCTACTTTCCACGCAACGATTTCTGATAAAATTTTAATAAAATTATACCTTTTTTTTTTCTTAAAGTGTTTGTTAATAAGTCTTATATCAAAGACTAATAATCTATATAGGGTTGTAAGGTTTTCTCCATGTATTATTTTACAACCTTTACATATTTTTCTATTGTTGTTTCTGGTTAAGAAGTGGTCGATTTGTGATTTGTTCATCTTTCTTTTTTTTTTTTTAAAAATGTATTACCTGTAATAAAATTATAAGCTACTTTGAAACCTAAGGTGATTCTACCTTTATTATTTCGCGAACTAAAACCGTATATAACCTCCATGAACCCTTTCATAATCAATGGCGGACCCAAGGGGGCAAGGGGGGGCCATCGCTTCCCCAAAATTTTCCAAAATTTTTTTCCCCCAAAAATTTTTGAAATTATATTTTAAAGGGTAAAATAAGTAAATTAATTTACAATTGCCCCCAAAATTTTCAAAAAAGAATTCCCCAAAATTTTCCAAAAATTTCTTTTCCCCAAAAAATTTTCCAAATTATTTTTTAAAGGTAAAATAAATGAACTAATTTATAATTTTCCCCCAAAATTTGATAAAATTTTAAATAGTTGTCTTTTACAATATAAAAACCATTAATTATGGGTAGTATATGGAAAAAAATTCACATAGTATAAATTTATAAACTCGGTCCGTTTTCCATCCGCCCCAAAGTCGAAATCCTGCGTCCGCCACTGCTCATAATCCTCATTACCCTATTCCATGTGCCCATTTAAGTCTCTAACTATGATGAATTTTTCGTTTTGGGAGATCGATTTAAATAAAGTTTCAAGGTCTTTCCAAAATCTAGTCTTAGTTGATTCATCTAATCCTACTTAAGGTACATATACACTAACAATATTTATACGTTCATTACCTACTAAAATTTTAAGAACATAATCTATCCCATTTTCTAATTACTCCCATCATGTTTGCTTCATGAATAAAGGATCTACAATAATACTCACTCCGCTCTTACTTATGTCCTTTACACCATACCAAAGTTTGTAACTTGTTGGTATCTATGGCTTTAGCTTTTTTCCTGCCTATATTGTTCCTTAAATACACATAATATTTATGTTTCTTTTTTTCATAATATCTATTAACTCTATAGTTTTACTTGTCAAAGTGTCAATATTCCAACTGTCAATTCTATAATTCCTAATTTCCTATTTATCTTTTGTGTACCTCTTATTTGTGTGTGAGGGATCTTGCACATTTTTCACTACACCCAAGCCCCGATGAGATGTAGTGATCCTTGCCAAGACACCACAGTCAGACCCTGCAACGCACTTCATAAATCGGGAAGCATCCTAGCCTTATCACCATGTCTCATATGATCCATATCATCAAAGGATGACAAGGGTTTTACGTTGGCTGTCAACCTAGCTAACTCTATCATCCTCCTTTTATCCGGGCTTGGGACCAGCTACAACCTACATATAGGCAGATTGGACTGTCTATATGCATGAAGAGTTCATAAGAGGGCGAAATAAGTCCTTAAAAAAATCACATTTTGCGTAAAAACAAGATAAAAAGGACTCAACTCGCGAATCTTTTTAATCAGTAGATAGTTTGTAAAATATAATGTTAAAAAATCAAATTTGGCACCCTTGTAGCTACGGGGATTGTTGCGAATCCGGACCAAGCCAATCGGTTTGGCCGCTTAAATCGAGAACCGATCACATGTCCGATCCGATTATAAATTAAATTAGGTGGCTAAAATACCACACCTGGTCAAACCCGAAAAAAACCCAAATATCTGTGACCCTATTAACTCCCTGCGGTTCATTTTTTTACCTTTTTGGTAAACAAACCTTTTGACAAAATTTATAGGAAAATATATGTTTAGTAAATTTGCATATAATTTCTCCTTATATTTGATTAAATATATGTTTGGATATTATAATTAATTAATTTAATTTTTATATTTATTTGTATTTTTATTTTTTTATATTTTTACTTGTGTTATCTTTAACATATGTACTATATATATGTATGTATAAGGGCCAATCGACTTTTTAAGAATTGTTTGGTCGGGTGAATTAGCGACCCAATGACTACTTTGCGAGGTAGGGGCTAATCTGCCACTTCCCCTTCCCCAAAAAAACTTAATTTTTTTATCCGTCTATCGCACTTTCATGTATCGACTCACCTGGATATTTTTTCTGGTTACGACATTGCAAGTGCCCCAATTACTAGTCCAATTCGATGATCGATCCGAGTTTAAAAACATTAGTTACGAGACGAAAATTATTACCAATAATATGACTTTTATTGTGATAACATGATATTTATATTTTGAATTTCCGATTTTGGAAGAAAGCATGACTGCATGAGGCATGTGCAACCTACCAATACAGAAAAATCTGCTAATGGGCAAAGGCGCATGTGCCACTGGACCACGGCGCTCACACCAAGTGTCAACGCAAGAGTCAAACAGCAAGCTTCAACTCAAACACGTGTCACTACACGAGCGGGCTGCCGTATGACCCATACCCACTTACCATGTGCCGCCGCGCAACACGACAAGATTGTGCAATTGTCTATTTGTCTTTTCTTCTCTCGTTTGTTCTTAAGCTGTATATTAATGAGGCAGACGATTTTTAGCTAAAAGACTATTTCACCAATACTAAATCGTTTCCTTTATATTCATAATTAAATATTAAATAATTCCTCACTCTAACAGCTTAAACTTTTAGATGAAATTATCATTCTATATGTTATTAGACTCAGACCAAATAAGAGCAGGGGCCGGACTGTGAAACACAGTACCTAAGCGGATTATCAAAATGGGCCCTTATAGCGGCCAATTTCTTTTGTCTTAAAATATTAATATAAATCAAGGGCCGAAAATCAATGGTAATACTAATCCCCATATTTTTTTGACAACAACACGACAAAATTTCAATGCACAAATTACTATGTCACCCCCAAGTTAATCTAATACTAAGCAAAAGCCAAAAAAAACTAAGCAGAATGAAGTATTAACACAATGAAAAAAAAAAATATTAACTCGAATCAGAAGAAGAATATTCCTAAAAATTGTCATTATTTATAAAGTTTTATGAAAGTATTTAGGAGTTTTTGTAATTTCCAAAAATCCCTTGTTTTTTTGTAATTAGCCCAAACCTTAGGGGCTTTTCTATAATTATCCCTTAAAAAATGGGCCCCTAAATTTTTTGGGGCCCTAGGCACCGGCTTGTTGGGCATGCCCTCAAGTCCGGCCTCGAATAAGAGTTCATGAATTCAAATCTCATCGCCATCCATATAAATGTTTCATGTGCAATGCTTCATAAACAATTGTCTGCACAGAGGTCCTGAGTTCAAATCTCACTGTCACCCATAAAAATGTTCAATCATGCTAGAGTTTAATTAAATATTAAATGACTCACATCTTTAAGAGTTTAAACTTTTAGATCAGATGACCATTCAATGGTGTTATCCATGCTGCGCCAGATGTATATACACTTGGCACTCGGATGAATGTCAAGTGTTTAAGTGGCGAGTGGATAAATGTCAAGTGTCTCATCTCCTAAAGAAGGAACACTTATATGGTGGATGTTATACCAAATGTACTGCACCAAGTGTAGTATTTACAATATCGTGATTCCATATTATACGTATATAAATTATATATAGGCATTATTTTTTTTTTGATCGGTATATATATAGGCATTATTGCTATTATATATGGACCATAATAAAGAGCTAAATTGAGCGCTTGGATAAAGATGGACTCACCAATCATGGCATTCCACGTCATCATCTAGGTGAGGTAGGAATGAGGCTTTTATTAATGATTTCGTTTCTAATGCTTTAGGTTGTTGGGTTATTATGACGATTTTTCCTTTTTAAATGAAAGGTTACATTAATTATGTTGGAATAAATGGATCGAAAAAGTTTTCAATTTATGAAAAATTTGTCGCTCGAATAGATATCTCCAATTTAATGAAAAGTTTTTTTTTTAGTTGTTTTTTTTTAATAAATGAAAATATATATAAAAAAAGAAAAAGTCATGATCATGTAGCAAAGGAAAAACAATGCTAAAATTCAGAAAAACTAAGAACAAAAATATTTTAAAGCTTCAATTTAAATTAAAGACGCGCTTTAGAGGATTTTCGAATGGCGTTCTTATTTGGTTTCTATTATATATGAATGGTTACAATAGTACGTTAAAAATTTGTAATTGTTAACTTACCTTCAAGGGATTCAAATACATGTATTTGATTGTAAAATTCGCATCTAAAGATTTAATCATTAGATCCCTATCATATTTTAAGAGATGCAATTCAATGATCTAAGTTCATCTAAACTAAAGGACTTAACTTTACAAGAATTAATGGACGCCTCGAAATCTATTAATATATAGACTCAACTTCGTTCTATTTTTCCTAAAAGCAATTTCAAATAATTAAGTTGTTTATTCTCTATCCATCACTTGTAACCTTCCAAATAATAATTGATTAATTTCAAGTTGGCTCAATATTGCTATTCTAAGAACAAGAATATATAATCAAGCTTTTGGTTTGTTCAACAAAATTATTACATCATCGTACTAAATTTGTAAAAAAACTCCTATGTATTGGTAAATACGCATGTTAATTATGGTTTTTGCATGTATTTTGAGCATGGTTTTGACTAAAATGAAGTGATATACATGCACGCATTAAATTAGTAATAAGAGTTGTGTTGTTAATATTTGGAAAAAATATTATGTTTTGCTCGTTTTGCAGGAAAATGATTATTTTGTAGCATTTTTGTGGTAATTTGGAGCATTGCAGATAGTAGAACCCATGAGATATGTGGAATAATAAGTACACGGAATAAGGAGTTGATACGAGCAAAATCAGTTGTATATCTACTAAGGGTTGTGTCCTTAAATAAAATTCTTGTATATCTAATTTTATTCCAACATATATATCAGAATAAGAAAATGTTAAGAGCTTGTGGGACATTTGAATCTCATTCTAGATATAGACCATTGCATCTGACCCATCTTAAAAAATATTTAACCAAGTATATTTTCTTAGTAGCCTGCATATATATTGCATCAATGCATTATGCCTTAGAGAGTTTAAAGTCCTGGTCGGATGGGATCTTCTATTTCAAGATTGTGTTTCATCTTATGTTCCACCACACGAATGTTTAACACGCATACATATTCCACTTAATATATTAAAACCCCATAATTTATGTGTGACTTATGTTTGAAAATTAATATGATAAATATTATTTACGTACTAAATATTTGTGTGGTGGAACATGAGATGAAATATAATTTTAATAATAGAAGATCTCTATTTTATAATTATGTTTTTCTGGGATTACCTTTAAGAAGACTGGGAATAACACGTGTGCGTGCATGTGTGTAATGAGAGAAATACCATTAAAAAACTA
The DNA here is from genome assembly GCA_016081115.2 of Rehmannia glutinosa. Classification (NCBI taxonomy): domain Eukaryota; kingdom Viridiplantae; phylum Streptophyta; class Magnoliopsida; order Lamiales; family Orobanchaceae; genus Rehmannia; species Rehmannia glutinosa. Next base: position 1,830,704 of record CM071924.1, read on the forward strand.
AACAAAATAACGCTAAATACATGGTACATTAGGAGATGCAATTAATTATTTAATTCCTAGCAGGTGTACGTTTGTCTTCATTTGAAGATAGATTATGTTCTGTATTTTATATATTTAATTTATAGGCAGTTTTGTCTTGTTATTATTATTATTATTATTTTTGATAACTCGAACAGAACGCTACGCCGACTATGTCTGAGGACAACATGCCGACTCTCATTCTTTGCCGCCGCCAAGGTAAACCGCGGATGTGCTCCGACTCCTCATTGCTTTGCCGCCGCCAAGGTAAACCGCGGATGTGCACGCACCGGCCAAAGATCGTTCGACGGGGTCTGCGTCTACTAATAACGATCTCTCCCGAATCGAACCTACACTGATGCTATTCAAGATGAGTTCCCACCAAATCTTCACTACCGCATATGCCCCGGGAGCAATTTGATGGAGTAGGGATATAAACCCCCGACCTCCACCCCACAAACAATTTGATGGAGTAGTGATTTGAACCCCGACCTTCATCCCACAATCTTTGGTGGCGCTAAACCACCTTGTTGTTTTTGTCTTCTTATTGTATAGAGTTTAATCTTTGTGCATATAAACCCATTAAGCATTAAATATGATGGATTTTTGGCGCTACCTAGCTGTATGGAACAATCATGCAACAACTAATAATAATTTTAAAATGAAATATATGATGACATAGTACATTATATAATATTTTTTTATCTTATCCCTCCCTCGGTATCCGTTATCCAAATAATTTTCCTGTGTACACCGTTGCCTAAATAGTATTATAAAACATAACATATATCTTAATATTAAACGATTTACAACATATTGAATATTTAGTGCTGAGACCTGGAATTGGATAGTAATCCAATGGTTAAAACCAGCGACGAAGCTATGAATTTTTGGTATGAGGACTCAACTAATATCAATATAAAAAGAGTACTCCGAATTTTTGGTCACATTTCTATGATAAAAATAGTTTAAACCATTTTTTTAAATTATTTTTGAGTCCAAATTTCACTTTGTCTTTTTTTTTTTCATTTCTATGGATCGGTCCATGACTCGGTACCGAAAAATACACTTTATCATTTTTTTAAACCGTACCACATCAATTTTTTGAAATATAATCAAGTACCTAATCAAAGAACAAGAATGGTATAATCGTGTCAAAATTGCTAAAAAACATGTTTTCGAAAATTATGATTATTTTTTATTTTTACAAAACTATGTGGACAATTTGTAAATTACCACGTATAAAAATGAAAAATAATATATCAAATTTAAAATAAGTAGAAGTTTTGATTAAGTCATTATATTAATTCAATCACATCTTAATATTAAAAAATAAATAACAAAATATAATTTCATCAATATACTAAAAAAAAAACAAATAGAGACACAAGAAAATAATGCAAAAATTCAAGTTAAAGTTTATAGAAAAGTTTAAAAATATACAAAATTTTAAGAAAGGGAAAAATAACCAAAACTTATATTTTTCAAGATTCACAAATCTAAATAGGAAAGAGAAATACAATATAATTGAAGACTTTTTTCTTCCCACTTTTTTTAATTTTAAGTTTAACATGTGAAATGACCAAAATATTAAATATCCTTATTTTTTTTTTTAAATTTGAGGGGGATCGGTGCCCTTTTGGCCACTACATCTCCTGGTTAAGACTCTCATGTCAGATCAAAAGTCGGGCGGAGTTCGATTTCCACCACTTTCTTCCTTTCCATATATGTAATAAATTAACAAAAAATAGTTAGTGATGAGAATAAGTAATATGGAGTTTGGGTAAAGACAAAATATAAGCGGCTTGTTGGGGAATAAATACATACATAATCCAGATTATCCATTGCCATGGAATACTTCATCCACGTTCACTGTTTTAATTTTTTTTTTTTTTTTCGTCAGATTAGGAATTTTCATTTTTATTTTTCCTTTCCATTTTTGGACTGTTCTATAATATATAATTACCCACTTATATTATTATTCATAAACAATATAATACGATGTCTGTGTGGCAACTGGCAAGTAACCGGAATTCTGTTGGCTTTTGATTAGAAGAGTATATTTGTATTTTCGCCCAATGAGATGTCAACACGTGTTAACTTTAAACCCAAAAGAAACCCAGAAATTTATTAGATTTCTTTTACTTTTTTTTTTTTTCGCTGGAAAATAATAAACAAGAAAAGTGGTTTTTTAAATTACAGATGCATTGTATGAATTAGGATCAATTTCATTTAGTACATTTTTTTAAAAGATAAATGATAAATTTGGGAAAGGATATAAACACTTTGATGAGATCTAACCTGCTCATTCTCCTCTCAAAAGATAATGAAATTAGTTACAGGCCAATGGTCTTGTGGCCCAACGACCACATGAGAGGTAATTCCTAGCCTTATTTGGAGAGGTCAGGGATTTAAGTTTTTAAAGGTAAATGATTTAAACAATTAATATTGGCGCTTTCAAGAATGTGTGAGAGATTGAATTTTGGTGAAACTCGCTTTGGATAGTTGGTGTCCAAGATGGAGCAATCACTTGGAGGACGACTCCTTCTCGCGTAGTTGAGGATATTAGGGACCTACGAGTCAAAATACATTTCTCGCAGCTTTTTATGGGGACAATTTGTTGAATTTTAAAAGAACGGAGTTGTTTTTACGAGAACTAGTCATGTGTAGCCCCTGGGCATAGCTTTTCAACCGAAAGGACTTGGGTGACGTGATGTCTGCTTGTGACCCACAAAGTGGTTGTTCAATCCCCTGGAACAATTTACAGGGTGGAGGAGACTTCAGACTTGGTGACTCGACTTGGGCGGCTGGGCAAAGACCATGACTAGTTGAGGATAACCTCGCGATTCACATCTTCCACGGCTTCTGCGAAAAGCGTGGTTCTTAGGATAAGGTTCATTTTTTTCTTTTTAATAAAATTACAGGCTAATAAAAAAGCTATAAAAAGGCTTTGGAAGAAAACCAGCGGCGTAAGCGTGGTAATGCCCTTAACCATGTTCTTATAAAGTAATAATTATACTTCTCATTTACCGAAACTTGTTTTAAAGTGAATGAACACTTGTTTTCAAGTATGAAATCATTAAAATAATAATCATGAATTATTGAGAGCATAAGGTTGTCATTGATGTGAAAACATCATAATTTTAATTGTAATTTGTGAAGATTAATTAAAAGCGTGTGCCAGTTGTTTAAAAATATGGGTGCAATAATGAATATAAAGCAAACTCTACAAGTCAACCAAATAGGGTCTTTTTTCAGTGTTCCTGGGCAATTCATATGGCAATGGCAATCCAGTATGTTTTCCATTAATTCCAGGAAGATGTATTTAGAAGTCATGTTTTTGATAAGATTATTAGGAATTACAATTATAGGATTAAGTCCGAAACGTTTCGAACTTGTTTTATTGGAGATTTTAACAGTGTGAATTATAAATGGATTTGAGCAATGGCGTAACCAAGAATTGTAATGGGACGGCCGCCGATACACTGAAATTGGCTGGCGAGCCAGATAAAAAATTAAAAAAAAACATATAAATTCTAGCTATTTTTTTAAAATCAAGATTCTAATTAAAAAAATGTAAAGAAGAAGGGCGGGAGGCGGGGCCAAGGTTGGCTCCCCTCCTCTGCCACTGGATTTGAGTATGGATTAGGTTTTCCATTTTGAAATTAGTACGACCCATTTAGTTTTTTTATCCAAAAATTATTATATATATATATGTGGTTTTTATAATATTTTATAGAAAGTGTATATTTTTAAGAAAGTTTCAACAGTATTTATTACATTTAGACTATGTTAAACATTTTTTTAGTCGGTTATTACTTTTTTTTTATCTTATGTATTATGTAATAATTAAATATTACATTATTATTTTCTACCTATAATTAATAAAAATGTATGATTAATTTTCATTAAATCGATTGAATTCAACTGGCCGGTCTTGCTCGCCATTTTGAGTTTCAAAATATAATTTCATGTATTTCATTGTATCATTTATTATTTTTCACCTACCCACCACCCTACCAAAAAGAGAAAAAGAAAACGAAAAGACGAAAAGAAAAAAACTCACAAATAACTTGAGAATTAGGCAGTCTTCAAAACAAAAAGGAGGAAAATTAATTGGGCGGTGTTGAATATATACTATCATTTAAGAGAGACGGTCTAGGGATGATAGTTTTGCCCGATCCGCGGATACCCGCCTTATCCCGTGACCCATGATAGTGTGGATGAGTCCGGTATCACTTCCTTTCCGTGGTTACCCCATCCCTTCTATTTTTCAATATATTTATTATATATTTTACATATACAATATTTATTATAATATAATTTTTATCTAAATATTGTATCTAGCATTTATAAATTGATAATAACAATTTTTGTAAAGCATATTTTATAAATATATTTAAATAGATATTTTTACTTTTTCTTCTTTTTTCTATTTAAGCTATTTAATTTGGGGAAGGACGGTCGCCTAACTCGCGCGGGTCCCCCGCATCGTTCTAAGGGTGGAATGGGTCCTGCGGGTCTTTAGATACCCGCCCGCCATTTTCTATCCATAAGACTGTCCGGTAAATTATATCTTTTAACCCTAAAACTCTTTTTTTTTTTCTTTTCTTTTAAGATGCCTAAAAATCATTAATGATAGTTAAATATATATATGACCTTAATAAAAATGGATTATCCACTGTTGAATTATAGGACAATATTATTTTCATCATCCATCCTTTTGGTCCAATAATAATAATTCACAATAAAAATATGATTTTTGACCAATATAAAGAGAGGGAAAAAGAATAGGAAAAGTAATTAAAAAAACATCATCCATGGCACCTTACCTTTTTAAACTAACAAAACCGCGTAATCATAAACTTTTTTTACACTGGAGACTAAGAATAGAAATGCTATTATTTAGAGAATATTTAAGGAAAATCTACCTGGATTTAGCCATTGACTACGACAGAGACATTACCATAGAAATGAGGTAGAGAAAAAAAAAAGTAAAGAAATTATTATTTTTTTTTGGATTTTCTTTTAGTGTATGGTAGGGGTGGCACCGTGGCAATCCCTGACATAATATGATAACTTAACCTGAACCCATCAGAAGTTATTGAGAGAAACTTAAACCCGAACACGAGAAACCCGGACTTGAACACGACTGATACAAATCTGACACGATGTTATCAATTTATTTAAAACATAGTTATTTTATGTTACCAATTTATCTAAAATCTGGTTCCGATTTTGAAATTTAAACCGTTAATTCGATTTGGAATCCGGTTTCGGTTCAATCCTTGCCCATTTCGCACCCCTTTTGGAAGGTTTTCTAGATTCCTTTATAGATTTTTCCTTTGAGTGTGGGCTTTTATATCTTTACATATTCTTGTCTTTTTTATTGATCTTTCCACTCTATATAAACCTCAAACTCTTCTTCCTCAAAACCCCTTTTCTCTAAAGGAAAAAAAAAGAAGAAATTCTTCATCACTTTTCATAGACAGAATGGGGGAGATGGCTGCTTTGTGGGGTTATGAAGAGGTGGGTTTTATCTCTATCTTCTTGATTATAGTTCATTTCTCAATGTTATGTTTTTTCAAATTTAATCAATGGAAGAGTTCTCTAGTACTGGGATTGAATTTTTTTTCCCAAATAATTTTTCTTGTGTTTTTTGTTAAAATGACATTTTATGATCCTTGCTACATTTCGTTTGTTTGCAATAAAATGGGGCTTATGTTTTTGTTATTTCTTTTGACATGGATGGTCACTGATATTTTGTACTGCATTAGGTGGTTTCAATGATTTAAAAAGGAAAAACAAACCATTATCTCAAGATGCACACTTGATTGTTTATTTCCTAGACTAGGTATCCAATGTTAAATCATTTGACATGAATGTCTTATGATCTCAAATCCCTTTTTTTTTTTTCTAACAGAAAAATTATATAAAACAGAGAATGTTGGTACTTGGTACATATTCTCAAGATTTTTCATATACAGAATTCTATACTTGACTGTTCTACCAAACTGTAATGGCCATTGTTTGTGTTTTTCTAGCAAGAATTTTGCTCTTACTGATAAATTTGCCTTTTGTTTTTGGGATAATTACAAAAAAAACCCTGAGGTTTAGGCTAATTACAAAAAAAACCCATAGTATTTTGAAAATTACAAAAAAAAACCTTCCATCTTACAATTTTCCCTTCATAAATGAGAAAAACATTTCAATAAATCCCTAAACAATTACAAAAATACTACATTTAACCCCTTAAATTTAAGACAAAACAAAAAACCTGAAGGGATCTTTTGCAATTTTAAGACATCTTTGGGTTTTCTTAATTAGGCCAAACCTTGGAAGTGTTTTTATAATTATCCCATTTTTTGGGGGATAACTACAGAAAACCTCAAGCTAATTCCAAAAAACCCTTCAAGTTTGATTCCATATGACAATTTTCCGTCATAAGTTAAAAAAAACCCCTTAAATTTAAGACGAAACAAAACCTGAACGGATTTTTCGTAATTTTAAAACATCTTGAGGTGTTTTTGTAATTATCCCAAACATCAGGGTGTTTCTGTAATTATCCTTTTCCCCCCATACTCAGAATCATGATATGGAGCAGCTGGGACAAAAGCTTCTCTTCACCACACTCGAGCTCGAAAAGCTAAAATCAGAATCCATGGAAGAAATCCAAAAAAACAAAGACTACATAAACCAATTAATCCATCTCCTAAAATACGCCATCCAAGAAAGAGATGAAGCCCAAAACCAACTCCAAAACCTACTCAACAACAACCCCATTCCCCTGTTTCAAACCGGTCATCCAAATCATAACCCTCTCATCAAACCGAATTCGAACGTAACCGAATCCGAAAGCTCGTCTCCGTTCGATTCCGTGTCGTCTCCCGACTCCAATGCCGTTGTTTTGAGTAGTGATCAAATTATAGATGATCTCGTGAAGGGGAGAGATTTGCCCGAGAAAGGTGGGTTTTTGGAGGCCGTTGTCCGGGCGGGACCGCTCCTCCGGACGATTCTTGTGGCCGGGCCGCTGCCTAGGTGGAGGAATCCGCCGCGGGTTCAGGCTTTTCAGATACCTCCAGTGTCGATCAGGGCGAATGTGGGGACGGGATCGATGAGTTCGGAGGGTTTTGGTCGGGTTTCTTGCGGGTCGGGTCAAGCTCAGTCTGTGCCTTTGTTGAGTTTTGGTAATATGAGTTCTGGGAGTTGTTTGGGGAATGGGATGAATGGTACTTGTTATGCGCCTTTGGCGAAGAGACAACGGTTTATTTGATGTTTATGATTTTAGTGGTTCTGATGTGTTTTTGTACAAATAGAATGGTGGGAATGGTGTAAATGGCAAAACATTGATTGATTTTAATATTGAATGAATGATTTTTTCGATTTTTATCAATGAAGTTTCTCTTTGTACAAAAACTTGTATGAGACGGTCTCAGGGGAATTGTCCTCGGCAAAAAGGCGACCCAGCCTACTTCGAAACAGTTAAGGTATCCCATGCTAAGAACACCGCCAAAATGGATGAAATTGATCCTGCTCCAAGCTATCCTCTGAGACGGATCCTATATATAAATAGAATTTCAACCCAAACCCAAATACATGAAAAAGATCCATATTTATTATGTTGTATAGGATCTGTCCCATGAACTTAAGTCCACGAGACGACTCATAATATAAGACCATCTCATATGTTTTTTTAATTGCCTTTATTTAATATTGTCCGTGGAGAACATGTTTTTGTTCTCCGGGAGTGTTTGCAAATAAATGCTAGCTTTAGAAGTAATGATTTATTGTAACATGAGTAAAAGAAGTTCGGAATCAAAAGTTGAGAGTGTTTGCCTGTTTGGTAAAAAAGATGTAAATGTACTTAATTGTTTACAAAAGTCAAAACCAGAAGCAGAATCAGAAATCTAAGGTTATGTATGGAATTGTTTCCAAATCCAATTTTCCAATTTCCAACTATTACGAAAAATGAATTTATGTTTGTTTAAGAAAATTCTCAATAAAATAAAATCATTTTCGGTTTTCATTTTTTTTATGGAAAGATTCTTTTGAAAATACAACCAAACAAGTTTTCACCAAAATCACGCAAATTTATGTGAAAATACACTACAATCACGCAAAACGATATCAAAAATACACTACAATCACGCAAATCTATGTCAAAAATACTATAACCAAACATAGTTTCGCTTCTAAAATGTAATTCAGACAACAAACCAAACATATTCTCAATTCTCACACGAAAACCAATAAAGTTTGAAAATTCATTTCCAACACTAGAAATTGGAAATTGGACTTGGAAACACATTCATACATCCCCTAAAGCACCCATCTCTCGACTTTTAGATTCTCGGTTAAATGAAACAAATGAAGTTACAATTCACAATTGCAACACTAAAATGTGTTTTATAAGCTAGAAACAGTTTTTTAGTGAGAAATTGATTAAAAGAAGGGATAATTACAAAAACACCCCAGAGGTTTAGGCTAATTACAAAAACTCGAGAGATGTTTCAAAATTACAAAAATTATTTGAGGCTTGATTCCAACTTACATTTTCTCCTTTCATAAACAACAAACATTTCAAAAACCCCACAGTTAACCCCTTTAAATTTTAGGCATAATCAAACATGAGGGGCTTTTTGTAATTTTGAAATATCTATGGGTTTTTATGTAATTAGCCCAGACCCGAGGGGGTCTTTTGTAATTATCCCTTAAAAGAAATGAGAGAAAAGAAAGAGAAGAGTTCTAATGATCACAAAGCTAACTAGAAAAAAACAGAAGTTATTAAAACTCTCACTTAGTTCTAAAATCTATCTAAGGCCTCCAAAGCAGTTTCTTGTTATTTCCATTCTTCTTAAAAACTACTTAGGAACAAATACATAAAGGACAGAATATTTCATATTTAAATGTATATAGTTTCTTCTTAGTTATCATCACCACTATCAGTTTGTTTTAGCAAACATTTGATTGTTTTCATCTAAAACCATCCAAGTCCTTTTTTTTTTCGGATTACCAAACATGCCTTCACCTCCATCGCCATCCCCGGGCATCGATCCGTCCCGGTGGGATCCTAAAGTCATCGGTATGGTCGGTCTAATTTGTAGCATCTTTTTACTATTCAGTTACTACAAGATTCTTGACAGAAACTGTGCCATGTTTCGGTTGATAAACTCATCGCGAAATCCGGATCAAAGGAGGCGTCTAAACGAGCATCTTGAGGAGTACTCGTTCCAGTTTCGGAGCAGGGGATTGGATTCGTACGTTATGCACTCGCTTCCAATCACTCAGATTGATAAAAGCAAAGACGGAGAATTACAAGGAAATAATAGTTCAGAATGTGCGGTGTGTTTGGGCGAATTTGAAGAGGGGGAATGGGTGAAGCATTTGCCGGTTTGCTCTCATTTGTTCCACGTTTCGTGTATAGATACTTGGTTTCAGACACATTCGAGCTGTCCTCTATGCAGGTGTCATGTTTGTGATGTGAACGCGTCCTGTGATTCTTCGATGGCCGTGCATTCATTTCCGGAAAGTCTAAATAGGGAAGATTTCCGTCGGGAAAGATCGGAACGGTACCAAGCCGTGCGGTTTGAAGTAGTACAGAATACTTCTGTTAGAACTGTTGCTGAAAGTAACAGTTGATTTTTGATTCTACTAGGTAATAACAGCAATCATTCATCTTAGGGATAATTACAAAAACTACCCCTGAGGTTTGGGATAATTACAAAAACACCCTGAGGTCTGATTCTGCCTTAAATGTACGGGGGAAGTTGCAATGTTTCTTTGAATGTATAGGTGGTTTTTGGAATGTTTTTGCAATCAAACCTCCAGGGAATTTTTGTAATTTTCAAAAGCCTGTGGGATTTTTTGTTATTAGCTCAAACCTCGGGGTAGTTTTTGTAATTATCACTTCATCTTATCTGTTGGAGCTCAGGAGGTAAACCCATGAAGACAGAATAAGGTCATTTGGAATTTTTTTTTTTTTGAATTCTAAGAGTCTGATCTAATTGATTCTGTAAATTTTTTCTGATGTTGTTGTGTTTTGTAGGATAGTGTGTTCCCATAGATGATAAGATGAATTACATTTTATCAAGGGATAGATACAAGAACTACCCCGGAGGCTTTAACTTAATTACAAAAAAGTCCGGTTATCTTTTAGAATTACAAATACCACCTTAACCATTAAGGTTTGAATTTGTTTTACAAACTACCCATCAGAAGGGCGCAATTCTTAAAATAGAAGCATACGTGAAGAGAGGTATTTTGTAATTTTGAAATATAACCAAGTTTTTGTTTTTAATAAGGGGTATTTACAAAAAGTACTAAAGGTTTGACCTAATTACAAAAAAATCGGCTAACTTTTAAAATGACAAAAAGTACCCCTAAAGTTTGATTCAGTGTTAAATTAAGGGGTAAATTGTAATATTTTTATAAATAGGAGGGGGTATTTTGAAATGTGTTTAGCTTATGAAGGGGTTCAATGTTAGACAAAATAAAACTTCAGGGGTATTTTTTGTAATTTTAAAAGTTAGCTGGATTTTTTTGTAATTAGGTCAAACTTCAAGGGTACATTTTGTAATTAACCCTTTTAATAATTAGGCTAAACCTCAAGGTAGTATTTGTAATTATCCCTTTTATCCATAATGTCATTGGCAACTACAACTATTTGAGTTATCAATTGCATGAAATGTACCATAAGCCTGGAATCAGAAAGAAAGGTGTTTTTAGTCATTTGCATTACTTTCTTTACATTGCAACCAATTTTTAACAGAAAAAAATGTTTCATACAGTGTAAAGCATAAAAATGCAGCTTGAATACATGTGGAAGATAATGTAAATGAAAAAATGTAAAGGGACTGAAACTGTAAAATTCCCTTTATTAGTTGTCTCTGTACAAAAAAAGATCGTGCGATCGGGATGAAAGCGCGTTCAGTTTTCGCGTTTTCCCTCAGACGGCTCTTGTGTACCCGTACTTGATGATTTGATGAATTCACTCAATGGCCCCTGTAGATCAGATCCATATATATGTCCCATTTTTGTTCGCCGTTTCAAGATAACGCTTGTTGTCCTCTGTGATGGGTGTTAGCACCGGGACACGCCCAACAACTGCTAAACCGTAACCTTTTAGACCGGTGAACTTGGCCGGGTTGTTTGTCATCAGGCGCATCGTGTGAACTCCGATGTCGTGTAGTATCTGTTTTAGCAGATAGAATTTGTTTTCATTTTTGTACAATGATGTCTAAATATGATATGATTAGTGAAGAAAAGATGCATCTTTTGCTTCTAAGCAAAATAATGAAATACTTCTTGTCTAGCAAAAAACTCCAAATAAAGAGCCAATTTTGCTAAGCGCAGCCGCTAGGCAGGCGGCAGACTGGGCTAGTGTCTAGGCGGGGTCAAGGGGGCCTAATCGGACAAATAAGGTAGGCGAACAAGGGAAGCTTAGCAAGTGCATTTAGATGAATGAACCATTTGGATAGATTATAAGATTCAAGCCTGAAAATCTCAAAAATTTCCTGATAAAACACGAAAAGTTTATCGACAGACCTGCGCGCCAATCCCGTATTCGCGTGCATCAGCTGCAAAACCAAGCTCAAGATTTGCTTCAACTGTGTCATGCCCTTTGTCCTGCAAATTATAAGCCTGAAGTTTGTGACCAAGACCAATACCACGCCCTTCATGCCCGCGAAGATAGACGACGACACCTCTACCGGCTTGCTCGATTATTTGCATCGCCAAATCTAACTGATTACCACAATCGCATCGCCTTGAGCCAAATATGTCACCTGTTAAACACTCTGAGTGAACTCTTACTAGAACATCTTGTCCATTTCAATGTCTCCTGTTGGTATAACAATACAAAGATAATGATAGGTATTTAGGCATAATTACACAAAAAACCCAACGTTTGATTCAGTCTTACATTTTAGCGTTCATAAGCAAAATAACATTTCAAAAACCCCTGACATTTATAGAAACATAACAGTTACCCCCTTAAATTTAAGACAAAATCAAATCTTACGGGTTTTTTTTTGTAATTCTCAAAAAGCTGTGGATCTTTTTGCAATTAGCCCAAACCTTAGGGAGCATTTTGTAATTATCCCTAACAATTATCTTTCACAATTCTCAGCAACAAGATATCAGCATTTTATTTTTCTCTGGCAACATCTTTTTACCTTTACAATGGCTATATGCTCCATTCCGTCGAGTTTTGAACGATAACAATGCGCCTGAAATAAACCCCATTTCGTTGGCAAACGTGAAATTGCCGTTCGTTCGACTAGTTTTTCCCTCTTTCTTCTATACCTATAAGCAAAACATTTCGTAATCCGAGTTAATTATGGATGTTTTTCTCTAAGTTTGGGTTTAGATGGAAAGATTTAGATCTGAGGAGATGATTTGTGAAAAAAAATTCAAATGACACCCTATATAAGATGGATTTAAAATCCACTACAGACCAAACAAGCTCAATGAAATTATTATTATGGATTTAAAATCAACATATGATACTGAGACTGAGGAATTTGAAACTCATTGTATCCAAACAAGCTCGATGAAATTATTAAAATAAAATCCTCAACTTTCGATGTACCATTTGATTTTTCAAAAATGATTTTCATCGAAGTCCTAGTGTATTTTCATGTATGCTGGTTCAAATTTCCCATCGGTTCATCTTCATATCCTATTACAAGAACGTCTACAAAAACTTCTGCATTTAGAAGAAGTGACTTATTGTAGCAGAAGTAGTTGAAATTAGAAGTTAGTAATGTTTGCAAATAGAATCAGAAATTCAGAGTATTTCGTGAAAAAGTCGCAAACGTGTTTATTTGTTAGTAAAAGTCAAACCAAAAGCAGAATCAGAAATCGAAAGCATACATCTCCATGCTTATAGATTCTGATTAAATGAAGTAGAATCAGAAGCAGAAGTTGACATCTACAAACAATAAAAACAATATTTTGAACTTACCTTATGAGATCAGTGATTAAAACAATTGGAATGCTATGATCTGAGGCCAACTTTCTTAAAGTGGCCATTGAGGCCATAGAACCGTCTTCTATTTCAACCACGGATGAGAGAACCGAAACTGGCTGCAAACCAGCTAATATCACTAAATCCACAGATGCCTCCGTGTGACCGACTCTACGTAAAACGCCACCGTTTCTATACTTGAGGGGAAATACATGGCCTGGCCTTCTGAAATCTTCTGGCTTGGATTGAGGGGATGAAAGAGCTAAGACAGTTTTTGCCCTGTCTGAAGCTGATACACCGGTGGATGTTCCGGCTTTAGCATCCTAATTGTCATAGAAAAAACTCAATAGAATCAATAACACCATCTACTAAAGTAGAAAATAAGTAGGTATAATTACAAAAGTCCCCCGAAGTTTGGTCTAATTACAAAAAATCTAGAGACTTTTGAAAATTGCAAAAAAAACCTTGAGGTTTGATTCCTGTCTTATATTTTCTCACTTCATAAGAAAAATATTTCAAAACTCCCCCTGATATTTTTAGAAATATTACAATTATACAATACCCCTTAACTTTAAGGGGGTATTTTGTAATTTTGTAACATATCTGGATCTTTTTTGTAATTAGCCCAAACCATAGGGTTTTTTTGGGTAATTATTCCTTAAAAAGTATTTTCATGTAAAGCTTAAAAGTCAGAGCATATTGAGGGAGTGTTTGCAAAAGCTCGTGTATTTAGAGGAAGTGATTTATTATAGTAGAAGCGAAAAGTAAGTGAAACTTGAGATTCATAAGTTGGTAGTGTTTGCAAATATAATCTAGAATTTGAATTAGTGGAAAAATCATGCCGCATTTAAGAATTAAAATGTAAAACACACATCTCCTATGCTTTTAGATTTTAATTAAATTATGCAGACATAAACAGAATCAGAAGCAAGAGGAAAAACTAAAGACTATTTTTTCCGCTAAAAGCTAAAAATCACTTTTTTTGAAGTGTTTGCAAACAGTCTCTGCGTATGCTAAAGAACTTCAACAACCAAGTTATTGCAATTCCAGAAAATTTTCATTGAATATCAAATACAATACAAGTAGCTGTTCATTTAAGTTGCAGAATTTAACACCAATTTATACTATGTTTGAAGAAAACAAGCACATAAAATCAAGGGATAATTACAAAAACACCCCTAAGGCTTGGGCTAATTACAAAAAAAACATGAGATGTTTCAAAATTACAAAAAACTCCTCAAGTTTAATTATGCCTTAAATTTATGGGGTAATTTGTAATATTTTGTAAATATCAGGGGGGGTTTTGAAATATTTTTTGCCCATTCAAACCTTAAGGGTTTTTTTTGCAATTTTCAAAAATCCCCAGATTTTTTGTAATTAGCCCAAACCTCAGGGAGGTTTTTGTAATTATCCCTAAAATCAATCACACTATGTCGTTGTTTTTGCATAAGAACCAGTGTTCTAGTCCCCGCTTAGGCGCTAGACTCCCCTTGTCCGCCTAATTTATTCTTCCGATTAGGCCCCGTCTAACCCCGCCTAGGCAGCCTAGTCTACCACTCGCTAGCGCCTAGCGCTTTTAGAACATTCATAAGAACCATAATATAATCACTAAACAATATCTCCAAAATTTTGAAAAAATGAGAAGCACAAGAATTGAATTATATACCACTGTGACTGTGAATGAAGGAGCAGAAGAATCATCTTCATTTTCAGGAGACATCAATGGAAGCTTTAGCCTCTCAAGATCCTCTGCTTTCATCCCCACAGAAACTATACCTGATCCATGTTTAACCATGAATGCAATAGCCTTGGGACTCACATGGGATGCTGCCATTACAAGATTCCCTTCAACAGTCCCACTTTCATCATCATCTACAACTAACACAAACTTAAAACAATTTTCACACCAATTAATCAGCACAAGTTCATAATAATCAATTGGGGAAAAAAACAATTTGCAACTTGAACTTAAAGGTCATTTTTACACTTTGCAACCTATTTGTTTTCCGCAACTAACAATCTAAATTGCGCAGGTTTTTCAATTTGTAACATTCGGTTAAGAGGAGTTGGAATTGGAATATTCGAGGACTATTCGCCCATGTGACTCAGAATATCCAACCTGGCTGGCCGATGGTTACAAAGTGAAAAACTCGCACAGTTTAAAATGTTAGTTGCCAATGAAATTAAGGAAGTGTTAGCAATCAATATGAACAAATGCTTCTCAACGTTTGGCTGCAAAAATAAAATGTGAACACATTTTAGTGTTTGTAAATGCCAATCTGTTTCATTGGCAACTAATAATAATATAAATCAGCAAGTTTTTCAATTTGCAACCTTCGATCAACATGAGTTGGAATATTCTAGGACTATTCACCAATGTGACTCAAGAATATTCCAACCTAGCCGACCGAATGTTGCAAAGTGAAAAACCCGCATAGTTTATCTTGTTAGTTGCCAATGAAATTAAGGGAGTGTTAGCAATCACTAAAAAAAAGTGTTTCTAACCTTTTGGCAGAAAGAAAATCACTTTTTAGTATTTGCAAATATCAATCTGCTTCATTCAATCGTAATATAAAAGAGGGAGATGAGTGTTCTGATTTCTAATTTTGCTTCTTATTTGACTTCTACAAACAAATAAACACTTTTTTCAACTTTTTCACCAAATAATCTCAACTTCCGATTCTCAACTTCTCGAATCTATTTGCAAACACTGCCAACTTCTGATTCTCAATTACTTTTACTTCTGTCGTAATAAATCACTTTTTCTAAACCGGAAATTTTTGCAAACACTCTTTAAGCTAGATTATGCAAAGTGTAAAAATGGCTTAAGTTCATGTTGCAAATTTCCCTTTTCCCTAATCAATCTCTCAAAACATACACGACAAATAACAAAGATTAGTCAAACCTTTTCTTGGCGCAACGCAACAAGTGCTTGTTCAATGGAAGAGTACCCTGGAGATGGACGGTCAGGATCGCCCTCAGCATCACTGACAAAGAAATCAATGGTTTCTTGAGTTATCTCTGCTTTTACTGTTCCAAACGGAACAGGGGAACAAGATTCATCATCATCAAAAATCGAGCCGTTTAAGTTTTCCTTGTCGAATCTATTCTCATCAGAAATGTTCCCTGATAATCCAACGGCTGTAAACTTCCATGGCCTATTTCGAACTGTTCCAAGATTGTGAGATAAATGTGAGGATTTTGAGGTTTTGAGAATTTGAGGAAACAAAGATTGCTGGAAAACAATGCAATCCATTGGGAAACTGGTTCTTGTTATCTTGTTGTGTTGTTCTTGGGAGCCAATAAGTTTTTCACTGTTGTTATCCAGTGAAAAAAACACTTTTTTGGTAATGTACGGAGATTTGGAGCCACATGAACACTAAGAGTAGAGACAAAGGAATTTCTTTTGGATAGAAATTTGTCTTTGGTAGTTATGTTAGTGTGAAACTTTCATTTCACTTAAGAGAGGCCCAAGTCATAATTTTGGTCCGACCCGACACGATAAGGTCAAACACAAAACTACACGATAAAGATTTGCTCGATACTAACACGAACACGATACGAATTGACACGATCGTCAAAAACAAAAAGAAATTGATTTACATATTAATACACGATAGCAAATTACACGATATTATACGACAATACACCATACAAACATACAAATTATCGCGTGTAATCGTGTCATTATCGTGTCACAAACGTAAACATATCATTATCATGTCATTATTGTGTCACTATTGTATCGCTTATCGTGTTCGTGTTCTTATCGTGTTTATATTGATACAACACGAACACAACATGAAATTTTCGTGTTCTTATCGTGTCGACACGATAAGGACACGAACACGATAAGACTAAACACTAACCCGCTATTTTCATATCTTTTTCGCGGTCGTGTCAAGAATTGCACCCTAGTTTAGGCCGCATCCCCCCACTGTAGGAGGGTCTAGGTATCACTCATTTTCCACCGCGTCCCTGCCTAGCATTTTTATTATTTTTAATACATTTAATATTGTTTTGTATGTGTCATCATTTAATTGAACATACACTTAATTTATCTACAAATATCCTCTGATACAAGTTTACAGACAATGTGTCTTGGAGTGGACAAGTCACTGCAAGTTTATAGACAATGTGTCTTGGAGTGGACAAGTTGCTGCAATTGCTTCAATTTTGGGCTTTGCAGAAATGCATATAAACCTTAGGACTTTAAATGAAACAAAAATTGGACTTCTAAGTTCTAACCCACATGCATTGTTTCTTGGGCTTCCAAAGCCTGCATGTCTTCTGGGAATATATCATTGAAGGCCAAACTAAGTAGGGAAATATATCAAAATCGCCAGTGAGTTCAACTACATCAAATGCTACTAGGAGTGGCGTGAAAACATCCTTAGTCGATGCAAGAACAAATCTTCAAAGGCGCAAATCTACGACGTGGTGTATGCATTGCTATTCACATGCAACGTCAAGTCTAATGTAAAGGAGTTTTGGGAGGCGTGGAGTCCTTCTACCAATACTTTGTTGACTTTCTTTGTAGAGTTGTCCATATATTTGTCGGATTTGCACACTTTGGTGGGCTTGTCCATGAGTGGATCCCTCTACGATGAAGTTATTCAATTTGCCAAATAACTCACTAGCGTTGATGAGGCGGCAAGTAGATTCCTTTCTCGCTTTTGCAACTACTTATTTCATGCTTATCATCATCTTCAAGAAATGCAAGTGATGGTCAATGTTCTTAAGTGCCCATTGGTGAGTGGTTATATCTTTGTCCAAAAATTGATGATGTACAATAAACCACCTCCACGCAAAGAGAAGAAGAAAGTCGCTAGCGCAAAATCAACTTACAATCCACTTGGAAACTTAGGCATACATAGAAATTGGTCCCCCCAGAAAATGTTTCTTTTTTAAAGATTGACATCAATGAGAGTTTGAGAGAAGAAACATACTTGGCGGCTTCCCCATGGCGTGTTGGCACTACACGTTTGTTTTCCCAATGACGGCATCAACATGATACGTCGAATCACCTTTAAATGATGAGAATAATGGCAAGTGGGCGGCGACTTTCTTATTCTCTTTGCGTGGAGGAGGTTTATTGTACTTCGCCAATTTTTTAGACCAAAATCTAACTCATTCGCTGGACACTTGAGAACATTGACCACTACTTGCAGTTCTTCGAAAATGATGATAAACATGAAATAAGTAGTTGTAAGAACGAGGAAAGAATCTACTTGACGCCACATCAACGTCGTTGAGTTCTTTCTCACATGGAATAACTTCATCGTAGAGGGATCCATTCATGGGCAAGCCCACCAAAGTGTGCAAATCCCACAAAGATATGAACAACTAACCAAATTAAAGAAAATCAACAAGGTATTGATAAATGGACACCACGCCTGGCAAAACGCCTTCATTACCTTGGAGTCGCCATTGTACGTTAGTAGTGAAGCATACACCTGTCATAGATTGAAAATTGTTCTTCATCACCTAAGGATGTCTACGGTCCACTCACAGTAGCCTTTGATGCAGTGGAACTTTCCGGCGAACTGATGTCATCTCCTCACTTGGGTTGACCTTCAATGATGCGATGAACCAATGTTGGCAATAGACGTGACTCGTTCAATTATTAGTGATGAGTTGCTCGTAAAGTTCATGGCTTAGAAGCCTCGGTTGAAGGAACCTCCATGGACCACTCCTCTAAGTAAAATAGATTCGTCAATCGTATCGCCCAGCAACGGGATCAAAAACCGCCAAAATTTGATACCAAATCTCACTGTTATAAAGCTTAAGTACGCAAAAACTACTTGAAGAGAAAATAGCCAACTGCAAAAGAAAGAGATAAGAAGTGGTCAGAACTCAGAAGACCATGCTTAATTCAGAGCATAATTCTTTCTGTAAAGATCACAATCAAATGGCGCAGATATTGAGCAAAGGCAATTGCACATGTATTTGATAAATTGATTTCAACAAATCATCAAACAATAACAGAAGAATAGCAAGAGAATCTTGACTCTATTCCATGCACCCCAAAGTTGAAGAACTAAAGAGAAGAAGAATTGGGAACAGAGCAATTTTCTTTGAATAACTATTATATATTACTTGCCGTTTATACTATATTTTCTATTTTTAGGCTAACTTTGTATTACTCACTCAAAGATTGCAGAAGAAGAGAAAAATAAAAATGTTTTATAATTCTTATAAAACATTTAATAATTATTTTTCGTTTACACTATTTTTTCTTTTTTTAGGCTTACCAAACTAAGAAATACAAAAGTAAAATCCACATTTTTTTATTTTATCACCTATTTTTTTATATTATTTAATAAAACTTTGGTTAACCAAAAAATAAAACCAAGATCCGAAAACCGTTCGTTAAAACCGGACCAAACCTGTAATCGTTTTTCGGTTTATAAACTTGGTCAACCGATTTTCTTTTTTGGTTCGATTCCGCCAACCAGAATCGTATGTGCAACCTCTACTAAAATTTAACAACACTTCTGAAGTATTTACTAAACCTTGAATCCTAAACCATAAACCTCAACACTCATTTCTCAAACCCGAACCCTAAGCCCTAAGTCCCGAATCCTAAACCCTCAACATCATGCAATATATATAATCGTGTACAGATGAATTTTAAAGAACTACATATTTTATCATACTTGATGTCAAGGAATTAATTACAAGTGAAATTATTACTTGTAAAACATTAATGATAAAGTTTGTCACTTTGGACCTACTATTTTAATTTGATATTTTATCTTATATTTACTTTTCAGATATAATCAGCAATTCAGCCGTATATATATATAAGATAATGAGACTGTTATAAAAATTCTTTATAATTTGGAACCGGTTTCAAAGAAAGTTCTATATTACCCACCTTTATTATTTTAACAACAAAATTTGATATGGTACAACAATTTCTGATAAGAATTTAATGTAAACAATGGAAGAGTGTACATAGAAATGAATAATATTGTGGATTAGATAGATTTAAAAAGAATGAGAGTTGACATTATTACATTCATTTTGATATAAGATAATGCTTCAATCATGTGAATATTTTTTGTTCTCACAATTTTTTAAATATTCACATGTATCTTACTCCAATTAAATAATATTAGGACAATAGTTTTTGACAATGTCCTTCATCCTACACTAAGAGCTGTCTCCACGTCGCCATATATTATTATATTATCTTTCAAGTCTAAAATAATGTACTTTTTTTTTTTTTTTGAAACAGTCTAAAATAATGTACTTATAACTCAACAAAAAGCTTTAAATAAAAGCTGAAAAATTAAACACTTGGTAAATTTATTATACCATTACATGTAAAAGTAGTAGTTAAGAATTAATGGAATGAAGATAATATTACCTTATACTAGATCAATATTCAAAAAAAAAAAATCTATTTTAAAAAATATAGCCTCACTTTTTGAACATTTTAAAAATATTAGAGAAATGGATCAACTTTATGCTTAAATAGTAGAAGCTTCTAATTTTAGGGCAATTGGCTCGGTTCGAACTCATGTGAATGCGTTATTTCCTTCTTGCTTGTACCTCTAAAAAATTGAGAAGTAAATTTAAAAATAAATGTTCTAATTTTGGGGTATCTTACAGACAAGAAGGCAATGTTATAATGTTTAGGAAAATTTTGGCATGTATATTGTAATTAGAGCTGTTAAATAGATCGAGTTTGGACAAAAAGAAAATTTGGGCGGATCGGGCCAAAATTCATTTGGGTCGCCATATTGGAGGCCTAAACCCGACCCAACCCATGAAAATACATATGGAAAATCGGGCGTGCCAGTCGGCCTACTCTTTTGGCTTATAATATCACAACACAAATGGACCCATCGCAGTCTAGTTTTAGTACATGTGATAGCAAGTGTGGGAACAATATGCAATCATATGGGATCAAACTCGAGTTAATCATTCTAACATCACAAACTTCTACCATTGAAGCACAAGTTTAATCCATTAATTTGTTTTTTATTCTAAAAGTGCCCCAAAAATACAATAAATATTTTATGCTTCGTATTTAAAGTTTACCCAAACTACAACTCTAAATCCACTAGACAACAGAAATAACATCTTTCCGTTATCGATTTCAATCAAAGAGTCACTATTTGACTCAAATTTCGCCACTTACAATCCCTATATATACACATACACCCCCACAGATTATCTCATATTCAAAATCGACTCCGATATAATTCTAATAATCACATTTTAGTCTAAAATCAGCAAAATATTAATAAAATCAATGGCGATCGATCTGTCACCCAAGTTGGCGAAGAAGGTCTACGGCGGAGATGGCGGCGCGTGCTACGCGTGGTGCCCTAATGAGCTCCCAAATCCCAATGTTGTGATTATGTTGGGCTTCTGCTGGTTCAGATTAAGGAAGATCATGTCATATAATCAGTGTTCTAAAAAGCGATACACGCTAGTCGGGCGAGCGGCCTGGCTGCCAGGCTGGAGCGGAGCGGAGCGGGGTTAGCAGGGCCTAGTCGGTAGAATAACATAGCGGACAAAAGGCCTAGTGCTTTTTAGACTAATTGAGCTGGCGAGATTTTTAGAAAGCAGCGCATATAATTAGTCTGTTTGTTGAACATTCGTGATTAATTAGTTTACTGGAATTTTGGATTTGGAGTTTTTGGTCAGTTAATTAATAAGTTTAATAAAACATTCATGATTAATTAGTTTACTGGAATTTGGAGTTTATGGTCATATAAACACATAAAAATTATTTTTAGTGTTTTTATCCAAGGATGTATCTGTGGGGTTCTCTCTATTTCTGTTCAGATACATCGCTCTACCAAATTTACCCTGAATTAGCGTTTATTTACGAAGTTTGATGGATATAAATCAGGGATAATTACAAAAACACCCCCAAGATTTGGGCTAATTACAATAAATCCAAAGATGTTTCAAAATTACAAAAACCCTCTCATGTTTGATTATGTCTTTAATTTAAGGGGTGACTGTAATATTTCTACAAATATCATGAGGATTTTGAAATGTTTTTGCTTATGAAAGGGAATATGTAAGCGGAATCAAACCTTAAGGGATTTTTTCAATTTTCAAAAATCTCTGGGTTTTTTTTAAATTAGCCCCAACCTCAGGGTGTTTTATGTAATTATCCCTATAAATTATGCTTTGTTTTTATGTTATATACCAATTTGCTTGTAATGAGTCAAGGGACCCTCAATTTTCTGCTGATATCTTGCAAAGATTTCTACAATTTGTTTCTGATATTCCAATAACTTCTGCTTTTATTTTGTTTTATTTTATTTTCTCAAATTATTCAACTTCTACTATTAATTGGGATTGTATTTAATCTAAATGGTTCTAAACTTTATGTGCCTAAATTTCAATCCTTGTCACAAATATTTACTCCTATATAAATAAAAGGGATAATTGCTAAAACACCCATGAGGTTTGGTCTAATTACAAAAAAACCCAGTTAACTTTCAAAATTACAAAAAGTGCCCCCGGGGTTTGATTCAGTGTTAAAATTAAGGGGCTAACTGTAGTATTTTTATAAATGTGAGGGTGTATTTTAAAATATTTTTTGCTTATGAAGGGTTAAATATTAGACACAGTAAAACTTTAGGGGTACTTTTTGTAATTTTAAAAGTTAACTAGGTTTTTTTACAATTAGGTCAAACCTCAAGGGTACTTTTTGTAATTAACCCTAAATAAAATTCATATATTCTCACAGGTAACGGAGTGGCTGGAATTATCCTCCCTGAGAAAGAAGAGAAAGTTCTTGCTATCAAAAAAGGCGATGCTATGGCCCTTCCATTTGGAGTGACCACATGGTGGTACAACAAACACGAAACCGAACTCGCAATCCTCTTCCTCGGAGACACCTCAAAAGCCCACAAACCCGGCTCGAAGGGAGGGCCAAAAATAATTACGTTGGACCAGCTCAATGGAGCGATCACGCCCCACATGTCCCGCACTATGCAATTCCTGAATGAGTTTGAGGCGTAGGCTGCAGTCCGGTACACACAAACGAACCCCCTTGAACAAGAACCCATCAACCAAAATAAAATCTGAATGTATGCCATTGTGAACACGGGATAACACGGGCCCAAAAAATTTATCCGAAGCATAAAGGTCCCGAAAAGTGTCAAATCCAGGGACAACAATATGCATATCAGTAAGAATGAGCGCACGCCGGCTCAGCGCGTCGGCTACACGGTTAGAGGCGCCCGAACGGTGTTTGAGCACAAAAGTAAACTGTTGTAAATAAGCTGCCCAAGACGCATGACGTGCAGAAATATTATCTTGTGTGGCAAGATGACGGAGGGCATCATGATCCGTATAAAGAACAAATTCCCGGTGGAACAAGTAGTGTCGCCAATAACGCACGGCCCGGACCACGGCATAAAACTCGACGTCATAAGTGCTATAACGAGTTCGCGGGCCGGACAATTTCTCGCTGAAAAAAGAAACGGGACGCCCTTGCTGACTCAAAACAGCGCCAATGCCAAATTTAGAAGCATCACATGATAATTCAAATGGAATTGAAAAATCAGGGAGAATAAGGACAGGTGCTGTTGTGAGTTTTTGTTTAATTAATGCGAAAGCCTCGTTGGCAGCCGACGTCCACACAAAAGTCTTGCCGCTCAAGCAATCTGTAATTGGGGCCATGATTGAGCTAAAATGGCTAATGAACCGTCGGTAGAAAGATGCAAGACCGTGAAAACTCCGTGCCTCTGTGATAGTTCGTGGAGTAGGCCAGTCCCTGATAGCCTCAATCTTGGATGTATCAACACTAATGCCCTGTGCAGAAATTTGGTAACCAAGGAATAAAACAGAATCGACCATGAAGAAATATTTATGGGGTGCCGCATAAAATTGTTCAGTCCGTAGGATTTGTAGCACAGATCGCAAATGACCCACGTGTTCAGTTTCAGTCCGACTATAAATGAGTATGTCATCGAAATAAACGACGACACAAGTGCCAATAAGAGCTCGTAATGCTTGGTTCATGACCCGCATAAATGTGCTAGGCGCATTAGATAAACCGAATGGCATAACTAACCATTCAAAAAGACCTTCGCGAGTTTTGAAAGCTGTTTTCCATTCATCGCCCGGGCGAATACGAATTTGGTGGTAACCACTACGCAAGTCCAACTTACTGAACACCGAGGCGCCACTAAGTTGGTCCAATAGATCATCGAGGCGGGGAATAGGGAAACGATAACGTACCGTGATCTTGTTCATGGCGCGACTGTCAACGCACATACGCCAAGATCCGTCTTTTTTAGGAATAAGCAAGGTCGGAACAGCACAGGGACTCAAGCTTTCACTGATGACCCCTTGGCGGAGCAATGCCTCAACTTGGTTACGCAACTCCGCATGTTCGGAAGGACTCATGCAATAGTGGGGCCTATTTGGGAGAGAAGCCCCGGGGATGAGGTCAATGTGGTGTTGAATATCACGGAGAGAAGGTAAACCCGGTGGCAGCTCTATAGGAAAAACATCAGAAAATTCTTGTAGCAAAGGTGCAAGGGCTGGGGGGCAGCCTGATGAGGAAGTAAAATCAACACCCAATAAAAGGAGGACCACAGGCGCACTTTGCATCTCGTGGGTGAATGCGGCACGAGACAGTAGCAAAATATGGCTTGGGGCCACGGCGGTGAAGGGACGGGGCAGAGTTGGGTGTAACACAATTTTGATTCCACCAAAAGTGAAGCAATACGTATTTAGGCGACCGTCATGTATGGCTGAACGATCAAATTGCCACGGACGACCCAATAATAAGTGACAGGCGTCCATAGGAACGACGTCACACCAAACAGAATCATTATATTTCGACCCAATAGAAAATTGAACCAGAACACGCCGGTCCACCGTAATAGAGTTCCCCGATTGGATCCACGCCAGGGTGTACGGGTGGGGATGTGGTTCATTGTTAAACTTAATTTGTTCACAGCATCAGACGCGATTACATTCTCACAAGACCCGGAATCAATAATAAAGCGACAAACCTTACCATTGACCGTGCACGAGGACTCAAATATGTGATTGCGCTGAATTTCCGAATTGGTGTGCGAGGTGAATAGCATGTGCGACGGAGGACAAGGACTGGGCCGACGTCGCCGACAAGGTGCTCCTCAAGGGTAGGATCTGAATCAACTGTATCAAAAAGTGGAGGCCCATCGTATGTCTCCTCGCAAGTATCGTCTGCAAGTAAAGTGCGTTGTCCGCTGGACTTCGGGCACGAAGCCTGCCGATGACCCGGTTCACCACAATTAAAACAACGAGAATTCCCTGGCAAACGTGGGGGCGCTGACGAGCGTGGGACAGGTGCCGAAGAGGATGCTAGAGCAGCTGGTGGGCGGGTTGGTGTTCTGGAAGTGTCTGTGGAGCGTCTATTAAATTGATTTTCCAGTAATAAGGCACGTTGGTGTGCGTCAGAGAGCGAAACAGGTGTGAATAGATTGAGAGTGTCCTGAAATTGAAGCCGTAAGCCCCCGATATAACGAGACACAAGCTGATCCACGGATTCACGGAGATCAATGCGAGCGATAAGATGATAAAATTCTTCTGTATAGGTGTCAACAGAACGAGAGTTTTGCCGGAGATTATGTAGCCGTTGATAGAGGGTACGCGCATAATTAAACGGTAAAAATTCACGCTCCATATGCTTACGAAATTTTTCCCAGGAAGTGATACGTGGTTTACCTTGGCGTTGGCGATTGAGTTTCAATTGTCTCCACCAAGCCGAAGCACGACCCCGAAAACGCGTAGCAATAAGAGCACACGACGCTGATCCGGAACCGCCTTAAAATCCAATACTTCTTCGACGGAGTTGAGCCAATCGAGGAAATCGGAGGCGTCAAGTCCCCGGAGAAATCAGGAATATCCAGTTTAATACCCATCTCCCAACGACGGTCATCATCACCAAGGTGCAAAAGGGTTGACCATGGATAGTGTTTCATCGTCATCGGAATGTGGCGGAGGAGAGGGTGCACGAGCAACGGCCTGGTAGTCGCGTCCGCGGCCTGCGCGCGCGCCGCCACGTCCATCGCGGCCAGGGGCTGGACCGCCGCGTACCTGTTCACGTTCGCCCTGTTGGCGCCCTGCTACCTGAAGTCGGATGTCATCGATCGCTGCTGTTAAAGCCTCAACTTGACGGCCCAACGCAGCAATAGCAGCATCCCGTTGTGCATCAGCCTGGGCTAGAGCGTCTTGACGTCGTGGAGGCATAACGCGGGGATCGTGCGCTGGTCTGCTGATACCAACTGACGTAGCGAAAGCGTAACAATGGAACGATTGAGAGATAACACTCTCGTTTATTTTTCTTAATCAAAATTCAACGTGTTGACAGAATAAGAAAAAGGTCTTTAAATAGCTGCTGCTATACTCCTACGCATCTGTTTCCTACTGTAAGTAGGAGTAGTTTTAATTTAAAGACTCCAACATAAAACTAATGCTAACTTAAGACTCCAATAGAAAACAAATAACTGATAAATTCTAACTTAAGACTACAACATAAAATAAATAACTAGTATGACTTCAAGGAAAACAACACAGCAACTAACTACTCAACCATAAACTATAACAGCACTTGTAGCTTCATCGCCATCAACTTCTTAACCGGCCCACAATCCTCTTCGTAGCCGGTCTCTGGAAATTACAAGTTGGGTCAGATTCTTGTGAATTTTGGGGCATGTTTGAAGGGTTTGCTCCAATTGAAACCAAGGTTGCTACTGAAGATGATATCATTCTCGAGAAGACTCCTCTCCAAATTTATAGTATAATTGATGGTAAGGTTAAGGGTGTCGATGGTGTATTTTCCAAGTCAAATCTCGAAAATAACAAGTGTTATTTATTGGATTGTGATGATGATTTATTTGTTTGGGTTGGTTGCATGGCTCAAATTGATGAGAGGAAAGTTGCTATTCATTTAAGTGTCTCGTCTCGTCCTCCTCGCGCTCCTCCATGGTTTGATAAATTTTCTAGGATCTCCCTTCCGATTCGAGGACGAATCGTCTCGACCCCGAAGAGAATGATGGAGATAATATCTAGTTGATAATATTTTAGTATTTTGGAATATCTTATATTTTAGATATTGATTTGTTTAGTGTTCTATTTGAGTTTATCTTTTAAGTTTCCTAGTCAAGTTATGAGTTTTATTGTGGTAGGATTTTAATCCTATAAATACTTGCTATTTTATTATTTTTAGGGAGTTGAATTTTGATATTAATAAAAACGAGGGTTTTCTCTCAATTATTGTCTCTCTTACGGTATTCTTATAGAATCAACGTATGAGGTGAGTTTGTTTCTTTGTTCACGCTTCTCCTCGCATCAATTCTCAACCGAGTTCGTGAGCAGGGCATGGGATTTAGACGAAACCACGGTAAAAACTCTCGTCGGTAGCCAATCAGGCAAAGGCATTGTCAAGCTAGACCCGAGCTTCAAAATGCCCGAGCCGAAAAAGGAACATTACACCGGCATGGCGTTGAATTGTGAGGAAGCGCCGTTAGACGTCGACATTAAGGGGGGCGGAAAAGTCGTCGTCTTGAACACGAAGAACTTGCCGTTGGTTGGAGAGGTCGGCCTGGGAGCCGATCTCGTGAGGCTTAACGGTGGGGCCATGTGCTCGCCGGGGTTTTCGTGCGACTCGGCTTTGCAAGTGACTTACATTGTTAGGGGGAGTGGGAGAGTTCAGGTTGTTGGTGTCGATGGGAAACGTGTGTTGGAGATTAGGGTGGAGGCTGGAAATCTTTTCATTGTTCCGAGGTTTTTCGTCGTGTCGAAGATTTCTGATCCTGATGGCATGGATTGGTTCTCCATCATCACTACTCCAAAGTAAGTAATACGGTTAATTACAAAACATACCCTTGAGTTTTAACTTAATTACCAAAAAACCACTGTTCTAAAAATCCCCACCTAGCTCAGATTAGTCCCCGTCTAGGCGCTAGGCCTCCCTTGTCCGCCTACGTTATTCTTCCAATTAGGCCCCGCCTAACCCCGCTCAGGTGCCGCCTAACCCCGCCTAGGTGCTAGGCCCCAGATTTTACCCGACTAGCGCAGCGATTTTAGAACATGCAAAAAACCCAGCTAACATCTAAAGTTACAATAATTACCCATGAGGTTTTATTTTGTCCAATATTTACCTCTTTCATAAGTAAAAAATATTTCAAAATCCCCCCTTACATCTATGAAAATATTACAACTTACCTGTTAATTTTAACACTGAATCAAACCTCGGGGGTATTTTTTGTAATTTTGAAAGTTAGCTGAGTTTTTTGTAATTAGGTCAAACCTTAGGGGTATTTTTTGTAATTATCCCTAAGTAATATGTAATAGAGAAAAATATGTTCTACCATCCGAACTATTCGAGTTTTTCAATTTTGCCTACTAAACTTTTTTTTATGAGACTTTACCTACTAAAGTCCATGGTTGCGGATCCAGGGCCTGGCCCTGGCCCAGCCCTCTTTTTTGAAAAAAAAAATTAATGGGAATTTTTTAAAAAAAAAAATTTATAATTTGTATTATTTTTTCTGATTTTCTATCCGGTTCACCCCATTTTTTGTGTATCGGCCCACCCTGTTAGGATCTCCTGACTCCGCTATTGCCAACTCACTTATGCTGGAAAAATCAACCGGAATCTCTTTACATGATGTGCATACTGGATTTTTAAGATGACAATTTGGATTCCAACGACGTGCATGTAATGAGATTCCTATTGAATTTTCCATTAAAAGTGAGTTGAAAAAGAAAAGGCAATTTGAAGAACTCGTGCACTTTGTATCACAAAAAAAGGTTTAGGAGTCAAAGTCGGAAAACTTCAATTCGAATGGCAAAAAGTATTTTTTTTTCTATGTAATATACCCTTTTTTTTTAGTGAAATGTAATATACCCTTTTAGCTTGTTTCTTTGTGGTTATTTTTGTTTTTGATTATTTCTAATTTAATTTTAATTTTTCCATGGCAGTCCTGTTTTTACTCATTTGGCTGGAAGAACTTCAGTTTGGAAGGCATTATCACCAGAAGTGCTGCAGGCTTCTTTTAATGTTTCTTCAGATGTGGAGCAGAAATTCAGCTCAAAGAGGAAGGCTGAGGAAATCTTCTTCCCACCACCAAATTGATTAAGGAGAAGGATTGGTGCTTTTTCAGTTTTTGGTTTTGTTAGCAATAAGCATATGAGGATTTGGAATAATTTAGTAGTTTTTCTTCTTTTTTTATTAAATGTTAGCTTTCATCATATGGTACTTTTTATCTTTGTGGAGTATGGTTTGATTATTTTTGTTATTACCCCTTTTTTATTAGAGCTGGCAATTGGCGGGTCGATCCCAACCCATCGGGTTTTTTTTTTTTTAAAATCGGGCGGAGTCGGGCCATGCCCGATTTTGACCGTGCCAAAGAAATACATGGCTCGGCCCGACCTAAAAATATATTTTATACACGAAATCATTAGGCGGACCAGAAAGTCGGGCCAAACTCGACCCATGGGCCGATTGGGCTGATCCAAATAGGGCGGAACTTTTTTGGACCCAAAATATCAGAACCCAGCTTGCCCAAAGTATGGGTCGGGCTCGGAATTGCCAGCTCTATTTTTTATTTGGCATCTATGTATATGATGAGTATGATGTCATTATATTATTGGGAAATGATGCTACAAGTGAGTCCTCGTCCTAGGTCCTCGAAGGAATATGAATCGTGGAATGTCTTTAACTAGTCTCACGTCCTCGTACATCTCTGCGGGAAAAAAAAAAAAAAAAAAAAATCCCCAATAAGCCGCTGATTTCCAACGAGGATTTGAGAAGTAAATACTCTTTTGTTTTGATTGACCTGTGAGGTTTGTGGTTTAAACTTTAAACTATAGTTGAAGTAGTCCCTATTGGACTAGGATTAAAATTAGGATTTTCTAACTTGACGTTTAAAACTCCATCCAATTTTATTATATGAATAAAGCAAATTGAGAGTATAAAATTGTACTAGTTACTATATTATGACTTTATGTGGTGTGACTACAACATTGTCATGTTAGGTTTGAGCTCATTTCTTATATTTATGATCTTAATGTTCTCATTGTATAGCCTGACTCAAACCTCTGGAAATGTTTGGCCTTCGAACAAAAGATAAAAATTTGAACCTTTTTTATAGATTTGGACGAACTATCCTAAGTGGCCCAATTCAGTCCTAATTCTAATCACAAGCTTTAAATTCTACAATCAATCGAACCATCATAACTTCACACTAAGCAGCCCAGCCCCAATGATAAAAGTGACAAATTTAAGGCATAAAAAAATCAATTGAAATCCTCTATTTTATTTATCTTGCATTTGGATAAGGAGATTGGATTTGGAGAGAGGATTTAGTGAATGATTTCAAATGGCTCCAGATATGAAGAATTTGAAATCCTTCAAATGACTCCAAAATTCGCTTCCAAAGATTTGAATCATTATAGAATAACTTCATCCAAACAACCTCAATGGGTTTGTTATTATGGATATAAAATCCACAGTTCAAAATTCAAATCCCGTCATCCAAATGTGGCCTTGGTGTTTTTATCGTATACTCCTTTTAACTATATATGCAAATGTCACGTGTATAAACATGGCGTTATAAATACACACATGTGGTATGTATTGATATTGTTAAAATAAAAAATAAAAAAAAACTAAATTAAATAAGGATCTTAATTGAAAAAATATAACAAAACGCTATCTACCAACTTTGACTTGCACAAGGAACAATTAAATTAATTCATAAAGTGTAGATCGTCACCAATTTTGTTATTACTGAATAGTGGACAAAATCAAAAGACCACAGATTGAACTTGAAGCATTACTTAATCAACAATTCATAGAGTTGAGTCAAAGAGATTGGGAAAATGTTGTCAGCTATGTTATCTCCAAACAGTGACTGCCGGCATTCGGATGTGATCTTCTATTTCGCTGATGGTGTTTCATTTTCTATTTCACCGCATGTGAGATGATTGGCATGTGTATAAAATTATATAAGTTACCATTTTAATTTTGGAGCATAAATCATACATAAACTGTGGGGTTTTAATATGGTAACTTCTATACACGTGTCAATCATCCGTGCGGTGGAATAGGAGATGAAACACCATCGTGGAATATAAGATCACATCCGCCAAAGAATGATCGGTCAATAATCTCGAGTGTGATTGAAAATTTTCACGTCATTTTTTGAATAATAGCTTGTACCGATCAAACCAGGTGGAAATCTGCAAAATTGAGCATTAAACCACTTATGTCACACTCGATACCAACAAAAAAACCGTGCATATTTATTTCACTCTAAAGAGTTTTTTCAATTCTCATTGCTCTATAAATACATATTATATATATTTTGACTCAATCTCATTCAAGTAATTTATGTTTAATTCATTCATCAAATTAAGTACTTCTCAACCTTATATCCCAATAAACTGACAAGTGTTTAGTTGGTTTTATATCTACAGTCAAATAGCTTTGACTTGATAATCTGTTTGGAATAAGAAAAAAAGGGTTAATTCTACTTTTACGTACCTAAACATTATTATCTTTTTGCTTCTGATACCCATTATTTGGACCTCATCAAATTTGGTACCAACTGATTCATCTTTTTCTTGTAATCACTTTCACTACAAATCGTAAGTTAATTTTATTACTTCCTGTTATTTAATTCGAATCACTAAATTGCTTAGTGCACTAACAAATTTTATATATTACAACTACTGTTTGTCATCACATAAATATTCATTGTATTCGGTGAATTATTAATCAATAATTTCAAATAACTTAATTAAATAAAGAAGTTCTGAAAATGGATTTTGCCTGTCTTTTTTTTTTTTTTAGAATTTAGTCCAATAGCATATATTCGTTGGAATATTCAATTATTTTATCTCATTACCTACTATCTTTATAACTTCTCAAGAGTTCTGCGAAGTACCCATCATCAATTTGTCCCAAGACAAACACGTTTAACTATTTAATTCCAATATAATTGACTCCGAGGAAGAGAGATATATTTTATCGATATGGTTAATACTATCAAATCTCTTAACCCTATTGAAATTTTCCAACAATATTGGAATTTTCAATGGAATTTTTCAACATGTTGTACCATTGGAATTTCCGTTGGAATTTTAAAAACTCCAACGGAAATTCCAATGATTAATTCAATATTTTTTTACCGTTGGAATTTTCCAACGGTATGTTTTAGTGATAGAATTTTTGTTGGAATTTTTAAAATTCCAATAGTATTTCCAATGGTTTATTCCAGTGATTTTATTACTGTTGGAATTACTGTTGAAATTTTCTAACAATTTGTTGTGGTGTTGGAATTTCCATTGAAATTTTAAATTCCAACAGGAATTCCAACAGTTTATACCAACGGTTTTATTTATTGTTAGAATTTTCATTGGAATATCCAATTGTATAATGTAGCATTGTAATTTCCGTTGGAATTTTAAAAATTCCAGCAATTTTATATTTCGTTGGAATTATTTTG
Organism: Rehmannia glutinosa; assembly: GCA_016081115.2. Lineage (NCBI taxonomy): Eukaryota > Viridiplantae > Streptophyta > Magnoliopsida > Lamiales > Orobanchaceae > Rehmannia > Rehmannia glutinosa. The sequence continues at coordinate 1,863,179 of CM071924.1, forward strand.
TTGGAATTCGATTGTTTTCTTTAGTGTAAATGGAGGAAATTCTTTTCTTTTTCTTGAAAATTTGTACATTGTATTTATATTTTTGCAAAGATTATTTTTATGTTCTAGAAGACAAATGGAATATTTTACAATAGAAGAAATAAATAAGCACTAGCTAGAACTATAGGCTAAAATACCAAGAGATGTTTCTATTTATTGTCTAACTTGTAGTAATGGGTTGCTTAAAAAAAATTAAAAAAAGATGTAGTAATGGGCTTAGTTAAAATTTCATAGTAAATATCTTACAAAATATTTCATGATCAAGTACTTCTTATGTTGACAAAAATCAATATAACAATTATTGTTGCATCTTTTTAATTTGCTTTGCGCTAGCAACCCCTCTCAATGTTTATCTTAAAAACTTTCATTTAACATATTTACTTAACAGAAAATTACAACAAATTGCATGTTATTCTTTAATTTTTTGCATACATAAGTTCCAATCTTATCTCAAACTAATCCTAGGGATAGACGGTCTCGCCCCTTTAATTGTTGCCAATTAAACCCGAATGCAGTCGCAACTTATATAATTGGCGTCAACATTCGGTTATTTTTACCACCACATGGGAACCCTGCCTTCTAAGATCATTTTGTCTTCTCATACTCCATGAAAACCTTGCTTCCAGGATAGATTATATGTCTTCCAAGATAGATCATGCCTTCCAAGACTACACATGAAACTTTTGTTCTAGAATAATCACACCCTTCAGGATCCCACGAGGGTTTGAACCCCGATCCTCCATTATGCCACCATATATTGCAAACTAGCAATGGTCCTCAATCCTCTTCATATCATTATTTTAACTCGTGATGTGTGATAGGTGTGAGTTTTGCATGTATTTTGAGGTATAAATATGACTAAAATGATGATTAGACATGCATAAACTCATATGAAATGGTTTGTATTCACTCTTTGTGGGAAAGATATTACGCTTTGCTCGTTTTGTAGGAATTTAACGATATTTGGAGTGATTTTGTGACAAATACGAGCATTGCGACCTAGAATCATCATGAATCGAGCGATTACACCCAATTGGAAGCCAACTATATGGATTATAGAGTCATAGTGATGAGTCGTGTGTCAAAAGAAGCATGGATGATCAAACAACAAGGAGATTTATCTCAAGGAACATCCAAACGCGTATGGAATTTCCAAAGACTGACAGAGTTTAGTATTTTGGCCATAACTCTCTCTACAAAATTGATATTAAGGTGATTCAAGTGGCTATGGAAAGCTAAGAGAAATGGCTACAATTCTTATGAAGACCCCGCGAGCAAATTTGGACGTTTGGGTGGCGCACTGGTAACCCGTGCGTGGATTATCCATTTCCCAAAGTTTTCCAATTCTTTGTCTTCAATCCTCAAGCTCCGATTCGACCCGATTCTTCTCTTGATTCTTCCTTGATGAAGTTGAGCTATTTCTTGTGTTCTTTGGTCTTTTCCAGACCTTTCCTCCCCCGTGTGTGCGCCCCAAGAAGTGGTATTTATACCCTTTTGAAGTCTAGGTCAATTTGCTGTCATTTTTGGAGTTTTATGCAAGAACGCACGGGTCGTGCGCCCACGCACGGGCTACTCGTGCGCCATCTCGTAGAAAACATCCAGTCTCTGTAGGGTGGCGCACGGGTCGTGCGTCCACGTACGGGTTACCCGTGCGCCACCCAAACGTCCAAATTTTCTCGCGGGGTCTTCATAAGAATTGTAGCCCTTTCTCTTAGCTTTCCATAGCCACTTGAATCACCTTAATATCAATTTTGTAGAGAGTTATGGCCAAAATACTAAACCCGGCCAGTCTTTGGAAATTCCATACGCGTTTGGATGTTCCTTGAGATAAATCTCCTTGTTGTTTGATCATCCATGCTTCTTTTGACACACGACTCATCACTTTGACTCTATAATCCATATAGTTGGCTTCCAATTGGGTGTAATCGCCGATTCATGATGATTCTAGGTCGCAATGCTCGTATTTGTCACAAAATCACTCCAAATATCGTTAAATTCCTACAAAACGAGCAAAACGTAATATCTTTCCCACAAAGAGTGAATACAAACCATTTCATATGAGTTTATGCATGTCTAATCATCATTTTAGTCATATTTATACCTCAAAATACATGCAAAACTCACACCTATCAAAATCCCCAAACTTAAACTGATGGCCAGTCCGGTCAACGCTTTTAAAAACTAGACAACACATGATTGGGAGTAATGAAAAGTAGAACGCACAACAACTCCATAAAATTCGCATTGTTTATCGTAGGTGTCAAGCAAAGAATCAACCAAGCCTCAAACATCTAACATAGAGCACACATCAAAGAACCATGGTAAATGTTAAGAATTACGCCTCACAAAGATTAAGTGTATACTCTCATCTCAAATAGATATAGGATGTGTTTACACTCAAATCAATTCAATGTTGTAGAATTACCATATGCTTGCAAATCATCTCATCTCTCCGCCACTAGAATGTATGCAATTTGTGAATCAAAAAGGACTTTCTCATTTGGTTGTAATGAAGGCTCTTTGGTTAGGGTAGGAAATTTTGGATAAAGTGACTCAAACTCGAGCATATAGACCGGTGAGCATATCAATCATCTACATTACAATCCCATATGCTACTCCAATCATCCCTTATTTTCATCAACTTTACTCATCTGCATCTTCTTTCTTTCCTTTGAGAATCACTTCAAATTACAATCCTTAGCCCCAAGTTCATTTAAATGAAACTCATTAATTTAGACAATTTTATTTTTTTTTACATTTTGGATTCACTTTAATTCTTCATTATTTGACTTGTTTCTTTTAGTTCGGTCCAGGTAGTGTATGAACACGCGCTCGAGACAAGGGGACTTGATACCGCTTATACTGAAAGTCGAGGCTTTCGCGAGAAGAATCAGTGCTACCACTAGACGGGCTGAAAGACAACACAATCCGATAATGGGGGATTTGAACGAGTTACCAATACCGCAAATAATGGTGGAAATGAGTTACCGATATCGGTTCAACAAAGCCATTCGTGATTACTTTCGACCACAAACGAATTGTAATTACGGTGGTATTGCCCATATTCCTATCAATGCCAACAACTTCGAGCTCAAACAGTAACGATCAACATGGTGCAACGAGAATCAGTTTGGGGGTTCGCAATCGAAGATCCTAACTCTCATCTTGCGCATTTTATCCAAATATGCAATACGATCAAAATGAACGGAGTCTCGGATGACGCCATAAGATTAAATGCGTCTGTTCCCATTCTCTTTACGGGATAAGGCGAGAAATTGGTTGGGTACTTTAACGCAAGCGCAGTGTAAGCACATGGGACGAACCCGAGCCAAAAGTTCTTGTTTAAATTCTTTCCACCAAGCAAAACTTTGCGGCTCAAGAGCGAGATCACTCAATTCCGATGATTCGACTCGAGCCTTTGTACGAGGCTTGGGAAAGGTTTCGAGATTTGTTACGTAGATGTCCACAACATGGGTTTCCGGAGGATCAACAATTATGTTTCTTCTACAATGGTTTAATGGGACAAACGAGGGCATTTGTGGACGCCGCAAATGAGGAGCATTGTTGGCAAGGTTTCCACAAGATGCCTTGAACCTTCTTGAGGAAATGGCCATGAACATTACTGGTCGTCTGAAAGATCTAATGTACAACGAGTAGCCGAAATCTCGGATTCAGACCCAATTAAAACATTGACGGCACAAGTAGCAACTTTGACAACTCAATTGAGTGTATTTACGAAGGGGCCAGAAGCAGGCACGAGCATGGGTAGTGAAGCTCTTCTATATCCGATGGAAGAGGTAAATTATGTGAATAACCGGAATTTCAACAATTTCCGGAATAATTCAAACCCAACGCACTACCATCCAGGGTTGAGCATGAAAGTTTTTCCTATGCAAATACAAAGAATGTGTTACAACCTCCACCGGGATTTAATGCTTCAAGTGGAGGCGGTAATGGGGAAGGCAAATCGTCGTTGGAAGATGCACTCACCTCCTTCATAAATCAATCTAATGCTTTCATGAATGATACGAGGAGCCGCCTCGCTAAGCAAGACCTTCGGATGGATAAGATAGAACAACAAGTGACAAGCTCGATAAAGAATCTGGAGACTCAAATGGGTCAATTGGCCACAATTGTGGGTGGTCAACATCAAAAGGGTCAATTTCCAAGTAATACGGAAATGAATCCTAAGGAACAATGCAAGGCGATTCGTTTACGAAGCGGTACGAAATATGAGGGGCCTAAAGAAAAATCTGGGAATCTGAAACTTTCGGACGAAGCATCTAGGCCAGAAACAGGAGAATCCGTGATGAAGGATGATATTGAAGAAAATAGGAAAGAAGAGAACAAAGAGGCGGAACAAACAGGGGCTGAAAAGCTAAAATCATCATCTAACTCGAATATATCTAAGTTGCCTATATCTCTTCCCTTTCCTCAAAGATTTCAAAAGAAAAAGCTTGATGATCAATTTGCCAAATTCCTTGATATATTTAAGAAACGCACATTAACATTCCTTTTGCACGCACTATAGCAAAGCGAGATCTTAAACTATGCGAAATTTCTTAAGGATGTTATGTCAAAAAAGCGGAGGATGACAAGCTTTGAAACGGTGAATTTGACGGAAGAATGTAGTGCGATTATCCAAAGAAAGCTACCACAAAAACTAAAAGATCCGGGGAGTTTCACTATCCCTTGTGCTATTGGTGGTAATTTCTTTAATAAAGCGTTATGTGATTTGGGGGCAAGTATTAATTTGATGCCTTTGTCCATTTTCAGGAAGCTTGGATTAGGCGACGTGAAACCAACTACGGTGACATTGCAACTTGCAGACCGATCACTTACGTATCCAAGGGGAATTATTGAAGACATATTGGTAAAAGTTGATAAATTTATATTCCCCGTGGATTTCTTGGTTCTGGATATGGAAGAAGATCGAGACGTCCCACTGATACTTGGACGTCCTTTCCTAGCCACGGGTAAAGCCTTAATAGATGTGCAAAAAGGGGAGCTCACATTACGTGTTAATGATGAGCATGTTTTATTTTCTATATATAAAATGAAATTTCATGATCCGGTGGAGAATTGTAATTTTTGGATATAGTTAGTTCATGCATTGAGGATTATGTTGATCATACATTGTCTACGATGATTTGGAATTTGGTCTAACCCACTCGTGCTCAATGTCGAGTGTTGTACTTGATTTTGATAACCAAGATTTATACGACTATGTTTGTGCCTTAGATCATATGTAGGAACTACCTAAGAGCGCAAGAGGCGAGAACGCAAAGCCGAAAATAAGGAACCGAATTTGCGAAACATACCACCCATGCGTCCGCACGGGCAACCGTGCGTGATGTCGAGGGAAGAATTGAGCTCTCGAAGAGCACATGGGCCGTCTTGCCGGCGCATGGGCAGCCCGTGCGTGACCACTGAAATAACAACACCGACTCAAAACTCAAGCAATTACCCGAACACCTCAAATATGCATTCCTTGGGGCAAATAATGCAAATCCGTAATCGTGTCATCTCTTCTCACTCCTACTCAACTTGATAAACATGTTAAGGGTTTTACGAAAACATAAGTCGGCACTAGGATGGTCTATAATGATTTAAAAGGCATAAGTCCATCCATTGTGATGCATAAAATTCGGATGGAATATGTTTATAAACCATCGATGCAAAACCAAAGACGACTAAACCCTATCATGCAAGATGTGGTCGGGAAGGAAGTGTTGAAATGGTTGGATGTCGGGATCATTTATGCGATATCGATAGTTCATGGGTGAGTTCGGTACAAGTGGTGCCGAAAAAAGGGGGAATAACATGGTAAAAATGAAAATTAGGAACAAATTGCTACTAGAATTGTTACCGGTGGCGGATATGTATTGATTATAGAAAACTTAATGATGCCACTCGAAAAGATCACTTCACCCTCCCCCCTTTTCGATATGATGTTGGATCGTCTTTGCGGGTTATGATTATTATTGCTTTTTAGATGGTTATTAAGGTACAATCAAATCATGATTGCGCCTAAGACCAAGATAAAACAACATTTACATGTCTGTATGGCACATTTGCATTTCGTTGCATGCCATTTGGTTTATGTAATGCGCCTGCCACTTTCCAACGTTGTATGATGGCTATATTTCATGATCTTATTGAAAATGTTATGGAGAGGTTTATGGACGATTTCTCTGTGTTTGGCGATTCTTTTGATAATTGTCTTCACAATCTTTCCCTAGTTTTGCAGCGATGTGAAGAGACCAATCTAGTACTAAATTGGGAAAAGTGCCATTTTATGGTACGCGATGGCATTGTACTTAGTCATCGAGTCTCTTCTGCAGGTTTGGAAGTTGATTGGGCAAAGATTGTGGCAATTGAGAAGTTACCACCTCCTACAAATGAGAAAGCCATTCGGAGCTTCTTAGGCCATGCCGGATTTTACAGAAGGTTTATCCGTGACTTTTCTAAAATTTCTAAGCTTTTGAGCCAATTGCTAGAAAAAAATGTTGCTTTCAATTTTTCCAATGATTGTTTGCGGGTGTTTGAAACGTTGAAGAAGGCATTGGTGACCGCACCTATTCTTGTCGCCCCAGATTGGAGTCAACCATTTGAGCTGATGTGTGATGCAAGCGACTTTGCGGTTGGGGCTGTTCTCGGTCAAAAGAGGGAAAAATTGTTCCGATCCATCTACTATGCAAGTCGAACGTTGGGCCGATGCTCAAAGAATTATACCACAACCGAAAAGAGATGTTGGCGATTGTTTTCGCATTCGATAAATTCGATCTTACTTGATCGGACGAAAACGATTGTGCATACCGACCAGGCCATGCGGCTATCAAATACCTCTTTGACAAGAAGGATCTGGCAAACCGAGGTTGATTCGATGGATCTTATTATTACAAGAGTTTGATGTGGAAATCAAGGACCGGAAAGGATGCGAGAATGTGGTAGCGGACCATTTGTCTCGATTAGAAAATCAAGATGGAGCAAAATGAAGTACGAGATTCATAAAAGAGAGTTTCCGATGAACGATTACTCATGCTTGAGGCAAAGTTCCGTGGTATGCGGATTTTGTCAACTACTTGGTCTGCCGGAGTTCTACCTCCCGGATCTATCACCGTATCAAAAGAAGAAATTCTTACATGATGTAAAGTTCTACATGTGGGATGGCCCCCTACTCTTTAAGAGGTGCGCGGACAAAATCATAAGAAGATGCGTACCTCAAGAAGAATGGGAGGGAGTCCTACAACAAAGTCACTCTTCACCTGCGGCGAAATTTTGGTCCCACTCGCACCGCAAAGAAAGGTATTGCAAAGTGGGCTATATTGGCCCACTTTATTTAATGACTCGTTATTTGTTTGTGCAACAATGTGACAGTGTCGTGAATGGGAAACATTTCAAGGAAACACGAGATGCCAATGACCAATGTAATTGAAGTGGAGTTGTTCGATGTGTGGGGATTGATTTTATGGGCCCATTTCTATCGTCTTCGGGTTATCAATATATTCGACTTCTGCATGTGGAATATGTATCCCGTTAGGTAGAGGCGATTCCTTCCAAAACAAATGATGCTCAGGTTGTAATGCGATTCCTTAAGAAAAACATCTTTTTAGATTCGGCACTCCAAGAGCTTTAATTAGTGATGAAGGGTCGCATTTTGTAAACAAATTGATGAGCAACTTGTTGTCAAAATATGGGGTCAAACATAAAGTTGCATTGGCATATCATCCACAAGCCAATGGACAAGCGAGTGGCTAACAGGGAGATCAAACAAATCCTTGAAAAGACGCGGTGAACATCAACCGAAAAGATTGGGCGTTAAAATTGGATGACGCTTTGTGGGCATACCGGATCGCATATAAGACACGTTGGGCACATCTCCATATCAACTTGTCTTTGGGAAGTCGTGCCATTTGCCGGTAGAATTGGAGTACAAAGCATTTTGGGCGGTCAAGAAACTAAATCTAGATTTTCATAAAGCCGGTGAGGAAAGGTTGCTCCATTTGAATCAGATGGAAGAGTTTCGGGATGAAGCTTACGAAAATTCCCGAATTTATAAGGAAAGAACCAAGAGGTGGCATGATAAGATGATCAAGAAAAGAGAGTTTTTACCGGGAGAACCTGCAGGTGCTCTATACAATTCACGTCTTAAATTTTTCCCGAAAACTCAAGTCTAAGTGGTCGGGGCCATTCGTGATAAAGAAATTATTGAATCCACCCGGGATTGTAGAATTGTTGACAATAGAAGGCGAGACTTTCATGGTAAACGGCCAATAGATTAAGCACTATTTCCACCGAGGGAATCAAGAGGAGGTGACATCCACCACCTTGCGCGACCCGTAATTTAACAAAACAGGCGCAAGCTAAAGACGTTAAATATAGCGCTTGTTGGGAGGCAACCCAACGGTTTTTCGTGTGACTTTCATTTTTGAGTGTGTTTAGTTTCAATTTTGTGTGATTTGAGTGATTTGATATGCGTGTTTCTATTAATGAGTGTGATTTGTGTGTTTTTTTGTTTCATTTTTGTGTGTTTCTATTCATAAAAAAAAAAAAAAAAAAAAATACCTAAATTGTTGTATGCAGTGCGCACGGGTAACCCATGCGTTGGCACATTCCTTTTGATGATTCCAAAGGGGAGAAACAGGTTATGAGCTCTTTAGCTCAAAGAAGCTACGATAAGCTCAAACGAAAAGAAGCTATAAGCTATGGCTTCCTAAAGCCATAAGTTGTGTATGACTCTTGGTACATTGGTTGTAGTATGGACTTATATATGTTTCTAATGATGTCTCTTTGACAGGGAGCTTTTAAGTTATTGATACTTAAGCTTAATATCGAAAAGCTAATATTTTAGCTTATGTTGAAGTTGCTTCTATATAACTCTTGTTGTGCATGTTGATAGGGGGAGCATTTGCTATATGTGTTTGAATATCTCTACTCCCATCCTTGTGTTTTTATTGCATGGAATGTTGTCACTCACAACGAATAGTTCTCTTTAACCGGTAAAATTGTTTTGTTTTCAAAATCGATCTCGTTAAAATTGTTTTGGTTTGTAATCATCAAAAAGGGGGAGATTGTTTGAAAAATGGTTTTATCATGATTTTGATGATTTTGTTTTTACACCAAAACAATGGTTTTAAAGGTTGTCCAAATACTCCTAAATGATTTAAAATGGTTTTAATATTTTCCGGAGCATTTCCTCGAGTTTATTTTTGATAATAATGGACAACACTTTTAATGATTTTATATCAATGGGTTTTTACTCCTATAACAGTTCCCGAATGTTGTCTAAATACTCTCGATTGGTTTAAAATGTTTTTACTAAATTTTCGGAGTATTTCTTTAGTTTTATTTTCGACAAAAAATTGGACAACATTTAAATCTGTCTGTGGTCGACCGGCCGCTCTATAGGGCAACCCGTACTTGAAGATGATTTTTGAAACAGAAAATGCGACGGAAGAAAAATCAAGCAGTCGACTTTCCGCTCAAGGCGTCGACCGGTTGGCGGCCGATCGGCCCAGTGGGTCGACCGGTACTGCAAGTGTGCAAAATCTCCCTGTTCTATTTTTGGAGAGGTCGACCAAGCTAAGGGTTATGTCGACCGTCGAGCACCCCTCGGCCGTCGCCGCCTGTAATTTTTCAAGATTATTTCAAACGCCCTTTTGTGCGCAAATCCGGTCGCCCCTTTAGTTTGACAAAAAAATATAATCATTGTGCAGCCAGACCATTTCTTCCTTAAAATGTGGGATTGTTCTATAATCTGATTTTTGTATCCTTATGAGACAACCATATTTATTTTAATCTCTTTGTCTTATTTGTAGACAAAAGTAAACATGGAGGAGCCCATGAAGGAGCCTATGTTGGAGGAGCCTTTGGAGGAGCCTATGTTGGAATTCAAATTTGAAGGCTCTCCTATAAATAGATGAAAGCTTGAGGGATCAAACACAAGACTTGATACAAACAACAAGAGATATCACAAGCACATAATCTTTGTTATTCATTTCAACATTCTTGTTGTAATAGCCTTAAGTACTATCATTTTCACATCTTGAGGTCTAGGCTTTCATTCTTGATTACACTTGCACTTTTGAGTTGTAATATTTTTCAAAGTGTAATCTTGATTGTAATTCATCAACCAAACACAAGATATCCTTGTGAGTATTCTTGTGGTAAGAATACACTTGGGTGATCTAGGTGATAGGTGTTTCAAGAGTGTGGTGCTCTTGAGGTGTTGAAGAATTTGGTATTCTTCAAGATTGAAGATTGTGGTGATCTTCAAAGGTGCCGTTGAAGGAAGATTTTGGTAATCTTCAAAAGGATATTGTGGTAATCTCCAAAGGTGGTGTTGGAGAGTTCTAGGTACTCTTCAAGTCGGAAGATTGTGGTGATCTTCAAGGTGTTGTTGTAAGTTGGTGTTGTATTAATTTTTGGTAAATTAATAAAATCTTTTTCTTTTTGAAATCCATCCCTGATATACTTTGGGGTGGTAGAGGATTAGGCCCTAGGTGGGTTGAACCTCTTTAAATCGGCGTGTGTTGTTTACATTCCGCACCTTTGTTATTGTGTATGAGCATTTGGTTCGAAAAAGAGGGCGAAATCGAAAAGATGGAGATAATCTATTCACCCCCTCTCTAGATTATCGTAGCCGCTGGACTTACAAGTGGTATCGAGCCAAACTCTTTGGCAAGCTCGTTTCACATCGCGAGTGAAGAGAAACGATCGTCGGCTATGAACGAAGCTCATCTTTCCTACACTCCACCACCAAGCCACCTCGGTTTGATTCCAAAAATTTTATATTTTGGAAAGAAAGAATGGAATGCTATTTACAAAGTTGCGGGTTTGATATTTGGAACACCGTCATCAATGGAGAATCTACTCCGACGAAGAATACACCACACACCTCTAAAGGCTTCAAAGAGCTCAATGATGAAGAGAAGAAAATCATCTCCTTAAATGGTAAAGCTCTTAATATTTTACTTTGTTCACTTACCACTTTGGAATTTGATCATGTTGTAGGCATTCGATCGGCACATGAAGTATGGAAAAAATTAGAAGCCATCTATGAAGTATATGCAAATGAAAGGAGCAACTCAAAAGCATCTACTTCACAAATGGATACAACATCAAATCCAACAACATGGGATAAGCCTTCTACAACCTCCCATGATGAACAAGTTGAACAATGCCTCATGGGCATCAAAGAAGAAAACGAGGTAAGTTCTAAACCCTCTACTTCTTATGACAATGAATTGCAAAATGAATATAGTGATTTGCAAAATGATTATGATGAGCTACAAGATGAATTCCAAAACTTACTTGTTAAATACAAAAATTTGAAAAAGGAATTCATTGTTTTGAAAAATGATAAGGATAGTTTATTTACTTCCTATGAATCACTATCATGTGCTCACACCACCACTCTTGATAAGGTTAGAAACCTTGAGAAAGAAAATAGTACTCTTGTTGAGGATATAAATTGCTTAAAAATGATTTATCTAAATCCAACTTGAGTAATTTATAAGATGACCGATATTGTTGATTGTTGTGATAAATCGAAACTAGAACTTGATCATGAGCCTAAGGGTGTCAATCACATGAAAAAGAATCAAGTCTCTAAGCACATTGGTCATTATGCTCCTAGAATTATTACATGCTTTTATTGCGGTAAAAATGGTCATACGGTAAATACTTGTCGGGCTAGAAATAGCTCTAATTATTGTTGGAGACCTAAAAGTCTCAAGACTAATCCCAAAGGACCCAACACATGAGGGTACCACAAAACAATGTCATATTAGGTACCCGCAAAATAATAATCGGAGAAAATTCATACATTAAAGAAGACATCAAATGACCAATTCATTTGATCAAAGGAGAAAACATTTTCAACAAAGCCAATTTCCAAGAAGAGGATATAATCAAAAATGGGAAGAACACTATCCTTGAAATGGCAAAAACATCATCAACAAGATGATTTTCCAAGAGAAAGACACTTTCAAAAATGGGAAGGCCACAATGCTTGAAATGGAGCAATTGGAGAAACTATCATCAACAAGAAGATTTTCAAAATGGAAGATACCATCAACAATGGGAACGGCACAACCCATGGAAATGGCGTAATTGGTAACCCGTATCTCCCTAGTTAAATATGCATTTTATTTTATTTTTATGCATGCTTTTATTTATGTCTTAATTGCAAAATGAGTCTTTAAGTATTTATTTTTAAGGTCTTCAATATATATTTGTGCTTTTAAAATATTTTTGAAAAAGAAGACCTTATATGATGTTTTTAAAACTCTTGTGCATTTTTAGACTCAAATGGTTTATCATATCTTATGGATTTTTATGGCATGAGCTTACTTGTGATATTTATAGCCTACACTTTTATCATAATGATTTGTTCTAGATTTATTTTAAGAATTGTGTAGGATTTACATTTTTCACAAATGACCATCTACGTCATTATTTGTCAAGAAAGGCATAAATTATCGAGGTACGTTTACTTGTGTTATTCTTACTCTTATAGACTCGATATATGTATTGACATGTGCCTATGTGCTTGTTTTTCATAGTATTTAATACAAGTGCCATTAAGAGGACTTTTAGATTTTTTTGAAAGGCACTATTCAATATTTGATTGCACATATTTGCTTTATCAACTCTTGTTCAAATACTTCTTTTTAATGAGGTCTCAACTATATGCTATCGGATTTTCAAATTACTAAAGAGACCTTTTGTAGCTTTCTTAAGCTTATTTGAACTTGCATGATTTATTAGATTCTTGATGATCTTCTAAAATGCATAGTATGTGGTTCTTGCTTCATGGTCTATATATATAGTGTTTATTTCTACTATGCTCTTATGCAAGATATTTTGTGATTGATGATTGAGGCATGTTTTTACACGTGGGCTATTTTTTTGCCTATAAGCGATGCCGTTAATGAGTTTGTTAAGTTGTGTAGATGAGAAATGAAGTATTCCAAATATTGGTTACCTCAAAATATTTGGATGTATATGTTCTATTGTGAACACCTTAGATGCCCTATGATGATAGTAATGAAGTAAACAAAAAGGGTATTCCGGAACAAACTCGATGACCAAGGCAACATTGGTCGAACTAAGGCGAGGTTAGTAGCTCGAAGGTATTTTCTAGAAGAAGGTAATTGATTTTGATGTAACATTTGCACTCATAGCACATTTAGTAGCTATTTGCATTTTACTTGCCCATTCTTGTTTTAAGAAAATTTCAAGCTTTACCAATTGGATGTTTAATCCTATTTTCTAAATGGCTTTATTCTAGTAAGAGTCTACGAAAAACAACCATCGGGGTTTAAATTTTTCTAGGCCAAATGATCTTTTTAAAAGGCCTTGTATGGTTTCAAACAAGTAACCCATGTATGGTATGATAGACTTAGCTATTTTTTTGCTAAATGATTTTACAAAAGGTAAAGTTGATACTACTCTCCTTGTTTTTTTGAAAAGGGGCAAGATTGTTTGTTTGTGCATATTTATGAGTATATTTTTGGTGCTACTAATGAATATTTTGTGCAAGAGATTCTCCTAAGTTGATGTAGGTGAACTTGAGATGAACATGGTATCACATGATGGGGAGATCAAATTTCATCATTGGACTTCAAGTTAATCAATGCCAAGTAGATGGTTATATTTCAAAAGAACTCTTGAAGGAGTTAGGCATTGAAGAAGGAAGAATCATCTCAAACTCTATGGCTACCAATGAAGAAATTGACAAAGGTTGAGAAAGACATGTCGATTGACAAACTAATTCAAGTATGTTTTCTTATATTATTCCTATAGACCCGACATTCCATATGCCTTATGTCTATATGCTCGACTTCAAAAACTATCCCGACGAATCTCATTAAAGTGCCGTTAAAAGAAATTTTCAAATATTTGTAAGGCACTTCTTCTTATGACTTGTTTATCCAAAGCTTTAAAACGTTCCTATTTTCGGGATAACAAGTCCGGTGAAAATTATTCAAAATTTGGTTCGTCATAATCGAACTAAACATATTGAGATTCGATAAATTTTTTAAGGGATTGCAATTTTAACAAAAACTTGAGATGTGTTTAATTCCGTCTCAAGGATAACTCGGACTTTTGATCGTTAAAAACTCGAGTATTTTACCTCATTTCGAGCTTGATTATGACATAATGTATATTGAATGAGGTCTACGTATGCATTTTGCATGTTTTAAAACTTAGGGGCGAAAAATCGGATTTTGGATCAAATTTCGGATTTTTCAAACAACCAAAACAAATGGGCTGCCGGGGGGGCCGACCGTCACCCACCAGCTCGACCGGTCGCCCATGCCCTGGACCTGTCGCCTGATCGAATTTTTGGTTAAAAATGGTTCTGTTTCCAGACTTAGTCATTTTGGCTTATTTTGTCCATTTTTCGTCCCCTTTGCAAATTTCACACACAATTCACTCCAAATGAGTTTTGATGCATGAATTATATATTTTGGGGATTATCTAGCTCGACTATCATCATCATTGCTCGTCCTTACCGATTGAATGGTAAGAATTTCACTATCTTTAGCTCAATCAGGTTGAACCCTCGAGTTTGTGGCTTATATGTATTTTTCTTGATGTAATTCATATATGTCCTGATGAGCTTATTGATTGTTGATGAATGATATTTGTTAAATTGTATTTGGTGATGAAAAACTTGGCTTGATTTCACTTACAAGGGCTATATATAACTTTTTCTATTTTTTGACGCCCGCCAAGTGTTCGATAAAACGTTTCAATGAAAAATTCATCACCTACATGATTCTCTCGATTTCTAAAGTCTTATATATTTATAGAGATCATGTTTTGCTTATCAAGTGATATTTCAAAAGCTTCTTCAAGTCGTATGATTCGACTTTTCCCTCCTATTTGGTTTATAAGCTTCAAGGTTCAAATAGCTCGGTACATCGGTTTAGTTGCGCACTTTGATATGAATATATGATGTATTTATCGTGCTAACATTCCTTTTGATGATTCCAAAGGGGAGAAACAGGTTATGAGCTCTTTAGCTCAAAGAAGCTACGATAAGCTCAAACGAAAAGAAGCTATAAGCTATGGCTTCCTAAAGCCATAAGTTGTGTATGACTCTTGGTACATTGGTTGTAGTATGGACTTATATATGTTTCTAATGATGTCTCTTTGACAGGGGGAGCTTTTAAGTTATTGATACTTAAGCTCAATATCGAAAAGCTAATATTTTAGCTTATGTTTAAGTTGCTTCTATATAACTCTTTGTTGTGCATGTTGATAGGGGAGCATTTGCTATATGTGTTTGAATATCTCTACTCCCATCCTTGTGTTTTTATTGCATGGAATGTTGTCACTCACAACGAATAGTTCTCTTTAACCTAAAATTGTTTTGTTTTCAAAATCGATCTCGTTAAAATTGTTTTGGTTTGTAATCATCAAAAAGGGGAGATTGTTTGAAAAATGGTTTTATCATGATTTTGATGATTTTGTTTTTACACCAAAACAATGGTTTTAAAGGTTGTCCAAATACTCCTAAATGATTTAAAATGGTTTTAATATTTTTCTGAGCATTTCCTCAAGTTTATTTTTGATAATAATGGACAACACTTTTAATGATTTTATATCAACGGGTTTTTACTCCTATAACAAAGGTTCCCGAATGTTGTCTAAATACTCTCGATTGGTTTAAAATGTTTTTACTAAATTTTCGAGTATTTCTTTAGTTTTATTTTCGACAAAAATTGGACAACATTTACGTCTCGTGGTCGACCTGGCCGCCCATAGGCAACCCGTACTTGAAGATGATTTTGAAATGTAAAATGCGACGGAAGAAAAATCAAGCAGTCGACCGGCCGCTTCGGGCGTCGACCGGTTCGGTCGGCCGACGGCCGCCTGGGGTCGACCGGACTGCAAGTGTGCAAAATCTCCCCGTTCTATTTTTGGAGAGATCGACCGGCTAAGGGTTATGTCGACCGGTCGAGCACCCCCGACCGGCCGCCCCGTGTAATTTTTCAAGATTATTTCAAACGCCCTTTTGCGCGCAACCTTCGCCTTTAGTTTGACAAAAAAAATATAATCATTGTGCGGCAGACCATTCTTCCTTAAAATGTGGGATTGTTCTATAATCTGATTTTTGTATCCTTATGAGACAACCATATTTATTTTAATCTCTTTGTCTTATTTGTAGACAAAAGTAAACATGGAGGAGCCCATGAAGGAGCCTATGTTGGAGGAGCCTTTGGAGGAGCCTATGTTGGAATTCAAATTTGAAGGCTCTCCTATAAATAGATGAAAGCTTGAGGGATCAAACACAAGACTTGATACAAACAACAAGAGATATCACAAGCACATAATCTTTGTTATTCATTTCAACATTCTTGTTGTAATAGCCTAAGTACTATCATTTTCACATCTTGAGGTCTAGGCTTTCATTCTTGATTACACTTGCACTTTTGAGTTGTAATATTTTTCAAAGTGTAATCTTGATTGTAATTCATCAACCAAACACAAGATATCCTTGTGAGTATTCTTGTGGTAAGAATACACTTGGGTGATCTAGGTGATAGGTGTTTCAAGAGTGTGGTGCTCTTGAGGTGTTGAAGAATTTGGTATTCTTCAAGATTGAAGATTGTGGTGATCTTCAAAGGTGCCGTTGAAGGAAGATTTTGGTAATCTTCAAAAGGAGATTGTGGTAATCTCCAAAGGTGGTGTTGGAGAGTTCGGTACTCTTCAAGTCGGAAGATTGTGGTGATCTTCAAGGTGTTGTTGTAAGTTGGTGTTGTATTAATTTTTGGTAAATTAATAAAATCTTTTTCTTTTTGAAATCCATCCCGGATATACTGGGGTGGTAGAGGATTAGGCCCTAGGTGGGTTGAACCTCTTTAAATCGACGTGTGTTGTTTACATTCCGCACCTTTGTTATTGTGTATGAGCATTTGGTTCGAAAAAGAGGGCGAAATCGAAAAGATGGAGATAATCTATTCACCCCCCCTCTAGATTATCGTAGCCGCTTGGACTTACAAGTGGTATCAGAGCCAAACTCTTTGGCAAGCTCGTTTCACATCGCGAGTGAAGAGAAACGATCATCGGCTATGAACGAAGCTCATCTTTCCGGCACCTCCACCACCAAGCCACCTCGGTTTGATTCCAAAATTTTTATATTTTGGAAAGAAAGAATGGAATGCTATTTACAAAGTTGCGGGTTTGATATTTGGAACACCGTCATCAATGGAGAATCTACTCCGACGAAGAATACACCACACACCTCTAAAGGCTTCAAAGAGCTCAATGATGAAGAGAAGAAAAAATCATCTCCTTAAATGGTAAAGCTCTTAATATTTTACTTTGTTCACTTACCACTTTGGAATTTGATCATGTTGTAGGCATTCGATCGGCACATGAAGTATGGAAAAATTAGAAGCCATCTATGAAGTATATGCAAATGAAAGGAGCAACTCAAAAGCATCTACTTCACAAATGGATACAACATCAAATCCAACAACATGGGATAAGCCTTCTACAACCTCCCATGATGAACAAGTTGAACAATGCCTCATGGGCATCAAAGAAGAAAACGAGGTAAGTTCTAAACCCTCTACTTCTTATGACAATGAATTGCAAAATGAATATAGTGATTTGCAAAATGATTATGATGAGCTACAAGATGAATTCCAAAACTTACTTGTTAAATACAAAAATTTGAAAAAGGAATTCATTGTTTTGAAAAATGATAAGGATAGTTTATTTACTTCCTATGAATCACTATCATGTGCTCACACCACCACTCTTGATAAGGTTAGAAACCTTGAGAAAGAAAATAGTACTCTTGTTGAGGATATAAATTGCTTAAAAAATGATTTATCTAAATCCAACTTGAAAATCCGATAAGATGACCGATATTGTTGATTGTTGTGATAAATCGAAACTAGAACTTGATCATGAGCCTAAGGGTGTCAATCACATGAAAAAGAATCAAGTCTCTAAGCACATTGGTCATTATGCTCCTAGAATTATTACATGCTTTTATTGCGGTAAAAATGGTCATACGGTAAATACTTGTCGGGCTAGAAATAGCTCTAATTATTGTTGGAGACCTAAAAGTCTCAAGACTAATCCCAAAGGACCCAACACATGAGGGTACCACAAAACAATGTCATATTAGGTACCCGCAAAATAATAATCGGAGAAAATTCATACCGCAAAGAAGACATCAAATGACCAATTCATTTGATCAAAGGAGAAAACATTTTCAACAAAGCCAATTTCCAAGAAGAGGATATAATCAAAAATGGGAAGAACACTATCCTTGGAAATGGCAAAAACATCATCAACAAGATGATTTTCCAAGAGAAAGACACTTTCAAAAATGGGAAGGCCACAATGCTTGGAAATGGAGCAATTGGAGAAACTATCATCAACAAGAAGATTTTCAAAAGGGAAGATACCATCAACAATGGGAACGGCACAACCCATGGAAATGGCGTAATTGGTAACCCGTATCTCCCTAGTTAAATATGCATTTTATTTTTATGCATGCTTTTATTTATGTCTTAATTGCAAAATGAGTCTTTAAGTATTTATTTTTTAAGGTCTTCAATATATATTTGTGCTTTTAAAATATTTTTGAAAAAGAAGACCTTATATGATGTTTTTAAAACTCTTGTGCATTTTTAGACTCAAATGGTTTATCATATCTTATGGATTTTTATGGCATGAGCTTACTTGTGATATTTATAGCCTACACTTTTATCATAATGATTTGTTCTAGATTTATTTTAAGAATTGTGTAGGATTTACATTTTTCACAAATGGTCATCTATGTCATTATTTGTCAAGAAAGGCATAAATTATCGAGGCACGTTTACTTGTGTTATTCTTACTCTTATAGACTCGATATATGTATTGGCATGTGCTTATGTGCTTGTTTTTCATAGTATTTAATACAAGTGCCATTAAGAGGACTTTTAGATTTTTTTGAAAGGCACTATTCAATATTTGATTGCACATATTTGCTTTATCAACTCTTGTTCAAATACTTCTTTTTAATGAGGTCTCAACTATATGCTATCGGATTTTCAAATTACTAAAGAGACCTTTTGTAGCTTTCTTAAGCTTATTTGAACTTGCATGATTTATTAGATTCTTGATGTTCTTCTAAAATGCATAGTATGTGGTTCTTGCTTCATGGTCTATATATATAGTGTTTATTTCTACTATGCTCTTATGCAAGATATTTTGTGATTGATGATTGAGGCATGTTTTTACACGTGGGCTATTTTTTGCCTATATAAGCGATGCCGTTAATGAGTTTGTTAAGTTGTGTAGATGAGAATGAAGTATTCCAAATATTGGTTACCTCAAAATATTTGGATGTATATGTTCTATTGTGAACACCTTAGATGCCCTATGATGATAGTAATGAAGTAAACAAAAAGGGTATTCCGGAACAAACTCGATGACCAAGGCAACATTGGTCGAACTAAGGCGAGGTTAGTAGCTCGAAGGTATTTTCTAGAAGAAGGTAATTGATTTTGATGTAACATTTGCACTCATAGCACATTTAGTAGCTATTTGCATTTTACTTGTCCATTCTTGTTTTAAGAAAATTTCAAGCTTTACCAATTGGATGTTTAATCCTATTTTCTAAATGGCTTTACTCTAGTAAGAGTCTACGTAAAACAACCATCGGGGTTTAAATTTTTCTAGGCCAAATGATCTTTTTAAAAGGCCTTGTATGGTTTCAAACAAGTAACCCATGTATGGTATGATAGACTTAGCTATTTTTTTGCTAAATGATTTTACAAAAGGTAAAGTTGATACTACTCTCCTTGTTTTTTTTTGAAAAGGGGAAGATTGTTTGTTTGTGCATATTTATTAGTATATTTTTGGTGCTACTAATGAATATTTTGTGCAAGAGATTCTCCTAAGTTGATGTAGGTGAACTTGAGATGAACATGGTATCACATGATGGGGAGATCAAATTTCATCATTGGACTTCAAGTTAATCAATGCCAAGTAGATGGTTATATTTCAAAAGAACTCTTGAAGGAGTTAGGCATTGAAGAAGGAAGAATCATCTCAAACTCTATGGCTACCAATGAAGAAATTGACAAAGGTTGAGAAAGACATGTCAGTTGACAAACTAATTCAAGGTATGTTTTCTTATATTATTCCTATAGACCCGACATTCCATATGCCTTATGTCTATATGCTCGACTTCAAAAACTATCCCGACGAATCTCATTAAAGTGCCGTTAAAAGAAATTTTCAAATATTTGTAAGGCACTTCTTCTTATGACTTGTTTATCCAAAGCTTTAAAACGCGTCCTATTTTCGGGATAACAAGTCCGGTGAAAATTATTCAAAATTTGGTTCGTCATAATCGAACTAAACATATTGAGATTCGATAAATTTTTTAAGGGATTGCAATTTTTAACAAAAACTTGAGATGTGTTTAATTCCGTCTCAAGGATAACTCGCGGACTTTTTGATCGTTAACAACTGAGTATTTTACCTCATTTCGAGCTTGATTATGACATAATGTATATTGAATGAGGTCTACGTATGCATTTTGCATGTTTTAAAACTTAGGGGCGAAAAATCGGATTTTTGGATCAAATTTCGGATTTTTCAAACAGAACCAAAACAGTGGGCTGCCAGGGCAGGGGCCGACCGGTCACCCACCAGCTCGACCGGTCGCCCATGCCCTGGACCGGTCGCCCTGATCGAATTTTTGTTAAAAATGGTTCTATTTCCAGACTTAGTCATTTTGGCTTATTTTGTCAATTTTTCGTCCCCTTTGCAAATTTCACACACAATTCACTCCAAATGAGTTTTGATGCATGAATTATATATTTTGGGGATTATCTAGCTCGACTATCGTCATCATTGCTCGTCTTTACCGATTGAATGGTAAGAATTTCACTATCTTTAGCTCAATTGGGTTGAACCTCGAGTTTGTGGCTTATATGTATTTTTCTTGATGTAATTCATATATGTCCGTGATGAGCTTATTGATTGTTGATGAATGATATTTGTTAAATTGTATTTGGTGATGAAAAACTTGGCTTGATTTCACTTACAAGGGCCATATATAACTTTTTCTATTTTTTGACGCCCGCCAAGTGTTCGATAAAACGTTTCAATGAAAAATTCATCACCTACATGATTCTCTCGATTTCAAAAGTCTTATATATTTATAGAGATCATGTTTTGCTTATCAAGTGATATTTCAAAAGCTTCTTCAAGTCGTATGATTCGACTTTTCCCTCCTATTTGGTTTATAAGCTTCAAGGTTCAAATAGCTCAGACATCGGTTTAGTTGCGCACTTTGATATGAATATATGATGTATTTATCGTGCTAACATTCCTTTTGATGATTCCAAAGGGGAGAAACAGGTTATGAGCTCTTTAGCTCAAAGAAGCTACGATAAGCTCAAACGAAAAGAAGTTTATAAGCTATGGCTTCCTAAAGCCATAAGTTGTGTATGACTCTTGGTACATTGGTTGTAGTATGGACTTATATATGTTTCTAATGATGTCTCTTTGACAGGGGAGCTTTTAAGTTATTGATACTTAAGCTCAATATCGAAAAGCTAATATTTTAGCTTATGTTTAAGTTGCTTCTATATAACTCTTGTTGTGCATGTTGATAGGGGGAGCATTTGCTATATGTGTTTGAATATCTCTACTCCCATCCTTGTGTTTTTATTGCATGGAATGTTGTCACTCACAACGAATAGTTCTCTTTAACCTGGTAAAATTGTTTTGTTTTCAAAATCGATCTCGTTAAAATTGTTTTGGTTTGTAATCATCAAAAAGGGGAGATTGTTTGAAAAATGGTTTTATCATGATTTTGATGATTTTGTTTTTACACCAAAACAATGGTTTTAAAGGTTGTCCAAATACTCCTAAATGATTTAAAATGGTTTTAATATTTTTCGAGCATTTCCTCAAGTTTATTTTTGATAATAATGGACAACACTTTTAATGATTTTATATCAACGGGTTTTTACTCCTATAACAGGTTCCCGAATGTTGTCTAAATACTCTCGATTGGTTTAAAATGTTTTTACTAAATTTTCGAGTATTTCTTTAGTTTTATTTTCGACAAAAATTGGACAACATTTCCTCTCGTGGTCGACCGGTCCCCATAGGGCAACCCGTACTTGAAGATGATTTTTGAAACAAAATGCGACGGAAGAAAAATCAAGCAGTCGACCGGCCGCTTCGGGCGTCGACCGGTTGGTCGACCGGCAGTCCCAGGGGTCGACCAGACTGCAAGTGTGCAAAATCTCCCTGTTTTATTTTTGGAGAGGTCGACCGGCTAAGGTTATGTCGACCGGTCGAGCACCCCCTCGATCGGTCGCCTGTAATTTTTCAAGATTATTTCAAACGCCCTTTTGTGCGCAACCTGCCGCCTTTAGTTTGACAAAGAAAAATATAACCATTGTCAAAGTGAGACCATTCTTCCTTAAAATGTGGGATTGTTCTATAATCTGATTTTTGTATCCTTATGAGACAACCATATTTATTTTAATCTCTTTGTCTTATTTGTAGACAAAAGTAAACATGGAGGAGCCCATGAAGGAGCCTATGTTGGAGGAGCCTTTGGAGGAGCCTATGTTGGAATTCAAATTTGAAGGCTCTCCCTATAAATAGATGAAAGCTTGAGGGATCAAACACAAGACTTGATACAAACAACAAGAGATATCACAAGCACATAATCTTTGTTATTCATTTCAACATTCTTGTTGTAATAGCCTAAGACTATCATTTTCACATCTTGAGGTCTAGGCTTTCATTCTTGATTACACTTGCACTTTTGAGTTGTAATATTTTTCAAAGTGTAATCTTGATTGTAATTCATCAACCAAACACAAGATGTCCTTGTGAGTATTCTTGTGGTAAGAATACACTTGGGTGATCTAGGTGATAGGTGTTTCAAGAGTGTGGTGCTCTTGAGGTGTTGAAGAATTTGGTATTCTTCAAGATTGAAGATTGTGGTGATCTTCAAAGGTGCCGTTGAAGGAAGATTTTGGTAATCTTCAAAAGGAGATTGTGGTAATCTCCAAAGGTGGTGTTGAGAGTTCGGATTTTCAAGTCGGAAGATTGTGGTGATCTTCAAGGTGTTGTTGTAAGTTGGTGTTGTATTAATTTTTGGTAAATTAATAAAATCTTTTTTCTTTTTGAAATCCATCCCTGATATACCGGGGTGGTAGAGGATTAGGCCCTGGTGGGTTGAACCTCTTTAAATTGGCGTGTGTTGTTTACATTCCGCACCTTTGTTATGTGTGTATGAGCATTTGGTTCAAAAAGAGGCGAAATCGAAAAGATGGAGATAATCTATTCACCCCCTCTAGATTATCGTAGCCGCTGGACTTACATTCCAACAAACGCTCGTACCCGCCCGATGCCCCATTATGATCAATACGACTTCTCGAGAATGCTTGTGAAAACACCACAAACGGGGCCGATGTTGTATGTCGCGCGGACCGCCAAAGCCTCTTGATTCGAATCCGGTTTTCCGGTATATACAACGCGTGATCGTATCCTCTATGTTCGCCCGATAAAATATTGGAGGGATGACGACTAAGGAGCTTTATCTCCTCCTCGTGTATGGTCACAAATACCGTCTACAACACACCACAATTTCGCAGCAAATAGAACGATTAGCTAGGCGGGAAGG
Source organism: Rehmannia glutinosa (assembly GCA_016081115.2). Taxonomy (NCBI): domain Eukaryota; kingdom Viridiplantae; phylum Streptophyta; class Magnoliopsida; order Lamiales; family Orobanchaceae; genus Rehmannia; species Rehmannia glutinosa. The sequence continues at coordinate 1,886,904 of CM071924.1, forward strand.
GGGCGATTTCTATAGGGGCCTCATTACCCCTATCGCCCGGTATTCAATGTCGATTTCGAGGCTTGGAGCCTATCCCTGACAAAGACTCGGGTTAATTTGGCATCATTGCACCACATGTAGTTCATAGCAAACGAAGATAACACATTGGTACTTCTACAAAAGAAATGTGCTTTGCATTTTCGTTGCCTAACCCGCCATACACCACAATCGATACATTGACGGACACCACCAACTTTCTAATGAACTCGACGCACATAACCGAATTACAGAGGGTTATAGAGGCAAGAAAGAAGCGCAGAGTTGAAGGTTTCTTGGATGAAGAGGATATGGTGGCGGAGGAGGATGAGATACATGGACGCGAAATGGGGATGGAACCTCATCACCCCCAAATTGATATGATATACCCGAGTCCTCACACGGAGGCGATTACCCCGACGTTCTCAAAGCGGGGATCGTCCCTGTGATTTCTCATAGTGGAGGACCCCAACGCGGCACGATTTTCAAGACATGTTATATGCATTTGGGGAGGACTTGCGTCGGCAAGGAGAAGAGTTGAGGCGGCAAGAAGAGGATTTGAGGCAACATAGGGCTGATTTTCTCGCGTTCAAAGCGATACGATCGGCGTTCTGAGGAGACGTGGCAAGTGCTCCAACAGCTACAAATGTGGCATATTTCTCAAGGCCACTTCCCACCGCCGCCGCCGCAGTGATTCAGGTATATCCCCACTTTTCGTTATTGAAATTCTATTTTTCCCCTTAGACACTATAATTTCATTCAAGTTTGGGGGAGAGATAGTATTTTAATATATGAAAAGTGTGGATACAAAAAAACAATATTCATGCATTTTGTGTTTTCATATAGTTGCATTTGCATTAGAGCACGTTTATAGCTTTAACATGTCTATTGCTTTCGTAGTGGTTAGAGAGTGAGTTGACCGGGCATGTTACAAGTTGTTGTTGTGTGATTGATTGATAATTCATATTGTTGGGATTGGATGTTGGTTATGAGTTGATTGAGCCTTGAATAGATGACATTGAGCATGTTGAAATGGAAAACTTAGTTTGATGCTTTGAATTACATAATTGCAAGCTTGTGAGCTTTTGAGCCTTTATCGCTTGTATCTTGTGCGCCTTGTTGTAATTTGAGTGTATCATTCATGTTGTTAAAATTCTAGAACTTGCTTGGGTATCTCTGTCAAGGCCACATGTTGTATGCGACCAGAATGTGATTAAAGGCCATCTTTGCTAGCCTTTCAAGCCTTTTACCTACCTAAAGATGTTGAAATTCCTAGTTAGCCAAGTTGAGCTTATAGCCTATTTCTTTGATAACCACAAAATTTAACCTTGATCTTAATATATGCATCACCTTAAACTCGAATGTATAGCGTTGAGTAAAGGAATGAATGAGGATGAATGGGTTGGAATTGAAAAGTAGGGTAAATGGGCACACTTGGTTAAATGAGACATAAAGAGATAAGGAAATGAGTTGAGTAAAAAAAAGGGTGTTGAAAATGCACAAATGAAAAATTGATTGAAAAGTTGATAAACTTGGGGGGCGAAGGATTGTGAATTGAGGCGATTCTCAAAAGAAAGAAAGGAAATGGAGGTAAATAAAATTTATAAAAATGAGGGATGATTGGAGTAGCATATGGGATTGTAATGAAAATGATTGATATGCTCATCGGTCTATATACTCGAGTTTGAGTCACTTTATCCAAAATTTCCTACCCAAACCAAAGAGCCTTCATTACAACCAAATGAGAAAGTCCTTTTTGATTCACAAATTGCATACACTCTAGTGGCGGAGATATGAGACGAATTGCAAGCCTATGGTAATTTTGCGGCATCGAATTGATTTGAGCGTAAACACGTCCTATATCCCTGGGAGATGAGAGTATACACTTAACTTTGAGAGTTGGAATTCGTGAGCATTTCACTTTGTTTTACTTGAGGCGTGTTCTTTGATCGATATTTGAGGCTTGATTGGTTTGTTGCTTGACATTCATGATGAACAATATGAATTTCTTTTTGATCCGTTGTGTGCGCTTGTATTCTTATCTCCTTGTGGTGCTTTATCGTGTTTTCAAAAAAAAAAAAAAATTTTGATCGGGACGGTCAACGGTGTAAGTTTGGGGGGATTTTGATAGGTGTGAGTTTTGCATGTATTTTGAGGCGTATTTCGAGCTATAATGATGGGTAAACATGCACATACTCGCGTTAAATGTTACATATTCACTCCTTGTGGAAAAGATATTACACTTTGCTTATTTTGTAGGAATTTCATGATATTTGAAGCAAATTGAATACGAATACGAGGAAATCAAAGTGGAAACATGGAGAATTGAGTGGGTATACGAAAAGTGAAGCCTAAAAGAGCGAAAAATTGAGCGTCTACGGAAAAGACAAGGGCACACGGGTTGGCGTGCCTCGACACCACTCGTGCACTCCGTATAAAGATAATCGAGTCTGCAAAGATGGCGCACGGGTAGCCCATGCATCGACGCATGACCCGTGCATCCTACAGAGGATGACCGACCACCGGTGGCGCACGGGTAGGCCGTGCTCGACGCACCACCCGTGCGCCCTACAGAGAGTTGGATTATTTCAAAGAGGGTGGCGCACGGGTAACCCGTGCTCCGACGCACCACCCGTGCGTCTGCTGCTACTGAATCCCATAATCTGCAAAGATTATGCCCTAAACTTGATGGCGGGTATAAAAAGGCTTTTTGGGGGCGCACACAAGGATATTCTGGCATTTTTGGGATCTACAACACAAGACAAGGGTCAACTCTTGGAAGGAGATATCAATGAGATAATCGGGTTGCATCGGAGCTTGAAGAATCTGGAGATATATCGAGAGATTGTCGACGTTCCTAAGTTTTTTTCTTGCTTCTTTTAGTTTCAATCTTTCATCTTCATTTGTAATGGCTTTGAACACTTTGTTTATAAGTTGTTTAATCATGTGTAGCTAAACTCTGTGAGATTTCCTAGGGTTTTGGAAGTAGATTAATGAACTCTTGTTGGATGTTTTAATCTTAGTTGAAGTTATTATCTTGAAGCCTATTTGAGTATTTTGAGCTTATTCTTGTTTTATCACTTGATCAATGATTTAACTTGTTTGATATATTGATTCATAATTCGAGAGATGAGTTTCAATATTAGATCTTGAATACTCGACACAAATATTTGCATGAATCGAGAGGTTTGTAAATATTTGTGAGGACATTTGATCTTTTAAACTTTTGGGAGTTGAATGCTTCATGTTGAGTAGAGATGCTAGATAAGTATTCCAATCTACGTTTTATATGCATCTCGAGATGGAGGATAAAATAGTTTTGTGATCGCCTTATAGGAATATTGATAATAATGTGGTTTGATTAAACCTGACAACAAGAGGGTTATTAATCGAAACCTTAACTCGAAATCCATTTCATTATCTCTTGATACTTCTATCATTTGTGTTATCTTAATCTTGTGTTTTAGTGATTCAAATTGTCTTGATCTCAATATAACAATCATCAAATTTCGATCGTCTAAATAAAAATAAGTCTATTTTGGTTCAATATTTAGCGCATAAATTTATTAGTCTCCGTGGATACGACCTTGCTACCCTATTCTATAACGTACACCGTACACTTGCGGTGAAGCAAAAATAAGGCGAACAATGTGTTGTAAAAACGTACTTTATAATATTTTATAATGTCAGAAATGATAAATATAATATATATGCATATCACAAAAACTTGTATTTGATGGTCTCATGGATATAGTCTATTAAATGAATCCTGCATGTAACTATAATTTCAACCCAAACCTAATCCCGTAAAATAAATCCATATTTTTTTGTGTTTTGTAGTATCTGTCTCATGAAATGAAGTTAATGAGACGGTCTCATCCACCTCTATACATCACAGGTGATCGTGATTCCTGGACTCTATTTGAGAGGTCAGGTGTTCAAGTCCGAGGTACCATGGTGGAACAATTAATATTGAGGGCTTTAAGCGGCAATGTGGGATGCTGAATATCAGTGGGAACCTGCGGCTGGATAGCTAGGAGTCCAGCATGGAGCAATCATTATGGGACGACTCCTTATGCACGGTAATTGAAGATATTAGGGACTTGGAATCTATAGTATATTTCTCGCGATTTACATTGAACATTTTCAAATGGGCTAGAACTATTTCCCGACGACTAATCATGAGTAACCATGGAAAATCGGTATCAAAACAAATTCATGATTTTTTCCATTCTTGAATCGTGATAATGAAGATAGCTTTTTTTTCCATTCTTGAATCGTGATAATCGTGATTTTTTAAAAAAAAAAAATAGTTAAGTTATATCAGAAAATTGAGTTCCCTTTTGTGTTTGGTGAGATAAGTGGTGGAATATTGTGTTACCTGTCTCCATAGGACCTTCTGCTGCATTTATTATCTTGTCCTGTTCATAGTTAAATTTTAATTTTATTTTTCTTTATAAAAGCTCAAGCCACTAAGAATGATGATCTAAGTGAACTCGACAGGAAATGAGGAAATGGGCCCTTGGACTATTGAGAATTGATAAATATCAATTAAAACATATTTAATGTTAGATATTTCTCATTAATAAAAAAAAGGATGAACCCCATCTCTCGGGATCCCACGCCTTTCGCCCCTGAGCTTTCCTGGAGGATGTAAAGCGCGGGATTATCAACTAGTCAGGCCCTCGGCCAAGATCGAAGTCACCACACAAGAAGTTCTCATCCACCTATTCGAACAACCACACTGTGGGTGCCAGCAAGTTGACATCACGTCACCCAAGTCATTTACTGGGTTGAGCTATGCCTTGGGGCTATTTCCCATTAATGATGTTAGCATATGTAGTAAAATTCAAATCTTTTTTTTTTTTAACTCAACTTTCAGGCTTAAGTCCAGGAGAGCAATTTGATGGAGTATGAATTTGAATCCCTAACCTCTACCCCACAATTGCTTGTGGTGGCCAGGTGCTGGTTGTAAAAATTTTTGTTTTTGAGTACAATGGGAGAACTTGGGGAACACACGCACACGCACCGTGAGAGAACTCTGGGTCATTCACCTTTACAACACATATCTCAACTACTGTAACACAAGTTGGACCCACCTGGTTGTAAAATTGAAATCTTAATATTACCAGATCTTGAATTTGAGTTCGGCCACTAACTTTATTCACGTTCAATTTTATATAGTTGACAATAAATTGTTCTTAATTAGTTATCAAATATTCATTGTAATTGTTATATTAAATTGAAATATTAATATTACTAAATCTTGGGTTTGAGTTCTCCCAACTTTATTCATGGTCAATTTTATATAGTTGACAATAAATTGTTCTTTGTTATCAGATATTCATCTTTAAATAACAGTTAAATTCAATAGTTTAACGATGGATTGTTCGTCGTTACATTTAATAGCAAATATTCCATCGTTAAATACAATTTAAAATTATTTAGTATAACGGAAAATTCGTCGCTGATCTGAAGATGTCTTGTCGTGAAAAATGTTGTCCCAACACCAAAAAATTAAGGTCTTACAAAAATCTTGTTTTGCACAATAATACTAAGCAATAAAAAATATATGTTTTACTTGACACACCCAATATGATAATTACAATGAAATTAAAGTAATCCATATATTAATTACCAAAGACATAAAACAAAAATGAAAATGAAAAACAAGACAATGGATTTATTTCTCTTGTGAGGTGAAGATTGTGGATTAAAAATCACACTACATCAAAAAGTCGCGAGACATACGTGAATTGGTGAAGAACTTGGTAAAACTCATATCAATAAAGATTTGTAAAGGTTCAATTTGGGAGGAGATTAAATATATTCAGATTTAGAGGATCGAATACACTTATTTTCTTTTACCTGAAAACTTTGTCGACGGTTGGTCGACAAGTCTCTACACATTTCGTTTATATTAGTGGCGTGAATGAGGAACTACAAATCGCAATCGTCAAGCATACTTTGGCTTACGACTGGAAGATGAGGTAAAAAATTGAAAACAGGAGACGAATTTTTATATAATTATATTTATAGTTAATTAAAAGACTAAAGTGTCTGATTAATTTATTTATTTTTACATCCAAGAAAAAGGCAAAAAGTGTTCGTAATTCAAGGTGCATGTGAATTCCATTGGTCCACATATTGCCATTAATTTAATGTACCCAAACTCATGTTCACGATCTATACAAGTTTTCCCAGCCCTCACCATCCAGACACACACACACACGATATTTTGAATATATTGGCCAATAAATAACACAATAATAATAATTAGCAATATCATATATTTTCATAATTATACTCTATAATTGAACGAATGATATTATTAGGTTGCACATGGATTAGAAAACAAAAGTTGAATTCAAAATACCTTTCTTTTAATACTAAGCCAGCGCAATAAATAAATAACCAAAAGAGAAATTTTACCTGACTATTCGATGAGAAACGTCTTCATCTTGTGTTATTTTCATCTAAATATCGCCCACATGGGCATAGCTCAAGTCTTTCAACCCAGAAAATGATATGAGTGATGTGATGTCTGTTTCGTTAGGACTCATAACGCGTGAGTTCGAATTCCCTTGATAATGAGAGTAGATGATGATTTCTTGTGTGTAGGGACGGATTCAAAATATTTCACAAATTAAGGGCACAAAGTAAGACAAATTGTGTTTGAGTTCCATTAACTTTATTCAGTTCAATTTTATATAGTTGACGATAAATTATTCTTAGTTATCAGTTATCAGATATTCATCATTAAATAACAGTTATTCAATAGTTTAACGATGGATTGTCCGTCAGTTACATTTAATGACAGATATCCCATCGTTAAATACAAGCTAAAATTATTTAATATATATAACAACGGAAATCCGTTGCTAATCTAACGACGTCTTGTCGTGAAAAATGTCGTCCCAACACCAAAAATTATGATGAAACTTCAAAACATGATGGAAATTTTCGTCAATAAATTAGTGACGGATATACAATTCCGTCACTACCTTTATAGAGACGCAATTTATGGAGACATCTTTTTTCTGTCACTAATCTGTTGGTACAGTATTTACCCAGACGGCTTTTAGTTGTTTAGCGACGAATAATTTTGTACTCTCTCCGTCCCAAATATATAATTTAGTTTGACTTTTCACACAAAATTAAGAAAAGTATTGGAAACTACAAATATGCTACATATTTACTTAATTTACCCATATTTAATGAATAGTGTAAACTATAAAATGCATATTAAATAAGGTTATAATAGTAAAAGAATGGAAAAAATGTTATTAAATATATTAAGTGAACTATATATTTGGGACATCCTAAAAAGAAATAATGGATTATATATTTAGGATGGAGAGAGTATTTTCTACCAGACACTCAAACAAAAATTAAGGTTTTACCAAAAACTTGTTTTGCACAATAATACCAACCAATAAAAAATGTATGTTTTACTTGACACGCCCAATATGATAATTACAATGAAATGAAAGTAACCCACATTACCAAAGACATAAAACAAAAAATGAAAATTAAAACAAGACAATGGATTTATGTCTCTTGTGGAGTGAAGGTTGTGGGTTCAAAAATCACACTCCATCAAAAATAGGAATGTCAATTTGGACCTGACTCGCGGGTATCCGACCTGCCCCATCCCGTTTGGGTCGCCCCGTTCTGTGACCTGCGGCGGGGGCAGAGCGAGTCTGGGTAACACTTCTGCCCCGCCCCACCCTGCATATGTTTTTTAGTATATCTAATATATATTTGCGTATATAATATATATTATAATATAATTTTTATCTTTTAATATTATATCTAGTATTTATCAATTGAAACTAATAATTTTTGTAAAGAATATTTTATAAATAGATTTAAAGCAAATATTTTATTCTTTTTTTTCATTTTTTCTATTTAAGTTTTATTTAATGTGGGGCAAGACTGCGGTTCGACCGCCTCACGTGCCTGCTCTAAGGATGGGATGGGTCCGGTATCAAGACACCCCACCCGACCCATTGCTATCCATAACTCGTAGAAACTCATATCGAATATATATAAATTCGAGAATTGAATATAGTTGTTTTCTTTATCTGAAGGATCTCGTTGACGTCAAAAGAGACCTTACTAAAAATATTAGTCAACAAATGAATAACTAGAACTCCAGTCATAAGTATAGTTAGACTTACGCCTACAAGATAGGCTAAAAATTAATACGGATGGCGAAATGGCCGCCGCAAGACTCTCCTTAGTTCGGGAAATTTCACCACCCAAAGCCGAAATGATCCACCTTGGATTATTCACACACCCATGTGGGTGTGTGTATGTGAGGATCCAAGGGTGGATCCTCACACTTGGGTGCCACCCACATGGGTGGCATGGACAAAGCCCCTTAGTTCCGTCTCTGCCAGTTATTATATTTATATTTAAGAGTAAAGTGTTACGTTTGTTCTTAAAAAAAAAAAAGACTAAAGTGTCTGATTAATTTATTTATTTTTCCATCCAAGAAAAAGACAAAAAGTGTTCATAATTAATTTAAGGTGCATGTGAATTCCATTGCTCCACATATTGCCATTAATGAAAAGTACCCGAAGCTGTGCCCCTACAAAATAAATTATTATTGGTTGTTTAGTGTTTGTTTTGTGCAGGAAATATATTACGGATAAAACTCCTAGTTGCGTTAGAATTCAAGATTAATTAAAAGAAGAAGTGTTCTTCTACTACTAGAAGACAATCTGGATGTGGACAACAAAACAAATTTTCTTGTGAGAGATGGACTCTTGCATATTTGGCACATGATCAATCTTTGTGTTAAACGTTTTTCAATAGTTCTAGTAGTAAATGGATTTATCCAAAACCATGTTCTAATTTGTTTGGGATTAGGTCTTCAGGATAGAGGTGGCCACGATTCTCAAACTCTGCCTTCCGGTTCCAAAATAGCCGGTTTCGGTTCCTCATTTTGGAAGAATCGGAACCGTTGCCTCATGGTTCAGCCCAAAATCAAAACGACGGTTACGTGGTTTCGAACCCTCCTCAACGGTTGCCCGCCCGATTTTAACCGAACCGTTTGTTTATCTTTTGATAATTTTTGGATTTTTTAAATAGTTTATCAAATTCATTATAAAAAGGAAAAGACTTAGACTTAATATTCAATAAAGTTGTATAGTTAATATTAATAATAATATTAAACTATCTATATATACTATTAGAGTATAAAAGAATCAATTTCATGTAGTTCGTTTACAACATTTGGTCTAAAACGTGTCTCATGGAAATAAAACATCATAATATATATTTAACATGTATTTACCAAAATAAAATTATTGATTTTAAACATAAAAAAAGGGTTCCGTCATGGTTCCATGCTTTTTTCTGTCACTAATCCGTTGGTACATTATTTACCCAGATGACTTTTAGTTGTTTAGCCACGGATAATTTTGTACTATTTTCTACCAGACACTCAAAATTTAAAAAAAAAAAATTAAGGTCTTACCAAAAACTTGTTTTGCACAATAATACCAACCAATAAAAAATGTACGTTTTACTTGACACACCCAATATGATAATTACAATGAAATTTAAGTAATCCATATGTTAATTACCAAAGACATAAAACAAAAAATGAAAATGAAAACAGGACAATGGATTTATGTCTCATGGGGGATGAAGATTGTGGGTTCAATATCACAATCCATCAAAAAGCCACGGGGCATACGTCAATTGGTGAAGAACTTGGTTGAAACTCATACTAAATAATATTAGTGGGGTTCAATTTGGGAGGAGATTACATATATTTAGATTTAGGGGATCGAATATACTTTTCTTTACTTAGGAGCAATGGTGTAGCTAGGAAAGAAATCAATTGGGGCGGGCAAATCGAAATCGAAAGGTGGTATAAAATTAAAATTAAAAGAAAATCATATAAATATATTAAATAAATTTTCGAAAAAAAATTCTAGTAAAAAAAATAAAAAGAAGGGCGGCGGGCCAAGTTGGCCCTACCCATCGCTCTGGGAGACCACAGACAGACGTCAGATCCAATCATAAACACCGATCGACCCGGTCACAGCACACCTCGTGGTTTGTCTTGGTGGTGGTTATGAATGACTTGAATTTTTGTCCTGGTATAGTCAGTTTTACGCCTCTAAGATGAGTTAAAAAAAAATGAAAACAGGAGGCAAACATTTATAATATATTAAGTTATAGAGTTGGGGAAGACCCATTAGCGGCCTTGAGAAGGAGCTTAAAGGGCAACCGCCCCGCCCCCAAATTTTTTTGGGCCTACTAGAACTACAATATCTATAAAAATATTGCATATGGGCCCAATTAGTTTTTTTTTCTTATACACAAATACAACGAATATAGTTCCATAAAATTCTAACAATTTTGCATAACATATTCGGTATTATGACTTCTATGCCGTTTAGTATTCATCCACCAAAAACTTTATTTTTTTTTAATTTGTTAATATGTTGTTTTAATTATTGGTTTCAAGAGAATATAATTATGGTCGTAAGAAAGGGAAAAACAAAGAAAAAATAGAACAATTAACTTTGAAAATGGTTCATTTTTATCTTTCGCTCCAGGCCTTTAAAATGTCAGGACCGATACCGGAAGCGGGAAGGCTCTCCTTAATTCGGTCTCTGCCGGTTATTATATTTATATTTAGTTTTAGTTTTAGTTTTACACATCCAAGAAGAAGACAAAAAAGTGTTTATAATTTAAGGTGCATGTGAATTACATTGGTCCACATATTGCCATTAATGAAAAGTACCCAAAGCTGTGCCCCTACAAAAGTTGCCTATACAAAACTCATGTTCACGATCAATACAAGTTTTCCCAACCCCACATCCACACACACACACACGATATTTTGAATAGGCAAATAAATAACACAATAATAATTATTAGCGATATAATATTTTCATAATTATACTCTATAATTGAACGAATGATATTAAGTTGCACATGGATTAGGAAACAAAAGTTGAATTCAAAATATCTCTCTTTTAATATTAAGCCACCGCAATAAATAACCAAAAGTGAAATTTTACTCGTCTTCTTTCGATAGAGAAAGCCTCTTCATCTTGTGTTTTTTCATCTAAATAGTGTCCAAATGGGCATAGTTCAACCGAAAAATAACCCGAGATTCCATTTGGATGGAAGAATTTGAAATAAGGATTTTAAATTCATAATAACAAATCCATTAAGTTGTTTGGATGAAATTATTCTATAATGAATTTTAAATCCTTGTGTGCAGTTTTGAGTCTCATTTTGGAGGATTTCAAATCTTTTCAATTTGGGGTCATTTTGAAATCCTTCCTTTTTCTTTTTGAAAAGGAAATCTTCATTATGGGCGCTGAAATCGCCCAAAGATTGATTGACAAAGAGGTTACTTTAGATGGTCCCAAACAAGTTCATCCCGAAACATATGTTTAGCAAAAAAAGCTAATCTATGCGCAACAAAATTAAAGGGAACGACGGCACCAAAAAATGCCTACGGGGTTTAGGGATGACTTAAGATTAATAATATCCTGAAGAACAAAGATAAGCATTTGACGAACAACTTGCTTCACCATTTGTCGCTAGATCACGGAGAGGCGATCGCCAAAAATGAGAACTGCCAGATCGAACGCTGATCAATTTTAGTGCTTCACGGCGCAAGAAAATTCAATTACCTCTGGTTCGGAATGCCCGAAAATCTCTTCTCAAATCCTTTCCTAAATCATCTCCCAAATCCAAATCCTCTCATCCAAATGCAACCGAGCTGTGATGTGATGTCCGGCACGACACCGTAGCGTGAAGGTTCGAATCCCCAGAACAGAGTGAAAGAAAATTTTTGTGTGGTGACTCGGTTTAAAGCGGCCTAATGACCCTAACCATCTCCTTCATGAAGCTCTGGGAGCGGGATAGTAGAGACCGTGATGGATGAGGTTTATCCTTTTTTCATCTATCTAAATACTAAAATATAAAAATAGAATAGAAAACTTGAACTTTGTACCACCTTTTTTTTGTCTTAACACGACACGGCACTAAACACGACACAAATTTCCACCATTAGTCAAAGGAAAAATTTTAAAGTACCCACTATGGATAGTGGGTACTCTTTTTTTACCCACCAACATAATAAAACTCTTTTCTACCCAAATTGACAAAATTGCCCCCGCTTTTAAGTTGGGTTTTTGAATTTTGAAACAAGTGATTATTATATCCATTAAAAACCGTAGAAACCGTATACAAACATTTACATATTATCCCTCATGTTAAATAGATATGGTGTTAGAAATCTATGAAGTTTAGTTGATAATTTTTAAATCTATTTGTGAATGTTCGAATATATGTATAAAATACTTGATAATGTCAAATATTTGAGTTTAGTTGTTAGAATGTTCAAATACATGAAGTATTTTGGGTTAGTGTTCGAAAATGGGGTATATTTTTTCGGCTATAAAGACGATTAGATGAGGAAGACGAAGAGTCACGATCAATGTCGTAGCGCCCGATACGCGAAATCGGGGTGGGCCAGGATAAAAATTACAAAAAAAAACCATATAAATATTCAATAACAAAAATTCTAAAACAATTTACCTATTAATTTTTTTTTACAAAATGGGGGGGGGTTGCCCCCCCCCTACGCTTATTGGGCACGATGTATCGTGTCGCGGGGTTATTTGGGCACAATATTGTGCCGTAGGTTATTTAGGGTTATATGAAATCGTGTCTCATATCATGCCAACACTCCATATTGTCAAGATATCTTTGCTCGTTATTCGATTTAAACAAGGTTAAGTGACTAAGAGGAGAAGCAACATTACCTTGTTATTCAATTTTCTTGTGCGATTTTGGTTACGAAAGAACACAAAAAGAACTTTTTGATTATTTGTTAAGAAGAAGAAGAAAGAGAGAAAAAATGAAGAGCAAATGAGGGCAAATCGTATGTATGTATGTATTTAACAAGAACCTACTTTAAAGGCTGCGTTTAAAGCGCCAGGGTATTGTGGTAAAAAAACCTAAAGTGGGTAGAAAATTATATTTTTTATCCTATACGTCAAAAAAAATCTCTCCTATTCCAAGTGGATAAATTCTACCATTTGCTCTTAGTCAAATGCCTACTTACACGTTCAATTTTTTATTTTTTGTCAAAAGAATATTTTGTTTGTTTTTTGTTATTCTTACACGTTCATGTGAAATGTGTATATTTTTATTATGTCGAATGAAAAACAAATTAATACCAATATATGGTACACTACAAACATCTAGTATAAAAAGATGAACCCCATTCTTGAGGTTTTCACTTTTTTGCTAAAGCTTTGTGGAAGAGGTGAATCGCGGGATGTGTTTCAACAAGTTAGGGCCCTGAGTTACACATAAACCGAGTCACCACAATCGAACTTTCACGATGTGGGTGTCAAGAAAAAGACAACATATCACTCAAATATTTTACTAGTTGAGCTTGTTAGAGTAATTTAGTGTTATGTTATTATTGTTATTTGTTTGTATTGTTAAGGGTAGTTTAGTCTTTTAAAGAATCTTGAATCCAAAGACTATTTAGAGGAGCCTTCATCCTCATTTGTGTTGTTGTCTTTCCTTCTTCTTCAATTGTAAGAACAATATTTTCTCTCTCAATTCTGATGAACGTCAATTATTCTATCGAGCCTATCCCTAGTGATATGTTACATCTAATATAATTATAATATTGAGAAGATACAAACCAAAAATAAATTAAATCAAATCAAATCAAATAAACCGTGCACTTCCCACCACTCCTCCTACCAAACACATTTCATTTTTTTATATAATCAGCCAAAAACATACTATATAAAAATAACACTCTATGAGCTGAACACTATCCACGTATCCAAACATGGACACCGTCGAAATCCTCCTCTCCGCCGCCCTCTTCCTCCTCTCCGCCGCCCTCCTCCACACCATTCTCACCAAAACCCGCCACCGCCTCCCCTCCCCACCCGGCCCACTCGCCCTCCCCATAATCGGCCACTTACACCTCCTCGGCCCAAGACTCCACCACACTTTCCACGACCTAGCCCAACGCTACGGCCCACTAATCCAAATCCACCTCGGCTCAGTCCCATGCGTCGTCGTTTCGACCCCCGAACTCGCTAGAGAGTTCCTCAAAACCCACGAGCTCATTTTCTCCTCACGCAAACACTCCACCGCCATAGATATCGTGACCTACGATTCCTCCTTCGCCTTCTCCCCCTACGGCCCCTACTGGAAATTTATTAAGAAATTGTGCACCTACGAGCTCCTCGGCGCTAGGAATCTCAACCATTTTCAGCCGATTCGAACGCTAGAGGTAAAAAGCTTTCTCGAAATTTTGATGAAAAGGGGGAAATTGGGGGAAACTGTGAATCTGACCGAGGAGCTTGTGAAATTGACTAGTAATGTGATTTCGCACATGATGTTGAGTATTAGGTGCTCGGAGACGGAGGGGGAGGCGGAGGCGGCGAGGACGGTGATCCGTGAGGTTACGCAGATCTTCGGGGAGTTTGATGTGGCGGATATTATTTGGTTTTGTAAGAATTTTGATTTTCAGGGGATAAGGAAGAGGTCGGAGGATATACAGAGGAGGTATGATGCTTTGTTGGAGAAGATTATTACTGATAGGGAGAAGCTGCGGCGGAGCAACGGCGGCGGCGGCGGCGGCGGGGAGGCGAGGGATTTTCTGGATATGTTTTTGGATGTTATGGAGAGTGGGAAATCGGAGGTGAATTTCACCAGGGAACATCTTAAAGCGTTGATTTTGGTAAGAAATACTGTTTTTAAAATTAGATTTTTGGGTTACATTATTGATCTTTTTTTTAATACTTTTTTTAAGAAATTTTAAAGGGGTTTAAGCAAAGTAAATAATTGGACACTTTTAAGTACCAAAAAGAAAAAGTTCTTAAAAAAGTAATACTCATGATTGTTTCTACTTCAATTTTTGAGTGGTGGTAAATTATATTTTTTAAAAGTAAAAATTATAAAAGAAAAAAAGCTATAATGATGTGATGGAAAATTTTAGAGGTGTTTGATTGCCCGTTGATATTTTTGGAATTAGTAGTGTAAATATAACTCAAAAAAAAATGAATAAAGAAAAGGGCAATATATATCTCAATTTATACATTTTCTTATCGAGATTAAGGGAAAAATAATAAAATGGTGATAAATTATAAAGAAATTATCGGATTTCTTTATATGAACATGAAAGAGAAGGGTCAGATAAAGAAAAAAAAAAGGGAGTTAATCTTTTATAGAAATGTGATTTTCTTTATGAAAAAGAAATTATTTTTCCACAAGCAACGGCACATCCTACAATTTTTTTCTGCAAGTTTGGGAAAAAAATTCACAATCATTCGCAGTCTAAGTTTTTTCCGTTAATTAATCGTCAAGTACTATAATAATAATTTTCCCCTCAAAAAAAAAAAGTACTATAATAATTTTGCCCTTTTTTTTATGAAAATTGTACTATTGTCCAAATGATTTGAAGTTAAATATATTTCTAAAGAATATTTTCTTTCCAGTAACAAGTACGCCATCATCTATGGACACTTCAAAGTCTTTGCCACATATTTTATTGTTTCCTCACTTTTTCATTAATAATACTCTACCTATTCAAAATAAGTGTCTTTTTTTAGAAAAAAATACATATATTAAAAATTGTGTTAAATACCAATTATACTAAATGCTACTTTGGAACAAAGAAAACAATACATTTAAGGGTAATTTGGGAAAATATTTTTCTCACTAGTCTTGAAAATGTTAAAAAGACATCCTTTATGAAGATTTTTTAATGTGCCAAAAGGACACTTATTGTAAAATATTTGTGAATAGGAGGAGTATTTGTTAGATATTTTTTTAAAACAAAAACAAAATAATAATAATAATAATTAAAGAAGTGAAGTAGACAAGTTAATAAATACTCATAACTAACCGCAAGCCCTAGACAGTGATTCTAGGACCTAAAAGAGGGTAGTTGGGCACAACTACCACAACATATTCATTGGTCCCTTATCACACATTGTGAAATTGCACATTCACTATAGTTAGTTGGTGTCCACTTATACTTTCTTGAATTATTTGGAGGCCCCTCAAATTAGTGAATTAGCTTAATGTGCCCATGTTCGAATTTATCGTATATAGAATCAATTATTTACTTACACTAACTAAGAATAAACAAAATGCACGTTTTAATTGATTCACTAGCATTCTTATGTATATACACTACAAGAAAAATACTACAAGAAAAATGCAAATAGACATCACCGAAAAGACATTGGTTTTTTGATTTTTATGTCTGTCTTTTTTGTCAAGGACTTTTTCACCGCGGGCACGGACACGACGGCCATTGCAACGGAATGGGCAATAGCGGAACTCATGAACAACCCTAACGTACTCAAGAAAGCCCAAGAAGAGATCGACAAAGTCATCGGACCAGACCGATTGGTGCAAGAATCAGACGCCGCTAATCTGCCTTACCTTCAGGCGATCATAAAAGAAACGTTCCGTCTCCACCCTCCGATCCCGATGCTTTCGAGAAAATCGGTGTCCGAATGCGTGATCGACGGTTACAAAATCCCCGCCAAATGCCTTTTGTTCGTCAACATTTGGTCCATGGGGAGGAACCCCAAGTACTGGGAGAGCCCGATGGTGTTCCGGCCCGAGAGGTTCTTGGAGAAAGAAAACAGTTCGATCGACATTAAAGGGCAGCATTTCGAGCTGCTACCGTTTGGCACGGGCCGGAGGGGCTGCCCGGGAATGCTGTTAGCCATACAGGAGGTGATCGTTATAATTGGGACTATGGTTCAGTGCTTTGATTGGAAACTGGCCGATGGCTCGGGGCAGGTCGACATGACCGAGCGGTCCGGATTGACGGCCCCACGGGCCTACGATCTGGTCTGCCGTGTGGTGCCGAGGATTGATCCGCCACTGTTTCCAGCTAGTGATCCCTTTTAATTTGGGCAATGGTTTATAAGTTAATTTGATGCTTTATTTTGTGCTTGAAGAGTTAATTTCTCGTGTATGATGTATTAGTTAAGATAGTACTGTCATATTGATGATTTTGTCATTTTGTGTGATGTTAATTGTGAAACATATTGGTGATGTATTTACTGTTGAGAGGCAAAAATATTTCGAGAGACTGACCATATGGTTAAAGGCTAAATGGGACACCCCTAATTTTGCAATTTTGGCACAGGGACCGGCCGGGTGGGTTTTTGAAAAAATTCAGTCCGGGTCAGCCGATTTTGGTTGGGCTGCAGGGATGATAGGCCAAGTCCAGCCCATGTATTAAGTTTGTGTACAAAAATGTCGGGCTGGGCCAAAAAGTCGGGCCAACCCGTCGGGTTATTTGGGTTGGGCCTAAAAATATGGCTCAATCTGGCCTAAATCTCGGGTTGGGCTTTTTTGCCACATCTTTCTCTCCATCAAATTGTTTGTGGGGTGGAGGTCGGGGTTTATATCCCTACTCCATCAAATCGCTTCCCATATGCGAATGCAGTGAAGATTTGGTGGGACTCATATCTTGAATAAGATCCGTGTGGGTTCGATTCGGGAGAGATTGTTATTAGTAGATTGGGGGTCGAACATAATTGTTTCTCTTTACCCTTAGGATCTCTTGTCGTCGTCAGATCCCATCGTAACACTTGGCCAGTCGTCACATCCCGCGGTTTACCTTTGCGGCAGAATGCGCGATGAAATGAGAATGGGCTCATTTGTCTCAAAGATCGGCGTAAGCCTGCAGTTCTGTTAAAAAAAAAAAAAAAAAATGAGCCATATACCCCAAAGGGGTTTTTTATATGGTTAATTGGATATTATATATGTATATAATAATGGAAAGGGATTTTGGGGACCCTTCTAGCTGAAAAGGGCCGAATTAACTAGAAAAGGATGGGCAAAGTTGGGGACCATAATTTCAGAAGGTCAGTGGATTTTGGTAAAGATCCAAATCACAAATTTTACTAAGTTGGGCTGAACTTTTAACTCTAGCAGTTTAGATTTTAAAGCTCCTCAAATGGAAGTTATTGAGGTAGAGGATGGTAGGTAGGTTAGCTACACACATAAATGAAAATATATTATGAGACTACGAGGATATGCATATGCTCTTTTACTGCAAATAGTAGTTAGACCAGTTTAGCCTGGATTTAGAGGAAATTAAAGAAAAACCCTTCTTTTAAAATATATATATATTTGTCAAGTGGACTTTGTTTACGCTTCGTTTTACTTTCATATGTTTCGGGTGAATTTTTCGACTTTTTTACGCTTTTACCATTTTCTCTCTTAGTATTTCTTCTATAGAATTTATGAAACAGGTACGAAATAATCTTGAAACAATTAAGTTATTAAAAAAAATTATTTTTTTGTCCATTGGACTTTGTTTCCGTTGCTTTTACTTCCGGATGATTCGGGTGAATTTTTCGACTTTCTTACGCTTTTACAATTTTCTCTCTTAGTA
Source organism: Rehmannia glutinosa (assembly GCA_016081115.2). Taxonomy (NCBI): domain Eukaryota; kingdom Viridiplantae; phylum Streptophyta; class Magnoliopsida; order Lamiales; family Orobanchaceae; genus Rehmannia; species Rehmannia glutinosa. The sequence continues at coordinate 1,905,367 of CM071924.1, forward strand.
TTGCTTCTATAGCATTGATGAAACAAGTACGAAACAATCTTGAAACAATTGAGTTATTCTAGAATGTGATGATCAAATAATTGAGTTATTTCAGACTAAAACAATTGAGTTCTAATACTAATTGAGTTATTTTAGAAAGAAATAATTGAGTTATTTCAGATTGAAGTCATTTTCAATCTTTAATGGTGACACATCTTTTCTCATTTAGTATTAATCTGTATTGTTTTTTCTTCTTTATTGATTTGTATTTGCTCTTCTGAAATTTCTTTTAGGTTGTTGAAAGTGCAATGCTTTGGAATGAGTATGTCTATTACTTCAAAGTTGATGTAATTCTTATTTTCTTTACATTATCCATTGTGGTATAGTACTGTTGGTATTGTCTCCACGTGTCTGTGAGAGCAATTAAATTGTATTAGTTGAAATATTTTTGAAATACTTTCCAAACAACTTTAGAAATTAAAAAGAGAAGCAACGAAAATGTATTAATTAAAAATAATTAAAAAAAACAACTTCTGAATAATTGTGAAACATATTTGAAACAATTTTAGAAATTAATAAGAGAAGCAATGACATTGTATAAGCTGAAACACGTTTGAAACATGTTCAAAATATTTCAAACAACTAAGAAACAATCAGTTGAAAAACTACAGACATATCGGTAAGTTTGACACAATTTCATTGAAATTTGAAGTACAAATATTGTTGAAACAATTTCGAAACACCTTTAAAATAATTTTAAAGCAACTTTGAAATGATTTGGGTCTATAATTATTACGTTCAACTAATCCAAATGCACAAATTTCAGTTAGAACCATCAATTTCATCCATAATATGTCGAAAATGATATTCTTTTAACTTGAAAACGAAAAAAAGAACGATGAAAATAGTAGTAGAGAAAACAATATTTTTCAGAAGCAATGAATTTCAATGTAAAACTGAATGTCTAGTTATGTAATCATGGAACACATTGAAACAAGCCAAAAAATATAAACCATACCATGCCATGATACCAATAACAGAAAAAAAATAAAATGAATTTTATGTATTTTGGGTTGAATCAACTTCATATATATGATTCATAGTGAGTTGATTCACCAATCTTTCTTTATTATTTAGATGCTTAAAATAGTGCAAACACAATCATAAATTGAAAAAGTTCACTTCTCCAAATGCCTAATGTTACCATGAGTATTTCCTAAACAGTGCTGTTCTATTTTGTTGATAGGATTATTAAGATTGGTCAGATAAAATAGGGTTTTATACTTATATCATAAAATTAGAATAATTAAACTTATATAACATCAGTTGTCTTTTGTTTATATATTATTTAGGATACTAAGTAAAAACCCAAATATCCTTCCTTGGACTTCATGGCAATCAGGATTACTTCGGATTTTCCTAAGTACAAATCTTGAGAGGCGAGACGCGATGAGAATCAAACCCCAACCATCTGATTTGAGCTTGAGAGTCTTTAATCACTATCCGATTCACGATTACTTTAGATTTTCTAAGTTTATTTGAGGATCAAACATATAAGTTAGAAGATCAAGTGATATTGCATACTGGCCCAAATCTTGTTGGGATCAGACTGGTTGGGCTTGGATAAAATGTAAATAGCTAAGGGACTAATACACGGGCCAACATTTAATCATGGGGCCAAATTCACAACCCTACACCAGCCCAATCCAAAATCCCAAACAAGGCCCAAGTATGCTCAAACTCTTGACTCAATCGCCTAACATTGTCTGATCCCGCCTAACCTCGCTTATCTTTCCATCCAGACGCTAAACTGCAACTTGCCGCTCGACGCCCGCCTAACCTCGCCTATGCTCCATCCGACGCTAAAATCGCAACTTGCCGCTCGATTAGCGTCCTAACGCTTTTTAAAATTCGACTAAAACATAATTAGTTGGATAATGCCCAAATTAAACCCAAACCACTATATACAAAAGGTATATATGCACCTAACCCATCTCATCAACTCCAAACTATACCTTCTGATCAATAATAATTTATCCCCAAATTACATTCTATAAAATCCTCTCAAAACATTTATCAATGAAAATCAATCAAAGATATCTCAATTTCACAAACATCAAAAAATTAAACCAGAAAAACAGCAAAAACAATTCCCCAAATTTCATCTTTAATTAATTAAACAATCATGACATTTCTCCTCAAGAACTTCTCCCTCCTCATTATTGCTCTCATTATCTCACGCGCCACCTCCGCCAGAATCCTCACCGCCACCCCGGCGGGGCGGCGCCCCGCCCCAATAAACCCAGATGACGACCACTCGCTCACCTTCTTCATGCACGACATACTCGGCGGCACCCGCCCCTCCGCCATCGCCGTCAGGGCATCGTCGCCAACCCGCCGTCGGCGCCAAGTCCTTCGCCAAACCGAACGGCGCCGTCCTCCCCGTCAACAACGGCATCCCCACAAACAACGCCAACGGCGGAATCGCCAACAACAACAACATCTCCTTCCTAACAGGTCTCCACACACGGATGCACAACCCCCATTAGGCGGCACGTGCCTCGTACTTTTTTTTTTTTTTAAACCTATTAATTAAGATAAAAAAATAACTCATGCTCCCATTAACTTTTTTTTATTTAGTTTATAATTGTACTTATTTTATTTTTGATGTAGTTTATAATTGTATTTGTTTTGTGAATAGATTTCTTGTGAGATGGTCGCACCTTGGGCATAGCTAGACCGAAAATATTTGGGGGCCTCAAAAATTTTGGGGGCCTAAATCAATAAAAAAAATAAATATTTATTACTAAAAATTAATATTGTAAAATTAAATATACATATAAATACGGAGATTTCAAAATATTTGGGGGCTAAATCAATAAAAAATAAATATTTAATACTAAAAATTAATATTTTAAAATAAATTATAAATATAAATATGGAGATTTCAAAATTATGGGGGGGGGCCTTGATACCTAAGGATACGCCCCTAGTCGCACCGTGCGATGAAAATAAAAAGTAATATTTTTAATATAAAAATAACAATTTTAGTGTAAAAACTAGTATAGAACATGTACAATTATACTAGAGAAGTGTATTTAGGTATAATATTATTTTTTATGCATAAAAGTATTACATTTTTTTCTGTTACATAGTGTGACTGTGTTACATAAGTTTTCGTCTTATTTTATACTCCTGTAATATATTTCTGGATCTATCCTGCAGGTCTCAGCGTCATTTCGTCGAACACCTTCCAGACAAACAACAACAACAACATAATCGGCGGTACGCCCGGGTTCCCCGTCCTCAACAGCGCCCAGTTCCCGTCGGGGACCACCCTCCAGAAGCTGATGTTTGGGACGATGACCGTCTTCGACGACGAGCTGACGGAGGGCCACGATCTGGGATCTGGGCTCGTCGGAAAAGCGCAGGGGTTTTACATCTCGAGCTCGGAGGACGGGACGAGCCAAACGATGGCGTTTACGGTGATGTTTACTAGTGGGAGCTACGCTGATAGTTTGAGTTTTTTGGGGGTTCATCGGACAGCGGTGGCGGAGTCGCATTTGGCGGTCATGGGTGGCACCGGAAAATATGTGAACGCTAAGGGTTTTGCTACTGTGAAGACTTTTGCGGCGCCGAATCAACAGGAGACTGATGGGATGGAGACTTTGCTGCAGATTACTGTTTATCTTGCTTATTAGTGTGTGTTTTTTTAGGTATTGCTTATTGTTGATTTATGTTCGATTCATATTCCACTTCACTGCACGGATGATTGTAAATGTAGAAGATATATTGTATTTATTTCAAACATACATTGTGGCATTTATAAAACAATTGAAAACTATTAGAAAAACGAAAAACATGTGGTAGTCTTTCAGTCATTAGAATATAAGATGAAACACCAGAATAGAATATCTCATCAAGTTTCGATTTTAATTTACCAGCTACTTTTTAATTGTTTCATGGCTTTAATTTGAGTTACAGACTTGACTCCGGGAACGAAAATACCCACATTAATATCTATACAATTCACACAAGGTGATTTCATTTTTTAGGTGGTTTTATATGAGACCGTCTCATGAAATTAAGTTCATAAGACGCATTCCACAAACACAAAATGAATGAATTTTTTTATGAGTTTGGGTTTTGGTTGAAATTTTTTTCCATATAGGATCCGTCTTATTAATTATGTCCATGAGATCGTCTCATACGTATTTTTGCCTTCATTTTTTTTTAAGAATTTTGTATTAAAATTTTAATAGCTATATAGGGGATCTCGGTCCAATATAGAATGTTCAACTTATAATTGGGCCTGCAAAATTATTGAAGTACCTACAAAGCCCAGAAAAATGAATCTAACAAGGACTTGGACTACCAAATTATAGAATTTGTTTTCGTTATTGATTGAATTTGAATTCTGTGTCGCTACCTTGCCAAATTATAAAATTAATGATGGGCTTCCTTGATATCTATTGGATATGGTGGCCCAACAATATGGATCAAATCAAAGTCTATTAAATTGTTAATTTGTTGAGCACAAATTATTTATATTAGTTTGGTTGGTATGCATAATACCGGCCCATAACTAATATTTTTAGAGCAATGCCCTTATTTGTTTTATTTTAAATTCCTAAAACAACCCCAAGCATGAGATGGACATCTAAAATCTAATAACAAATGAGGGTAATTTGAATCTTTATGCTAAATGCCATTACATTTATATATATATATATATATATATATATATATTAAATATAATATCTAATTATCTGTACTATTTTCTTTTCGTTTGAACCATTTGGCATTTAGATTGCAGTTTTGAAAATGGTGTAATGGGAAATTTTGGCAATTTTAGTACACAAAATGTCATGAAATGTGAAAACAGATTTTGCCTATTAAATTGCAAAGTTTGTATGCATCGGCCGGACTAGTAATGCATGCATGTCAGACCACCAGTGTATAAACATACATTTCAGTGGAGTTTGTTTAGTTGGTGACTAACACAATGTTTTTTTTTTTTTTTTATAAGCTCGAACCTTCTGCGCTTTACGCCTCGACTAGCGCAGGAGACAACAACTCCGCTCCTCATTGCTTTGTCGCTAAGGTAAATCAAGGGATATGCACGCACGCCCAGAAGTTCCGACGGTCCGGCGCTGACGACAAAACCGATCCTCTCGTAAAGAGAACAATTATGTTCGACCCCCATCTAATCTACTAATAATGATCTCTCCCGAATCGAACACACATGGATGCTATTCAAGATGAGTTCCCACCAAATCTTCACCACCGCATATACGCCCTTAACAATTTGATGGAGTATGGATTAACCCCGACCTCCATCCCACAATTACTTGTGGTGGCGAGGTGGGCTAAGCCACCTGGTTGTGACAACACAATGTTGATTACATGTGTAATGGGATAGGGATGGGTCCAATTTTTTTTTTTTTTTTTATTGGGACAGGTCCGAAATGGGTTAAACTGGCGGGTCTCTCGAGTTTAGCCAAATATGTCTTGACCATGCACATTTCTAATTACATGTCTTGCTTGCAAGTACGCTATGTTATGAAGTAATTTTTTATTTTGTATATCCAGAATTCGCATCAAACCTGATCAAATCGGATGGTCCAACTGGTTTTTTTTTTTGGTTTTTTAATCATTTATATTTAACAAAAGAAAATAGATTCACATATAAAAACAGTATATATCAAAAATCAAGAAGATAAGCAATATACATTGGAATTGTTAAAAATACATTGGGCTTATCTGGCCAGTCCAATCTTTGGTGCCCACTGCAAAATAGGTCGTTTCTTTTGGGCACTTAAAATTGCAGCCGGACACGGCCTAAACACATGGTCGGTCGAAAGCAGGCCATTGGATCAAGCCTGGTTTTGACATTCTTACTCAACACATTGTGCTCAACAACTAAATCAATATGAGTTATGAAATAGTATACTCTAGCTTTAAAAAGAAAATCTAATATATAACACATGTGCACGATAATAAGAAAGGATAATTACAAAAACACATCTAAGGTTTGGGCTAATTACAAAAAAAAAAACCAAAATTCTTTGAAAATTACAAAAAAACCATGATGTTTGATTAAATCTTACATTTTTCCCATTGATTTTAAAAATTATTTCAAAAAACCCCTTATATTTACAAAAATATTACAGTTTATCCTTCTTAAATTTAAAACAAAATGAAACATAAAGGAGTTTCTTGTAATTTTGAAACATCTCTGGGTTTTTTGTAATTAACTCAAATCTCAGGGTATTTTTGTAATTATCCATATTAAGAAAGATAAAAGGGAATTTTTTTCCCTCTCCTAGAATTTTCCATCTCACAAATTGGCAATAACACCAAAGAATAGGAGAGACCATTCAAAGTGCGCCAACCCCGATTAAAATAAATGTTTTCCCCACAGATAAACTTTTTTATGTTATAAAAAAGATCCCTTGATGAACGGGCCAAATTCTACTTTCTTTTCTGCAGTTAGTATATCTTTTAATGTTGATCAGCCGTCCACCAAGATTTAGTCAAAAAATAAAATAAAAGCTGTTTAGTTAAATAATAAATAAAAGTTATTCAATAAAGAATGGTTTTGGAAAGGCTTTATTTAAATTAAAGCAAGGAATTTGAAGTTTCCCTTTTCTCCTCAGTCCATGTCACAGCATTATCATTATATATAATATAGAGATAATTACAAAAGTCCCATAGCATTTGGGCTAATTACGAAAAAACCAAAAAAATTGAAAATTACAAAGACATCCGTGAGGTTTGATTCTCTTAAATTTAAAGCGGTAATTGTAATATTTTAATAAACGTTTTGAAGAGTATGTCTCTTGTAAGACGACACACGGTGCGATGTATTGCACTTTTAGTGTAAAGAGTAATATAAAGTATCAGTTATTACATTAAAAGTACCACTCGTCATACCGTGCAATTTTTACACAAGTTTTTGCCTTTTTGAAATATTTTTTACATATGAAAGGAAAAAACGTAAAATGAAGTAAACCTAAAGGTTTTTTTTGTAATTTTCAAAAAATTATGGGTTTTTTATAGTTAGCCCAAACTTAAAGGTTTTTTTTGTAATTATCCCAAATTTCAAGGTTTTTTTTTTGTTTTTAATTATCCCTTATATATCCTGTATCCATATGGATGAGTCAGTCAGTTAATTTGGGGGAAAAGAAAAAGACAGATGAAAAAGAGTTGGTTGGGAGGAAAAAAATGCATTCCAATTTCCAAAAGAAAAGAAGAGTGGAAGAAACACAAAAACAGGAATGAGGCCCACCAGCAAAAGACCAAAGTCAAAAAGTTTTGTTGCCACTATTGAATTTCATCTAATTGCATAAAGATGAGTCTACGTGTGTGCATAAGATTTTAATCTGCGTTCGAAAATTCACAAAAATCCGGAATCGTCCCGGAGTTTGGGTTAAAATCAATCTCAGAATCGAATGTGGAGAAAAATCTTTGTACCAAGACGGAGATTCGGTTCTAACGACGATTCGGGACGATACGATTCGGGGCAGTGAAACGGAGATTAATCATCAAGAAAAACACACAAAATAAGAAAAAAATAAAAAATGAATGTAAAAATCATCAAACAATTATAGTTCATTCTTTTTTTTTAGTACAATCTCAAAATAAATACTACAACCATAAAGGTTTTGTCTAATAAATACTACAATCATAAGATTTTGTTTTATTTATATAAAAATAAATACTACAATCATAAAGGTTGTGATCTTAAAATTCGATATGTGGTGAAGATAGTTATAGTGGTCGTACACGTTCAATTGTATTTAAAGAAGTTTTCCAAAACTTATAATAATTCTTTTATATTCTATGTTTATGTTCTTTCGATTGTTTTGTAATGTTGTTTTATTACTCAATCATTTAATCCATAGTAAATGGCTTTATAATTTAATATTTTTTAAATTTGATTAATTAAAATAACTAAAATATTAAAATTACTTTTACTTAATATATAATTGCAGTTCTAAAATCATCTTCTCATTGATTAAGAATTTAGAATCTAATGCATGTGCAGTGACTACTTATTTATTTCTTGTAATAGCCTTGTCCAAATTGATTTAAGATGCACTTTTGATTCCTCTATGATCGCTAGTATATTCTAAAAATCATTCAAACTTAATAAATAATTAAATATTACTAAATTAAATGATATAAATTCGTAGAAACTTAATATAATAATTATATCAAATGATTTTCGAGGTTAATTAAATGTGGGGTATCACAATATTAAAATATAAATAAGATAAAAATAATATATATGTATGTATTAAAAAATTCTTAAAAATCGGTTCTAGCCGGATCTTGATTCATGCGGATCGGTGCGGTTCTTCGATGCGGATATTTCAAAATCTCCGAACCGCAAAAAAAAAAATTTCGGGACGATTTGGTTCGGAGAAAGTCAAAAAGTCAACGGATATTTTTGGTTCGGATATTTTTCGGTTCGAATATCGGTCCGATTCCAGTGATCTCCGAGTCCCGTGCACAGCCCTAGATGAGTCCTACATTTATGCAATAAAAGTAGATGGATATTTAGGAGTTTATTTTTTTCTTGTTTTGTAATTTTCGTTAACTCTTTGTGTTGATATAATTAGATCCTAAGTGAATAAACTTAGATCCTAAGTAAATAAAGATAGCCAACTTCCAATACCTACCAATATAGTACCACATACCGACATAAGCAAACAAACTAAAGATTAATTTTTCAAGACCATTCAACAAACTCAAGACTAAATTTCAAGGTGGTACCAATTACGACCACTCATATTTCCAACCGCTTCACTTTTAATTGTGAAAAAAATGTCACAAACAGGAAATAGTCATGGGAATGTAAGATTTATTTTTTAAGAAAGTAATAAATAAACGTGTCTTTTAAAATTTTTGGGAGGTACAAATTTGTAAAATTTAATAATTACGTATATATATACACATAATGTATAATAATGTAAACCAAAATGGAGATAAGGGGCTGAAATTTCAAATTTACAAATCAAATTAAAACCTTTTCCATACTCATGTTTGCCAAATAAAACATTGTACAAAAGATGGAGACACACAAAAAGATGATGGGTATGACTCAAAACACTGCTTTAAAAATTTCCATCAAACCCAAATTAGTTAATTCTCATCTAGGCACTAGGTGTTAGAGATATATTGTTATTTATGTTATAGGGGTAGTTTTGTATTTTTCATTCTTAGTTGTTAGCTAGGGTTTTATCTATATATTGTAGTAGCCTCCTCATTTCACAATTGTATTGTCTTCATTGTATTTTGCAAGACTTCTATGAAATCCTCTTCTCTATTTTTCTATCTCAATTATGTATGTTAATTATTCTAACATGGTATCAATAGCATGGTTTTAATAGCATTCTCGGTAGGTATATTGATATCACACACTGACTATGTTGCGATTTGTGTTATTTTCTTTCGATTCTCGATGCATTAGCACTTGTTGGGTTTCTTTGTCTTATTTTGGTCTCTAGAATCGGATTATTTGCAATAGTTTTGTTGGTAGAGTTGGCTTGATTTGTTGGATATTTGCATTGATCTATCTAGTTGTTTGGTTGATATTTACGCTTGATTTTCTCATTATTCATTATGGCCGGTGAAAGAGATGATTCGTTGCGATCGATTAGTGTACGCTTGAATGGAAAGAATTATTCATATTGAGTTATGTCATGAGAAATTTTTTGAGAGGAAAAAAATTGTGGAGTTATATTTCGGAACACAAAAACATCCTGTTGAGAAAGATAATACTAAATATGATCTTTTGCTAAAGAAGTTTGGGATCATTTGGAACGGTTGTATACTCAATCAAATTTTGCTAAACAAAGACCAATTGGAAATAGACATTCGATCTCTTCAAAAAAAAATATGACTATCCGGGAATTTTATTCTCGCTGACATGATCTTCAGGATCAATTAGCTCTTCAATCTATTGAACTTCGCGCATTTGCCCTATATTGCTCGTCGAGAGAGCAACGATTGGTTTGGTTTTTGATGGCTCTTCGGGATGATTTTGAGTCTCTTCGTGGGAATATATTGCACCGTATTCCTCTACCATCTATTGATTCTTTATGAATCGAATTGTTAGCAGATGAATTACGCCAAAGTCTCGAGCGGGGAAAGGAGTTCTTCCCTGTTCCTACTTCATTCGTTCTTGCCGTGCCCCATCGTCCATCTTCTCGTTCCTTTTAGACCGCACCCTTAAGTTGCCGATAATGAGTGTAGTTATCAGAAAACAACCAGGACATTGGAAGGCTCAATGTCCTGAGTTGAATAAAGGTGGCCAACAACGTTTTCAACAAAAAAAATCCACGACCTCCCAACATCGGTTTGTCCATCCAAATCAACGTGGTTTTAGGCCGCCACCGACTCGTGTTGTTGCACTTGTACCTCATCGATTACGTGATGTCCTAACTCTTACCTCCAAATCGACGCCTTCTTCTATGGATACAATTGCCGAACAATTTGAAATTTCTTGCCTCATCTCATGCTTTGTCTCGCCTCGGGTTTGTCAACTCCGAGCTCGTCAGGTATATCTTCCTCTATTTGGGTATTAGATTATGGAGCTTTTCACCATATGTCCCCGATATATCATGTTTTAATTCCATTTCACCCACACATGCTGACTTGTTGTTATTCTCATTGATGGTACTTTGTTACCCTTAGCGAATTGATCTGTAGCCACACCTCATCCCTCTCTTCCACATGTTTACCATATTCCCAAACTTGCATTAAATCTTGTTTCGTTAGCCAATTGTGTGATTCAGGTTACTTAGTATCATTCTCTTCTACTTTTGTTGTGTGCGGGATCCACATTCCCTAAGGCGATTGGGACAGCCGTAGGCACGGAGAGTTATACATTTTGGATGAGCTCCGAGTACCCTCTATCGCAGCCTTCTACAAGTTGATTTGTCTTCTTTTCGTTTGAGTCCTTCGTCGTCTAGCTTTTTATTTGTGGCATTCTCGTTTGGGTCATGTTTCGTCTTCACGTTTAAGATTTTTGGCTTCTACATGTTCATTAGGAAAATTGTCATCTCATGATATTTCTTATTGTAGTGGTTGTAAACTTGCAAAATTTTCCGCTTTACCTTTTAATCGGAGTGTTTCTTCTTTTATCGCGCCATTTGATTTAGTTCATTCGATGTGTGGGGACCTCGCTCCCATTTCCACAAAGGGGGTTCTCGATATTATGTCTCTTTTATTGATGATTATTCTCGTTATTGTTGGGTTTATTTTATGAAGCATCGTTCGATTTTCCTCGAGTATATATACTTCATTTCGAGCTTTTGTAAAAACTCAATTCTCTTTGCTATCATAAAATGCTTGATGTGACTTGGGTGGGGAGTACACATCTAATAATTTTCGTGAATTGCTTGCTTTGGATGGGACTTTACATCAAACTTCTTGCACGATACTCCTGAACAAAATGGTATTGCGAAAAGAAAACATAGGCATATCATTGAAACTGCCGCTCTCTTTTACTATCTAGTTCGAGTTCAAGTGAATTCTGGGGAAGCCGTGCTTGCCGCTCCATTGTATAAATAGGATTCCATCATCCATTACATCTGATTTATCACCATTTCAGAGACTTTATGGTTCCACCCCTAGTTATTCGTCTTTACGAGTCTTTGGTTGTGCATGTTTTGTCCTTCGTCCTCATGTTGAACGCAGCAAATTATCTTCTCGTTGTTATTTGTGTTTTCTTAGGATATGGAGCACGGTCGAGGAAGGGATACCGTTGCTTTGATCCTGTTGCTCAAAAATTATATGTGTCTCGTCATGTATTTTTTCTTGAGCATATTCCATTCTTCTCTATTCCCTCAAGTCCCCATAGCATCTCCAAAACTGATCTTGTTCATATTGATCCATTCTCGGATAATACAGATAGAGACTCGTCGGATACTATTGCTCCGTCTGCGCCTACGACACCCCAATCGCTTCCTGAAACTGTGGATCCTTTGCCTCCTCGATATCCCCAACGTACACGTAAGTCCACTCAGTTACCTGACTTTGTTTATTCCTCTTATTCTCCCGCCTTTGCTTCATTTTTGTCCTCTATTCACAAAATTTCTGAACCACACTCCTATAAAGAGGCAGTTACTGATCCTTTATGGCAGCATGCTATGACTGAGGAACTTTCTGCTTTGCATAAAACAAACACTTGGGATTTGGTATCTTTACCTCCTGGTAAACGGGCAATTGGTTCGCGTTGGGTTTATAAAATTAAAACCAAATCGATGGTTCATTGAGCGCTATAAAGCACGATTGGTTGCTAAAGGTTATTCACAACAAGATGGGTATGGATTATGAGGAAACATTTTCCCTGTTGTAAAGATGACTACCGTCGTATTCTTGTTGCGGTTTCTTCCGTCCGAAAATGGCACATTTCTCAATTGGATGTCAAAAATGCCTTCTTGAATGGTGATCTTCAAGAAGAAGTATACATGATCCCACCACCGAGTTCCTCATAATCGTGGCGAAGTTTGCAAGCTTAAGAAAGCATTGTATGGTCTCAAACAGGCTCCACGGGCTTGGTTTGAAAAATTCTCTGTCGTGCTTACTTCACTTGGTTTTAGTTCCAGTAACCATGATTCTGCCATTTTCTTCAAGCGTACATGTGCTGGTATTATTCTTCTTTCCTTATATGTTGATGATATGATCATCACCGGTGATGATGTTGATGGGATTGCATTGTTGAAATCTGAGTTAGCTTCTCGCTTTGAAATGAAAGATTTGGGACCTTTGCGATATTTCTTGGGTATTGAGGTAGCCCGCTCCCCTCGAGGTTATCTTCTTTCACGGTCCAAGATACATTGCAGACTTACTTGATCGAGCTCGTCTTCTTCGATACTCGGACAGGTTGATACGCCTCTTGAACTTAATGTTCGATATTCTCCTTCGATGGCACACCATTGTCTGATCCTACCTTATATCGCACTATTGTTGGAAGTTTGGTTTATCTAACCATTACGCGTCCAGATATTGCATATGTTGTTCATATTGTGAGTCAGTTTGTCACTAGTCCTACTACAGTTCATTGGGCTCGTCATTACTCGTATCTTACGATACCTCCGTGGCACTCTTTTTTTCGAGAGTCTTTTGTTTCCATCTACATCTTCATTAGAGTTGAGGCATATTCGATGCGGATTGGGCTAGTGATCCTACCGATCGAAAATCCACCATTGGTTTTTGTATTTTTCTTGGAGACTCACTTATTTCTTGGAAGAGTAAGAAACAAAATGTTGTGTCTCGATCCTCCACAGAGGCAGAGTATCGGGCAATGACGTCTACTACAATCAAATAGTTTGGTTACATTGGCTTCGTGCGGATATGGGTGTTCATTTATCATCACCTACTCCTACTATGCATTGTGATAACCAAAGTACTATTCGGATTGCTCACAACTCGCTTTTCCATGAAAGAACAAAGCATATTGAGATTGATTGTCATGTCACTCGTCATCACCGCAACATGGGACCCTCGACTTACCATTCATCTCATCATCTTTACAGATTGCGGATCTTTTCACCAAGTCGCATCCGCTTCGCTTTCGTTTTTGGTTGGCAAACTCTCGATGATTTCTACTACGTCATCATGAGTTTGTGGGGGATGTTAGAGATATATTGTTATTTATGTTATAGGGGTAGTTTTGTATTTTCCATTCTTAGTTGTTAGCTAGGGTTTTATCTATATATTGTAGTAGCCTCCTCATTTCACAATTGTATTGTCTTCATTGTATTTTGCAAGACTTCTATGAAATCCTCTTCTCTATTTTTCTATCTCAATTATGTATGTTAATTATTCTAACACTGTGGATCATCTTGTCCGCCTAGATTTATTTCTAATTAGGCCCCGCATAATCCCATGTGATGACAAAGTCGTCACGAATAAATTTCCAGGACAACAACTTTCGTGACGGCAGTTGTCGTCACAAAAGATCTCAAATTACTTATGTCAATATTGTCGTCACAAATAAGTTTGACGAAAACATCTCATCCACCGATCAAATCTTTCCTCGACGACTTATTTGTGACGACAAAATCGTCATTCACAATAACATTTGTGATTTGTGATGACGCGTCTCAAATAAGTTATTTGTCACGAGGTATACGTACTCTTGTCGCAAAGAAAAACTCTTTTGTGACGATATTCAGTTTTTTGTGACAAAGTTTTGTCGTCACAAAAACCTCTTTTTTCTAGTACTGTCACCTAATTTCCACCTAAGCATTATATAGATTCCAGTTTGCCGACCGACTAGTGTCTAGCGCTTTTGAAAACACTATTCAAAATAGAATTTATTATCCATCATATATATGCAAATAGTATAAATTGTATGTCATCATGGTAAAGAAGAAAACATACCAAAAGCTACCATCTGGAAATGAAGTTTGAAGAGATAGTAGACAATATAATCCCACTATGGTCGACATATTTATTTCAAAAGGAAAAAAAAACAGGGAAGAAGTAAAAAAGTTTGTTATATCTGCTTCCAAATTAAACCTAATCGGTGGTGCATTGCATGTCCACCCGCATGCATCACTTGGTTCCACGTGTAATTATCATATCTACAATTTTCACACACAACACATACAATAAGTCAATAATCTCTTTTTTCCCACTGATTTTGGAGTATATATTTGGCTTATATATATTCCAAGAATAATATGATCTTACTGTAATGCACTTTTATGTTTTGCTTTTCTTTTTGCTTTCCCTTTTCATTTTGTGAATTAAATTAGTTATAGTAGTGAAACAAATTGATCACTTACTCATGAATGAATTAAATCAGGATGGAACATAATTTTTTTCCTCTTTAGGTGTCCGACTTTAATGTGCTCAACATCACTCCTAATTAATATTTTATTGCCTTACAAATTACGCATCATAGGTAAAAAATAATGTTAATCATGGGCGTAACCAGGATTCCTGGTCATGGTCGGTTAGAATTTTTTTCAATTTGGTGGAACAATTGTCGAGTCAATTTTTTTTTGAAAAAGAGAAAATAAAAAAGGCAAATCTAAATGCTGATTCCTTATAAAAAGGTATCAATTTATTGTGGGTTTTCACAATCTCAAATTCCGACTTTCCTAAAATGAACTTTTGGAGAAATGATTTATCCAAAGGTCCATTCAAAATTAATCACCAAATAACTATTAAGAGATTTTTAGATTCAAAAATTCAATTTAAAAGTACTTCCAAAAACACCTTTCATTATCAAGTTCGAACATCTCTCTCTCTCTCTCTCTCTCTCTATATATATATATATATATATATATATATATATATATATATATATATATAAGGATTGGTTCAAATGAGACCAATCCTTTAGGTTAGTCCATAAGAACACTTATGGACTTTTGATTTAAAATTTTGGATGGTGTAGATCATTTTAGTTAATTTAGGCATATAAGGGTATAATTGTACTTTTATATTTAATTAGTTATGTTAATTGACTATTATTAGCTATTTTTAAGGAAACATAATCCTACCTTTTCGCTTACCCTATTTTTAGGAAGGAAAAATCATCAACTTCAAGCTTTTTTTTCAAAATTGATACTTCTTTTCCGCCATATTTGTGAAACAAATCGTTTATTGTATACTTAGTTCAATGGACTGTAAGTCCAAGCGGCTACGATAATTTAGAGGGTGAATAAATTATCTCCATCTTTTCGGTTTCCCTCTTTTTCGATACAAATGCGCCAAGATAATAACAAAGGTGCGGAATGTAAATAGCACACATCGATTTATAGTAGTTCAACCCACCTATGGCCTAATCTACTACCACCCCAAGATCTGTGGGGATGGATTTCAAAGAAAAAAAGATTTTATTAATAATTACCACAATTATTACAACAAAATCTTACACCAACACCTTGAAGAGCACCACACACTCTTCTTCAACACCACCTTGAGATTACTACAATCTCACTTGAAGATTACCACAATCTCCAACTACACCTTGTGAAGATTACCACAATCTTCAACCTTGAAGAATACCAAATTCTTCAACACCTCAACAAGAAGATTACCACAATCTTGTCACACCTAACACCTAGATCACCAAGTGTGCTCTTACCACAAGAACACTCACAAGGATATCTTGTGTTGAATGATAACCCAAAATTCAAGATTACAACTCGATAATTGATAATACAATAGAGTGCAAGTATAATCAAGAATAACCTGACCTCAAGAATGTGAAAGTGAATAGCTAGGCAAATTACAACAAGAAATAAGACAATGTAAGAACAAGTGTATTCTTGAGTGTATCTTGTTGTGTTGTAGTTTTCTCTCTATTATTGTTGTCTTCAAATATTCCCCTATTTATAGGAGATGATTGATACTTGATAGGCTCCTCTTGGAATCGATATCTACAAAACAATTGCAATTAAAATCAAGATTATAGTTGTTAGAAATCAATCCCACAATTTAGGGAAAAGTCATCACACGCACAACGGTTAAATTGTGTTGTCAAAGCATAGGCAAACCTGGTCGCACGAAATAAAAGTTTGAAACATATAGCAAAATTTACACAGGCGGCCGGTCAAGTGGTCGAACCTATGTGCAACCGGTTGCACTGACCAAAAAATGAAAGATCAAAGTTTCTTTTGATGTTTTGCTCCCAGTACTGCTCTTTTTGGTCGACCCAGGTCGACTTCCTAAATGCAATGTTGTCCGATTTTTGACGAAAATAAACCTCAAGAAATACTCCGAAAAATTCGTAAAAATATTTTAAACCAATCGGGAGTATTTAGACAACATTTAGAAACCTAGTTTTGAAGTAAAAACATATAAACAAAACATCATTTATAAGTGTTGTCCAATTTTATCTAAAGTAAAACTTGAGGAAATACTCCTAAAATATTAAAACCATTTTAAATCATTTAGGAGTATTTGGACAACCTTTAAAAACATTGTTTTGGTATAAAAACAAAATCATTCAAATCATTAAATGTGTTGTCCAATTTTATATCGAAAATAAACTTGAGGAAATACTCCAAAAAATATTAAAACCATTTTAAATCATTTAGGAGTATTTGGACAACCTTTAAAAACATTGTTTTGGTATAAAAACAAAATCATCAAAACCATGATAAAACCATTTATCAAACAATCTCACCCTTTTTGATGATTACAAACCAAAGCAATTTTACCAAGATTGATTTTGAAAACAAAATAATTTTACCTATTATAAAGAGCTATCCGTTGTGAGCGACAATATTTCACGCAATAAAAACATAAGGATGGGAGTAGAGATATTCAAACACATATAGCAAATGCTCCCTATCAACATCACAACAAGAGTAATATAGAAGCGACTTAAGCATAAGCTAAAATCTTAGCTATTTGATATTGAGCTTAAGTATCAATAACTTAAAAGCTCCCCTCACAAAGAGACGTCATTAGAAACATATATACGTCCATACTACAACCAATGGACTAAGAATCATACACAACTTATGGCTTTAGGAAGCCATAGCTTATAACTTCTATTTGTTAAGCTTATCTTAGCTTCTTTGAGCTAAAGAGCTTATAACATGTTTCTCCCCTTTGGAATCATCAAAAAGAATGTTAGCACGATAAATACATCATATATTCATATCAAAGTGCGCAACTAAACCGATGTATCGAGCTATTTGGACATTGAAGTTTATAAACCAAATAGAGTGAAAAGTCGAATCATACGACTTGAAGAAGCTTATGAAAAATCATTAGATTTGCAAAAACATGATCTCTATAAATATATGAGACTTTTGAAATCGAGAGAATCATGTGGGTGATGAATTGTTTTATTGAAACGTTTTATCGAACACTTAGCGGGCCAAAAATAGAAAAAGTTATATATGACCCTTGTAAATGAAATCAAGCCAAGTTTTTCATCACCAAATACAATTTAACAAATATCATTCATCAACAATCAATAAGCTCATCATAAATATATATGCATTGCATCAAGAAAAATACATATAAGCCACAAACTCAAGGGTTCAACCCATTAAGCTATTTAGCTTGATATCTTGGACCTATGTGGCTCATGACTTTTGAAATTCTTACCATTCGATCGGTAAAAATGAGCAATGATGATGATAATCAAGCTTAAATAGGTCCAAGATATGAAGTGTATGCAACAAAACAAATTTGGAGTGGAATTTGTGTGCAAATTTCGAAGGGACGAAAAATGGACAAAATAAGCCAAAATGACTAAGTCTGAAACGAACCATTTTTAACCAAAAATTCGATCGAGGCGACCGGTCCAGGGCATGGGCGACGTCGAGTCGGTGGGCGAGCGACGTCGGCCCCTCGCCCGGCACCACTCGTTTTGGTTCGATTTGAAAAATCAAGTTTGATCCAAAATCCGATTTTTTTTTGCCCCTAAGTTTTAAAAAAACGTGCAAAATGCAAACGTAGACCTCATTCAATATACATTATGTCATAATCAAGCTCGAAATGAGGTAAAATACTCGGCGGTTAACAATTAAAAAATCCGCGAGTTATCCTTGAGACGGAATTAAACACATCTCGCTTTTTCGTTTTAGAAACGCAATCCCTTAAAAAAAATCGAATCTCAATATTTTTCATTCGATTATGATGAATCATATTTTGATAAATTGTAAACACCGAACTTGTTATCCCTGAAAAATAAGAACGTTTTAATACTTTGGATAAACAAGTCATAAGAAGAAGTGCCTTTCAAATATTTGAAAATTTCTTTTAACGGCACTTTAATGAAATTCGTTGGATTAGTTTTTAAAGTCGAGCAAATAGACATAAGGCATATAGAATGTTGAGTCTATTGGAATAATACAAAAACATACCTCGAATTTGTTTGCCAATCAATATGTCTTTCTCAACCTTTGTTAATCTCTACATTGGTAGCCATAGAGGTTGAGTTGATTATTCCTTCTTCAATGCCTAATATCTTCAAAGATATTTTATGTATTTTGATTTTGAATTTATAACCACCTTCTTGGCATTGATTAACTTGAAGTCTAATGAAGAAATTTGAGCTCCCCATCACGATCGCCTTGAGTTCACCTTGCATTGACTTTGGAAAAATATCTTGCACAAATACTTATTAGTAGCACCATAAATATTATCAACAAAAATTTGCACAAGTAAACAACCTTGCCCTTTTTCAAAACAAGAAATGTAGTATCAACTTTACCTTTTGTAAAATCATTTTGCAAAAAATAGTTAAGTCTATCAACCCATATATGGGATACTTGTATCAACCATACAAGGCCTTTTATAAAAATCATTTGGCCTAAAATTTTAAACTCCGATAGACTTCTATTTGAATAAAACCATCAAGAAAATTGGATTTAACATCCATTTGGTAAATCTTGAAATTTTCTTAAAACAAGAATGAGCAAGTAAAATGCAATAGCTACTAAATGTGCTATGAGTGCAAATGTTACATCAAAATCAATTACCTTCTTCTTGAAAATACCTTCGAGCCATTGACCTCGTCTTAGTTCGACCAATGTTGCGCTTGGTCATCGAGTTTATTCCTAATACCCTTTTGTCTTCTTCATCACTATCATCATATGGCATCCAATTGATCTAAGGTGTTCATAAAGAACATTTACATCCAAATATTTTGAGGTAACTAATATTTGGAGTACTTCATTTCTCATCTACACAACTTAACATTTAACAAACTCATTAATGGCATCGCTTATATAAGCAAGAGAAAAAAATAGCCCAAGTGTAAAAACATGCCTCAATTATCAATCACACAATATCTTGCATAAGAGCATAGTAGAAATAGACACTATATACATAGACCATGAAGCAAGAAATACATAATATGCATCAAGAGCTTAATAAATCATGCAAGTTCAAATAAGCTTAAGAAAGCTACAAAAGGTCTCTTTTGAAATTTGAAAATCCGATAGCATATAATTGAGACCTCATTTAAAAGAAGTATTTGGACAAGAGTTGACAAAGCAAATATGTGCAATCAAATATCGAATAGTGCCTTTAAAAAAAAATCTAAAAATCCTCTTAATGGCACTTGTATGAAATACTATGAAAAACAAGCACATAGGCATATGGCAATACATATATCGAGTCTATAAGAGTAAGAATAACACAAGTAAACGTGCACTCGATAATTTATGCCTTTCTTGACAAAAAAAAATGACGCAAATGGTCATTTGTAAAAATATGTAAATCCTACACAATTCTTAAAACAAATCTAGCATAAATTATAATGATAAAAGAAAGTAGGCTAAGAGATATCACAAGTAAGCTCATGTCATAAAATTCCATAAGATATGATAACACACTTTGGTCTACAAAAATGCAAAAGAGTTTTAAAAACATCATATAAGGTCTTCTTTTCAAAGAATTTTAAAAACACACACATATATATATATATATATATATATATATTAAATACCTTAATTTAAAAAAGAATAATAATACTTAAAAACTCATGTTGTAATAAAGACACAAAAAATCATGCATAATAATAAAATACAATGCGTAATTAACTAGGGAGATACGGGTTACCAATTCGTCATTTCCATGGATTGTGTCGTTCCCATTGTTGATGATATATTCCCCGAGAAGTCACTTTGTTGATGATGACTTTTTGATTGCTCCATTTCCAAGGTTTGTTGCTTTCCCATTGTTGATGTCTTTGTCATTTCCAAGGATTGTGTTCTTCCCATTTTTGATTATACCCCTCTTCTTGGAAATTGACTTTGTTGAGAATAGTTTCTCCTTCTTTGATCAAATGAAACGGTCATTTGATGCCTTCTTGGCGGTATGAATTTTCTTCGATCATTATTTCACCGGTACCTAATATGACATTATTTTGTGGTAACCTCAAGTGTTTGGGTCCTTTAGGATTAGCTTTGAGACTTTTAGGTCTCCAATAATGATTAGAACTATTTCTAGCCCGACAAGTATAAGCCGTATGACCCTTTTTACCGCAATAGAAGCATGTAATAATTCTAGGAGCATAATGACTAACATGCTTAGAGACTTGATTCTTTTTCATATGATTGACAACATTAAGCTTATGATCAAATTCTAGTTTCAATTATCACAACAATCAACAATTTTATCGGACTCAAGTCGGATTTAGATCAATCCTTTTTCATGCAATTAATATCCTCAACAAGAGTACTATTTTCTTTTTCAATATTTCTAACCTTGTCAAGTGTGGTGGTGTGAGCACATGATAGTGATTCATAGGAGGTAAATAAATTATCCTTATCTTTTTCAAAACATTGAATTCCTTTTTTAAATTTTTGTATTTAACGAGTAAGCTTTGGAATTCATTTTGAAGTTCATCATAATGATTTCGCAAATCACTATAATCATTTTGTATGACAATACCATAAGAAGTAGAGGTTTAAGACATACCTCGTTTCTTCTTCGATGCCCATAAAACATTTTTCGACTTCATCATCTAAGTTGTAAAGAGGCTCATCCCATATGGTTGGATTTGATGTTGTATCCATTTGAGAAGTAGATCCTTTTGAGTTGCTCCTATCATTTGCAAATACTCCATAGATGGCTTCTAATTTTTGCCATAGTTCATATGCCGATCGAATTCCTACAACATGATCAAATTCCAAAATGGTAAGTGAACAATGTAAAATATTAAGAGCTTTATCATTTAAGGAGATGATTTTCTTCTCTTCATCGTTGAGCTCTTTGAAGCCTTTGGAGGTGTGTGGTGTGTCCTTCGTCGGAATGGATTCTCCATTGATGACGGTGTTCCAAATATCGAACCCGCAACTTTGTAAATGGCATTCCATTCTTTCTTTCCAAAATGTAAAATTTTTGTAATCAAATAGTGGTGGCTTGGTGGTGGAGGCGGCGGATAGATGAGCTTCGTTCAGTAGCCGACGATCGTTTCTCTTCACTCGCAATGTGAAATGAGTTTGCCAAAGAGTTTGGCTCGATACCACTTGTAAGTCCAAGCGTCTATGATAATCTAGAGGGGGTGAATAGATTATCTCCATCTTTTCGGTTTCGCCCTCTTTTTCGATACAAATGCGCCAAGATAATAACAAAGGTGCGGAATGTAAATAGCACACGTCGATTTATAGTAGTTCAACCCACCTAGGGCCTAATCTACTACCACCCCAAGATCTCCTGGGATGAATTTCAAAAAGAAAAAAAGATTTTTTAATAATTACCACAATTATTACAACAAAAATCTTACACCGACACCTTGAAGAGCACCACACTCTTCTTCAACACCACCTTTGAGATTACCACAATCTCACTTGAAGATTACCACAATCTCCAACGGCACCTTGTGAAGATTACCACAATCTTCAACCTTGAAGAATACCAAATTCTTCAACACCTCAACAAGAAGATTACCACAATCTTCTCACACCTAACACCTAGATCGCCCAAGTGTGCTCTTACCACAGAACACTCACAAGGATATCTTGTGTTGAATGATAACCCAAAATTCAAGATTACAACTCGATAATTGATAATACAATAGAGTGCAAGTGTAATCAAGAATAACCTAGACCTCAAGAATGTGAAAGTGAATAGCTAGACAAATTACAACAAGAAATAAGACAATGTAAGAACAAGTGTATTTTTGAGTGTATCTTGTTGTGTTGTAGTTTTCTCTCTTATTGTTGTGCTTCAAATCTTCTCTATTTATAGGAGATGATTGATACTTGATAAGCTCCTCTTGGAATCTGATATCTACAAAAAAATTACAATTAAAATCAAGATTATAGTTGTTAGAAATCAATCCCACAATTTAGGGAAAAGTTGTCTCACGCACAACGGTTAGAATTTTCTTTGTCAAAGCATAGGGCGGCCGGTCGCACGAAATAGAAGTTTGAAACATATAGTAGCAAATTTACACAGGCGACCGGTCGAAGTGCACTCGACCGGTCGAACCTATGTGTAACCTAGGTTGACGACCAAAAAATAAAAGATCAAAGTTTCTCGTTTCGATGTTTTGCTCCCAGTGCACCGGTCGCTCTTTGGTCGACCGGTCGACCTCCTAAATGCAATGTTGTCCGATTTTAAACCAATCGGGAGTATTTAGACAACATTTAGAAACCTAGTTTTGAAGTAAAACATATAAACAAAAAATCATTTAGAAGTGTTGTCCAATTTTATCTAAAGTAAAACTTGAGGAAATACTCCGAAAAATATTAAAACCATTTTAAATTATTTAGGAGTATTTGGACAACCTTTAAAAACATTGTTTTGGTATAAAAACAAAATCATTCAAATCATTAAATGTGTTGTCCAATTTTATATCGAAAATAAACTTGAGGAAATACTCCAAAAAATATTAAAACCATTTTAAATCATTTAGGAGTATTTGGACAACCTCTAAAAACATTGTTTTGGTATAAAAAACAAATCATCAAAATCATGATAAAACCATTTATCAAACATGGACTTGTATACTTAATCATGTTTTATTGTATATTTAGTTCAAATGGCTTTGTATACTTGGTTCAAAGGAATCATATTCTTTGTTATATAAGTAGTTTAGTAAGTAGTTTAGTTAATATGTATACTTAGTTACGTGGATTTGTATACTTAGTTCAATGGAATTGTATATTTAGTTATATAAGTAATTCAAAGTGTAATTGTATACTTAGTTAAATATTTCGTATACTTAGTATTATTTTAAAGTATAGTTAGTTCAATGTAATACTGTTTATGTATACTTAGTAATGCTTTAATGTATAGTTAATTTAGTGTAATTGTATATTTTTCATTAATTGTTGCACGATTTTGTTGTCATATCTGAATAAATTGCAAGTTCGAATGGGAAGGGAGAGAAATGAAAGGTGAATCGCTTGATTATGGGGACGTGATCAATACAAAATCACATCCCTAATATTTAGGAAGCGGTTACTATATTTAATTTCCTGGATTGCTATTTTATCCCTTCACATTGTATACTTACTTATGAAATGTTGTATATATTGTAATATATCTTGGCCATTGATTTACTATTTGCATGGTGTAGATTTAGTCTTATGGACTAACCTAGGAGAGTGGTCTCACAAGATCCCCCCTATATATATATATATATATATATATATATATATATATATATATATATATATATATATATATATATATATATATAAAAACAAGACAATCATTCATTCACTTATATACGTACCTTAATTGGGCTGTAAGTCTTAATTGTTTTGGCTCAAACAGAAGGTTTAACGACCTTTTACATTTTAACTCAAATTTTTATATGAAATCGACTTTCTAATTTGAACTTCCAAAGTGCGGTTAAACTCAAATTTAACAGATCACTCCGAATTTGAGTGTGGTCCACTGACCGCACTCGTGCTAAGGTGGCTATGCTACTTGTGTTAATGGGCCAAATTGGCCACTTACATTTTCTGAAAATGGAAAATTTATGTGTTTTTCTAAAATACGTTTTTTTAGCCATTTTGACTTAAAACTGATGGTCTTACTCATCTTGTATTCTTTGGTGAGTTAATTGGTCGTTTTTCAAATAATTGATGTGGTACATTTCTCGGTATAAAGAAACATATCTGGGAAGCAAGAAATGAACCGGTCTCCATAAATGGAAAAATGTGCAAAGTTGACATTTGAATTAAAAAAATGACTAAAAAAATGTTTTTTTTTTTTTTGCAAAAATGACTAAAAATATTTCTGTTGTGTAGAACCGTAGAAGTGGCCTAAAAATCCGACTGATCAAAAATATATAATACATGACTATAGATCATATAAGAAGAAATGATGTATAATTAGAGGTACTAAACTACTAACTACTTTGAATCTTTGATGTGCATCATCCATGTTTGTGTTAATTTCACACTTTGTGTGTGGATACATTACAAATATTTCTCTTCCTAAAAAAACATAAATACTACTCCAAATATAGTGAACACATCTACCAAAAATAAAAACAAAAACAATGTATATCAGTGTGTGTGTATATATATATATAATATGGAGTCAATAAAATATTGACAAAAAAGTATTAACAGAAAATATAAAGAGCAGTCAAAATATTGACAAAAATTGCACAAAAACCGTGATGAGGTTGTCTCTCTAGAAAGTAGTAAACAATGGCATTTCCTCAGACATAAAGACATTGCCAGCCTGGCACATTTTCTAAAATAACGATATAATTGGGACGTACAACACTTGTAAACTTAACCTTACATCACTTTTAATATACAACATTTGAAAAACACATAAAAAGGTAAACTTATGCTATAATTGAATACAACATTATAATGAAAAATATCGATATTATATATATATATATATATATATATTATATCTTATTCAATATCTATAATCTTAATTAAAAGGGACAATTACAAAAACTACTCATGAAGTTTAGCCTAATTACAAAAACTCAAATTATCTTTCAAATTACAAATATCAATTAAAGTTTGTATTTAACTAACCAATACCCTCATTGAGAGTTTGTAATCTAAAAACAAATGTCATGGTTATTTGTGATTTTAAAATATAACTAGATTTTTTTTGCAATTAGCCTAACACTACAAGAAAAAACCAATTTACCTACAGAAAAATTTGTAGGTAAGTATTAAGAAAATTGTAAGGTGTATGTAAAATTATTGTAGGTAAAATATTTACCTACAAAATCTAAAACTATTGGTAAAAATACCTACAAAAAATCTGTCGGTAAATTGAAAAACTGTCAGCAATCTATCGGTGTAATTTGGGGGAAAATAATATTTTTTATTATGAGGTAACTGTAAATTTATTAACAAATTCATTTATGACGGTAAACTGAAATTTTCTTGTAGTAAAACATCATATAATTTTTGTAATTAATTTAACTCAAAATTAATAATGCATCAATGGTACTAGTTATTTAAAGTATGCACTTACATTTAATAAAAACCTTTGTATGCACACAGGGTAAAAGTTAAAACACATTGTAGGACCAGATTTTCGAAACATGAACTTGTCCAAATAAAACACATACCATCTCTAATTAAACCAACACATCCATCTATTCTAATGATCATAAAATATAAGACCTAAATATACAAAAATTAAACAAATCTTGTGAGGCTGACTCTTGGAGAGACCGATGAGGAAGATGAACTGGATGAAGTTGGAGATGGCCAAAATTGGGCATTTTTCACCTTGGAAATGCTTGTGAGTACCCCTAATGGAGTCACATTCCCAATTATTGTCACTTTTTTTGTTGCCAAATCTATACTGAATGACGTCACTCCTACAAATAGAAAAAAAGAAAAGAAAAGAGTTTATATATCCATCAAGAAATATTGATTAAATAAGATATATTTAGTAAAGCAAATATACACTACTATCTAGCTAGTATTGCACTAGTGCTTAAACTTCAAAGACATAAAACAACATAAAAAGGGGATAATTACAAAATACCACATGAGGTTTGGACTAATTACAAGAAATAATATCGACAGGTTTTTTAAAAATTACAAAATAACATTTTAATTCCGTCACATATATATTCTTCCTCCATAAGCAAAAAAAACATTAAATGTCAGATATTACAGTTACTTTTTAAATTTAAGACAAAATTAAATATGAAGTTTTTTTGTAATTTTTGAAAAATCTGTTTTTTATGTAATTATCCCAAACTTCAGGGTATTTTCGTAATTATCCCTTTAAAATTAAAAGGTTAGTATTATATTATAATTTTGTTTGGAAAGGTTTTTCATGTAAATATGTTTTCTTACTTCTTAGTACTAAAACAATGTCGGGTTATTCTATTTTGCACCATTAAATGGATATATTTGAAATACAAAATTTTGTGTGTTTTCATATAATTATAACTTCTCCATTAATTAATAAACAAAATATACTTATATACTTGCCTTCCATTCTTGATATATATTTTCTCAATTTTCCTTCACAGCCCTTGCAATGAATTGACACCCTCAACTCAACAACCTGCGAAAATCAAACACATTCCAAACATTAATCAATAAACAAAACCCAACCATAGTGGCACCGACGACAAGCGGAAACTGATGTCTTTAGACGTAGTAAGACATAAGTGTGGAAACCGAAGAGTTCAAAAAAATAAACAAAAACCCAAAAAAAAAAAATCATCCGAACAAAAAAAAAACCTGGCGATTTGATGGAGCTGATGAACATTTCTGATCAGCATTCAAATGATCACCCAATTTCCTGTCGGGTTTTTCTGAACCCCATCCCTGACAGCCCTGGTTAACGAAGGCTTATAAACAGGGTATTCATCGTACGAACGCGTTGAAAAAGACCTGAAACCTGAAAAACCATCGGAATTCAAACGCTTATAATTATGATCATTTTCATCCATTTTCATTGGGTGGTCACTCAATAAGTATCTCGAAGAGCTCGGATTGCCAGCTAGATCGTCCACGTCGGCCGAGCTTTTTCGGCGTGGAATTAATTCGGTTTGTCTGACTGGCGTGGTTTTTTTCGGTAGAAAGGCCTGGAAGGATCAAATGGGATCTGGGAATAGCAAGGGGGTGCGTTTGATCTATTTTTCTGATCGATCGGCCTCATGCCGTGCCGGATTACGGCACGGTGGTCCGTGCTTGAACATATGGCCGTGGAAGATGGAGAGGCACAAAAAAGGTCTATGGATTTCATTTTTTTTTTTGTTTTTGGGATGAGAATTATTTGAAATAGGATTTTTAGTGTTGTGTGTGTGTGTGTGTAAATTTGTTGTTGGAAAAATGTGGAGAAGGGCTTTGTGGAAAGATCTTCAAAATGAGGCCATTCAATATGGATATAAAGTGGAGGGGTTTGAAAGTGAGGGAAAGGAAAAAAATATACCCAAAAATAAATTCGTAGGATAATAAAATAAAGAAAGGGGGAAATGGTCCCAGTGGAGAAGATAATTAATTAGGGATAAATGATAATTACAAAAACTACCCCGAGGTTTGGGGTAATTACAAAGGAACCAAGAGAAGTTTTATAATTATAATAACTACCCATAAGATTTGATTCTATCTTAATTTTAAGTGGTTTAGAGGGATTTTTGAAAAAGAATTAGGAATAATTACAAAATACCCCCTAAGGTTTGGATTAATTACAAAAAGACCGTCAGGTTTTTTAAAATTGCAAGGAAAACCCTTGAGGTTAGATTTTGTCTTACATTTTTCTCATTATAAGCAAAAAAACATTTCGAAAGCTCTGACATTTATAAAAATATTACAGTTACCTTTATAACATAATCAAACATGAGAATTTTTTTTTATAATTTTGAAATACCCCTGAATTTAACTAGCCTAAACATCATGGATGTTTTTGTATTATCCCAAAAAATGTTATTAAAGTAAAAACATATAAGATGAAATCAAATTACAAGGGTTTTTTATAATTTCAAAACTTCTATGGGTTTTTTTTGTAATTACCCTAAACCTAAGGAGTAGTTTTTGTATATTATCTCTTTTTAATGGAAACCTTGGAGGGCACAGGATTAAACTATTTGAGCCTTTAATTAAAGTTAAGTGATTTGGCCTTATTTTCTTTGAATTTCTTATGGTGTGGTGGGTGGGTGAAACATGTTGTGATTGTGCTTTTTCTTCTCTTTGAGGGACTTTATGTGTTTGTGATGATTACAAGCACTATATTGGATCAAGAATTAGGCAATTTTTAAAAAAAAAATTGGGTTAAAATTGTGAGTTCTCTTATTATTGACATATGATTGCTAATTAATATCAGGTTAGAGCCAACCTGAATTGACTTAAGGAGCCATAGACAGCCGAAAGTATAGCCTTTATTGTCTGCTTTGGGTATTTGTTTCTTAGGCAAAGTATATTTCTGGTAATTTCTAGCAACTAATTAACTGCTTTTTTCCCCTTGAAATTACCTTTTTTTTTTTTTTTTATAATTCAACTTCCAAGTTTACGTCCGATTATGTCCGATGACAAGAAATTCTCCTGCCCCTATCGCCGCCACCAAGATAAATCGCGGGATGTGCACGACCGACCAGAATGTTGTGGTAGGTACATCCGACGTACAACAAGATCCTCACAGGTAAAAAGAACAATTATGTTCAATCCCCCAAATCTATAATAGTTGATCTCTCCCCAAATCGAACCTACACGGATACTATTCAAGATAAGTTTCACCAAATCTTCACCAGGGGATTCCGCATATGTCCCGACGGTTTTCATGAACTCTTGACCTTCACCCTAGAAGAGACTCAAGTCCCTTATGGTGGCTAGTGGGCTAAGCCCCTAGTTATTGGAAATTACCTCTTAATTAAAGATACAGTGTGTTAGAGGTTAAATGTGACCCTGATTGGCCACAGTAAGTTTTGTGAGTTAAACTAGCTTAAGAAGGATTATCATTAATGAAGAATATTGTTAACAAAATAATTATGACAGGGCACTAAAATCAATGAATATTGTTCTTGCAAGCCCCAAAAACAAACAGGGGTGGGGGATATAAAAATTAAGAACACATAACCACATAACTAAACAGAGAATCTTTTTTCACTTGCACCATTGTTCCAAACGTCCTACCTAATCCTAATTAGTCTCGTCTAGTACGTTATTCTTCGATCAGAGCCACCTAATCCCGTCCGAGGTCTCCGCTTAAATGCTAGGCCCCGGTCTGTCGTTTGTCGTTTGACTAACGCCTAGCACTTTTTAGATTCCTTAATTATAGTTTTCCATAGCAACACGAGTTATTTTATGGATAAATTATAAAAATTATTTCTGGATTTTTATTTAACTATATTTTTTAATTTTTTTAAATTAAAGATTACCCCTTGATATTTGTGTGTGTTACAAATCATTTCAGTATGTTCAAATTTGTAAAATTTAGACAAAATGTCGGACCAATGTGATTGTGAGAGATAATTAGACTTTTCAATAATTAGATAAGCAAACAAAAAAATAAAACTCGCCTAGATACGAAAATGGCTATATTTCCACCATTAAGGCAATTTCAATCATTCATATGTTGCTTGTTATTAATATGATTCCAAAAGGAGTTGTTAAAGAGCTGTATTAAGGACCCCAAATTTGGGACTATAATCATCCAGACAAAGCAAATGTCACAATCCAAGAACAAAACTAGGAAAATATCCAGAATTTAAGACAAAGAATGATGCGGAAAACAAGCAAAAATATAAATTAGTTAAAATACAAAAGCAGTAATTCATATGATATGGTGCAGCACGTGATGCTATAGCAGTAAGCAGTGGGTACATATATCAAGAGTAATTCTTATATAATTTTGATTAAATCAATTAGCAAAGTGTACTATGTTGTCATTCTTGCTGGTTCACTATCCGTTACTGCCACTCGTGTGTTTTTTTTTTTTTTTTTTTTTTTTCGATCCAAAGTATCCTCTCACCAGTTGGGTCAGACTTCACATTTTTTCCGAACTATGGGATATCCGTTCTTCATTGGAACGGTCCTAATCTTTGGGGGAGGAGGGACAAACTTATGTTTGATTGTTTGTGTGCTTAAAAATACCTGTGACATATTGTCTTTTCCGTTGGTTTTTCTACAATAGTGAATTAAATTCATTGCTAATTTGACATGAAACTGGAATATTTATTAGTATATATAGAGAAGTATTTTAATTTTTATCTAGCTTCTCTCGAAAATTATTTGCATTCACATCAAACACCAAAGCTTTTATCAATATGTGTATAAAGCTTTTATAAATACTAGTAAGGTGAACGTCGTTGCACGTGAACCAAATAATTTTATTAATTTAACTCAAATTAAATCTATAAATTGGAATCAATTTTTATTATATTATTTGTATTTATAATAAATGTCATTCATGTATTTTGATCTTAAAAGATAGTTTTCAAAAACTAAATTTAAACTTATTTGTCGGTGAAATATGGTTAAGACATTTTGGACTTAAAAACATGATACTTAAATGATATTATCGCTCAACAAAATACAATGAATATTAAAAAACTGATGAGTAATCTATATAAAAATCTAAAATATATATATATATATATATTCAAGAGGAGTTCTAAATTAATGCATCTTGTTTATTTTTTGAGTGTCTACTTCTTCTTCATATTTAGCTTTGAGATTTTTTTGCAATTTCTTTTAATGCACTTTTAGCCCATGCATGATTGGTTGACGTATGGATGTATTTTTCTTTTACTCAATTTTCTAATGTTTGTTATCTTTTAAATCGGTTTGAGTACAAGATTTAGTTTTTTATTCATCACATGTGCTTTTTTTTTTAGGAACGATGAGAAAGTAAAATTCTATTTTATATTTAGAAGCTTAGCTCCCGTACATATTTTGATTAATATTATCATTTTTTTTTATATTTAAGTACATATCTTGGGAGGGAAGGGATGATGGGAATCAAATCCCACACCTCTAGTTGGGATGAAAGTATTTACACTCGACCATTATCCAATTTTTTTCATATTTTCCATGATTAAATTAATTATTTATATAATAGAAATGAAGATAAAATAGACTAATCAATTGTAATCGAAAACAGTCAATAAATTGATTCACTTTGTAAGAACAATCACATTTATATATCAAATAAACGACAGAACCACATCATAGAAGTCGGTTCTAGGGTTTTGTTCTCCTGGTTCAGCAGGAGTCGGTTCTCCTTGTGAGTGTGTCCCCTTCTAGGGTTTGTCCTTTAGTTTTCTCCTTATCGGCCACCCCCTTATTTTTTCCCGCCGCTCCCAGCAGACGAGCAGTCTCACCTCCTCCTTCTCTCTTCTCTCTCCTATCTCCGGTTGAGCTGCCGCCCCTCCCCAAGTCTCCGCCGGAGCACCCTGCCCATACATTCCCTAGTAGAAACCAATACCCATATTATTCCTTCCGACATGTAGTGACGGGTTTCCAGCTAGGCATGGCAGACAAAGCCAAGTGGACAGCTGGGAATTGTCCTAACCCATATTATTCCCTGACTAAAGTACTAAAACTTTTTCTATCCCAAATAATTCTCTAACTTTTATCCCACTCATTCACCATAATGTAACCATCCCCCTCCCTTACTCCTGTTGGTTTTTCATTGGTTTTTGGGTCTTCTCTCTTTGTCCTTTTTGTCTTTCTCTGTCCGTCCGTTGTCTACTTTCTTTCTTTTCTTCACATCGTAGTCTCTCTCTTCTTTCTGTTTCATCCTCTCGTTTCTTGTCAGCTCAGCCGCGCGTCTGAGTCGAGGTAGCCTTGCTAGGGTTTTTTTTATCTTTTTTCCTCTTGTCTCTCTCTTGCAGGTGTGTTCGTGGAACCGGACCATATCCAGAGGTGTTTGTGCAACAGAATGAATTCTGGTAGTGTCGAGAACCCTACTGACAAAGAAGGATCAATAATCGATCTAGATAACTTGATCCAAGCTACGGACCCCAACCCATCTCGAAAAGGCTTTTGTTTGGTTGGAAAAATGTTTACAGATAAAAACTGGAAACCTTTCTACCTTATTGAAGTTATGAAGAAGGCATGGCGATCAAAAAAGAGGTTACGGGTCGAGAATGGGGACGCGGACTAGTTGTGTTCCGCTTCGAAGACAAAGCGGACAGGGATTGGGTGCTTATGAACCAGCCGTGGCACTACGAGGGGGGTTTGTTTGCGATAAGGGAGCTTGGAGATGATGAGCAACCATCCGAGGTAACGGTATCACAGGCGGCCTTTTGGATTCGGATATACGATATTCCAGCAGTGTGTATGAACTCCACGTATGCAACCCTATTGGCAAGCCAAATAGGCCGATTGGAATTACTGGATCAATCTACTGAAGGTTTATTTGGAAAATTCCTAAGATTTAAGGTGTCCATAGACATTACCAAACCATTGGTGAGAGCTATTACAGTCAAGCTCAAAGGAAAAATTTGCGTCCTTCCGCTGAAATACGAGTCACTCCCCACATATTGCTTTTGCTGCGGATTGATTGGCCACTTTCTAAAGAACTGTGATGAATTTGACAAGAATGAATGTCAAGAGTCGTCGAACATGAGATACGGACCGTGGATAAAAGCATCCCCATTAAAACGCCAAGCTAGCCAGAAACTTCATACATCGCAGCCTCCTAGCCCCGCCAACCGTCAACTAAACCTGGACTCAACTGACATCCTAAACCACAAATATGTCCCCAACTCGTCCCAAAATAGCCCAAACTACCCGACTGAATCCCCCAAACCCCCTATCTCGGTCAACGCCACAAACCCAACAACAAACTCTATAACTACTGACCCTATCCTCAATGGTGCCCTCACCTCCCTTTCAATCTCCCCAATAACACACACACCAGAGCCCCCCCACGAACCAGCTTCTCCCGAGTCCAATAATAATGCACAATTATTCTCTCAGTGCATGTACCCCACACCCATGCAAAACCCCTCCGTAACTCTTCCATGCAAAACTCACTACATACCCCCAACCACCAATCACATACATCCACCCACCAATCATCGTGCCCCACCCCCATGCAAACCCTCCTCCATAATACTCCCATGCAAATAACCCAACATCATTCCATCCACCAATCAAAACCCTTTCTTGTTGCTGACACAAAGTCCATACTATCACCCACACCCATCAGCGCACCACCACTCCAGACTGACCCTATAAACCAAGCAACCTACACGTATATTAGTGTGACCCCTAGCCCACCCACGGATCAGTCCAACCTACCCCAGAAACCTACCCGCATCCGACGTAGAAGCCAAAACCCTACAAACCAAAAACTCTCTTCTAACACCAACAAAACCACGAACCCTACTCTTACCAAAGGTCTCAAAAGAGATCTAACCCCTAGCCCTGATCATGAAATAACCCAACAAAACACCCTCCCTAAAAAACCTAAATCCTTTGGTATCTTTGAGGCTCCATGCAATTTTGATATATCGGCGGAGGCTGCTACGGAGCAGCCCCACCGAACAATGAGTTGCCTCGATTGAACCGTCGGGGCTTGGGAACCAACCGACGCTTAGTGCGCTTAAACGTTTAATCATTTCTCAAGATCCTCTCTTGTTTTCTTGATGGAAACAAAATTGTGTAATGACGAAATAACAGATATTATCGAAAATTTGGGTTTTGAAGGTGTACATGTGGTGGATCGTGATAGATCGCATGGCGGGAGACGAGGCGGCTGTGTCTCATGTGGAAAAATAATATCTCTTTCTCACTTCAAATGGTCCGAAGTCGGAGCACCATATAGACGGGACGATCAAGGAAGGGACAAACTTCTGGAGATTTACGGGAATATATGGGTGGCCGGAGGACTCGTATAAAACGCTGACTTGGAAGCTTATTACGGAACTAGCGCACTCTAACAACGACCCATGGATGTGCACTGGAGACTTTAACGAAATTCTTTTTGGATTCGAAAAAAGGGGGCGACCTGGAGGAACCACATATGGAGCGCTTCAACAAGGCACTCCAACAAGCGAAACTTGATGATTTGGGTTATCACGGATTCATGTATACCGACAAATGGCCAACCGGGCGCCGACAATATTCAGGAAAGGCTCGATCGATGTTTCGGAAACTTGGAATGGGCGACGTTATTCCCTCACTATCATGTCCAACACTTGCCACGAGTGGCCTCTGACCACACCCCAATTCTTATTAGCCAAGCGTAAGACATTAGAGAGGCTAAGGGTCGTAAACGTAGAAAACGGAAAATATTTCGGTTTGAAACTATGTGGCTCATGGACGAAACCTGTAAATCAGTGGTTCGCAAGGCATGGGATAAGTACAATATCGCGAGGACTATTACTGATGTTCAACGAAAAATTCAAAAATGCGGAGAAGAACTTCAGATATGGGAAAAAAATCACTTTGGAAATGTGGAGCAACAAATAAGGCGATGCGAGGAGTTCTTACAGAAAAATTCAGTTTATCCTCTATCTCCTCAAAAACTTGATGAGAGGAAAAGAATGGAAAACCTACTGACTACCCTCCACAAGAAGCAAGAAAAAATGTGGCACCAAAGAGCGCGTACGAATTGGATTAAAGACGGCGACAAAAATACAACCTTCTTCCATAAAACGGCATCGAGTAGACACTCCCGTAACCGCATCCTCCGAGTTAAAAAGGTGGACGACACTTGGGCTGAAGATGACAACACTATTGCTAGCACCTTTCTCGACTACTACCAGAATCTATTCTCTGCCGAAACAAACCTGGACATGGACAAGGCCATCGACGCAATTGAAACAAAAATGACAAGGGAAATGAATGAAACTCTTGCAAGGCCCTTTACACAGGACGAGGTGAGAGCTGCTCTTTCACAAATGCACCCCACAAAATCTCCGGGTCCTGATGGTATGCCAGCTGTCTTTTATCAAAAATTTTGGCCTCTTATTCACACTGATATTCTTCCTGTTATTCTTGATGTTCTTAACGGTAATTCTAGTCCTAAAGATATTAACCACACGTTAATTGTTCTTATCCCAAAGAAAAAGAATCGGACCTCGTCCACCGACTTTAGGCCCATCACATGTAATGTGATTTCTAAAATTATTACTAAAACCATTGCTAATAAATCAAATCGACTCTCCCTTCCCTTATAGACCAAACTCAATCGGCTTTTGTCCCTGGTAGACTCATTACAGATAATGCTTTGCTTGCCTTTGAAATTTTTCACGCTATGAAACATAATAAGGCAAAGAACAAAGGCTCATTTGCGCTTAAACTAGATATGAGTAAAGCTTACGATCGTGTCGAGTGGAGATTTTTGAAAAGCGTTATCTTTGAAACTTGGCATTGATGATAGTTTTGTCAATCTTATTATGCGATGTGTGAATCTGT
The DNA here is from genome assembly GCA_016081115.2 of Rehmannia glutinosa. Classification (NCBI taxonomy): domain Eukaryota; kingdom Viridiplantae; phylum Streptophyta; class Magnoliopsida; order Lamiales; family Orobanchaceae; genus Rehmannia; species Rehmannia glutinosa. The sequence continues at coordinate 1,941,120 of CM071924.1, forward strand.
CTCATTTTCTATTCTTATTAATGGACAAAGCAGGGGTGATATTTTTACCCCTCTCGTGGGCTCCGACAAGAGAGACCCGCTCTCTCCCGTATTTGTTTCTTTTTTGTGCGTGAAGCTTTTTCAAATGTAATCGGAAAGCGGAGATTAATGGCACCCTCCACGGCACCCGAATTTGTCGACGCGTGCCCCGGTGATCTCGCACCTTTTTTTCGCCGATGACAAGATCTTTTTGGAAGAGCGACGAGCCGAAATAGAAAAAACCAGAGAAATCATAAGATGGTACGAAGCGAAGATCGGGACAATGGATAAGTATGGAAAAATCAAATTTCATTTAGTAAAGGGGTGGACATATCCAAAAGAAACCAGTTGGCCGGCCACATAGGGTGACTTTGGTTGATAAGCATGCACTCTATCTAGACTCCTCTACCGAGGCCGTCGGCGATCGAAGAAGGATATTTTTAACGGGGTGATCGACAGAGTGAGAAAGAAATTAAAGAATCGGAAGGAGCGCCTTCACAGAGTTTAAAAACAATCCTTGTTAAATCTATCGCTCAAGCAATTCCTACTTATGTCATGGGATGTTTTCTACTACCCTCTACTACGTGCGATGCAATTAATTCCTTGGTCAGTAATTTTGGTGGGGACAAAAACAAGACGAGCACCGAATTCATTGGTGTAGTTGGAATAAAATGTGTCGGGCTAAATGATGGGGGGGCTTAGGTTTCCGGGATATGAAATGTTTCAATGAAGCTATGCTTGCTAAACAATGTTGGCGCCTTATGCAGAATCTAAAACTCGTCTTGGCGAAATCACTTAAGGCAAGGTACTATCCGAATACATCTTTTCTAAACGCTTCTATCGGCTATAATCCATCTTATGCTTGGAGAAGTGTAGTAGCGGGCGTAAAAATTGTGTTGAAAGGATACCGAACATCGATAACGCACCAAGGTCCGAGTATGGGAGGACCCGTGGCTACCCGATTGCCCTCACTTTCGCCTCCGTGAAAACCCACAGCTTAGTCGGTCGGGGGATGACGGTTGCGGGGAAACTCATTGATTGGGATAATAGGACATGGAACCGTGAGCTACTTCTTGAGAACTTTGACCCTGAGGAGGATGTGAAGCTTATAACGACCATCCCGATTCGACGAACGGACTGCCAGGATCGAGTGGTTTGGCACTTTACGAAAAACGGAGCCTACACGGTGAAATCGGGATATCGGTTTCAAAGGCTTTAGCCGAGTTGGAGGAAGGCGCTCCGCTCTACGCCGGGCGATCGTAATAAAATCTGGACTTGGTTATGGCATCTAAGGATCCCCCAAAGGTGCAGATTTTTGTTTGGAGATGCATCCAAGAGCCCTTCCAACATATTCAAACCGTGAGGAAAAAATTACCCTTAACCCGGAATGCCGTCGATGTGGTACCACTATCGAAACACCCGAACATGCACTCCGGATCGTCATTGGGCCTCATTCCTCGGGCGGCCTCACCACTTCGCTTAGACTCGACGTGACGATGGAGAGGGGAACGATCGCAGATCGGATTAACATGATTATGGAAACCAAGGAACAAGACTTTCATGACTTGTTTGCCATGACCTTATGGATTGCATGGCACGCACGCAATAAATTAGTGTATCGTAACCAAATTGATCACAAAACATGCTTGACTTAGCTTGGCATCGATTAATGGAATATAAAACAAAGATGCATGGTTGGGGCAAGTTCGGCTGGTTCGAAAAAGAAGTGTTTCGGAAAAATGGCTACCGCCAATGGATGGTTTTGTCAAGATAAATTGTGATACGTCGATTCAAAAAATTGTGGGGCGGAACCGTGCAATCTTAAGGGATACTTTGGGGGAATATCTTTGAATGCCATATACCGATTAAGACCTAAGAATTGGAAGTAGACGTAGCGGAAGCTCTCGCGTGCTTAGACGGACTTCAATTAGCTAAAGAACTTGGATGCGCGAAAGTACTTCGAGACGGACAACACTACGATATTTTTCAAGCTCAAAAAGATGGATCGTGATTTCTCATATCTTGGTGGCACCATTTCCGATATTTTAGATCTTTTCCTTTACTTCGACACAATCTTTCCCCTAGTCAGTGTGAAGCGAACGGGAAATTTTGTGGCTCACCACTTAGCTCGTCATGCTTTCGGTTTGCCTACTTTTGGGTCACGTGGGAAATATCCCGAATTTTGTAACGGAAATTGTTGAGCAGAGAAACCCTCCCGCCTTCTTGCTTTAATATAAATGATTTTTTCCTCTCAAAAAAAAAAAAAAAAAAAAAAAAAAAAACTAAACAGAGAATCTTTTTTCACTTGCACCATTGTTCCAAACGCCCTACCTAATCCTAATTAGTCTCGTCTAGTACGTTATTCTTCGGATCGAGAGCCACCTAATCCCGCCCGCCTCCGCTTAAATGCTAGGCCTGGCGGTCCCAAATGTCATGTTTGTCGTTTGACTAACGCCTAGCACTTTTTAGATTCCTTAATTATAGTTTTCCATAGCAACACGAGTTATTTTATGGATAAATTATAAAAATTATTTCTGGATTTTTATTTAACTATATTTTTTAATTTTTTTAAATTAAAGATTACCCTTGATATTTGTGTGTGTTACAAATCATTTCAGTATGTTCAAATTTGTAAAATTTAGACAAAATGTCGGACCAATGTGATTGTGAGAGATAATTAGACTTTTCAATAATTAGATAAGCAAACAAAAAAATAAAACTCGCCTAGATACGAAAATGGCTATATTTCCACCATTAAGGCAATTTCAATCATTCATATGTTGCTTGTTATTAATATGATTCCAAAAGGAGTTGTTAAAGAGCTGTATTAAGGACCCCAAATTTGGGACTATAATCATCCAGACAAAGCAAATGTCACAATCCAAGAACAAAACTAGGAAAATATCCAGAATTTAAGACAAAGAATGATGCGGAAAACAAGCAAAAATATAAATTAGTTAAAATACAAAAGCAGTAATTCATATGATATGGTGCAGCACGTGATGCTATAGCAGTAAGCAGTGGGTACATATATCAAGAGTAATTCTTATATAATTTTGATTAAATCAATTAGCAAAGTGTACTATGTTGTCATTCTTGCTGGTTCACTATCCGTTACTGCCACTCGTGTGTTTTTTTTTTTTTTTTCGATCCAAAGTATCCTCTCACCAATTAGGACAGACTTCACATTTTTTCCGAACTATGGGATATCCGTTCTTCATTGGAACGGTCCCTAATCTTTGGGGAGGAGGACAAACTTATGTTTGATTGTTTGTGTGCTTAAAAATACCTGTGACATATTGTCTTTTCCGTTGGTTTTTCTACAATAGTGAATTAAATTCATTGCTAATTTGACATGAAACTGGAATATTTATTAGTATATATAGAGAAGTATTTTAATTTTTATCTAGCTTCTCTCGAAAATTATTTGCATTCACATCAAACACCAAAGCTTTTATCAATATGTGTATAAAGCTTTTATAAATACTAGTAAGGTGAACGTCGTTGCACGTGAACCAAATAATTTTATTAATTTAACTCAAATTAAATCTATAAATTGGAATCAATTTTTATTATATTATTTGTATTTATAATAAATGTCATTCATGTATTTTGATCTTAAAAGATAGTTTTCAAAAACTAAATTTAAACTTATTTGTCGGTGAAATATGGTTAAGACATTTTGGACTTAAAAACATGATACTTAAATGATATTATCGCTCAACAAAATACAATGAATATTAAAAACCGATGAGTAATCTATATAAAAATCTAAAATATATATATATATATATATTCAAGAGGAGTTCTAAATTAATGCATCTTGTTTATTTTTTGAGTGTCTACTTCTTCTTCATATTTAGCTTTGAGATTTTTTTGCAATTTCTTTTAATGCACTTTTAGCCCATGCATGATTGGTTGACGTATGGATGTATTTTTCTTTTACTCAATTTTCTAATGTTTGTTATCTTTTAAATCGGTTTGAGTACAAGATTTAGTTTTTTATTCATCACATGTGCTTTTTTTTTTGTTAGGAACGATGAGAAAGTAAAATTCTATTTTATATTTAGAAGCTTAGCTCCCGTACATATTTTGATTAATATTATCATTTTTTTTTATATTTAAGTACATATCTTGGGAGGAAGGGATGATGGGAATCAAATCCCACACCTCTAGTTGGGATGAAAGTATTTACACTCGACCATTATCCAATTTTTTTCATATTTTCCATGATTAAATTAATTATTTATATAATAGAAATGAAGATAAAATAGACTAATCAATTGTAATCGAAAAACCAATAAATTGATTCACTTTGTAAGAACAATCACATTTATATATCAAATAAACGACAGAACCACATCATAGAAATCAAAATTATTGAGTGTCTAACAATATTTATGCTCTATTCTAAGAGCATGCACGACATCATAAATTTATTTTTCACATATTTTTTTTATTATTGAGTGTGCTAATGTGATTAATAGTTATTCCAATTAACTTTTGTATCAAAAATTAGTTATGTAATATAGTAATGACAAATTTAATAGCAATAAAAATTATTAATTAGTACATTGAAATAAATTATATGAAGAACCTCAATTACGTCTTTTATATTTTATTTTCTTTCAAAAATCACTTTACATTCTAAAAATCCATCCATTGGAGCATATCCAAGTATAATCCATTATTCAGAGCTTTATAACAAAATTATAGAATACAAAATATAATAATCCGTAAGTGTGTCAAATAACCGTAAACATAGGTTAAGCTATATCATTTTTATAAAAATGGCATAACAAAAATCTCCTCACTTTTTAGTTGTCATGTTCTATGCATGTGACATTTTCGAGTAAAATATAGGTATCAATTTATTGTTTTTTTGTTGTAAAATCGAAAAACATCATATATAAATTGATAGGCTATCTTTTTATTGTCTTAAGCATAAAAAAAAAAATTCATTTTATCTTTGTATGTGAGCATCTTTCAATGTAGCATAAAATTTACAACACAATTCACAAAAGTATAATGCATGTATTTGAATACTTAGAATGTTAAAAATAAATATCTTCATAAATTTAAATCTCCGACATAATATTAAATCGCTTTTATCGATAATGAATTTGATGTTGAAGAATGTCAATATATACATTTGAGCATTTGATTAAAGGATTATTATTATCCATATATAGAATTTTATATATGAATGTTTATAATTTTACTTTTGAACTCTAAAGAAGAGAATAAATATAACTTTTCAAATCTTACTCAAATTATTATTCTTTTTTGTCTCTTGATATTCCATCATAATTTTTTTATTTGTTAATTGTATGTATGTACATCGTTATTCGAGATAGAATTTTATTTAACAAAATAAAATATAATATGAAAAAAATAAGAAAAATGTTAAAAGTAAAGAGGATTAAAAAATAGTATGTCCGTCATAGTAAAATTTAAAAGAAAAACATGAAAAATGATATTTAGATCTTTGTTAATTTAACATTTACGATAAAATCTGTTGCCTTGAAAAATATACATTTTAAAAATTAAATTGTTAAAGAGAGAGACATGTTTTAAAATGCATAACTATGAAAATAACGTCTGAGCAAATTTAAATTATTACTTTAATAATACATATATATGTACACTATACAAAATCATAATTATTTCTTTACATATAAAAATTAAAGTATTGTGCTTATATTTTCAAAGAGATTCAAGATTTAAAGGTGACTAATATCAATTACTTTTGTTAATGAAATTAATATTTAAATTAAAATGAACAATTTATTTTCAAAATCATGTTTATTTTTAAATAAGAAGGAATATATTTTAAGTCCAAGCGCTACGATAATCTAGAGGAGGGTGAATAGATTATCCTCATCTTTTCGACATTCTCTTTTTTTGAACCGAATGCTCAAAAATAATAACAAAGGTGCGGAATGTAAACAACACACGCCGATTTATAGAGGTTCAACCCACCTAGGGCCTAATCCTCTACTACCCCAAAGATATCCGGGATGGATTTCAAAAAGAAAAAGAATTTTATTAATTACCAAAATTAATATAAACTCAACTTACAACACCTTGAAGAGCACCACACACTTCTACAACACCACTTTTTGAGATTACCACAATCTCCTTGAAAATTACCACGATCTTCCTTCAACGGCACCTTTGAAGATCACCACAATCTTCAATCTTGAAGAATACCAAATTCTTCAACACCTCAAGAGCACCACACTCTTGAAGAATACCAAATTCTTACCACAAGAATACTCACAAGATGTCTTGGTTGAATGATGACCAAAAATCAAGATTACAACTCAATAATGAATATTACAATTTGAGTGCCAAGTGTAATCAAGAATAGCCTAGACTTCAAGGATGTGAAAGTGATAAGCTAGGCAAAATTACAACAAGAATAATGACAATGAAGAACAAGTGTATCTTGTTGTGTTGTATCACAACGGTTCACTTGGTTGCTCCAAAACTTCCTCTATTTATAGGAGATGATTGATCAAGCATAGGCTCCTATTGGGGATTGAAAATCTACAGAAAAATACAATTAAAATCAAGAATATAACTCATAGAAATCAATCCCACATTTTAAGGAAAGTTTGTCTCATGTCCAAACGGTCAAAATTTTGTCATTAAAAGATAGGCGCGCCTCGGCCGCACGTAATTATGTTAGTCCAAGTGGCTACGATAATCTAGAGGGGGTGAATAGATTATCTCGGTTTTTCAGATTTTGCCCTCTTTTTCGAATAATCAACCAAAGACGAAATGTAAATGCGGAAATAAAACAACACTCGCCGATTTAAAGAGGTTCAACCCACCTAGGGCCTAATCCTCTACCACCCCAAAGATATCCTGGATGGATTTCAAAAGAAAAAAGATTTTATTAATTTACCAAAAATTAATACAACACCTTGAGGATTACCACAACCCTCTTACACCACCTCGAGGATTACCACAATCCTCTTACAACACCTTTGAAGATTACCACAACCTTCAAACACCTATCACCTAGATCACCCAAGTGTATTCTTACCACAAGAATACTCACAAGGATGTCTTGTGTTGAATGATGACCAAAATCAAGATTACAACTCAATAATGATTGATACAATATGAGTACAAGTGTAATCAAGAATTGAAAGCCTAGACCTCAAATTTGTGCAAGTGAAAGTGCTAAGGCTAATACAACAAGATATATGAAAGTGTTTGCTTTGTTTGCTCTATGCTTGTATAGAGTGTTGTTTCTTTGTTGCTTGAATGAAGCCTCTATTTATAGGAGAGGTCTTGGCTTTGATTTCCGTGACATTGGCTCCTCCTCGGGGAGTGATTTGCTGAAAAGAAACCATTTAAAATCATCAATATAGTCATTAGAAATCAATCCCACAAAATAGGGAAAAGTCAGTCTGAAAAACGCAACGATAGTTTCTTTGTCAAACATGGGTTCGACCGTCACAAGCAGAGATAAGATTGAAATTGAATTCTCGCGAATTTTTACACAGGGGGACCGGTCGAAGGGGGTGCGACCGGTCGCCCTCGGGCCAGACCGGTTGCCGCGACGATTTTACTAAACAGAAGTCCTGAACAAAAATCCAACTTGCAGTGCATGTGTCGCCGCGGCCGACCGGCCGACCACACCGGTCGACCACCTGGTCGACCGTCGCCTCGCTTTTTTTTTTTTTTTTTTTACGTCCCATTTTCTTTTCAAAACTCAACTCAGTGCGGGTTGCCCTATAGGCGACCTGGCGAGCTCGAAACAAAAGTGTTGTCCAATTTTAAATCGAATATTAACAACAAGAAATACTCCAAAAATAGTAAAAACATTTTAGATCGATCGGAAGTATTGGGACAACATTTAGGGACATTGTTTTGGTATAAAAACCCATTTTAGTAAAATCATCAAAATCATGATAAAAACATTTATCTAACAAACTCCCCTTTTGATGATTACAAACCAAAACAATTTTCAAGAGGACGATTTCAAAAACAAAATAATTTTCCGGTTTATGAGTAAACTATCCGTTTAAAAACATTTTACAAAAGCTCCCCTATCAACAAGCACATTAAGAAGAAATATTGCATAAGCTAGAAGCAAAGCTTTTACAAAATAAACAATAACTCCATGAGCTTAAGCTCCCCATTAAAATACTTAATATCCATGCAAACAAGTCCATAAAACAACCATTGGACTAAGTTTACTTCACAACTTATGGCCTAAACAAGCCATAGCTTATAGCTTCTTTTTCGAGCTTTTATTAGCTTCTTTGAGCTAACGAGCCATTTTCCGTTTCTCCCCTTTGAATCATCAAAAAGAATGTTAGGACAATAAAAACATCATACAAGTATATCAAAGTGCGCCAAAGAAATGGTTTATAAACCATTGAGCAATTTAGGCTTAAAAACCAAGGAAAATGGGAGAAATGTATCATGAAGAGATCATACGCTTGTTTTATTTCCCAAAACATGATCTCAATGAGTATAGAAGACTTTTGGAAGCGAGAGAATCATGTAGAAGTTGAAAAATAAAAAGAGTTGTATATAGCCCTTGTAAATGATCCAAGCCAAAAAAATTTCATCACCAATCCACATCAAACATCATACAATACAACATAATAACTAATCTCAACAAGATCATAAGCAAAAATTATCAAGAAATATACAAGAAAGCCATAAACTCAAGGGTTCAACCCAATTGAGCAAAGTAAGGAAAATTCTTACCATTTGATCGGAAAAGATGAGCAATGATGATGATAAACATGCTATATAAGGTCCAAGATATGAATGGAATGCATGAAAATCAATTTTGAGTGACAATAGTGTGCATTTTGGCAAAGGGGACGAAAAATGGCAAAAAGAAGTGAAACTGTCAAATGCTGAAGACAGAACGAACTTAAACCAAAATTTAGCCTAGGGCGACCGGTCGTGGTTGAGGGCGACCGGTCGACGTTGAGGGCGACCGGTTGCCCTCAACCTCTTCACCACTTTCTGTCAAAATTTTTCAAAATCCGAATTTTCAACCAAAAATCTGATTTTTCGCCCCTAAGTTTTAAAAACATGCAAAATGCAAACGTAGACCTCATTCAATATGCATTATGCCTAACCGAGCTCGTATTGACGCAAAAGTCTCGGAAGTTAGCGGTTTTGTAAAATGTCCGCTAATTGATCTTGAGATGGCACAAACGATATCTCAATTTTTCGCTTTTGAAACACAATCCCTTAGAAAATGATGTCGAATCTCAATATGTTTAGTACGGTTATGATGAACCGGGTTTTGAGCAATATTTATAGCGGATATATTATCACAAAAGATAGGTACGTTTTCAAAAGAGCATTTGTAATCCGCTAAGGTTTGTTTCATCCAAAGAAGTTGAGTACAACAAAATGCGGCGAAATATATTCGCCGGCCGTTGAAAGTGAAACACAATTTTGTTTCTTTGAGAACCAAGAAACTAGGCAATCGCTTAAAATTGACATGATCCTAAGATTTTTCCGATCATCAATATTTCCCGCATAGTCAATCACTATAACCTTTAAGAGAAAATTTTCATTCTTTGATAAAATAAACCATATTGAATGGTGCCTTTCAAATATCGAAAAATCCTTTTAACGGCACTCATATGAGATTCTTTGGGATTGCTTTGAAAACGAGCACATAGGCATACGGCATGAAGAATGTCCTGGTCTACTAGCGGTTAAATAAAGTAAACTACCAATCATACCGATACTTGATTCATCAACCATCTTGCTTTTTCATCTTTGTCAATTTTGACATTGGTTGCCATAGAGTCGAGACGGTTCTTCCTTCTTCAATGCCGAACTTCTTCAAAAGTTCTTTTGTATACTTTGATTGCGAAATATAAATACCTTCTTGGCATTGCTTAATTTGAAGTCCAAGGAAGAAGTTTAGCTCCCCCATCATACTCATCTCGAATTCACCTTGCATTAACTTGAGAATTTCTTGCACAAAGATTCATTAGTAGCACCAAAGATAATATCATCAACATAAATTTGCACAAGTAAACAATCTTGCACTTTTTCAAAAACAAAGAGTGTAGTATCAACTTTACCTCTTGTAAAACCATTTTGCAAAAGAAAAGAGCTAAGTCTATCATACCATGCACGGTGCTTGTTTTAAACCATACAAAGCCTTTTTAAGTTTATAAACATCATTAGGCCTAGAAAAATTTTCAAACCCCAGAGGTTGTTTTACATAGACTTCTTCTTGAATAATACCATTTAAGAAAGCGGATTTAACATCCATTTGGTAAAGTTTGAAATTTTTGAAACAAGAATAGGCAAGTAAAATACGAATAGCTTCTAAACGTGCAACGGGTGCAAAAGTTTCATCATAGTCAATACCTTCTTCGACAATACCCTTGAGCTACTAACCTTGCCTTATTTCGAACAATGTTGCCTTGATCATCAAGTTTGTTCCTAATACCCATTTTGTACCAATAATTGTTTGAGATGGAGGACAAGGTACTAATTCCCATACATCATTTCTTTCAAATTGATTCAACTCCTCTTGCATTTCCAAAAACCAATCTTCATCCTCAATAGCTTCCTTAGCATTTTTAGGCTCTTTTTGAGATATAAGAGCTTTCTCGCAAAATTCCTTCGAGTCATTACTTTATCAAGGGATCACCAATAATAAGATCTTTTGGGTGATCTCCTTAAATTTCAACGCTACGGGAAGATTCAAGTATCACCCCTATCTTCTTGAGGAACATTTGAACTTGAAGGTTGATCATATGAAATAGAAGGTTTATCATTATGAGCATCACTTTGAACAATAGGTTCAACAATATCCTCTTCATCACTATCGTCATTGGGTATTCTTTCAACACCCGAGGCTTCATTAAATTTGACATGAATAGATTCTTCAACAACCATGCTAGTCTTGTTGTAAACCCGATATGCTTTGCTCTTGGTTGAATACCCCATAAATATTCCTTCATCGGCCTTAGGATCAAGTTTGTCCAATTGATCCTTAGTATTCAAAATAAAGCACTTACATCCAAATATTTTGAAATAACTAATATTTGGAGTTCTTCCTTTCCAAAGCTCATATGGAGTTTTATTCATTTTAGACGAATATAAACTCGATTAATGACATAGCAAGCGGTACTTACGGCTTCGCCCAAAAATATTTTGGAAGAGAAAATTCATTGAGCATGGACCGACTCATTTCTTGTAGCGTCCGATTCTTCCTTTCTCGCTACACCATTTTGTTGAGGTGTCCTTGGAGCCGAAAAATTGTGTGTATATCCCTTAGTTTCACAAAAGACTCTAAACTCACCGTCAAATTCTCCGCCTCGATCACTTCGAATAGTTTTAATAGTATCCTCCTTTTCATTCTCAATGCGTCTACACAACTTAACAAACTCATTAACGGCACGCTTTTATTTGCAAGAAAAAGAGCCCAAGTGTATCTAGAAAAATCATCGACAATAATGAAAGTGTAATGTTTTCCACTTAGACTAGCCGTACCAATATCCCCATACAAATCAAGGTGAAGCAATTGTAGGGGTTTGGTAGTGGAAATTTCATTTTTGGGCTTAAAACTACTCTTAACTAATTTGTTCTTTTGACAAGTGTCACATAAGCCAAGATTTTCAAAATTCAATTTGGGTAGTCCTTTTACATGTTGGTTTTTGTAAATATTTTTCAAATTCTTGTATCCAACATGTCCGAGTCGCCTATGCCATAAACTCGTTAAATCATTATTGGCGACAAGACAAGAAACATTTTGACTAACCAAATCACTAGTACAAATTTTGTAAAGATTGCTTTTCTATTTGCTTCACAAATAATATTACCATTTTTAAGAATAAGACATTTTTCTTTATTAAAAGAAACATCATAATTTGAATCACAAAGTTGGCTAACACTTATCAAATTAAACTTAAGCCCTTCTACTAAAAGAACATTACAAAGAGAGAAAGAAGAGTTACCAATTTCTCCATTTCCAAGAATTTTTCCTTTGCCATTGCCGAACATGACCATACCCTCTTCTTGAGCTTGATGTTGGTAAAAGCTCTTCCTCCCGGTCATATGGCGTGAACATCCGCTGTCCACGAGCCATTTCGAATCCTCCATGGTTGTTATAGCCCCTATTACCGACAAAATCATTTCTTTTAGGTACCCTATAATTTTGGGGTCCATGGGGTTAGTTTTGAGACCTTTGGGTCTCCAAATATAACTAGAGCTATTTCTCAATTTGCAATTATTAGCATAATGTCCAATTTTGCCACAATAAAAGCAAGTAGAGTATGAGAGCTACTAAAGACGTATGAAAGCTCGAACCTTGGTTATTTTTCTTAAAGACTTTTTGAAATGGTTTGTAACCAAGTCCTTGTTTTGAATGCTCACCTCTTTGTGCATCTAAAATTTTAGTAACCTTATCCGTGCTTAAATTAAAACGATGCACATCCTTTTTCAAATTATCAATATCATTAGTGAGCATTTGTTTCTGGTTTCAAGAGTTTGAATTTGAGTAAGGGTAATAGCATGAACATGATCAAGAGTCTCATAAGATGTAAATAATTTATCCTTTTCTATTTTAAGCTCTTTATGCTCCTTCTTTAAACTCTTGTATTTAACAATCAATTTTTGAAATTCATTTTGCAACTCATCAAAATCACATTGCAATTCATCAACTAAGGAGGATGTAGAGAAGTTAGAGCGTGCCTCATTATTTTCATCGCCTATAGCCATAAGACCATGTTCGGTTTCACCTTCCTCGCTCTGGATGTCTCGAGTAGCTCATCCCAAGTTTTGACATCCGCATTTAGAGCCTTCTTTTTCGGAAAAGCTTCTTTTTCTTTTGTTCCTCCTCATTGAGTTTTGGGCACGGCTATGAAGTGCCCTAGTTTTCCGCACTTAAAGCAAGCATTATCTCTTGGTTTTCTTGCTTTATTTTTATTCACAAATTTTGCAAATTTTCAACAAGTGCGGCCGTCTCCTCATCATCATCATCATCATTATCATAGTATGCATTATTAGAAGAGAAGCAAGACCTTTAGGAATATTTTGCATACCCGATTGATTGATGGTTGGTTTGGTATTTTTCCTCTCTTTGAGATAGACTTCATAGATGAGGAGGTTCCCGATGAGCTCGTCAAACTTGAGTGTCTCAAGATTTTGTGCTTCCGTGATAGCCGTCACCTTTTCTGACCATGAGCCGGAAGAGCATTCAATACCTTAGTCACTTTGTCTTCTTCTGAGATGACTTTACCGAGGGCCATAAGAGGATTGACAATGTTGTCAAGCCTTTCCACCATCTTGGAGATGCTTTCACCATCATACATGTTAAAGTTTTCAAAGTCTTTAACAAGCATGGTCTTTCTAGCTTGCTTGACCTTCTTTGTCCCTTCATATATAGTCTCCAATTTTTCCCAAACCTCATGTGCCGACCTTATGCCTCGTATGCGATTGTACTCGGTGGCGGTAAGTGAGCAATGCAAAATATTTAAGGCCTTACCGCTTAAAGAGAAAGCCTTCTTATCATTTTCATCGAACTCCTTGAAAGGTTTAGGAGCCGAGGTGCCATCTTCCAATTTTTTTTCGGTTGATCAACTCCTTCAATAACCACATTCCATATGTCAAACCCGCACTTTGTAGAAAGACTCCATACGGTCTTTCCAAAATGCGTAGTTGTTGGCGCGAACAATGGTGGCTTGTTGGTGGAGGCGCCTGGTGAGATAAGCGTCATTCGTAGCTACGGATCTTTCCTCTTTACTCGAACGAGCTAGCCAAAGAGTTTGGCTTTGATACCACTTGTTAGTCCAAGTGCTACGATAATCTAGAGGGGGTGAATAGATTATCTCGGTTTTTCAGATTTTGCCCTCTTTTTCGAATAATCAACCAAAGACGAAATGTAAATGCGGAAATAAAACAACACTCGCCGATTTAAAGAGGTTCAACCCACCTAGGGCCTAATCCTCTACCACCCCAAGATATCCGGATGGATTTCAAAAGAAAAAAAGATTTTATTAATTTACCAAAAATTAATACAACACCTTGAGGATTACCACAACCCTCTTACACCACCTCGAGGATTACCACAATCCTCTTACAACACCTTTGAAGATTACCACAACCTTCAAACACCTATCACCTAGATCACCCAAGTGTATTCTTACCACAAGAATACTCACAAGGATGTCTTGTGTTGAATGATGACCAAAATCAAGATTACAACTCAATAATGATTGATACAATATGAGTACAAGTGTAATCAAGAATTGAAAGCCTAGACCTCAAATTTGTGCAAGTGAAAGTGCTAAGGCTAATACAACAAGATATATGAAAGTGTTTGCTTTGTTTGCTTTATGCTTGTATAGAGTGTTGTTTTTTGTTGCTTGAATGAAGCCTCTATTTATAGAGAGGTCTTGCTTTGATTTCCGTTGGCTCCTCCTCGGGGAGTGATTTGCTGCAAAAAAAACCATTTAAAATCATCAATATAGCTGTTAGAAATCAATCCCACAAAATAGGGAAAAGTCATGCAAAAACGCAACGGATAGTTTGTCATTGTCAAACATGGGTTCGACCGGTCACAGAGATAAGATTGAAATTGAATTCTGCGAATTTTTACACAGGGGGACCGGTCGAAGGGGGCGCGACGGCCGCTCGCCAGACCGGTTGCCCTTGACGATTTTACGAAACAGAGAAGTCTGAACAAAAATCCAACTTGCAGTATGTGTCGCCCACGGCCGACCGGCCGACCACACCGGCCGACCACCTGGTCGACCGGCCGCCGCTCGCCTTTTTTTTTTTTTTTACGCCCCATTTTCTCGCTTTCAAAACTCAACTCAGTGTACGGGTTGCCCTATAGGGCGACCGGTCGAGCCTCGAAACAAAAGTGTTGTCCAATTTTAAATCGAATATTAACAACAAGAAATACTCCAAAAATAGTAAAAACATTTTAGATCGATCGGAAGTATTGGGACAACATTTAGGGACATTGTTTTGGTATAAAACCCATTTTAGTAAAATCATCAAAATCATGATAAAAACATTTATCTAACAAATTAGGCGCTTGAAAATTGCACAAAAAAAAAACACAGGCGACGGCCGACGCCCACCTCGACGGCCGACGCCCCTCCAACCGGCCGACCAGACCAAAAGTCAAGACATGGAGTTTTGTTTCAATCGTAAGCTCAGTCTGTGTCGGCCGACCGGCCGACGTCATTTGGCCGATGCCCTGAATGACACCGACCGCCATTTTCTTTTCCGCCTCATTTTTTGTTTCCAAATTCATCTTCGTGTACGGGTTGCCCTTTACGCCGACCGATCGACCTCGGTACAAATGTTGTCCAACTTTTGTCGAAAATAAAACTCAAGAAATACTCCAAAATTTAGTAAAAACATTTTAAATCAATCGGGAGTATTTAGACAACATTTAGAACCTTGTTTTGAAGTAAAAACTTATAAACATAAAATCATTAAAAGTGTTGTCCAATTTTATCCAAATAAAACTTGAAGAAATACTCCGGAAAATATTGAAACCATTTGAAATCATTTGGGAGTATTTGGACAACAATTAAAAACATTGTTTTGGTGTAAAAATAAAATCATCAAAATTAAGATAAAAACATGTATCAAACATATATTACTTTGATCCATAAATAAACTTGTTGATAAATTTTTTCACTCAAATGTAATGTTGTGGTCACCGCCTAAAATTCAAATATCAAGTAAGTTTTATACTTATTGTGCATAACTTAATACAATATCTTTTAAATAAAAGATTAGCATATCAAGTTATCAACATGTAGGTTATAAAATATGTATATGATATAAATGTAAGATTATTATTTTTTTAGTTTTTCTTAGCGCATATATATATATATATATACTTTTTAAATTTTCGTTTTGATTCTTTTTTCATATTATATTATATTTTTTTGTTAAGTTAGATTATTTCACTACCTAAATAATATAATACATATCTTTTTTTACCTAAAATTATATAATTTATTAAGGGTGTATGTATGTTTTAAGCAAAGCTAAGTATTGTCATAAATGTTAAAATGTACATATTTAAGTGATTTTTCTTCAATATTTCTTCTACCATTCTTACAATAGTGTATATATATACACCATTTTAATTGTATTTTATTTAAATCTATTTTAATTTATTATATTAGTTTTTATTTTTTAAATCAAGTCTATTTATTGATGCAATTTTTTTTTCAACCAATACACCTCGGTATAAGTAATAAATAAAAAAAAACTACCATAAATAGAAGGACTAAAAAGGAACAATAATTTCAATCTAAATTAAAATTCATGATATGTAAAATAGAATAAGATTATTAAAAGTCATATTAACTTCTTATTTATAATTTAAAAATAAAATATTTTGCTACAATAAAATAACTTATATTCTTTTATTATCCAAACTTGTTAGACCTTTCATCCTATTAATTAAAAATTTATTATGCCAAAAAAATAAAATTAAAATTAAAAATATATTTTCCTCGCTCTCTATACCTCCATATTAAAATATAATTTATAATTGCATTTCGTTAAGTTTGAGAACAAATATTTATCCTTTTAAGTATCTTTTATAGTTAATTTCATGTTTTTATTATCATATTTACTTGGGCTTATTTAACTAAAAGAATATACAATGATATATTATTAAAATTGATAAATGAATCTAAATTATAGGATTTGAAAGGTCAAATAGTGCATCCATAAAAAAATAAATAAGTGCATAAATAAATGTTAAAGAAAAATTAGTTCTCAATTTTCGCTTTAGCCTCAAAATTCTTAGTATTAACTCAAGCTTTTATATTGTTATTATAATTTTTGTAAAATTATTTTTCTTTCATTTTTTTGTTTATTTAGGTTTGCAATAGAGATATATATGTCAACCCTTAAAAAAGTTAAAAAAAATTATAAATATACAATTTGTGGTAAAATTAAACAAATATTACTCATCTCATCCACTTCACTTTGAGATTAAAATATCATTTCATTAATTTCAAACACATAACTCTTAGCCAAGTTTATTTCATTTTTAAATTTTAGAGTATGTACTTGTAATATATTTGTTTTGTAAATTTAACTTTACATTGTCACAATGATCGAGTTTTGTATTTTATCGAAAAATACATGAATAAAATAAACTAATAATTGAATCTAAATCATGTTGAACCCTATATCCATTATTACTGGGAAAAACATACATAAAGATTAATGAATAGATCTTAGAAACAAAATAATATTTATTCAAATTTTAGTAAAAAATATTTAACTTATATATCTTAAAACTAATTATTTTTTATGGGAAAAGCATAAAATTCCTTGAAATTTTCAATAGTCGTGAATTTCCATCTTCCCATACCTAAAAATGTATCATTTACTTTAAACCAAAAATAATATTATCTCACAATTTAGGGCGTGTGATAGATGATAAATTTATTATAGTATGGATATTCTCAACCAATAGTGAAGTTTAGAAAATGTATTTTGTCCTGCTTATTTATTTTGAATAAAATAATATTAAATATTATTTATTTATTTTTTTTTCTTCATTTTGCTATAAATTTATACTCTTTTTTTTTTTTTGATGTATTTAATTATTTAGAAAAGTAAAGAAAATATTATAAATGTGTAATTTACATAGCACTCAACTTTAAATGGCTAAAATTCTTATATGAAGTCTTTTATATGTGTTTATGACATGTGGTTTGAAAGCTCTCGATATCAAGTATAATATAAAACAAATATTATCTAAAAATTTTAAATTATTTTAAGAAAATTGAAATAAATCATATAAGAAGGGTTTGGAATATAGAGAGACACTTGTCAATATTATTAAATAAATAAAATCAAAATCAATATGAAAAATTACTTAATTACCCTTAAAGCTACTTTACCATGAGGACATTTTTGGCAAATCAAAATTTTCAAGAAACCTTAAAACTTATTCACACTTTTATAATAGGTATAGATATAGATATAGATATAGGTTTTTGGTTTTGTTATGCATTTTTCTTGTTATTAATGGTTTTGAACATTTAGAATATGCTTCAAATAATTAATATATTATGTTATCACTTTATATAATACTATTAAGAAATATAATTTTTCTTTATATTATCAGTTGGACTTGCGCTTGAACGCGCGTAGAACAATTAAGCTAACAATAAAGGAATCGATCTCTCCTGCTCCAAGTTCATTGTTCACTCTCTGCTCCACTATATTGATGAAAGACATGTAAGCATAATATTACATAAAATAGTAGAAATTAAAATCAAAATCCCGAATCTTGAACTTTATGATTTTCACAATTAATTCGCATCTCAGTACTAACCTCGAGCAAAAATGTCTTTCTTTGTTGAAGATGGAAGAAACCACTTTCTCTCTCTTGGCATTCATTAATCCAACAGAACGATAATTTCTTCAAATGATAGATTGTCCTCGTTTCAATGGGCACTCTTATAGCAAGAGAAAGGACCGATTTCTCGATAGCAGCTTGTTCGCAAAAAGTCGCTTTCCGCGTAAACAATTCTCAACCCACGCTCTATCAACGTGATAAAAAAAGAGAAACTCACGTTCTATCAAACTCGACCAAATACTTATTTGTTACATTATTTTTTAAACATGTAATTAGATATTTTAAAAACTTTAATTAAATATCTAATTCCTAATTATATGGCACGTAGACCGCATAAAATCTTACAAGACACGTTTATTATACGACATCATCTTATACACGTGTTATTCTAGAAAGTGGAATGACAATTCAATCCCAACAATTAATAATATCTATTTGTCACTCCAGGGCACATGCGAGTTGGTAAGTGGCAAGGTGACAAGAGTGTGGTACTCGGATCGCGGTTCGAATCAGTGTAGTCACGCTTCTTTGTTGAAATATTGCAAGGGTTGTTTCCGGGTTCATATCTCGTTGGTCCTCTCTTTGCAGGTCGCTACTCGCGATATCCTCGATTTACATCCTGCCCGGCTAAGGGTCTATGGTTCGTGGGGGGTTTCGCTTTGGGAAAACCTTTAAAAAAATTAATATCTATTGGCTCACCAACTTAGCTTTAAAAGCACCAATTATATGGAGAGCATTTCTAAAAGATCTAATGTGATAATCCAATTAGCATTGCTTCCACAAATTACTTCAATAGTTTCTCAGTTTTTTTCTTCTTTTTTTTTCTTGGATCATCCCCATCCTTTTTTTTTTTTTTTTTTTTTTTTTTTTTGCAAAACCCATCCTTGTTTTTTGCATCTGCTTAAAAGTGGCATGTTTCGTGGGTTGTGTGCTTCCATGATTTGCTCATTAGTGCTGTCAAATGACAACAATAACAAGAGTTAGAAGCATTATTTGGTACTTACTGCGCAAAATCCAATTTTGTTTACGCAGTATATATATAAAGAATAATATCTGAAATCTTTCTTTGATCTATTTTTATTAGTCGTACCAAATAATATAATGTTTTAGAGTTTGTGACATTATATTAAATTATTCTATATTCGTAAAAGGAAAGAGTTAATGATTGAAATAGAAATGAAATCATTTTTAAATTTAACTCATGACAATTTTCCATGTCTCTACCGCAGTTCTAAATGAAGAGCTCATTATTTTCGTTTTCCTTTTTCTTTTTAAAAATTCAAATCGTTAAATAAGTGAATAAAGGGTACCGTGAGAATTAATCAGAAGCTCGCTTAGTTGAGCATTTGTAAAATATGTCATTTTACCCGTCTCAACTCTTCCCTGACCTGTACTGGAAAGAAAAGGGGCAATGTGCATAAATTTTGTAAGTATTTTTAAAATTTTAATCTTAGTATATTTTAATCATTTAAGCCCAATACTAGAATATCGATAGTGCCGAACTGATCTAGTCGTGTTTAATACAAATAGCCCAAGAGGCACACATAATAGTACAAGTTGAACAAAGAGTAGCTCAAGGGGTTTATAGCGAAGCCTATTGAGTGTAGAGGTATAAATATTAATTTCAATTTTATTCCCAAATGCATCAATGTTATTCCAACTTAAAATTTCTAGTTTTTATCTCGTAATCCTTAACTAAACATCCAAGGGGATTCTTTAGGGATTTTAAGGTCCTACTAAAATTTGTTCGTACTGCAGTAGGAAACTCATATGAAGAAATTGTATTCAAAACACGTACAAGTGAAATTGCTTCGACCCCAACAAAGGTGAATGCAAATGGAGTATTTGAAGATTTATAATTTCTTGCATACCAACTTTCCGAGTAAGAGGTGGTCTAAATAACACGCCCTTCAAATTATGGTTCTCAAGTAATAAAATTATATTAGAGTGGAAATTTTCTCGTCAAGTAGCTACTTTCATTAGGTTTTTCACAGGGCCGCTCCTTGCATAAGGCGGAGGAGTCGGCGACTGGCCCCGAAAAATACAAAATTTAGGGGTCCATATTTTTGTATACCTTTTATTTATAATTATATATAAAATAAATAAGAATTTGATCAAATAACAAGTCTAGTTTGAGTTTGGTGGTTGTTTTTTTTTTTTTTTTTAGGAAAATATCATGCATTGATACTTAAAAGGTTTCTCCCCATCGGGGATGAAATGACACAGCTTCAACAGAAAACAACCATCATAAGTATTACTACTAGAATATGAAAGAACGAAACTAGCTGATGATGAGCCATCTTGTTGGCCTCACGAGGAATATGCCGTATCTTGCAAGAGCGAAACGACGTGCAGAGTTCCCGAATGTCGTCAACCACCCGTCCTAGGTATGTGAGGTTTGGTTCCTTGCAGTGGTACGCCTGGATCAACACTTTGCCGTCTGATTCCACTTCAATATCTTCCAGCTGCAACTCCTTTGCGAGAATAAGACCCTCTCGGCATGCTAGGGCTTCCAGATGTCAATGGCAAATTCTTGCTGTATCTCCGAGCTAAGACCTTGTCACCTTACCATTATGTGTTCGAATGACCACACCGATTCCCGACCCCTTGCCTTTCACAATTGACGATCCGAATTCACTTTAAATGCCCCGATTTGTGGTCGCTTTCCAACTAATGTCAAACTGCGTTCCCGGTGCTCGGGTTCCGCCACATCGCCGCCGTCATGTACTCCTGGTGCGCTTGACGCCATTGCGAAGCATTCTCAGTGGCTTAACTCTTTACCTTGGAAAGTTCAACGTTCCTCATGCGTACTCAAATAGTCCATAACAACATGACGAACATGGAGCACACTTCCTCGTTTTGACAACTTGCAATTTTCTCGGATCATATCCATTAACGAGCCGACAGGATTGGTGATGGTGGAGTCTAGACGGAGTGGGGAAGCTTGCCAATAAAATAAGCTCCAAGGACAATCCCTCGCTGTTCAATCGTTTTCGATAGCCATATCAGATCTTTCGCAAAAAGGGTTAGGAAATGATTTCTTTTGATAGAGTGTTGCTTTGACGGGGGATGGCTCGATGGAAGATCTTCCAAATGAAGACTTGCACTTTGGGGGTACAGATAAACTCGAGATCCATTTCCACATGGCCGACGAGTTTCCAGGCGATGAAGGCCCCGTCCGAGAAACGATCGTCGAATTAAACCAATTTTGTATCCCGACTTGACATCAGAGACCGTTTGCCGTAAAATGCCAGGCCCAACCGTCCTCACACCAAATGTTGCGCAGGGGATACTCAAGATAGACGAGGCTTCATCAGTGAGAAAATTTGATGTACCAGGTCTCATTCCACTCTGCATTTCCGTTGTTTAGTAGCTCGGACACCTTCATGTCTTCACTCCACCCGCACGCCGTGTGTGTGTATGGGCGGAAGTTGTTGTTATTGGGAAGCCGAGGGTCCTCCCAAATCTTGGTTGATCGCCCATTTCCTAATAACCGTCTAGTGCCCTTCCTGGATAATATCTCTTCCCGCCGAATGCTTCGCCAGTGAAATCAAGTTATAAGCCGATTGCAAATGAGAGAAAAGTCTCCGTTAGGGTAATATCGGGCTTTTAGGGTTTGAGCGAGTAGATGTATCATCACGGACAAGTCTCCATCCTTGTTTGGCAAGCATGGCTTTGTTAAAAACGGATAGCTCGCGAAGCCCAATCCACCTTGGTCTTTCGACTTGCACAATGACCGCCATTGAAGCCGCGAATTTTTTTCTCCTCTTTTTTTCTGTCCCCACCAACAAATAGCCATAAGGGAGTTAATTTTCTCGACAAATTTCTATTGAATCGAAACAACTCATAATATATGTGGAATAGCCTCATGCCACACTTTTGATCAACGCATCCTCCCGCCATCGAGAGTGTGATAGATTTCCGCTTTTTAATTTTTTCCCCACTCTATCCACTAATGCCCGAAAAATGCATTTTTGGAGCGTCCAACGTTCTTTTGCAGACCTAGTATATAAGGTGTTTATCGACCACGCAAATACTTGGAAATGTCAAAACACTCATGTTTGAATCCTCTTGTTTGCAAATATTTTTTTATATATTTTGTGATTTAAATAAAAAAAATTAAAACCTCTCTCACCAAAATAAAGGGCCCACATTCTTTGGGCCTTCTAGCCATTCAAGTTGCTAATAAAACTATCACATTTAATTTTTCCAAAGACCCTAAATTAAAATTTCTCAAATTAAAAAGAAAAAAATCAAAAAAATTATATATTGCACAACTTTTTTTTTTTTCCCGAAAGATGTATACTTACATCATTAATAAATTTTCCGCCAAAATCGTGAGGCTATAACTTTAAATAATTAGTTGGATTTTTTAACATGGATCTCATATGTTTTTTTTTGTTTTTGTTTTTTTTTTTTGGAGGGATATGTCATCTTATTTAATTATAATAGAATTATTTTATATATTGCACATTTTTCTATTATTTTATATTATTTTTAATTTATTTAAAAAAAGCCCAATTTTAAAGTTCGATTCAGCCAAAAAAATTCTTAGAATCGGCCCTAGTTTTTCATGCAATGTAATGGAAGAAAATTCTTCTCCTTTAAAACTCAAAAATTAGAAAAACTACCTTATGATTAGTCTAGGATATTCTCTCCTCTTTTTAGTTTTATTGAGGTGCAATATATAAAATAGAAACAAATGTCAAGAGGATATTTATTACGAAGTAAAATGATTACACCCTGCAGTAATTTTGTAATTAAGTTAAATATAAGGAATAATTTTTAAAGTATCCCTATTTAAAATTAGAAGTGCAATGATTACACCCTGGATAGTGTTGTCTTAATTGGTAGGTCCAATTATATTGGAAACTTTTTTAGTAGATAAAGCAAAAGGCGTGCAGAGACAACAAAATTCATCTCTGAATAAAGGGAAAATAGTTGAAAGGGATAATTACAGAACACCCGATTTTGGGCTAATTAAAAAAAAATTGAGATTTTTCAAAAGTGAAAAAAATTCAATTGTGATTACAACTTAAATTTAGCGGGGCAATTGTAACACTTTATAGATGTTAGGGGTTATTTGAATTTTTTTTTCTTATGAAGGGATAATGTAAGACCAAAGATTTTTTGTTATTTCTAAAAACCTTGGATTTTCTATAATTAGCTCAAATCTGGTTTTTTTTTTTTTTTTTTGTAATTATCCCTAGTTTAAATGAAGAAGGTGGCTTGTAAACATCCTTATAAGATAGACAAAACGCATATGAGACGTTTCATGGATTTAATTCGTGAGACGGGTCTCATTCAAAATTTGAATCTAACTTCACTAAAATTTAAAATTTCTTGACCACAATTTACCAACGTAAATGATTTTGTCACTAAATTTCACAATTACCTACAAAATATCTACGAATAAAAAATATTATTTTTCCCGAAATTATACCGACAGATTACGACGCTTTTTCAATTACCTACAATGGTTTTACCTACACTTTACAATTTTCTTAATACTTACCTACGATTTTTATGTTGGAACCTTTTTCTTGTAGTGTTTGCTTTGCATTGTAAAATGGGTTGGGTTGAATACGTGTTATGAAGTTAAATCGTGAGCTGATCTCACATCGACTTGCACTATAAGATATAACTGAAATTAAAGAAAAGACAATCACATTTGACTATCATGCAATCATGGTAAACTATAATTACAATCAAAACAAGTGCATTCCCCTAAAATAGGGATTATTGAAATAAAACATAAATAAATTGATGACTTTAATACATTGGCGATCCTCTTTCTTTCACTTTAATTTTTTTATTTCTTTGATGAAAAACGATTATTAATGTAAATGTCCGAAAAAGTGAATGAGCTTGACACGAAAATATACTCATCTAACTTTTTACGTCTGCAATAACGAATGATTTGTTCAATTCATGTCATGCGCTTTCTGGTTTTGTCAATCATGATTTTGTGCCTTTTGTAGATCAGTGCTTCTCTATAATTATAAACATGCTTGCTGCATAATTCGGGGTAGTAATAATTTCAGGAAGTAATAATTTGACAACTATATGAAGTCAAAAGTGAACTATTTGATGCAAAATAAAAGCGAAAAAAATTAAAAATACATGACACGGTCCCACATTGAACTCACAAACAATTGTGGGCTGATACTTAAAGTTTGGCGAAACCTCTACTTTTGAGCTAGTTTTTGTGGTGGAGTTAGCGTCTTGGTTTTAAGGGCCTAAGGCTACTACAAAGCTTGATAAGATTCAAAGTGAAGCCGTTCAGGGAGGGAAAAGGGCTACCTAGTGCCGAGAAGAGTCTGGACTCTGGATTGAGAGTCGTTCGTGTTGCGGGAAAAGGCTACATGGTGATTGATAAGTCCGTAGCGAAGCTGTCCAAGGGAAAAATGACTATCTAGTGCCGAGAAGAGTTTGGAGGGAAAGTCGTCCCATGGATGTCCGGGCTTGTTAAGAGGACGATAATGATATGATCCCAAACCTCCACTTAAGTTGGGCTTAAACCTCAACTCAAGAGCTAATTTATCATTATCGTCCCCTTGACAAGCGAGACGTCGGCGGATGACTCTCACTCTGAATTCTTCTCGGCACGAGTTGGCCCTTTCCCCTTTGGACAACTTTACCCTGGACCTTATCAAGCCCTATGTAGTCCTTTCCCGTAGTGCAGTCGACTCTCACTCCATACTCCATTTTTTTCCTTGGATGGTTCACTTCGAACCTTTTTCAGTAGTCCTTTTCCACAACGCACAGGTTCTGAATGAAAGCACCAACAATAGGCCCTCTTGCCAAGGTCTTAACTCCACCACAAAAGCTAGCTATTGAGTAGAGGTTTGACCCCAATTTTATATATCAATCCACAATTACTTGTGGATCCGATGTGATTGTTTCAATACACATAATTATTAACAAAGTCCATTCCTTTTATTTTATATGGGTAGAGAATAATGATAAAAATATTTAAAAAAGAAACAATTTAGGAATGTGAGGAGAAATGGAATGAATGTGTAATGATTGCAATTCAAGTCAATTTCTTAACTAACTAGTCTTATTTTAGTCTTTATTAATTGTGTATTCAACTCTTACTTTTTTTGGTTTCGAAGGCAAAACACACTAACAACTAAAGAACAAAACTAGCATGAAAACCTTTCTCAAAAAAAAAAAAAAAAAAAAAAAAACTAGCATGAAAACAACGGAATGCTAGTAGCTAAAAAGGGCCGAGTCAAACTGATCCAACCCAAACCTAGACAGTTATAAATCTGCGGACGAGCAGCCCATCAAAGCAACCGAGCTAATTGGGCCGATTTTATGCATATGAATTGGGCCCAAAGGTTGAGAATCGACCTGTCTAAGCATAGACCCATTTAAAACCAGTCCACACCAAACCAGGGTAGGTCCACGTTTAGATCCACATAATTAATCATATTAAATGATGAGGAAATACCACAAAATATCCTGATTTTTGAAAAAAAGACAAAAATACCACCCTATCACTAATCTACCCCATCTGGTCCTAAACTTCCCAAATATACCCACCCCTTTACTTTTCTTATCAGGTTTTTTACCCTGATAAGAAAATACGCAGAGAAATTAGGGCTTTACGGCTTACCGTTCGAATCGAAGTTCCTCTTCACCAGAATGAGATTGCAGTTCGCATCGTTGTAATTTTTGGAGCACGATAAATACTTGTACTTCAATTTATTGTATGTGGAGCCGTTGTAAAGCCGGTTAAGCTCGTCATGGATTTGATCGGCTTTTGCTATCGTCAGTTCGATTACGACGCCTGTCACGGAGGTGTAATTCGTGTCGTTGAATTTGGTAAGCTCGGATTTGATGATTGTCCAACATTCTTTTGTTTTATTGGTTTGGGAGCAGAGATCTCTTAGGTCTTTTTCAACTTATGATTTTTCTCTGTGACCTGATGAAGGGGAAATTGTTGCGATCATGAAAATAAGAGCAATGAAGATTATTATGTGCGAATAATAAGCCATTGGTTTTTTTTTTTTGCTGGTATTTTTTGTTTGATGTTTGTTTCTTTTGCAATGCTTGTATTTCTTCAATTGCGTTATTTATATAGTGGTAATTTTCGTTCCTTTCTTGATAATTAATGCTTACATGTTTTAATTTCAATTTTGAAGTTATTAAGTGTAGTGCTTTAATGGAATTCTATCTTGGCTGGCATACTATGTATGTTTTAGATAGGATAGGATTTTGTGCTTATTGGAATCAATCGCGCGATTCTCCGCCACGCCGGCGGTGGTTATGGAGATGCTGAGGGTGGGTGGGGTTTCGAAGATGTGTATGGTTTTAAAGGTGGATTACGCGGTTTTATTTCGATGATGTGTTGCTGATGCATGATTTTTCTGTGTTCTTTTATTATTTTGTGATTTGAAGTTTTTCGTTTGTTTCGATGTTGTTTTGAAGTTGTTTCTTTTATTCTTTTATGTATTTTCCATTTATTTATTCTTTTTTATTATTTTTGATTTGTTGTGTTATCTATATGACTGTGTATCTTTTTTTATTTTTTTTGTAGTGAATGTGAGATTTTTTGTTGCTTGTTATGCCGAACACTTTATTGGTGGGAAGGCTATGGACGTCGAAGCATTTGAGATAGAGAATGAACAAGCAAAGCTCAGTCATCTACTTCACAATCATGCTAAGTTGAAGCTGCAAAATGGTGATGACGATGACAACGACATTGAGTTTCTACCTCCACTTCCTAATGATTTTAGAGAATTGTTGTTATGTAAATCTTAATGATGATGTCATCAGTTGAAACATGTAAGAAACATAAATGAAACATGTAAGAAACAATTGTGAAACAGGGGATCATGTGATAAAAGTTTGTATTGCTTTTAAATTTAGAGAAATAGTGTAAATTTTCCCCATATACTCTTAGTTTTTTTTTGTCATCCTTGTACATGTTAATATTTGCTTCATTTCAATGTCTGCATGTCTAATCTTGAACTAAAGATCTCACGTACTCTAGCAAAGTTGTTACTAGTAAGTCTTTCTCCGCTACAGTTGATGCATTCAATAATTCTATGATGTTGGAAGTCAATAAAAAGTATTTTTTGGTCTGACAGTGGAGTAGTGTCCATTTCTCGTAGCCGATGATGGACAAGTAAGCTCAAATTTTCTCAATTGAATTTGTTGTTCCAAGATTTCGCTTAGGGTCTTGAATGTGCGAGTCCATTAGAATAGAATCGATTTTGTTATTTCAAAGTTGGTATACTCTCTATTTTCTTCCCATTGTCCATCATGTGGATACCACAATCGAGATTTTTCTACTGCAAATCGTGGAATTCAATGAAAAGTTGGCTAAGTGAAACATATAAGAAACATAAATGAAACATGTATGAAACAACAAAACAACAAACACGTGTTTGAAAACAAAAAAAGAAAAAAAAAAAAACCAACGCAAAAATCAATGAAAATGGGTATTTTTGTTAAAAATCAGTGGAAAATGGGTATTTTTGTCCAAATTCAATGGAAAAATGGTATTTTTGTCAAAAATCAAATGGAAAATGGACATTGTCATAAGAGGATCGAGTATGAAAAATGGGGTATTTATGTCATTTTCCCTTAAATGATTGTATATTTATATTACATATAAATGGTTATAAGTTCATAAGCCCAGTCCGTATGCCTAAATCGCGTAGCCCGTACCATGCTTGGGACCGGCCCATTAGAAGCAGACTTGGCTGAATAAGACTTACAATTTGGTATAATAAATCAGCGCGACCCAAACCCTTTAAGATGTGATCTGCGGTTATACCAACTCCCTTGAGAGGCGGGCTTACAAGTTCCTGAGTTGGTCTGGGCTGGCTAAGTAGCCCAGTTGACATGTTTAGCCCATATAGCTACATATAAACACACTAGGGTTTTGTTGCAGAAGCATTTCTGTGTTGCCCTCTTCTCCGCCAACCGCAAACCCTAAACTCCTACTCCCTCGACAAACAAACACGAAATGGGTATGAGAAAATCATCCATCGATACAGCAACAAATTTGATCTCTTTTTTTTTTTTTTTCGATTTTTCCGTGTATGAATTAACTTTTCTTGTCTGTTTTGGTTATTGTAGCGAGGATTAAGGTGCACGAGTTGAGGCAGAAGAACAAGACTGATCTACAGACGCAGCTGAAGGAGCTGAAGGCGGAGCTGGCGTTGCTGAGGGTGGCGAAAGTGACCGGAGGCGCTCCGAACAAGCTTTCCAAGATCAAGGTTGTTAGGCTCTCAATTGCTCAGGTGCTGACCGTGATTTCTCAGAAGCAGAAATCTGCTCTCAGAGAAGCCTACAAGAACAAGAAGTACCTGCCACTTGATCTCCGCCCTAAGAAGACTCGTGCCATCCGCCGCCGCTTAACCAAGCACCAGGTATACCCCCTTTTTAAATTTAAATTACGTTCGATGATATTTGTTTTTCTGAAATATTTTGGTTTGATTGGATCTGTATTGAGTGTTTTAAGAATGAGTGTTGATATCTGCAATGTATTGCCATCGTTTTCATTTTCTTCCCCATTTTCTCCCTTTCCTTTGGGAATTTGGATTGGGAAGAACTACTGAGTAAACTTTGGGAAATTCTCTTTGTCAAATATTTTCATTTTTGTGACGGCATTTTCCAGCTTAATGGGATCATTGTTGAATCATTTTCCAATGCAAGATGATTGTTTGAATTTTTGTAACTTGTGACTGTCATATTCTCTACACTTTTATATTCTGCGGCCCAGTAATGTACAAAATATCACATGTTAGAAAATTAAGTTCATACTGCGCCTCATAATAGTTTATTGTGAGTATATTTCTTTACTGATATATGACATTGAAACTGGTGTATATATGTAACACGATTCTCCATAGTTTGATCATTATTCATGTACTTTTGTTTTTTATATATTTTAAAACAACTTTCCTGATAAAGGTTTTATTACAAACTTCCCAAGATCCATTCTTCTACTGTTAAAAGGTAGCCCTTTCTTCATCCTTAGGCTATAAACTATTCGCAAGGATTCCAAAATGGTTCAGAATTTTATTGGTTATCTTTCTTGTACCTTTAAAAGGGTAGCCTGTAATCCATCTTCAGGTTATAAATTATTCGCAAGGATTCCAAAATGGTTCAGAATTTTATTGGTGATCTTTTATCCGTGGTGGTTCAATACTCATTTTATTTTCTGTGTGGCTGTGGTTAATCATTCTCTGATAAGAAAGATCCAGGAATTGTAACCGATCTGCTTATTGGATTTCATTCACCCATCAGTTGGATTAAAGATTAATGTTTTCTGGCAGAAATTTGTTACTATCACACATTCTGCATGTTTCTCTCAGTAACCTAATGCTGAGGTTATGCCAAACTTTCAATTGGATTTTACAATATTATCCTGAACCCAATTTTTAAAATCTTCTAGATTTCCTGTGCTATACATCTGCTTGTTGACTAAGAAAACCCTATGTATATTCAACATACTCAAGCAGAGAGCTCTATTTTTTTTTGTTATTTCTGATTCATTCGAGATGGTGAACTTATGCCACTTGAAATACTGCCCATTTTAACTCTTGCCATTTTTAATTTGATGTAACCATCTTTTCCAGTTTAGAGCTTGCATTTAGTTATTGCGCCTCAAGTTTTTCATATTTGAATTTCTTTTGGACATTATCAGTTGTTCGTCGTCATAGAACACACTTTTGAAGGTATTATTATGAACTAAAAGAATCTCAGTTTGAGTAACTATATTTTCCCATGGTGCAGCGGATGTTGGTTTCTTGAATCCCGGATTTTTTTATAAAATAACTATAGTGCTTTGTCTTTGTTGAGTCATCTTTCTTATATAGTTTTGGTTTGACATGTTGATGACCTCTCAATTAAAGATTGCATCATTGGTCAATGTCAGCATGCATGTATTTGTCCATTTAATACAATACAGCAACAAACTAAGCCATTTAATACAATGTTCTGCAATTTGTGCCTATCTTACAGAAACCTGTAAATTTGCATTCTGATTTTCGCATGGTTCCATTTCTTGCTCAGTGTTAACTTTTGGTTCTTGTCTTTTATTGTAGGCATCTCTGAAGACGGAAAAGCAGAAAAAGAAAGAGATGTATTTCCCAATCAGGAAGTATGCCATTAAAGTTTAACTTAATTTGTGCTCAGAAAAACATTTTTGGTACTGTTGATCTGATATTGTGGTGGATATTGACCCTTTTTGCTATTGAATTGTTAGATTTGCAAATTGTTTAAAAAGTTGTGGTATCTACACTTGGAATTGAGTACCATATTTCGTTTAGGGTTAATTGCATTTTGCCCTCCAAATTATAGCATTTTTGCATGTTGCCCAATGAGTTGTGAAAATACACCTACCCTTTGAACTATATGTTTCGTTGCAGTTCAACCCTGAACCAACCAAAAGTTGACATGTGTCAACTCATAATAGGTTATTTCCAAAGTTTAGTAGGCAAAATGCAAAATTCACAATAGTTTGTTGGTCATAATGCAATTGTCCTTATCCTTTTTACTGCTTGTCCATGCATCTGATTTCTCATGGCAGATAGAACGTTATCAGATTTACTTGTCTGATTATGTTAAATTTGTTGCTTTTTGTCCTTTTTGGGTGGGGGTGGAGTTGTGTTATATGAGCTTATTTGATGTCTTTTACATGTCTATGTGCACCTGTGCTTAGGCATATAATATAAGTTTGTACTACATTGGCTCAACAGACAGCACAACATGGAAATTGAAAACTAATTTTTTTCGAACATGAAATTGGAAACTTGAAATCTTCTGTATTATAAAATTATACAAGCATCATCCAAACAAGCTTAATGGTATGCCAATTTATTTTCGAACTCAGTCGTTTTGCATGATTTTTGAATATATGTTTTGTGTTCAAATTTATAAAAAGAGGCTTATAATATGTATTAGAAAGCAATAGTCCATCCTTAGTGCTTATAATATATTTTAGAAAGCAATAGTCCATCATTACTTTACACTCTACATTATATTGGAGAACAAGATTAGATATTGAATATGCTTTCTCAAGATAAATTTTGAAGCCAGTTTTATCAATTCTAATTTCTAAACGTCGAATTTTGTATTTCAAAACCCACTTTACCACAAGTATTTTAAAAGGCGCCATGAAATGGGTAGTTAGAATCTGAGATGCTACCCAACTTAGTACAATCCAATTTTTTTGTGATTTTTCAAAGTTTAAAAGAAAATCAAAATTGGACATATGTCAATATGTCAACCACAATGGAGTTGGTTGTAAATTGCTGTATTTCACAATCTTATTAATAATTTAAACTAGGCACATATTAGTTTAAACGATTGATAAGTTGCACTTGATCAAGTGTGTTTTACTGGTTTACTACTGGCTCTTGAGATATAAAGGCTGCCGTTTTCACAATCTACTTCGCTTTAATCCAATAACGTGGGATGAATGGATAGTGTTGCATTTGATTCACTCAAAAGTTTAATGATAACAATTAGCTTATTATACATTCTCAAAAAAAAAAAAAAAAAAAAAAAAAAAAATAGCTTATTATATCTTTAAATTCCATTACAACATCAATAGAGTGTTGTGGGCCAAACTCATTCTTGTTCTACATACAGACTTTAATTAGTTACTACGAAAAGGTTCGTATGGTCCCATTTCTACGGATGTTTTCAGTTTTCACTATTTGTATTGAGATTTAAGTTGTGTATTGGTTTAAAAATCTTCACCTCTCAAATTTATAGAAAATGTGAAAAACCAGGCCAAGTAATCACGTAATTAAGCAACGCCTATGCAACCACAGCAAAGTCTCATCCCGTCGGCCACCCGCCGGTGATGTGGTGGAAGCTGTTTGTTTCCATGAATTTGTAACCTTTCGAACTTCCGAGTTCCGTTCTCCTCTTCGTCAGGAGCTTTGTCCTCTTCTTAGAGTTAGTTCCCAATTAGGGTTTCGTTAGGGTTCTTCTTCACCCCTTCCGCCGCCCCGACAACCCGTCTTGTATCGATTTTTCCTTTCCCCATCTCGACTCGACTCCTCCTCCCCATCGAAATAGGCCGTTCCTTTCCCTCCTCCTCCCCCCATGGATCTACCCGTCGCCCGTAAAGAAAAACCCACACCCCATCCGACAAAACGTGCTTGGTACCAAAGAAACCCCGTCGGCCTGGGACCTTTGGATTTATGTGCCTCTTATACCTTAGTACCCATAATATTCTCTCGATTGTCACCTTATAGTAATACTTTATCCCATAAATCCAAACTCTCTCTCTTACCCTTACATTTCTTTTTACCCTCCATACTGCACCCCACTTTTGTTATTTGTGACAGAGGCCAACGATATGTTTCCATTTTAGCTGGAGAACTCACTCTTCTAATATTCTTTTACTTTTCTCTTATTTTCACTTTTGTCTATAGGTACCTCATTATAAATAACGCTTAGCCAAAGCAAGATCTTATCTCGAGGTGGGTGTAAGATCGACGACTTCACGAGAGACGGAGATAACGATACTTGGAAAAAATGTTAGAATCGATCGATACCCACAAGTACCTACGAGCCAACGACGAAGACTACTTTGGAGCAAATCCCGCCAAACACAATGAGTTGCTTGAGTTGAATCGCTGAGGGCTTGGGAACCTCGAACAGCTTAAAGTGCTTACACGAGATATCCGAATATAAGATCCCACTTTGGTTTTTCCGATGGAAACCAAGCTTGAAACACCTGAAATGAAGAATCTCTCGTGAAAAAATGGGTTTTATCTCCTATCATATTGTGGATTGTGATAGAAGCAATGGTGGGCGCAGGGGTGGCCTATGCCTTATGTGGAAAAGAACATTGCCATTCATATATCACAATCGCTTCCCCATGTCATTGACGCCATCGTTGGACACCGGGATTCTCAACCATTGGTGAATCACATGCGTGTATGGATGGCCTGAAGATCACTTGAAACAATACACATGGCAAATCGCTACACGATCTAAAAATCCCAACATGAAAAAATGGGCGGCATTACAAGGACAAATAAAAAATGAGTGCCTTTCGAGAGACTACGAGAGATGCGGTAGATGATATCGGGTTTTACTGATTCAAATTCACGTGGACAAACGGACAACGCAGATCGAACAACATCCAAGAAAGATTAGACATGTGCTTCGCTAACATCAATCGGGTAAGCCGCTTCCCGAATTACAGGTCGATCACCAAGTTCGTATATCATCGGATCACCGCCGGCCCTTATACAATGGTTCTGCATGGCCCGTATAAATAACCAACGCAGCGCGACCCTTTAAATTTGAGAAAATGTGGCTCCAAGATGAATCTTGCACACCGTACATCATACAAACATGGGGGTCGCTATCTCACCAACTCACTCCCGCTTCGATCAAGGAAAAAATTCAACAAATGGGAGTTTCACTTCATGCATGGGAATCTGACATTTTGGTAACATTAATAGCCAACTAGTGAAGGCAAGGAACAACTCCGAAAATTCAATCCCTCCCGCTCGACCGATGAGAACAACAAGGCATCCAAGATTATTGAACAAAAAATCCACACCCTCATGAAACGCGAAGAGACGATGTGGTACCAAAGATCTCGAGTCAATCGATCAAAGATGGCGATAAAAACACGAACTTTTTCCATAGAATAGCTAATGGTCGACAAAGCGAAACACCATTGATCACATCAAATGCGACGATGGAACAATAGTAGAAGACGAACAGGAGGTAGCCAAAGTCCTCACAAAATATTTCAAAGAAATTCACATCCACCACGACTTAAATCTTGCTCGGGCTATCGACGCAAAGGGACCCTATGGTCACGGATGAAGATAATGAGTAACTCAAATGAACCCTTTATTGAAATGGAAATTGTTGCGGCTCAAAAACAAATGCACCCATCCAAATCCCCTGGACCCGACGGTATGCCCGCTCTTTTCTTTCAACATTTTTGGTCTAGCATTCGCCATGATATCGCCCCTGTAATCTTGGACATTCTCAATAATAATATGGATCCCTCCCCTTAAATCATACTCATATCATGTTGATCCCCAAAAGAAAGATGCTATTTTACCTAAATGACTTTTAGGCCTATTAGTCTTTGCAATGTGATTTTCAAAATCATCACTAAAGTCATTGCCAATAGATTGAAAAAGGTACGCCTCACGCCATCCACCATAGCCAGCTCGCTTTGTCCCTGGTCGCCTAATAACCGATAATGTTTTGCTAGCTTTCGAAATTTTTCATGCTATGAAAATCAACACGGCGAAGAAATGAGGAACCTTTGCATTAAAACTAGATATGAGTAAAGCCTACGATCGTGTCGAATCGAACTTTCTCGAACATATCTTGTTAAAAATCGGGCTCAAACATTATCTTATCTCTCTTATTATGCGATGTGTGTCTACTGTTTCATATTCAAATCATCACTAACTGTGATACCCGGTCCCCATTTTTTGCCCAACAAGTGGACTCCGCCAGAGATCCGCTCTCCCTACTTATTTATTTTCTCGTGCGTGTTTTTCACTCTTATACTAAAAACGAGATGGGTGGATTTTTACACGGGGCAAAAATTTGCAAACGAGCACCGACATTATCGCATCTTTTCTTTGCCGACGATAGTCCGATTTTTGGGAGGGCTAATGAGGAGAAATTACAACTATAAAGGGCATCATTTCTGACTACAAAGGTCAAATTGCCTGGGCAAATTATGAATTTTGAAAAATCCGAAATTAATTTTAGCAAGGGAGTACAATCCAACATGGCAGACACTTGCAAGTTGTCCGGGGGTAAAGTACGTGGATAAGCATCGATTTATTTGGGATTGCCGCAACAACAAAAAGAAATAAAAAGCCATTTTTCAATCGATTGTGGATCGAGTAGCAAAAAATTGAAAGATTGGAAATCAAAAACTTTATCCTTTGCCGAAAAACTAACACTCATAAAGAGTGTGGCCCAAGCGATTCCAACATACGTCATGAGTTGCTTCTTGATCCCACAAGCCGTGTGTGAAAAAATCAACTCGCTTATCGCAAATTTTCTTTGGGACAAAAAATGATGAACATCGAACTCACCGGGTCTCATGGGATAAGCTATGTACCAAAGAAATGTGAAGGTGGATTGGCCCAAGAGACATTGAGCTTTTAATATTGCGATGTTAGCAAAACAGGGGTGGAGACTTATCACAAACGAGTCTTC
Organism: Rehmannia glutinosa; assembly: GCA_016081115.2. NCBI lineage: Eukaryota > Viridiplantae > Streptophyta > Magnoliopsida > Lamiales > Orobanchaceae > Rehmannia > Rehmannia glutinosa. The sequence continues at coordinate 1,976,704 of CM071924.1, forward strand.
ACTTCTCGCACAATCCCTTAAACCCGCTACTACCCGAAGGAATCTTTTCTTAAGGCTACGAAAAGCTACAACCCCAGCTTCACTTGGCAAAGCATCCTAGCCGGCAAAAAATATTCTCGACGAGGGTATTAGATGGACTATTGAAACGGCTCAAGTATCCGTGTTTGGGTGACCCATGGCTACCTGAACAACAGAAATTCCGCACAAGTATACACGCAACTAATGACCTGTCGAATCTGAGGGTTAGTGACTTAATCCTTGCAGAGGAAGGGATATGGGATGAAAACAAGATCCTCCAACTTTTCCCGAGTAAGGAAGCTGAACAAATACTTCGCATCCCACTATGGCGCTTTGGGACAAACGACCACTTAGCTTGGCACTTCACACCAACGGGCGCTATACTCTAAGATCGGGCTATAAAATTGCTATTTTGCTTACTAAGGTGACAGATATGCCGTCCTCATCGGAGTCATCGGTTTCACTTTGAAATGGATTTGGGCGCCAATGTACCACCAAAGATTCAATTCTTTATTTGGAGAGTAGCCAAAGGACGCTTACTACGTGAACACAAACCTCCTCAAAAGACACATGCAAGTTGACCCCTGGTGTAGAAGATGTGAAGATGAGATAGAAACTACCGAACACGCTCTCGGGGTCAGTGCGTGGAGCCATTTTTTCTGGCAGGCCCGCCCACTCTGTTTGAACCACACACTCGTAAATACACGCTGGGCTACAATGCCTCGACATGCTCAACGCTGCTTTCAAGATTGGTAATGAGAACTTCAAAATCTTTTGCAACTTTGTTTGTGGAGTTTGTGGTATTCTAGAACAATTTGGTGTTCCAAGGAAAATCATTTCCCACCGGAATGTTTCCAAATGGCCACCAAGTTACTTCGAGAATACCAGGATAGGGAGAAACTAGGGTTTGAGCGAACGATAATCGCCATCCGAACAGTGCGTGGATAAAACCTCATCTTGGTACGATTAAACTCAATGTGGATGCGTCTATTAAAAAAGGGTCGGGACGGAATCGAGCGGTACTAAGGGACCATGATGGCAAGGTGATCGACACCTATCCAATCACTTTAGCCCGAGTATCCAATCGACATTGTGCGGCGATAGCATGTCGAGAAGAATGCTCCTAGCACGCACCACATAATGCTCCAACTTATTGATCGAAACAGATTGCTTCCACTCTTGCACGCAGTATCAACAACAATCAAGAGGATCTTTCCTACTGGGAAATATAATTGAAGACATACGCAGCTATCGCTCCCTCTTTTAGCTCGGTTTCTTTCTCTTATATTCCTAGAGAAGCAAATAATCTAGCCCACTCCCTTGTTCGCACGCTCTTACTCTATCTTGTAATAGTTGGAATTCGGACCCCTACCCCCGAATTTGTACAAGTTGTTGTATCCGAGGCAAACTCCTCGTAATTTTAATGAATGCTAATGTTGTTATTCTCAAAAAAAAAAGTTGTGTATTGGTTTTCGTGAAAATCGAGAATATATTTGGATAAATAATCAATGTAAAATTTTATATAGGTTTAGAAATAAAAATATGTTTGGTTAATTAGTTTTAAATGAATTTTAAATACGATAGTACATGATAAAAATGTAATTATGTTTGTTTGGGGTTTTTATAGTATGATTTTCAAATTTTTATGTATATAATAATTTGTGAAGATAATAGTGGTGGGGTTAATTTTGAATATTTAATCTGGTTATGATGAATTGAAAGGAAGGGTCCCATTAGAATGATAAAATTTGGAAATAAGAATATATTAAGTAGATATGGTTGGGAGTTGTGGTCCTACTAGAATAGTTGGCCAAATTGCAAAATATACCCAAAGAACTTTTAAGTAGTGGCAAAAGAGGACTATATTTTGTTTAAGTGGCAATTTATGCCCCGGACAATTTTGCCCTTATGGCTCAATAGCAAATTAGGTCCTTTATCTTTCAAAGGTAGCAATTATAGTCCTATAACTTTCAAATTTTAGCAATTGCAATCCTTTCATACCCTGCTATTTTCAAAAAAAAAAAAAAACCCAATTTCAAGGATTATGAAATTTTACATTTTTTCGATACCTATTTCGTTCGTGGCATTGTTACACCTACTTAGATCCAGTCTCTATTCGAGGTTTTAAGTGGATCATGTCGGGTTCAAATATAAACTCAATAGGACATACTTCAGAAATGCTTCATAATTCAAAATCGATTTCGGACTAAAGTGTTTAGATAAAACGGATATAGTCCATTACGACCATATCAGCCCAACATGCTTCCGTAAAATTAATAAATCCCTTAAAATTCATACCTCTTTTGACCAAACAACACTAATCCTTCCTTGTGACAAACATCCGAGAATATTTCCAAATGCTTGAGATGCTCCTTCATGTTCTTTGAGGCGATAAGAATATCATCGATGTACACGAACATGAAATTGAAATAATCTTTGAATAGATTATCCATCTTTTTTTGATATATCCGGGGTGCATTAGCCAATCCCATGTGCATCACATTCCAAATATAGTGTCCTTGTGGTGTAGAAAGAAAGTCAGAACTTCTTGCTTTCTTCATCCATCTTAACTGGTAAAATCCGGACTTGCAATCGAACTTTGAGAATATCTTGGCACCTTTGATACGCTTAACCGGATGTTCTCTGCTTGGGATATAGTATCCGTCGAACTCCAAAATGTTATTAATCCCTTTGTAATTAATAACAAGTCTTCGCTTTCCTCTTTTGATTTCTCCATGGTTTCGACCAAGAATCCTGATCTTTGTATGGAGAAACTCCTGGTGAAATTAACTTAAGGTCAAGATGTTCCTTAAGTATCTTTTGCATATCCCCACGATCTTCCCGGTTCATAAGGATTGGTGTGAATCTTACGAACTCGTACTCCTTTCCAGGTTTAACCTTTAAGGAAGCTTTAAGCTCGTTTCTTATCCCACCAAGCCAAAGGATCTTCATTGTAATTCCTTTGGATCTTCTTCTTGATATCCTCGAGTGATATTTGTTCCTCTATGGTTACATCACTCGGGATTCTCCATTAGACTTATCCATAATTCCGCAATGGCTTCGGAGTGACTTGTTCTTCTCCTTGTACTCACGAATGAATACAAGTTATTATCCCATATCTTCCGATCCTTCGGATGGAACCAAATTGTCATAGGATAATAAAGCTTCACCAAATTTCCTTCGATCCGCCATTTTTGGATTGTGAAGTTTGGCTTCATCACCACGCTTGTCGCGAAATTAATAGGCATTTTTCTCAAAATGCTTCCCAGATCATTGGACAATAATCTTATGATCACATAAGGTTGTGAAAATAAGTCTTCTCGTCTCGTTCTCTTTGTGTGAATCGCTTGAATGTTTGTAGGAAATTGTTTCCAAGCAAAATATCTGCACTGTATCATGGAAATAGATTGGTGGCGTCTTTACTTTGTACCATGGGCACGCCCGCCCTCCGATCATTATTTCTCGCTTGTTTAATTCCTCATTAAGGATAAGAATCCTTTTAGAGAAATATCTTCCCCGCAATAGGTTTGGTAAATCTTCTCCGATTTCTTTAGGAAAAACATCCGGCTTTGCAAAGACATATTCCAAAGACTTAATCAATATAGGCGCGAAATACTCGCCTTGTATTCGGCATATAACATTCCAATAGAAATGTATATGGAGAATGGACTAGTGGTCATCTCGATTCTCAGTATCTTTTATTAGCCATGTGAACTCCATTCCGTCTTGTAATCTTTCCCAAGGTTTATGTTCCTCAAGAAATTCAATTCCCAGTATTAATTGTTCGGGATCTTTCCCGCAACTCCCCGTGATAGTAAGCTCAATTTCTCCTATCTTCAGCTTCCTTGATACCTTCCAACTATTGGTTGTTGGAGATAATATAGAACATCACAAGGAAAAATGTTATCCTTTTGAGTGATGTCGAATATTACTTCAACCTCTCGCCATCCTTCGACATTTCAGCTCTCTCCTGCTTTTTTTAAAAACATCGGGGATGCACCGAATCGCATTTGGTCTCTTTTCTTCCCAACTACTACTTTCACCATTCTCTTTGCTTTGAAAGACATCCTTCCTCGGCTCAACTCGAGACTCAGACTTTTGTTGAAGACCTAGGTTGATCTTGAATTATCATATCAATCTCCTTAATTGTTGGAGATTCAATGATTTCTCGTAACACTACATCGGCAAAGTCCTCAAAGATTCTTGGGACTTCAATAAATTCCTTTCTCAAGAATACTTGAATGATGGGTATTCGAAAGAGCATAGAAATCTTGTATGTGATCGAGTAAGGTCTGTTTTTCTTCTTTCATCAAATCGACTCTTTTGAAATCTTGATGAAGGGTTAGGACTCTAGTGAAGTCTCGATTTCCCAAATTGTATGCAATTCTAGGATAGACATTAAATGCCAATTTCCCGCATACAAATTTCACAGAATCCGCTCCAGGCATGAATCCTTGAGATGCGAGATTCGCTTGTCAAAGATAGCAAGATTGAGAGGCGAATCTATTCCTTCTTTGAATGTTGCTTTAATAATTACTCTTATGGCTCGATATGAATCCATGAGAGTGTATTTGCAACTTCTCTTTAACTTTGCTTTTGATCTCATGTATTTCTCTAATAGGGACCAACCGCATCTCGATCAGTTCTGGTAAACTCCATCGGAATAGCAAATTCTCCGGTTGTTACCACTGTGGATAATTTGGTGTTTTTCACATTACGAAACCCAATTTTATCCAATGCTTTTTCCATAGCTCGATCGTAAATCCATCATAGACTTGAAGCTTTGGATCTTCCTTCATGATTCTCATAAGAGTCTTATGAGAAATCGTAAGTGTGAGAGAGGAATCCCGACATATCCTCTTCGACATGCCTTGAAGAATTTCTTCTTCACTCCGATTCTCCCAGAGAGTCACTTCCATCGTCGAATAGATTTCTACTTCATAGATGCTTTCATCCGAGGAATATCCTCAAATTGATACACTGTATAAGATCTTGATAATAGACAACTTCTTCGATTTCCGGTGTAGCCTCGAACCGTCGACTCATCGTTTCGGTTTTCTAGACAATCAATCGAGATATGTCCTCTTGCTCCGCATGTCCGGCAATTACGATCTTTGAAACTTTCATTTGCTCTCGTGTGAGCACGCCCGAAAGTTCTTCTTCCCGAATTTCTGTTGGTGCTTGCTTGATTAGAACCTCGATGATGAGGCTCTTACTCACCGCTTGGTCCGGTCTTTGCCCCGATTTATAACTTCGGCTTTTTGTTTTGACGAGAACCTTCTAGGTCTCCATGAAGACTGCTTTTTTGTTCTGCTTCCTCGGCGGTATGGATGGCGTCGTTCCTTCTTCCTTTTGTGCCGCCTTGGTTGACCTCCCACAATCGTTGGGATATCATTATCCACGCAACATAGAGAACTGTTTTGTTAATTCCTCTTAATCTTTTGTAATTCTTGTATAGAGTTGCTTGGTAACACCATTCGATAACTTGCCTTTAGGAAAGACATTTTTCGGGCCACGCTTTCTACTGACTCCTCCTTGTATTCCCCGATAAGCATTTCTCTCCGGGACTCGGAATCTTGCAAAGAATAATCTGTGCAGCTTCTTTTTCCTCAATCTTGGATTTCCACCGGTATTCGGTGAACAACTTGATATATTCGTAAATATGACAAATATCCAAGAACTCAAGGATATAGAGGGCTTGTTTATATCTCTTTCTTTTTTCATCCTATAATCCTCGAAATAACCCGTACAATAAACTGGATTTTGAATAGTTTTGCCATACCATCGACAATTCCTTTAAGTGATTTCCCTGATGTGACCGAACTTTTTGTCGCGGCATCGGTCATATCCCAGCAATCTTCACCGATCCTTCAAGACTCATTTCAAGGAGTAAAATGAATGAATCCTTTGTAAGATCGAGGGTTCTCGCTGAAATTCTCATAGTGAAGCCCATTCATCAATGAGAACTTCTCTGCTTTTTAAAATCGGATGTCCAAATTTAACATCAACCCATACGGATGTATTGGGTCAGTGCGATCTTCCATAAGGCGTCGATAAACATTCGGCCTTCCGGTAGGTTGTCTCAGTTCCCGCAGAGGTTTTCGACCTCCCGTCCCCCGAAAGTGGATCACTTCCGTCGTGAAATCCCGGCGTGTGGCATCCTCTCGCCCCGAGTTCCATGATGCGAACTGCATTTTTCTTCGACGTTAGGATTAATCGGTGGCGGTGGTGGTGGAATTGGTCTACCTTGTGGGTCATAGGTAACCAAAGCGATTCTCACTGCGTTTATCTTTAAATCTACAATACCTAATCCCGCAAGGATTCTCGCCAGTCATGTAGATCTTTAAGATTCATCTTTTCAATATCCATCTTTTTTAATTTTTGATGGATTTTCCTTTGATTAGAGCAATGAGCTTCTCCTCATCCGTCATTTTTCGTATGACTTCGGTTGGTTTCCCTTTTGGTGTAAATAGGGTAATCGTCCCAAAATCAATACGTTTCATTCCTCCCGGATGAACTTGCCTATCCTCCAGTTCTTGACTCGTTTGAATATCATGAAGGAGTTCAAGAGTTTCTTCGATATTTCACCATCGTCTCCATCCGTTCTGATCGATGAACTTGTCTTGGTAGATGAATATGGCGGTTGCTATAATTCTCGCACCGCCTTTCGATTTCTCTAAGATCTTCGGAGATCTTAGATTTATCTCGGGAAGTATCTCGTTCCACTCAGTACACCATCGGGAATCATTGTTCGATGGGAATTTTCATGAACCGCTTTCTTGAGGGTTCATCAAGTGAACATATAGGGTCCGTTAAGCATCCGGAATCGCTATAATATTCTCGCTCGCATTTTAAATTGCCTTAAGGTTTCCCGTCGGCTCCTCGCCGTTTTTTTCTTCATGTTTGTATTCCCATATGAAACCTGGTCGAGTGTTCTTGTGCATACATCGTCAATATTTGACGATATGTCCTGTAAGGGGTACATCTCGGACATCGGTCCGGATCCATAATCTCGGAGTAATTTCTCCTCACCAATTGTTAATTACATAAATATAATAAATTTAACTAAAAGTTCTTAATAAACCTGAGCTCGATACCATTTTAAGCAAACACTTAGTCAAATTAGCAATATGTATGAATAAGGGTATAATTGGTATTATGGAAATATTCAATTATCCCATTGGACCAATTTTGCAACAATTCAAAACTTATAGGACATAATTTGCTTAAGTAAAAACTTATAGGACCAATTTTGCCAAACTTTATAAACTTACAGGGTATATTTTGCCAACTTGATACTTACTGTCCTAAAATGCCATCTATAAGAATTACAGGCATCTTTTGCAATTAAGCCAGAATAGTTTGACAATAAGAATGATGAGTATAAGTTATGTTATTTATTGACTGGAAATAGAAACTATAGACGTGAGGTTTTGCTTTTATGAAAAATGAGAATAAGGCTGTGCTTGGATGTGGATTTTTTTGAAAATTTTGGCCTTGAAATTTTTTGGAGAGAAAGAGTGATTGGTTGTGGGTTGATTTATGAAATTTTACTATTCAACATTTCCAAATTATCTAAATTTCTTGGGAAAAAGAAAAAAATCTGAAAAGTTTTAAAAAGGCTCACAAGTCACAAGCCTATAACACCCTAACTTACCTTTTCATTAAAAATATTACACACATATCAATGCCATTTTACCCTCTCTTTTTTTTTTCTCTGCAAGTTTCACCCCATCCTCCCCATCTATGGTCAGTTCTCTCAAAATGTTTGTTGGATTGCTAAAATCTTGATTATTCAGGTATGCAAACACGTAGAAACAAAAAAAGGCACATAGGAAAGGTGTCCAAAATCCACATGAAAACCACACAGGGGCGCACCACCTATTTTAAATGTAACTATAAAATTTTATGCAAATTTAAAATATCAAATTAAATATAAAATCTCATTTGCAAAATCTATTTAAAACTTATAAATATATATGTTTTTTTATTTAACGAGAAAAAATTATATAAGTTTTTAACATTAAGTTGCATTTCAAATTATTTAAATATAATACCTATTTATACTTATATTATATTAATATATATACATTTATTTAACTAAAAATATTATATAAAGTTTTAACATTATGTACTATTTTATATAACTATCAAATTATTTAAATATAATACCTATTTATTATATTATATTATATAAATTTTATGAATGTGCTAATATACAAATGGATTCGTGCATGTGGTTCAATTCGTCGAGAGATTTGTAAGACATGTCAAATAGAATGAATATCATATTTATTGCTAATCATAGATTAATTAATAAATATTAGATTAATTCATTCCCATAGGTCATAAACTAAAAAAAAATAGAAATCCATGGGTTTATAAACATGTCCCATTATTTGAATGTACTCCCAAGCTATTTTTAGATAATTAAAGGAAATATTAAAAAAGCTAACACAAAAATTCTTACAAACAATCACAATCTTAAACAGTAAATCAATCACATCAATCGTAATCATTATTTTTTTTTCACAACCAATCACACTCTACGTTTTCTCTTTCATCTCCCAAATAAAATTTTCTTCACTTTTCTCTCGAAAATGAAAATGAAAGAACGAAAGACAACCAATCATAGCCTAAAAATATCCATTTTCATTAAAAATAGATCAAACAAACACGATTTGAGATTTTCAAATACTGTAAAATAAGAAGATGGTTTTTGGAAATGATTTCATCTCCCAAATAAAATTTTCTTCACTTTTCTCTCGAAAAATGAAAATGAAAGAACGAAAGACAACCAATCATAGCCTAAAAATATCCATTTTCATTAAAAATAGATCAAACAAACACGATTTGAGAATTTCAAATCTTGTAAAATAAGAAGATGGTTTTTGGAAATGAGAACATACAAGACCTTATAGGGTTTCACTCATTATTACATTGTAAGGATGTTTTTTTATAAATGTTTTTTTTAGTACGAATCGTAGGCGGGAGGGATGATGAGAATTGAATCTCGGACCTCTAGTTGGTTTGAGAGTCTTTAACCATTGGACCACGGTCCGATTTCCATGTTTTTATAATCTTTGATAGCTTATTATTATTATTATTATTATTATTATTATTATTATTATTATTATTATTATTATTATTATTATTATTATTATTATTATTATTATTATCCGAATTAGTAAGACAGTCATAAATCAAAGACCACATCTACATATCCATATCATTTGAATAATAAAGGAATAAGTTAACCCAAGTTCCTTTCTTGACTCAATCAACTTCGTGATTCGTTTTGACAAAAGAGTAGATTGTGTTAGTTGTAATTATGTTCTTACATCTAATGGAGCAATTTCCCATCATATTACAATGATGTTTTTTTTGTCATTTTGTTATGTAAAGATCATATGAATCACTCCAAATTGTCTATTGTAATTTTTGTTGCATTTTGTATCTCACATTAAACATTTACGACATGTCGACACATACCATTAATTTCAAATGCATAATAAATAAAAATATATTTATAAACATAATAATTTCGAATTTTCTATTTAAAAACTCAGTTTCCCACAAGTATTTAAAAGGCCCTACTCATGTTGGTTTAACCCATTCGAACTCCTGCTGAATCCATGGGCATGCAAGAGACAATCTGGCGAACTGGAACATCTTAGTAGCCAGAGGAAAAGAAAGCAAAAGCGATTCCCGTTGTCATTTTGCCAAGTTTCTCATTATGATGTATGTATGTAATTGTTGTATAAAAAAAAAAAAGAAAATCAAAATAGAGCATATGTCAAGTATGTCATAATCACAAGCGAGTTAAGTTGTTAATTGCTGTATTTCACAATCATAATCACAAGCGAGTTAAATTCCAAAGCAACATCATAGAATGTTGTGGGCCAAACTCATGCTTGTTCTAAATACCGACTTTAATTAGGTACTACCTAATCCCATTCTCTATGAATGTTTTCGGTTTTTACTGTTTCTATTGAGATTTAAGTTGTGTATTGGTTTTAGTCTGACTGTCTGATAATATGTTTGGATAAATGATGAATGTAAAATTTTATATAAGTTTACAGATGAAAATATGTTCGTTGAGTAGCTTTGAAGAAATTTTAAATACAAAAGTTGGTGATGAAAATGTAATTATGTTTGTTTGGTTGTTTTATAGTATGATTTTTGAAATTTTATGTATATAATAATTTGTGAAGATGGTAGTGGTGGGGTTAATTTTGAATATTTAATTTAGTTATGATGAATTGAAAGAAAGTGTCCCATTAGAATGACAAAATTTGAAAATTAAGTAGATATTGTTGGGAGTTGTGGGTCCTATTAGAATAGTTTGACAATAAGAATGGTGAGTATAATTTATGTCATTTTTGGATTGGAAATAGAAACTATAGACTTGAGATTTTGTTTTTATGAAAAATGAAATGGTAAAATATTAATTTCCAATAAAAATCGATCAAACAACAACGATTTGAGATTTTCAAATAGTGTAAAATGATAAAATGCTTTTGGGAATGAGAACATACAAGGCCTTGTAGGGTTACACTCATTATTACATTGTAAGGATATTTTTGTAAATCCTTTTTCTTTAGTACAAATCCTAGTGGGAGGGACGATGAGAATCAAACCTCGCCTTTTTAAATTTAGTCTGGTTTGAGAACCTTTAACCACCGAATCACTATCCGATTCCGATGTTTTTACAATCTTTGATAGTTTGTTCCTCTCATTAGTTAAATACGGGGCGGAAAAGTTCGTTATTTAGTACGCATTTAGTATATTATGAATATTTTTTGAAAGTTACTACGAAAAATCGGTAAAAATACGGAAATATTTAAAATACGGAACCATAAACGTTTCACGATTTTAATCCGAATATAAAATAATTATTCGGGAGTAATAATACGGCTTATTTCAACAAGATATTTACATAGATTGTGATTCATACTTATGTTTAGATTATATTAAAATTAATTTTAGGTACTTTATTAATTTACTTTAAATTATTAATACACTTATTTATTATTAATATTATTATTTATTATTTTCTAATATTGTAATTATACTTATAAATAATTTTTAATGATTTTTTGATTTATTTAAATATTATAAAAATATTAAAATGAAGTTTTATTCGCCAAGTATTAAACGGATAACAATAATACGAGTATTAAACGTTTTATTTGAAAAATACGAGTATTTAATGCCGCCTTTAATCTGACGAGACGGAAGTATTTTTCAATTATTCGTGACGCATTTCTATATCACGAGTATGATACACGAATTAACTAACAGAGGTTTGTTCTATTATTATTATTATTATTATTATTATTATTATTATTATTATTATTATCCGAATTAATAAGACAGTCATAAATCATAGACCACATTTCCATATCCATATCATTTGAATAATAAAGGAATAAGTTAACCCAAGTTCCTTTCTTGACTCAATCAACTTCATGATTCATTTTGAGTCAACTTCGTGATTCGTTTTGACAAAAGAATAGATTGTGTTAGTTGTAATTATGTTCTTACATCTAATGGAGCAATTTTTCATCATATTACAATGATGTTTTTTGTCATTTTGTTATGTAAAGATGTCAATCACTCCAAAGTGTCTATTGTAATTTTTGTTGCATTTTGTCTCTCACATTAAACATTTACGACATGTCGACACATACCATTATTTTCAAATGTATAATAAATAAAAATATATTTATAAACATAAAATACATTATGTCAAAATAAATGAACAAAAGAAATCTAAACCGCATTGGTCAGTCTTTGCTTGAGTTCATTTGTGGCAATCATGACCCGACAAGATAACACGACACCTAATACTTAACTTTAAAGTTCTGAGATGAACCCGAACCCAAACACAAGAAATACGAATACGAACACAATTAACACGAAATCTGACACGATTTTTCCATTTGTCTTAAAACATAGTTGTCTTATATTTTAATTAATTTTTAATGTATTTTGACATAACCCGAAATTGACCTGAAATCGAACACAAACACGATCCGACGACCGAATTGTCACCCCTTCATTGAGGTAAAATTGACCCAAACAAATCCAACCCAAATCCGAATTAATTTAATTCAATAAAAAAAACTTGAGGGTAAAAATTAAAAAATAAAAAGGCACGTATTGGACATGAATGATAAATGATGCCGGGGCTATCCCTCCACCCTCGGCCACTCATGTTGATTATATAATTTTTTTGTATTTAATTAAATTCAAAAGAAAAACCCAATCAAATATAATTTACATACTGATTATATACTTTATATGTGTTTCTTGTTTGAACAGGAGAGATTTATTGTAAGCTCCTAAATTGTACATTTCAAGGGCGCTATTAATCCCTACGTTTTTATGAGATTTTTGTCATTTTTATCTATATATATACAGGGACGGATCTAAGGGGGTCACGGCGGCCGTCGCCCCTCTTGACTTCAAATTTTTTCATAACTAGCATAACTTTTCATATAAATTTACTAAGTTTTATAAGTTCTATTCTTGATTTTTTGGCTTTGTCCCTGTATATATGTATATTTTAAAAATAACTGGTGAATATTTTGCAATGTTGCATATTCTTGAAATAAAATCCCTCGAGCATTCTCAATATTTAAACACAAACATATACTAATATAGTTTAAAACATTAGGTTTAATTGAAATGATAGAAAAAAATATTAAACCTATTAATTAACATTTAATTATGTACGTATTTGCGTGTAAACGTGTCATTAGTTTAATTTATGGTTGAATGTTTAGGGAAAATTAATTTCACAACGAGTTCGACTATTTGTCCATTTCAATAAGTATGACTCATTATAATAACGTGTTGGGCTATAATCTTCTTCATGGCTATATTAGATAACCTTATAGGCTAACAAAAAATATCACCCATTCCAATAAAATAAAACAAAATAAAATAACCTTAGCACCAATTAATTATTTCCCTTAATAAATTTTTGGGATAATTACAAAACCCCCACGTAGGCTAATTACAAAAATCCATAATTATTTGGAAATTACAAAAAGCTCCTTGAGGTTTGATTCATCTTTATACTTTCCCCCCATAAACAAAAATATTTCAAAAAAACCTCTGATATTTCCAAAAATATTATAGTTACTCCCTTAAATATAATACAAAATCAAGGTTGTGGTTTTTTTGTAATTTTAAAGAATCTTTGGGTTTTTTTTGTAATTAGACCAAACCTCATGAGGCCTTTTGTAATTATCCATAAATTTTTTGTACATATGACCAAATAAAGTTCCTATTACGTCCACTTATATTTAGAGTAGATAAAGTCACAAATTTAACACAAAATCATTAATTATTGGTCATAACAAACGCTTTGAAACAGTCTCAAACCTTTTCTGCAATATTTAAAATGGTTCATGATCTAGAATCTAGATGGTTGGTTGGTTGTGCCCTTATTTAGTAGGTACTGTAAAAGCACATAGGAAATGGTCTTCCATTCAACATGGACCATAATTTTATAGTTGAATATATATAATTATATATTCTTTTATTTTTATATAGTATATTTTTCGATATATGTAAGAATTAAACTTTTCCAGAACTTGATAACTCCCGAGTTTAAAAAAAAAAATGTCAATTTGATATAAGTTAGCTCTTTTTTTCCACTTTGAGAATGGTATAGTAATCTAGTGATTGAAGATTCTCATATCCAAATCGGGATGTATGAGGTTCGATTCTCACCGCCCTCGCTTCTCTCGGGATTTGTACTAAAAAAATTATTTTTTTACTTTTTATCCATGTTTTTGGTTTGCTTATATAGAAAACCTAGATATAAAGGTGAAAATGGAACAAAGTTGTTCGATAATCGAATTGAAATCGATCGTTAGAAGCTCGTTTGAGCTTAGTTCATTAACATAATGAATCAAGCTTGAACGTAATTTTTTGTTTGATAAAATATAAAACTCGATCGAACTCGCTCGATTTGTAAATCGCTAACACAATATGTGTAAAAATATCAAGCTACTACTCAAGCTCGACATGATTAATAATTAAACAAAGCTCAAACACAATTTTTAAAGCTCGATAAATATTCAAACAAAATTTAACAACACAATGTTCGGTTTGGCTAGATTCTTTTACACCCTACTTAGATGCAATTTCTATTGCATCAAAAATATTAAAATAACCAGCTATTTTATATTAGGTAAAAGTTAGGTATGATGGAAAGGGGACAAATCTGAGCTTATTTGTAGATTAAGTTGTTTTTTACTTTTATATTTTATATATTTTTTTTTGTTTGTTATATATGGATGTGACCATAGTCGCCAAAAATAAAACTACAAACACGTGAAGGGTATAATTTAAATAGTGACTTGGTGATTTAAGCAATATACCATGGACCAATATATTTGACCAACCTTTGTTGACCAGGCAAACAGGGAATGAATAATGTTACCTTGAGTTGTGACCAGTGACGAGTATCTAGTTTGTCCTATTGAATTTTTATTTCTCATTTTGAATATTGTTTAGATTTAATTTATATATCGTGGACATATATATATAGTAACATATTGTATATAATTTAGTAACCGATATAATATCCATACAGTAGAATCACAAATGAATCGGGCGGACCGGACAAAAGGGAAAAAGAATCGGGCTGAAAATCCATCCGATCACTATTCTGGAGGCCCAAACCCGGTCCAACCTATACAACTACAAATGAAAAGTCGAGGTGGCCCAAGGGCCCTAATGGACAAGATCAATAGATACGAGACTCTTTTCGGGCTTACAATATCACAACCCTCAGCACATAGGTGGCATAAAATATCTACTAGAAAATCAAGGTAAATGGCATTATAATTAAATTCTCAACAATAGATAAAATTGAATTTTCTTTATAGTTCATTAACGTTATGCTAATATTAAATATTACATTTACGGGTGCAACTGATTCGAGTCGAGTAAAATATAGTAATGTTCAAACTTGCATGAATATAGTGCGAGCTTTAAAATTTATGTTTGAGCTTGTTTGATTACTAATCGAATAGAGCTCAAACGATCTTTAGTCGAGTCGCACACAAGTCGAACTCAAGTAGTTTGATACTTTAACACATATTTTATTTATTTTTACTAATTGAGCCGACTCAAGCTCGAGCCGAACTTTATATTTTATCAAAGTTTAATTACAAAAAGTGCCCTTGAGGTTTAACCTAATTACATAAAACCCCAGCTAACTTTCAAAATTATAAAAATACCCCTAAAGTTTTATTTTGTCTAACATTTACCTCTTCATAAGCAAAAAATATTTCAAAATTCCCGCTCATATTTATAAAAATCTTATAGTTTACTCCTTAATTTTAACACTCGAATAAAATTTCAAATGTACTTTTGGAATTTCTAAGTTAATGAGTTTTTTTAATTAGTCAAATCTCGGGGGTATTTTTTGTAATTATCCCTTTATCAAATAGAAAATTGTATTCAAATTTGGTTCATTATAATAACCAACTAGCTCAAACAAGTTTTTCATAATCGATCTCAAGTCGAGATCAAATAAGTTTTGCTCGCTTTTTCAATCTAATTGCACATAGACAATTATAGATGTTTCTGAAAACATGTGCGGATCATGTAAAGAAAAAAATCATGAAAATTGAAAAATAAAAAATGCATACTGCGATATCCTTTGTGTTCAGATTATTACTATTCCTATGTTCCCATAGAAAACAAAAAAGGAAATTCAAAGAATAAGCCCACGCCGCGTTGGCTTTGAAAACCCCAGTCAAATCCTGTTTAACCTCTCACTATATATACCCTTTCCACTCTCTCATTTCTCATTTACAATCCAAAACTTCTCTCTCTAAAAATATATCTCTCTCTCTCTCTAAAAATCTCAACCAACATAACATATTTTCCCGCTCATAATTTGTTCCTTGTTCATCTTCAATCACCAACAAATTTCAAACCATAATGAAGGGTTCTTTGTTTTCCAGTGGACCTTCTTCTTCTCCATTGCACTCTTCACATCATCAGAGATATGTATCTCCTTATTCCACGCCGCCACGCGCCGGCCACACTTTCTCCGAGACGTTAATGGACGAAAACATCGATTACGCCGAAGCTGTAATCATGAAATGGAATCTGGATACCCATAGACACGAGAAATTTTCACCGCTCTTTGTTGATGACAGAAAAGAGGCGAAAATATTTCTCGAAGCAGTTACTGGTTTGCGGAGCGCCATGCACTATTACGTGAAGCTCAGTTCCAACTCTCAGAAAATCATACGAGCTCAGAATTTGATGCAGATTGCAATGAAGAGATTGGAGGAGGAGTTTTACGTTATTTTGTCTGCGAACAGGAAAAATCTCGATTCTGAGTCGGTTTCCAGCCGATCCTCAACGGTTTCGGCCAGATCTAGCATTTCGGAATCTTATAATGAAGATGAAATTTCTGAAGAGGAAGAACAGAGCACGACACCGTCTCGTACATCACCTCGAGCTGAAAGTTCGATATCGGAATCTGATAAAGCTTTGGATGTTGCTATGGCGGATCTGAAGAGTATTGCCGATTGTATGATTGCATCTGGTTATGGAAAAGAGTGTGTTAACATTTACAAACTAATCAGAAAATCCATAATTGATGAGACTCTGTACTATTTGGGAGTTGAGAAATTGAATCACTCTCAGATGCAGAAAATGGATTGGAATGTTCTAGAACCGAAAATCAAAAGCTGGCTACACGCGGTCACGATTGCAGTAAAAACTCTCTTCCACGGTGAGAGGATTCTCTGCGATATTGTTTTTTCCTCTTCGGAAAAAATTGCAGAGTCATCTTTCACCGAGATTTCTAGAGATGCAGCTCTGACTCTGTTTAGTTTCGCTGAAAATTTCGGGAAGAGTAAGAAGATCCTGTCGCCTGAGAAAATGTTCCGCGCGCTCGATATGTACGAGGCGATCTGCGATTTGTGGCCGGAGATCGAATCGGTGTTTTCTCACCAGTTATTGTCGGGGGTTAGGGCAGAGGCGATGGCGGCGCTGGTGAAACTCGGCGAAGCGGCATGTTGGCGCAATTTGAGGCGGCAATTCAGAAGGACTCCTCGAAAACGCCGTCCGGCGGCGGCGTCCACCCTCTCACACGCTACGTGATGAATTTCCTCGTATTCCTCGGCGATTACAGCGGCGCCATCTCCGATATTCTAGCGGATTCGCCGGTGACCGCGCACACACCTTTGCCGGAATCTTATTTCTCCAGCCCCACCTCCGGCGGCGGAGAGGATCCGTCGGCGGCGGCAATCACCGCCCGACTAGCGTGGCTGATTCTCGTCCTCCTCTGTAAGCTTGACGGCAAAGCTGTCCTGTACAACGACGTCGCATTGTCCTACTTGTTCTTGGCAAACAACTTAAACTACGTCGTTTCGAAGGTCCGAAACTCCAATCTGGGGCTCCTAATGGGACTCGAATGGATCTGGAACAACCGGTCAAAGGTCAACCGTTACTTAGCCAACTACGAACGGATGGGATGGAGCAAAGTGATTACGTCATTGCCCGATGATCCAACGGCTGATATTCCACCTGAGGAAGTAAAAGAATGTTTCAGAAGATTTAATCTGGGTTTCGAGGAGACATACAAGAAGCAGATTTCGTGGGTCATACCCGACCCGAAACTACGGGACGAGGTGAAAATATCTCTGGCGAAAAAAATCGTTCCTGGTTATCGGGCCTTCTACCTAAAGCATAGAGAAAATTACATTGGGGTAGAGTCAATTGTCAGATATGCCCCGGAAGATTTGAATAATTACTTATCGGACTTGTTTTTCGCGGCTGGTGGAGGTAGTAGGACGTCGTCGTATGAGAGCTATGCAGAATCAACCGTGACGTCACGTGGTCGTTGATGAGAAATGTGTATAGTTGACCTTTTATGTACATGAAAATGTGATTTTTTTTTTTGAGCATCATGAAAATATTGATTTAAATTATAAGCAACAAACTGATATAGTGCAGATTCTTTGACGAATATGAATGATATGATATTGATCTTAACCCATTTTGTTTATAACAAATTTGGTGAATCGCAAACAGAAAATAGATACAAAATTTATGTACACATGGTTGAGTTACGATGAATGTAACGAAGACCATTTTCTTTCTTTTTTTTACAAAAGAGACTCTGATTTTATGTTAGTATGGTTGATGGACATGATTAGATACAAATACATTTTGATTATGTAGCAGTTGAGCTCATATTATTATTTTTGCAATGGATAATAATAAGGTTACATGTATAATATAAGTGGACGATCGTTGGATAATTAATCCACAAAATTACTTTCTAACCAAAATATTTAAACAACATAGATAGAATAAGGCTGAAAAATGACTTAAGCATACTTGATACTTGACTCGATATCGATGGTACCAAATCAGAATATATTATTTCGTTTGAAAAGATATAGAGCTCGACTCGAGCTGGAGTTTGACTGGATTAGTAATTTAGCTCTATTTGTATTCGAGTAATAAAAAAAACCAACGTCAAGCAAAATTTATTAAATTCTAAAAAAATTCAAATAACCTTGAATAGTATTATTTTCGTATCTACTACATTTTATAAAATTAAAACAAGTTTAAATAGTATAATTTTCATATCACTCCAGTCTATAAAAATTCAAACTACCTCGAATAGTATTATGTTGATATCTTATCCATTATTATGTTGATATCTACTCCATTCTATTACACCCTTAATCGAACAATATTGTCATACGCCTAATTTCAAAAGTCAAACTCATTTATGGTCTAAACTACCCATGTTAATTATAAGTTATAACTAAAAGGAATGGGGTTTCTCTAATTACATTATAAGCATACTTTTCTAATCCTCAATAGCTTGTTATATTAATTCTTAATATTATCTTAGAATGAAAAGTAGACTTGGTTCTTTCATTATTGCTATTTCATTGGAAACGATTATCCGAAATTGTAAGATGAATAGCCATCAATCAAAGACCACATTTATATGATATGAATAATAAGGGAATAATAATTAGGTCCAAGGTTTTTTCTTTACGTGATCAACTTAAAGATTCATCAATTGACTTAACCAAAAGACTATGCTAGTCATAATTATGTCCATAAACGTGTAGTAATCTAAGAAGTAATATATCATCTTTTGATGGTTTTTGTCATTTTGCTAGTCAAAAGATGATCATATAACTTATTGATCAGTTTTTGCTTTGGGTCATATTCAAAAGACTTCCCCATATATAAACTAACCAATAATGTGAGCTCTCAAACTGGTTTTGGTCAAATCTATCTATCTATATATATATATATATATATATATATATATATATATATATATAATAGCAGAAGTCTGAAAAATATTTTTCCCGCTCTTTTTACTTCTTATATTAGGAAATAATTGTAAACATTATAAATAGTAATTATTATAAATGCTTAGATTAGGAAAATATTTTAAGAAAATCGTTGTAATTATGTAAATTAGGAAAATATTATAAGAAAAGATTGTAAATCGCATTCCTACTTTATATGTATATAAATTAGGAAAATATTATAAATGGTATTCATATTTCATATGTGTAAAAATTAGAATTTTTTATAAATGGTATCTATATCTATATATATAATAGCGAAGTCCGAAAAATACTTTTTTCGCTCTTTTTATTTCTTATATTAGAAAACAATTGTAAACATTATAAATGGTAATTATTATAAATGCTTAGATTAGGAAAATATTTTAAGAAAATCGTTGTAATTATGTAAATTAGGAAAATATTATAAGAAAATATAACACAATTCCGTGATGGTGAAGTGTTAGTTTTCTCTTATCGTGCCTTTCATGTTTTTGATGTGTCAATATTTTCCAATGATGATGCATATAAGAGAATCAATGTGTACCCTATTATAAATAAATTTTATTTTTATTTACTTTGTATGAATATTTTATTATTAAAATAAATTAATAATTACTACTCATGTTAATAGAGACTAAGTATAAACCAATAAAATAAAATAATAATACACAAGAATAATAATAAAAAAATCATGTGAATAATAATATAAAATAATAATATACGTGCAACGCACGTGCAGATTACTAGTTCAACTAACGACAAGTAGTAAGACCGATTAAAAAGTATAAAATTGGGTATCATATTTAATGAGTTGGGAACATGAAATACTAAAAATAAAAAATAGGTAAAATTGGGGTATCTGAAATTATCCATACATGATTTCTTCTAGCATTATGTTAAATTTATTAATTAGAAGATTTGATTTTTTTTTTTTTTTTTTTGCATTATTGTCCTAATTGTTTTTAATAATAAAACAAAGTTTCTTGTGTCGAGCTCATTGTTACAGCTAATTAAACACAGTGCAATTTGCAAGGAAAGTAGCGTTAGAATCAAGTTCGTGATTCTATAAATTGTAGTATTTCCAGAAGTATAATTCCCTTAGCTATTCCAAAGACACGATTGAAATATTTATATCTTGGCTCTTGACATTTTTTGTGATGGCAATTTTGTTTCCCAAATTGTAGGATTATTATGGATTTCTAATTCGCAAAAACTTATGTGAGATAGTGAAAATTAAGTGAGGCAGTGAGATGATGATACTTTTAATATAAAAATGATATTTTTAGTATAAAAATGGATACTTCTCTAAATACACTAATTTCAGTGTATTTTGATACTAAAAGATCATTTTTCATACTAAAAGATCACCGTTTATAGTTTCACACCGCCTTACAAGAGACTGCACGATGTTTCTAATTAGTTGACTCTTTCTATGATTTTTATTTACAACTCCAATTTTTGTCTTTCAACAAAGACCGGAACAAAGAGGTTGACTTATGTTATTTCACCCCACATTGTAAAGTTTTGAAAAAATCTTGTTAAGACGCCGAATTTGGTCCGTCGTCTAAGTTTTAAGCTTGTCGATATCTGTTATAGCTCCGATGTCAACGATAGCTTCATTTTGTTTCTATGCTTATTACATTTTGAGATAAACATATTGACAAATACGATGTTTCCAAGAATTTTGGCATAAGTTTAAGTAATTGTTCTCCATTTTACCGATATGATTTGTAGTTGAATTAATTAATTACTCGATTATTTACCTGGTTTTGAAATAAGCATATTCAATTTTAACAAAATCACTTAAGTAATGTTCTAAATGTTTGTGATGTATTCCTCAATAAAAAATGTATATGATGTATATATGCTTATCTCGTTCTTAAATATTTTATTCACAAAATGACACACGTTCACGAAGGTTATGCCAAATAACTTAAAATACATGCATATAGAGTCATCAAATCGGCTTCGCCCACCAACCCAATAAAAAGACTAGATTGGGTTGCATTTTCATATGCCTAAAATGGATCGGGCCTATATATTTGGCCCGACGAGTCGCTCCGACCAAATATGTTTTATGTGTGTTTTCAAATTGTTAGCCGGTCGTGGCTCTAAATATAGCATAGCTCGAACCGAGTGGGGCTAGCACCGAATCGACTCATTTGACTCTACATACATATGTATATATATATATATAATAGTTAACCAAAAATGTAGTTACATAAACAATTCTCCCTTAATTGACTATTTTTGGATATCAATAAGTTGGACGATTACAATAACTCGTGTTGGTGTGTGTTTGAACCAATAGTATAGAACCTACTTGGATAGCTAACCAACTGGGTAGCAGATCGACTTTCACGCTATAATGATCTCTTCAAGGGTAACCTATGCTATGCACCATTAATAGTTATTGCCTTAATAAAAAATTATTCACATATGACCAAATAAAGATCCTATTACATATATACTTAAGAGTGGAAAAGGTCACACATTTTACTCAAAGCATGGAATGGAATATTATTTTTTTTTGAAAGGAAAATTCATTAATGGATTAAAGGTGCTTTGAAATCGTCCAAGAACGATTGACAAAGTGGAGGCGGAAATGGTCAAATTAAACGAATCAAACGACATATTCTTAGCAAAGGATGCGAAAAAGTGAGCAACACTATTGTTTAAAGCGTATAGTCCAAAAAATCCCCGCCAGAGAAACTTGAGCTTTTGTCGCTACAATCTCGTCAAAATGACCAAGCAATCGCTAGAAAATGGGCTTCACCGTTAATTGCAAGTATGATAGCGGCGGCATCACCAAAGATTTCCACAGGATAGATTAAGTTGTCGACAAGTAAGAAGGGCTTCCCGGCGGCTAGCACTTCCACCACTTCTCGCATTGAGATACCCGAAAACTTTTTGGGCCGACCTTGAATGAATTTCCCGATGAATCAAAAACCGCAACTCCCGTGCCCGCACGTGAGGAAGGAGGAGGTGGAGATTGCACCATCGAAAAAATCCTAGGGCCCGTGGGGTTGCGTCTAGAGAGGCAACTACTCGCTAGCCCTAACGAAGATCGTTTCGGCCATGAGTGTGCGGCATTAAAATTAATAAGCTTGATATTGGCAAAATAGACAAATAGAATGAGAATCGGGTCAATGCCATCATATTTCTTCTTGTTACGTGCATGCCAAATAAGATCACATACCACAACAAAGATTTCACACATATCACATTCCAAATGAAGCATTATTTCCCACACGAACCAAAGCCTTTGAAGGAAGGTTGTTCATGTATATTAATCAAGTTCCAAAGACCCACGTGCTTCCAAGCGGACACGGGAATTCACAGACAAAAAAAAAAAGTGTGTGAAGCCGTGGAGTTAGAAGCGAAGACAGTCGCGCACGGTTCGTTGGTTTCCATGTTTCAGAATCGGAAGTGATCTTGTGTAGGTAATGATCCAAGAAGACACCTCCAAATAAATAATTGAGTTCTATGGGGTATACATAATTTCCAAATTTTTTTCCAAAATGAGTTTTCCACTGAGTCAGGTCCAATGGATTTGAGGGATGAAGAGCGAGTCGATCAAGAAACAATAACATGATAGGCCGATTGACAAAGAATTTACCATTTTTCGAGAAATGCCACCCCCAAAGATCGTGAGAGTTGCAAGCACTTAGCGGCATCTCGAGAATGGCTTCGCTTTCAACATCGAGAAGATGGAACAGATTAGGGACAATTTCCAGCAACCTTTTTCACGGTCAATGAGATCAGCCACAACTTGGAGATTTGAAGAAATCGGTCGAGCACTATGGATGAGAAAATCGGTGGTACGGAACCCATGGGTCACCCCAAATATTAGTCGAAGAGCCGAACGAATGAATTTCTCGCACCCCATTTGAGACTACTAATTGAACTCGACAATGCTACGCCAAGACCAAGAAGGGCGGTGCCCAACCGTGGCCGAGAATAAATCACGCGTCGGAAAATACTTAGCTTTAAAAATTCCGGAAATAAGCGTAGTGGGGCACGTAAGATCCGCCACGCTTGTTTACAAAGTAAAGCTAAATTAAAAGCTTTAAGGTGTCGAAAGCCAAGTCCACCTATCGCCTTATTCGCATACCACGCCTTACTCCAACTTCGCCAATGAATCGCTTTTTCAGTAGTCACTATTCCATGAGAATTGTGAAGCCATCGAGTGAATTTTATCAATAACAACATCCGGAAGCTTGAAGCACGACATAGCGAAAGTTGGAATTGGCTGAAGCACGGATTGAATCAAGACAATGCGACCCACTTGTGACAATTGTTTTTCTTTCCAACCATTTATTCTTCCCCAAATTCTGTCTAAAATCCCATTAAAAATCTGTTGTTTATTAGCCCCGATCACCGAAGGCAACCCTAAGTATTTGCCATGGCTTAATACCTCTGGTATGTGAAGTAGATGAGCAATAGCAGATCAACCTCGTGCGGTGTTGGGACTGAATAAAATTCCAGATTTCTCGAAATTAATCCTTTGGCCAGAAGCATCTTCATAAAGTTTAATAGCAAATTGGAGCATTTGAGCTTCTTGAATGGTAGCATGCCCGAATAATAACGTATCATCCGCGAAAAAAAGATGAGAGAGCTTAGGGGCATTTCAAGCAATAGTGATGCCATTGAGAGAGCCAGCCGCTAGGAGATCCTGCAAAATTAAAGAGAAAGTTTCGAGCATAAAATAAACAAATACGGAGAAAGGGGATCTCCTTGTCGAAGGCCTCAATGGGGGACGAGGGAACCAAACTGACTTCCATTTAATAAAAAGGAAAATGATGGGGTTGAGATACATGTATGGATGAGAGAAACGAAATGAGGAGGAAGGCCAAGTTTGGAAAGAACGCGAAGCAAAAAATCCATTGAATGGAATATTATTTGGTCATAACATAAGTGACAAGTTTCATTGGGAAAAAATATTAATAGTAAAGTACTCTAGATCACTCGATTATCGAGGATAATATATTCTAGGGTGTACGATCTCTTTTCATCCAATAGTACTGGAGGGATCGAAAGAATTACATATAATTATTTTAAAAATTACACAATATCTTTAGTCAAATCTTCCAAATTATATTGTCATTGGTGGGGCTGCAATCGAACCAAATCGAACCAGCTTTTGAGATTTTGGGCTTGAATCGTTATTGAGTCAAACTCGAGCTTAATTTATCGAATATATTGATGGTTCACGAGTTTTTTCGAGCTAATCGAGTCTAAATGAGCTTAGTAAATATCAACTATAAATTAAATTATTTTTCAATTTATTACAAAATAAAATTGTATATTTCTAAAATGCATGCATAATATAATCTAATAAAATCTATGATTTTATTCAAACAAATCGTAAATATTTTTAAGTTGATCAAAAGTAAAAATATAAAAATTATAATTAAAGTCGGACTATTAGTTTACATTATACATACGAGCTAGCCCACGAGCTTACTAACCAACTTGTTCATGAGCTAATTAATCAATATCTCTAAACTTGAGTCTAGTTTATTTATTTTAACGAGTATTATTAAACAAACGCAAACAAGCTTTTATCGAGTCGAGCTCCGAATAGCTCATGAACATCTTGGTTCATTTGCAACACTAGTCCTAGACATGATATCAACGGTCAAACTCATTTAGGTCTAACCACCAATTAATGTTAATTAGTTATAACTAAAAGGAGTGGGGTTTCTCTAATTACATTTTACAAGTTTGTTTTTCTAATCCTCGAAAGCTTGTTGTATTAATATTTTATAATATTATCGTAAAAGAAAAGTAGACCAAGCTCTTTCAATAGTGAGTTTTTTTTTTTTTTTTTTGAGGATTTTCAATAGTGAGTTAAACAGTCATCAATCAAAGACCAAATCCACATCCTATATTATCATATATGTAGTAATAATTAGGGAATAATTAGGTTCGAGTTTGTCTCTTGACGCAATCAACTTAATGATTCATTTTGACTTAAACAAAAAGATTATGTTTGTTAATTACTATTATTGTGTCCGGAAACGTGCATGTACTAATTAATTTAGGAAGTAATATATAAATCATTCTAAGAATGATAGTTTTTGTCATTTTATTAGTCAATAGAACATCAGGTAACTTATTGATCAGTTTTTGCTTTAGGTCTTAGTTAGTAGGCTTTTCTCATAGAATATTGTAGTTGCCACCAAAAGTTACACAATTAGGTGGGTGTGAGGGGTTTTTAAATTTGTAGAGGTCGGGATTTGAGATCCCGACGTAGTTGAGCCAGGTTCTAAAACCCGGCTCATAGATTTTTTTTTTTTTATTTTTTCGACTTTGGTTTAGTCAAGCTCTAAAATCCAACTCACATAATTTTCCTTTTTGACTTTAATTGAATCGGGTTCTAAAATCCCGACTCATACGATTTTTATCTTTTTATTATTTTGCATTGTCGGGTTTTGAAACCCCGAGTCATAGGGCCTGTTTGTTTATGTTTCCATGGTCCATTTCCAGGTTTTTGGAGTTGGAAATAGAATTTTGAGAATTTATTGGTTTTCGTGTGGAAATTGGGATTGTGTTTGGATGAATGAATTGAAATGTGTGTTATGTAGGGTTGGAAATAAGATTGTATTTGGTTTGAGTAGTTTTGAAATATTATTTTATGTATATAATAATTGAAAAGTTGGTAGTGGTGGGGTCCACTTCAATATTCTAATTTAAATATATAATATTATATTTGTAAGATTATAGTTGGTGGGTCCCATTAGATAGTTATAATTTAAAAATAGTAATATTTTAAGTAGATAAAATTGATAATAGTGGGTCCCACATATATAATTGGGTTAAAATATGAGAATAGTGATTGATAAGTAATGATGAGTAATGTAGGGTAGTGTATAGGTTTGAGAATAGAAATTATAGGTTTGAGATGTTGTTTTATGTGAAAAATAGAAAATGAAAATGATGATTTCAATTGGAAATTTTATTAACAAACATAATTCTACTTTTATGTATAGTTGGAAACCTGAACGAGGCCATTGGAAACATAAACAAACAAGGACATATTATTTATATATATATATATATATATATATATATATATATTATCGAATTTTAATTTTAAAAAATCAAAGTTTTTTTTAAACTGTTATATAAAGTTCTTTAATGAGATATGAGTTGGAATCTTTATCCGCTAACAATCGTGAACAATGACTTTAACGAATACGCTACGCTAATCAAGCAATTAACAAAGAGAAAATTCATTTATATATTATGTAAATTATAAGATGTCTAAATGAATGGGTCAATCTATAAAATACAAAATCGTGTATTATAAATCATATATTTGTTATCCATTTGACAAATGAAAATACTTAAAATAATTTACACTGCTCCCCAATCAAGCTTATTCTTATCAGTTGCATGGATGAAATTGAGCTTGCGACCCCAAACGATACTCGGAGTGGCCAACATTTTGGCAAACTTGGTATAATGAGCATGGAGATGCTTCACGCATTGCTTGAACTCCGAAAATGTGAAATTGCACTGAAATTGTGACTTGAGAAGAGCCCTACATGTCAAAATGGATGTATTGTTGATTTTATCAATTACCCAATTGCTAACATTCACCTCACTCACAAGGAAATCAACAAGTCAATTGTCCATCGACAGTGTCCACTTTGTTTATTTTTCATTGTAGAAAGTGGTACGTTGGTTTGAACCCCGCATAATTGGGGGTGGTAGAGTGGAGAAATCAAAGTTCATACTGAAATCAAATGAAAAATAATATGGATTAACATGTTTGCTACTAAGTTGTTTTATACTGTGTAAGATGTATGATATTTACTAGGATATTTATATACCAATTTGATAATAAACATAAATGCAAAGCTTATAAAATCTCTGTATTGATAATACACATCAATATAAAGCTAAAAAGCAAATGGTGAGACAAAACCAATCAATGAAAAACTAATGGATTCTCTGCCTAGACAATACACTTCAATATAAAGCTCAAAACGAAACAGTGTGACAATATCCAAAAAAAAAAAACTAATACAATCTTCGCCCTTATAATTCACATCAATATAAAGCTGAAAACTAAACATTGATACAATACACATCAATGAAAAGTTGATACAATCTCTGTCTTGACAATACATTGACACACCGCCATTATTACACATGTCGCTAATTCAAACTCAGCATCGTAATAAACTCGCCCTGCCCAAAAAATTGTTCGCCCCAAAAATTAAACTAGGGTTCGGTTCAGTGGTTCGGTGATGGATTGGTGATGTAGCAGATTCCTTCAAATGGTGGTTGCATGGTGAACGGTGGGCAATGATTGGACGTGATTTTTCGCTGTCTATTAATTAATGGGGCGCAATGATTGGACATGAATCCATTGTGCAGGGTGTATGCCAAAGGTTGTGTACCTTTACTGAGGATACAATCTGTACCATCAAATTGTCGGTGCTCATCAAAGGACGTGATCCAACGGTTTATATTGATCTGGACCAAGGGTTGCACCCAACCTGAAGGAGCACCAAAAATTCATATAAACAGATCCCCGTATTGTTCATTTAGCTCATCACATTCAATAACATTTTTCTGTATATTGTCTTATCCTTCTTCTAAAATTCGATAGTTCTAAAACACTGTTTTGTTCATTGGACTTTAATTTTTCAGTGATGTTAACTTTGGAAAATTAGAATAGGATTATAGATAGATCCTAAAACAAATAGAATTTCACAAGTGTAAGATTTGGCCTGCATAGACTCCCTCAACTACCTATCTCTCACTCTGTTTAAGCAAGCAAAAAGATCAAATCCAGGAGTTAATTAAAGAAAGAAAAGTATGTGTTGTTTGAACTTTGAACCTTCTCCACAATATTGTTGAGTCGGCTTCAATAATTCCGGCTGAAAGCAAGCCTTGGCAGCCCTTCACTATATACAATCTAGAATTTTCAAAAGACTAAAGTCATCGACGATATTTAATATTTTAAATTGAATTATGGAGATGTCATTGATAATAGCCTATAATTCTTTCTATTCAATAGAATTGTACAGGTCGATTATTATTGAGTATTCGAATTGATGACAAGCTTTGAAACATCGATATATATGATGTGTCATGATTTATAATATCAATGCCACGTATTTAATTGCTCTACACAATAATATACTTTGAAAGGCTTAGAAGATATGGCAGTAAACGTTTTTTTCTTGTTAGACCTTAAAGAAATAAATATTAGGGATAATTACAAAATATCCCTGAGATTTGGGCCAATTACAAAAAGACCCAAAAGTATTTTAAAAAACTCAATTTTGATTTTGTCTTAAATTAAAGAAGATAACTCGTAATATTTTTATAAATGTTCGAGAGAATTTTGAAATGTTTTTACTAATAAAGGGAAAATGCAAGATAAAATCAAAACTCAATAGAGTTTTGCAATTATCAAAAACCTCCGAGCTTTTTTTTTTTTAATTAGCCAAACCTCGGGATTTTCCAATTATACCTAAATATTAATATGTAACTGAAAGCAAACCTCTCGGTTAAGTCTTAATCTAGGGACGTAACCAGTTATCTCGACTATCACTAGGCCAAAATAGTTTTTCCTTAACCCAACTATTTTTTTCCTTGAAAAAACATATAATTTTTTTAGTTTCTTTTCCTACAAAAAAAGCTAAATTAAAAAAACTGGGGAGCAGTTAGCGACACACAAATCCGTCACTTTGTTTAAAGTTTTAATTGATTTTGAATTCATCGCTAACTTTAACAACGGACATATCCGTTTGATCAGTTTATTACATCAGTAAACAAAAGTATAAATCATTCCCTTCCAATCAATAATAAAAATCTTCTTTACCAGTACACCAAATTGGATAATTCTCATGCAATAATCAATATAAAGTAATTAAATGTCCCTTTTCAAGAAGTCGTTTTCTCTACAACTTGCATTTTTGTTTCTTATACAACAAAAATAACTCTAAAGCCAATTTTCATGCACGTTGAGCGTCAACTATATACACACACATAAATATCATAATAACGGCCGGCAGATTATTCCCATCAACGACCGCGAGACGACAAGGATGTTTCTTTACTCCCATACGACGACGTTCCAGCAACCGCAAAAACAAGTCGGATAAGTAATTATCTAGATCCTCAGGGGCATATCTGACAATTGACTCCGTCCCCATTTCTCTACTGTAATCTCCCCTGTGTTTTTCGTAAAATGCCCGATAAGCCGGGACAATTACTTTCGCCAGAGTTATTTTTACTTCGTCCCGGAGTTTCGGGTCGGGTATGACCCACGAGGTTTGTTTCTTGTATGTTTCCTCGAAACCCAGATTAAATCTTCTGAAACATTCTTTTACTTCTTCAGGAGGAATATCAGCCGTTGGATCTTGAGGTAATGACGAAAGCACTTTGCTCCATCCCATCCGTTCGTAGTTGGCTAAGTAACGGTTGACCTTTGACCGGTTGTTCCAGATCCATTCGAGTCCCATTAGGAGCCCCAGATTGGAGTTCCGGACCTTGGAAACGACGTAGTTTAAGTTGTTCGCCAGGAACAAGTAGGACAGTGCGACGTCGTTGTAGAGGACGGCTTTGCCGTCGAGCTTACAGAGGAGGACGAGAATCAGCCAAGCCAATCGGGCGGTGATTGCCGCCGCGGATGGGTCCTCTCCGCCGCCATGGGTGGGGCTGGAGAAATAAGATTCCGGTAAAGGTGTTTGCGCGTTCACCGGCGAGTCCGCGAGAATATCGGAGATGGCGCCGCTGTAATCGCCGAGGAATATGAGGAAATTCATCACGTAGCGTGTGAGGGGGTGGACGCCGCCGCCGGACGGGGTTTTTGAGGAGTCCTTCTGAATCGCCGCCTCAAATTGTGTCAACATGATTCTCACCGCCTCGGCGAGTTGCACCAGCGCCGCCATCGCCTCTGCCCTAACCGCCGACAAAGACTCGTGTGAGAAAACCGATTCGATCTCCGGCCACATATCGGAGATCGCCTCGTACATATCGAGCGCGCGGAACAATTTCTCCGGCGATAGGATTTTTTTGCTCTTCCCGAAATTTTCGGCGAAACTAAACATATTCACGGCTGCATCTCTAGAAATCTCGCTGAAACACGACTCCGCAATCTTTTCCGATGAGGAAAACGATATCGCAGAGAATCCTCTCACCGTGGAAGAGTGTTTTCACTGAAATCGTGGCGGCGCGTAGCCAGCTCTTAATTTTCGTCTCCAGAACATTCCATTCCATTTTCTGCATCTGAGAGTGGTTCAATTTCTCTACCCCCAAATAGTACAGAGTCTCATCAATAATCGATTTTCTAATGAGTTTGTAAATGTTCACACACTCTTTTCCATAACCAGAGGCAATCATACAATCAGCAATACTCTTCAGATCCGCCATAGTAACATCCAAAGCTCTATCAGATTCAGATATCGAATTCTCACCTTGAGGCGGCGTACGAGGCGGTGTACGAGACGGCGTCGTCGCGCTCTCTTCATCTTCGTACACCTCTTCGTAAAAATCCGAGATACTGGACCTGGCCGAAGCCCTGGAGGACCGGC
This sequence comes from Rehmannia glutinosa, assembly GCA_016081115.2. Taxonomy (NCBI): domain Eukaryota; kingdom Viridiplantae; phylum Streptophyta; class Magnoliopsida; order Lamiales; family Orobanchaceae; genus Rehmannia; species Rehmannia glutinosa. The sequence continues at coordinate 2,007,656 of CM071924.1, forward strand.
CGGAGACAGATTCAGAATCGAGATTCTTCCTATTTGCAGATAAAATGACATAAAACTCCTTCTCGAGTCTCTTGATTGCAATCTGCATCAAGTTCTGAGATCTGATGATTTTCTCAGAGCTGGAACTGAGCTTCACGTAATAGTGCATAGCGTTCTGCAAACCAGTCACTGCTTCGAGCAATTTTTTCGCCTCTTCTCTGTCATCGACAAAGAGTGATGAGAATTTCTCGTGTTTGTGGGTATCCAGATCCCATTTCCTGATTAATGCTTCGGCGTAATCGAGGTTTTCCTCCATCATCGTCTCGGAGAAAGTGTGGCGTGGCGGCGTGGAAGATGGAGAGACGTAGCTCCGATGAGGCGATGATCGCGACGGAGAAGAAGGCCTGCTCGAAAACAATGAACCCTTCATTTTTTTGTTCAAGTAACAGAGTATGAGTGGAAAAAGATACAGAGAATTTCTGGTGGTTGAGAATTTTAGAGAGAGAGATAAGTTGTGGGTTATGAGAAATGGAAGAGTGGAAGATGTATATATAGAGAGAGGTTGAAGAAGGTTTGACTGTGGGGTTTTGAAAAGGTAAACGCGTTGTGGGTATCATTCTTTGAATTTCGTTTTGTATTTTTTGATTGGAATATAGGAATAGTAAATAATATTGGGTGACATAAAACGAATGGGTCATCCTTCGCTCTATTGTAAAAAATCTACGCCTGCGCCGCTGAACTTTCTTCTTTGTCTGTCTACGATTTGTTTTTCGATTAACCCCGCCTAATCCCGCTCAAGTCCTGCCTAACACCGTCTAGGTTCCGCCTAGGCGCTAGGCCCCATTCTCGTCTGCTTAGCAAGCCGCTTGGGCTTTTTACAAACATCGCTTTCCGATGCGTGTCATAGTTTTTTAGTTTTTCTTTGTAGTTTGGAAGAAATTGAATCAATCTACATGATACTCAATTCGAGATCAATTGTTAAAAGTTCATATGAGTTCCGTTCATTAACATAGCGAACTAAACTTGAATACTGAACAAGAAATTGAATATCAAAGAACTTGTGTATTTCTGTATATCTGAATTATGTTACATTGGAAAAGATACAAACATATATACGCAGCTAACTAAATCTATTCTAGGAAAGAAGATATGGTAAATCAACAAAATGAATAGCAAATATTGTATCGGAAGTCTCAGATCTCATATCCCATAATTATGGGATTAACTTTTGATCTTTTCCGTAATACTCCCCTGTTGGAGCGTGTATATCAAGAACGCCAAACTTGCTGAGTAGGGAATGAAAATTTGACGAGCTAAGTGGCTTAGTGAATAAGTCTGCAAGTTGACAATTTGACGATACATGAGCAGTTTCTATAGCACCAGATTGAACTCGTTCTCGAACAACATGGCAATCGATCTCTATATGTTTGGTGCGTTCATGATAAACTGGATTAGCAACAATGTGAAGTGCCGCTTTACTATCACAAAATAGTTTCGCCGGTTGTCGATGCTCCACCCGTAAATCATCCAACAAGTATCTCGAGCCATGTAAGTTCACACGTAATCGGGCCGTAGCTCGGTACTCATCTCGATTCTCGAGGATCTTGAACTGTGGTTTGTTTCTTAGTTCTCCACGAAATAAGGGCTCCTCCAAGAAAAACACAATAGCCTGTAACAGAACGTCTTGTGATTGAACACCGAGCCCAATCTGCATCACAAAATCCTTTTAAGAGTAAATTTCCTTTGGTTGGAAAAAATAACCCTTGGCCAGGTCCACCTTTAAGATATCGTAAAAGATGATGAACAACATCTAAATGAGGCTTTCTTGGTTCTTGCATAAATTGACTCAAAATGTGAACCGCATAAGTTATCTCAGGCCTCGTAATAGTGAGATAAATGAGTCGTCCCACTGTCCTTCTATAAGTCGACGGGTTTCTTAGTGGTTCTCCTTCTGTAGGCAGGAGATTGACATTTTCTTCCATGGGTGTAGGCATTGTTTTGGCCCCAAGCAAACCTGCTTCATCTAGTATGTCTAGTGTGTACTTTCGTTGAGATATCGAAATACCGTCAGACGATCTAGCAACTTCAACACCAAGAAAATATCGTAGTTGGCCAAGGTCTTTGATGCGAAATTTGGTTTGAAGAAATCTTTTGAAATCAGAAATCGCATTTTCATCATTGCCCGTTATGATCATGTCATCTACGTAGATAAGCACTGCTATGAAGGAATCACCGGAAACCTTAGTGAAAAGTGAGTAATCAGCCCGAGACTGATGAAAACCATCTTTCTGGATATTTTCAGAAAATTTATGAAACCAACTCCGTGAGGCTTGTTTTAGCCCGTATAATGACTTGTTGAGTCGACATACCATAGGTGTCTCCCCCTGTCGACGATAACCGGGCGGCAACTGCATATAAACTTTTTCAAGCAAATCACCATGAAGAAAAGCATTTTGAACATCCATTTGGTGAAACGACCAATTACGAACAGCAGCAATAGCGAGTAAACAACGAACTGTAGTTAACTTGGCCACAGGTGCAAATGTTTCTTTATAGTCAATCCCTTCCCGTTGAGTGAAGCCTTTTGCTACCAATCTAGCTTTGTAGCGTTCAATTGTCCCATTAGAATTATGTTTAATCTTGTACACCCATTTACATCCAATTGGGCGATGACTAGAGGGAAGTGGCGTGAGTGTCCAAGTATTATTTTGCTCAAGGGCTGTCAATTCTTCATCCATAGCTGTTTGCCATTTTGGATCTAATACTGATTGTTCATAAGTCACAGGTTCTACATCCATAGTAATAGCACAAACAAAATTTCGATATTTATGTGAAAGATGTGCATAAGAAACATACCGGGATAGAGGATGACGCGTACTTGACGATGAAGTAGACTGGCCGGGAGCAACTATGGCAGCATGGTATAATTGATAATTTCGGAGCTTGATACTTGGTTGTTTGGTACGATTAGAACGACGAGTTAGCGGAGGAGATAATGGCCTGGAAGTGTCGTGAGTCGGGTATAGAATCACTCGTAGGAGGAACGCTAAAGTCCAAAAGAGGATTATCAGTAGGTGGGTTGTCTGGTTCCACATTAATTTGTTCTTCTGAGATGTGAGGTAAATGGAATATTGCCTCATCATATTGGTCTTCTTCTGGATTATCATTGTAAGGAAAAATATGCTCATGAAATATGACATCTCGAGAAGAAAAGAACTTGTTCGTTTAGATCATAGACTTCGGTAACCCTTTTTTTACCAAATGGATAATCGACAAAAATACAACGATGGGCCCGTTGATCAAATTTATGTGTCGGTTGAAGATTAGTAGCATAGCAAAGACAACCAAAATTACGAAGATGATCGTATGTGGGTGGTTTATTATAAAGCGGTGATATGGAGATTTTTGAGACGTAAGAGGTGTAGGTAAACGATTTATTAAATAACAAGTTTTTTGAACACTTTCTCCCCAAAATTTCAATGGTAAGTTTGCTTGAAAACGAAGAGCCCTTCCCACATTTAAAAGATGGCGATGTTTTTCAACAACTCCATTTTGTTGTGGAGTTGAAACGCATGAGTGTGATAATTGATGCCTTTACTATGCAAATAATCTTTCATCGAGAAAATTTACGTGCCATTGTCGGTTTGAAGAGTTTTAATTCTATAATTGAATTGTGTTTCCACCCAAGAAATAAAAGATTGTAAAATTCCTTGGGTTTCGATTTAAAACTCATAAGATGTATCCAAGTATATCGAAAGTATAATCATCAACAATTGTTAAAAAGAAACGAGCCCTAATGAGATTTTATTCGATGTGGTCCCCAAATATCACAATGAATTATTTCAAAAGGCGATTGAGAAGAAATTGAACTAAATGGAAAAGATAAACGCGTTTGTTTAGCAAGAGGACAAATTTCACAAACATGCTTAGATCAAAATAAATTTCTGATTGGTTTTGGAAAGAACTTGAAGTGGGCGAGACGATAGATGTCCGAGGCGCTGGTGCCACATTAGAATGCCTCTTGATAACATTGGCAAAGGCCGGATTGTGATCTTGTCTTTGAGGTAGTAAAGGCCATCATGTTGCTTGCCCAGGCCAATCGTCTTCCTCATAGACGCGTCCCGCACAAATAAAAATCCGAAAAGAATGTTCTTGTGCAATTTAATGCTTTTGTTAATTTGCTTTGATCGACATAAAAATTAACTTGAAATTGTGGAACTTTTAAAACTTCATTGAGTTTAATTTGAGGTGTAATATGCAATGAATCAATTGACTCAACATATGTCGACCACCATTTGGTAAACTGATGGTTGTTTTGTTTGGCAATCCTTTGGGATTAATCAAGGTAGATGAAGATGTTACATGATCCGTAGCCCCACTATCAATGATCCAACAAATATTTGAGTGCGGTGCAATTGGGGAAATTTGAGAAGATGGCGTCATAATACCTGTGGTATTTGCAAAATGTTGTGTATTACCATCATTATTTTTCGAATCAAGGCCATCAATTGGTTATATTCTCGCGTTCGTAAACTTTGGTCCGTCATGTCTTGGGTAAGATTTCCTTCCTGTCTCAAATCCTTTGCTTTGTTCAATTTGCATATTGTTGGCCCTCTTTGACGCGTTGATTAGGGGGCTTCACATTCTTTCCATGGAGTTTATGGCCTACGGAAAACCATGTAGATAATAGCATTTCTCAATGTTGTGATAATCACGATCACAATAGGAGCGAGTGTAGTGGTGTCTTTGGATTTTGAATCTGTTTTGCTTGGCTTGTCTTAATATTTTATGCGCTAAGCATGGCATGGTGATTCATGTTTCCACGGTCAAGAGATAGTTCGAACTTGCTTTTCTTGTTGGAGAATAAGAGAATAGGCTTGGCGTGTATTGGGCAAAGGTTGCATTAATAGGATTTGTCCACGTACAAAGAACATAACTTTCATTTAAGCCCATAAGAAATTGCATAACCTTCTCTTTTTCATCCCTTTTCTTGAGTAGCTCTAATCCCCCACATGAGCATGTTAAGGGCTCATGATATGACGAGTTCATCCCAAAAAGCCTTGAGTTATGTATAATAAACTCAAACCGATTCTTGCGCCCGCAAATGTCCGATAATATCTCGCTTAATCAAAAAATTCTTGAATCGTTTCCTTGCGAAAACGCTCTTGTAAATCCGCCCGATTTCCGCTGGTTTCGGCATAAATTACGCTTGTTGCTAGGTTTGGGTGGATGGAATTTAACAACCATGAGATTACCATGTCATTGCATCGTTGCCAAGAAGAAAACTTTTCATCTGTTGATGGTGGGGATTTGATTGAACTGTAACAATTCCAAGCTTATTCTTGCACTAAAGATCGATTCTCATGCCCGATTCCATGTATTGTAGTTATCTCCTTCAAGTACTTTTGAAACTAGGATCATGCCCGGATGATCGGAGTTGTTTAGAAAGTAAGAGTCCGAGGCTTGTTGGGAAAGAGTGTCAAAATAAATGACACCGCACAAATGAAATAGTAAAATCTTTTCCCACCAAATTTGGATTAAAAATGGGAACCAAATCAAGAATAATAGTGCAAGACGATAAATATAGGACACAAGAATTTTTACGTGGAAAACCCAAATGGGAAAAACCACGAGACCGTAGTCCGGATAAATCCTCCACTAAATGTATAGTAGGCTTACAAAATTTCTCCCTAAATATAGGGGATACACAAATTATCTCAAGTTACTCAACTTGGAATACCCGAAAATAGGAATGCTATTTTGGGTGAGAATGAAAAATTACTACTATTTTTCTCTCTTTTTCTTCACTCAAAACACACACTTATAGATACACTCTCTACTCTCTATTTTCTCTCTTCTCTTGCAATTGCTAAAATGCTAATTGCTTGGTGTGATTTTGCATTCAAGGATGAAGCCCTTTTATAGGCATTTTCCATGCCCAATTCCAACATGTGAACAAACTTTGTCAACAAAGTTTGGCAACCAACCATTGAAGACTTGGTGGTATTGGTTGGTTGATGCCTACCAAAGGAATAGTATTTACCACATGGGGTGGAAAATTCAACAATTCTCCCCCACCTCATGTGGGGAATCAACCAATCTGCTTTGGTTCTCGCAAACTTCAAACTTATCTCTTGGTAAAGACTTTGTCGGCATATCTGCACCATTTTCATCTCAGTGAACTTTCTCCGATTGCATCGCTTTTTCATCAAGCACATCTCGAATCCAATGGTATCTCACATCAATATGTTTTGACCTTGAGTGGAATGAAGAATTCTTACTCAGTGAATTGCGCCCGATTTATCCAAAGAGGCGTGTATTTTTCCCCGCTTCAAGTCTAATTCCCCGTAAAACTTCTTCAACCACAACATCTCCTTGCAAGCTTCCGTCATAAAGCAATATATTCGAACTTCGGTTGTGGATAATGCCACGCATTTTTGAAGTTTCGATTGCCAAGAGATAGCTCCCCGCAAATCTCATCGTGTCCTGGATGTGGACTTCCGAATCAACATCACCACCATATCGCATCTCGTGAATCCTTCAGTACAGTTTGGTCATCACCAAATTTTAGACAATATTTAGATGTACCTCTCAAGTACCGAAATATCCATTTCACTGCCGACTGATCTTTCCCCTGGATTAGAGAGAAAACGGCTAACAACACCAATCGCATGAGCAATATCGGTCTAGTACATACCATAGCATACATCAAGTTTGCCAACCGAAGATATGGTACCTTTTGCATTTCTCGCTTTATCTTCCTCGCTTGTGGGACATTGTGTTCTTATTTGAGCTTGAAGTGGTCCGCAAGTGGAGTATCTTGACTGGTTTTGACTTGCTCATATTGAATCTCTCAAGAACTTTCTCGACGTCTTTTCTTGAGATAGCCGTAGCTTCCTACTTGCCCCCGTCTCTTGAGATTTTCATCCCAAGGATTTGCTTAGCTTCTGGTCTAAGTCTTTCATCGCAAAAGACTTGCCAAGTTCTTTCTTGACTTCTCAATCTTGCCGGCATCATGACCTACAATCGGCATGTCATCCACATACAATAATAGTATGATAAAATCATTATCACTTTGAATTTCTTAAAGAATACACAGTGATCGAATCTGTCTGTTGTAGTCATGATCGGTCATGAAGGAGTCAAACTTCTTGTACCATTGTCTTGGAGCTTGTTTTAAGCCGTACAAGCTCTTCTTCAATCTGCATACCAAGTTCTCCTTACCTTTGACTTTGAACCCTTCCTGGTTGCTCCATATAGATTTCTTCATTCAAATCTCCATGAAGAAATGCGATCTTCACATCAAGTTGTTCAATTTCCGGATCCAAACTGGCGGCTATCACCGAAACAACTCGATTGAGGACATCTTCACCATCGTGAGAAAATTTCTTGAAATCAACACCCTTTTTCCTCGATCAAACCCTTCACAACCAAATTTAGCTTTGTACCTTGGTTGTAAGCTATGCTCTTGATCTTCAACCCGTAAACCCATTTATTTTTCGTGAGTACGCTTACCTTTTGGTAGCTTTACCAGGTCATAGGTATGATTCTCCCCAAAGAGCTCATCTCTTCTTTCATGGCCTCCATCCACATATCCTTCTCGATCATGTGATATGGCCTCTCCGCGAAACTCTGTGGTTCTCCCCGTCGAGAGCATTACATACTCATGTGGGCTATATCTCGTTGAAGGTTGTCTTTGTCCGTGGACCTTCTAGCCGTATCTTACGGTGGTGGAACCGGAGGGACATCACCGGTTGTATCATGGTGTTGCTCTTGCACACCTCCCCGTGATTTTGATTTCTAAGAGAAGAAACTGGATCTACGCATCGAGAACATATTGGTTTGATTGATTTCTCAACTGCTTTGGAATCTTCAATTGTCTGATCCTCGAGAAATACAACATCTCTCTTGATAACTTTCTTCTTGATTTGGGTCCCATAACCTATAGCCAAATTCTTCATGGCCATAACCCAAGAAGATGCACGACTTGGTCTTATCATCAAGCTTGGATCGTTCATCTTTTGGAATATGCACGAACGCCTGCAAACCAAACACTCTCAAGTGTTTGTAGGAAACATCTTTTCCATCAAACTCTATCCGGAATGTCGCCACCCGGAGGAGGCGATGGAGAAAGGTTGATTAGATCAACTGCATCCTCATTGCTTCACCCCAAAAGGATTTAGGCGATTGGAATGTGACAAAGATACATTTGACTCGTTCACAAATTGTCCTGTTCATCCTTTCTACGCCCATTATGTTGAGGAGTTTTTGGAACACTCTTCTCAAGCTTGATTCCATGATCCCCGCAATGTTGTTCAAATGGACCCTGGTATTCACCACCATTGTCGACGAACTCGCTTCTAACCTTCTTTCCTCTTTCTCTTTCAACACTTGCTTGAAAATTCTTAAAGATACCCGAGAACTTGATCTTTAGATTTCAAAGCAAAACACCGGACTTTTCTAGAGAAATCATCAATAAATGTTACAAAATATATTGCACCACCAAGACTTCTATCTTTCATGTAGCATAAATCGGTATGCACGGATCTAGTGGATGAGATTTTCTTGAAGGTGAAAAACTCTTGAAAGCAACTCGTGTTGTTTTCCAATTAAACAATCAACACAAGTTTGTAGGGGCATACTAGTTACCTCTCGGGAGAAGTTTCTTTCGGTCGAACTTCCAAGCCCTTCCTCGACTTAGATGTCCGAGTCTTTTATGCCATAACTCAATGGAGGAACTTTTATCAATTGCATTTACCTCTCCATTGGATAATCGGCTTGCATCGTGCTGAGAATTCTCGCTTCGTCACTTAGCGACAATGAGAGAGCCTTTGGTGAGCTTCCATTTTCCTTCACCAAAGTGATTGTCATAGCCATCGTCAAGCTTGCGTGGAAATAATATTGAGCGAATGTCGGAATATGTCGACATCCTTGAGCACGAGTCCTTCTTGTATCGGGGTTCAATATGATGTTACCTATGCCAACGACCTCCGCCACACCATGGTTGGCCATTCGACTTTGCCAAAGCTACCACCGGTGTATGATGTAAACATATCACGATGAGGTGTGATATGATATGAAGCTCTGAATCAATAATCGATCCGTCTGTGGCATGCGGGAATCGATACAAAGCATCATCACAAATGATGACAACATCACCATCAACCGCAATGCAGAGTAGTGTTTTCATCGATCTTGTTTTCATTATTTCCATTCTTTTGATCTCTTTTCTTCTTTCTACAATCTCTCTCGTAGTGATTTGGACCACCACAATAATGACATTTGAAGTCCTTCGATTTGGATCTCCCCTGGATTTGTCTCTTTTATTTTGAGAACCTCTAAACTTGCTCCTTCCCCGTTTGTCATTTTTTTTTCGCTACTAAGGCTTTTGACTCGAAGAATATTCTAACTCCTTTCTTCTGGACTCTTCATTAAGAAGACAATCTTTGACCATCTGCATAGTCAGTTCACCATTCGGGGCTGAGTTACTGACCGACACTACAAGCGTGTCCCAACTGTCAGGTAACGAGCTGAGCAGCAATAAAGCAATTACTTCATCATCAAGGGATATTTTCATTGTGGTAGATTGATTTATCAGACCCTGATACGCATTTAGGTGCTCCGTCATGTTCGCACCTTCCGTATATCTGAGCCGAACAATTTTTCTGATAATAGAAGCTTTGTTCAGCATTTTTCCTCTCAAACATAGTTTCAATATTTTTCCACGAACATCGCCTTTTCCTCATTAGCAAAATGATGGAAAATGCTATGCTCAAGGAAACGCCGGATATATCCTACAGTTTTTCTGTGTAGGATTTTCCACTCGTCATCACTTGTATCTTTTGGTTTGGCAGTATCACCTTTCAAGGGCAAATAAAGATCCTTGCAGTAGAGAAGATCCAACATACTCGGCTTCCAAATATTGTAGTTGGATCCGTTGAGTTTGAACATCCCACCAACAGACGTCGATTCCTCCATTTTTTAATCCGCAACAACGCTGGCTCGATACCACTTGTTGGGAAAGAGTGTCAAAATAAATGACACCGCACAAAATGGAAATAGTAAAATCTTTTCCCACCAGTTTGGATTAAAAATGGGAACCAAATCAAGAATAATAGTGCAAGACGATAAATATAGGACACAAAATTTTTACGTGGAAAACCCAAATTGGGAAAAACCACGAGACCGTAGTCCGGATAAATCCTCCACTAAATGTATAGTAGAGCTTACAAAATTTCTCCCTAAATATAGGGGATACACAAATTATCTCAAGTTACTCAACTTGGAATACCCGAGAAAATAGGAATGCTATTTTGGGTGAGAATGAAAAATTACTACTATTTTTCTCTCTTTTTCTTCACTCAAAACACACACTTATAGATACACTCTCTACTCTCTATTTTCTTCTCTCTTCTCTTGCAATTGCTAAAATGCTAATTGCTTGGTGTGATTTTGCATTCAAGGATGAAGCCCTTTTATAGGCATTTTCCATGCCCAATTCCAACATGTGAACAAACTTTGTCAACAAAGTTTGGCAACCAACCATTGAAGACTTGGTGGTATTGGTTGGTTGATGCTCTACCAAAGGAATAGTATTTACCACATGGGGTGGAAAATTCAACAAGGCTTCTCCAAATGACCTTAGATGATGTCGGTTTCTTTTCCCGTCGTTGTCTTTGTCCGCCATGATAGTGGCGACAACAAAGTGTCGATTTTTAAGGAAGCGTTTAAAATTTTTCGAATTTTAGAGTCACCAAGATCGGTGCTCGGTACCATGAACAAGAAATTGAATATCAAAGAACTTGTATATTTACGTATATCCTCAATTATGTTACATTGGAAAAGATACAAACATATATACGCAGACTAACTAAATCTATTCTAGGAAAGAATATATGGTAAATCAACAAAATGAATAGCAAATATTCTAGCAAATATTGTATCGGAAAGTCTCGCATCTCATATCCATAATTATGGGATTCTTTTGATCTTTTCCGTAATAAATACAATTTATAGTTCGATAAAATATGAAGCTTGCTCGATTCGAACTCAACTCGATTAATAAAAAATAACATAATGTGTAAGAATATTAACCTACTTAAAATCGATTCGTGTTCCGCTCAACTAAAGCTCGTCTGAGTTTTACTCAATTATAATCAAATCAAGTTCAATAATAATTTCTGAATCTCGATAAAAATTTAAACAAGTTTGAATAATTCTATGCTCGACTCAACTCGATTCGTTCACACCCCTGTATATAAGGAATGTTTGCAATCGCTAAAAAAATGACCTCTCAATTTTTGGCTGGAAAAAAAAGAGCAAAAACCATATTTTAGTATTTGTTAATCTCCACTTCTGTTTTTTATTATTCATCTAATCAGAATCTAAAAGCACGTAGATTGGTGCTTGAAATTTTTTATTATGTTTCAGGTTTGACTCTTACGAACAAATAATCATATTTTACAATTTTTTTCACCGAACATTCTCATCTTCAACTTCTAATTCAAATTGCAAATGCTACCAATGTTTCATCTTTAACTTCTAATTCAAATTGCAAACACTATCAACTTATGATCAACTAATTTTATCTATGCTACACTGAATCACATCTTCTAAAAGTGTAAGTTTTTGCACACATTCATAGATAATTTCTACTATAACGAATCACTTCTTCTAAAATTATAAATTTTCGCGCACATCCACAGACAAACTAAGTAGAACGAGTTATAAATTATTAAATCATGTATGATTTAATTTTATTTCACTTCATAATATCTTCATATAAACATCTGATAATTCATAAACTCGTTATATATAAGACAAACAATTAACTGCAGCTAAACCCTGTTGTGGTATAAATTAATTAGTACTACAGTCTATAAGATCCTCTTCACGATGTAAACTTTCATTCTTGGCTTCTTGCTTTGCGTGCAGGTCAACAAAGATGGGTCAACTATGCTAGTCCATGGTTTATTTTAACTCATTTTTTACATGTCACGTTTTATATATTTTTTTATAACTCAACAGCGCTTACGCTAACTAATCTTTGACAATGCAAAACTCCAACTCCTCATTCTTTGCCGCCAGGTAAATCGCGGATGATGCACGCACCGACTGGCCAGCGTGTTAACGGGGTCTGGCGACGAACAACCAGATCCTCCCGGATAAAGAGAAACAATTATGTTCGACCAATCTACTAATAACGATCCCTCCCCGAATCGAACCCACACGGATGTTATTCATATAAGTTCCCACCAAATCTTTCTTAAACATCGCCCGTATCTTTTTTGTCACGTTTTATAGATATAGATATATTGTTGGCGACTTTGGTCCTATCCATATACCTTACAGTTACAGATAATAGATAAGGAAAAAATAATCCTAATATCCTAACTATGACAAGTCTGATCTGACATCATCTCTTTCTTAGTAACTAATTGTTTGTAAAATAATTGGTCGTACGTTGAAAACTTGATATTATGCCGCCCCCTCAACTTCAAATTTTTTCTATGTTTCATATAATTTTAAAATTTTAAAATTCAAAATTTGTTCCCCTCTAAAAAATATAAAAATACCTCTTTATCTACTAATTTTAAAAAAAAAAAAACAAATTTCTTTCGCCCCGTCAATTTCATTTTCTAGCTTCATCCCTGAAGACTGCAGCAATTTGTTATATTTTTATTTTTATTTTCTATTTCACAAAAAAATTTGAAGGTATGTTACGGATTGTAGAAGAAGAATTGAAGTGCTCATGATCAGTGATCACCCAATATGTCTGATTATTTCTCCTATTTATTAAAAAAAAGGGTTTAGCAAAATATAATTATTTCAATCAATTTTGAAATATTCTATGTAGATTAATAAGTAACTAGTTTTACGTGCGATTAATTATAAAGTTCAAAAAGGTTTAATTTTATATTTAATTGAGAAATTTGTCATTTTTCACTTAATCTAAATAATAATAATAATAATGCTTAAACTATTACATTTATAGTCCATATTGGATGGAAGACAATTTCCTACGTGCTCTTACCTTCCCTACTTATTTAGGGCACCACAACCAACCATCTACATTATGGCCCAATTTGAATAATGCAAAAAGGGATTGAGACTGTTTCAAACTGTTGTTAGAGTTATGACCAATTATCAATGCCTTTGAGTGAATGAAATGTGCAACTTTTTCTACTCTAAATTTGTGAGTAGTACTAACTTTATTTGGTCATATGAGCATAATTTCATACTATCTAGGCACCAGACAATATTTTGTTTCATGTTTTATAGTGTTAAATGTCTTATGAATTTAAGTCTACGAGATAGTCTAAAATTAGTACTTGAAGACTTCCTTCGGGTCGACTTGGGGTCAAGCTTCGGGTTTTTATATATGGGTGACCTGAAACACGAACATACGTTAGGCTAGTTGGGATGACTCCCAGTTAAGGCCCTCCGATGCTTAATTCAGTTCGGGTCGTGAGGTAATAAAGTAAGAGTAGTGAAGTGATTAATGTGAACAGTAAAAAGTTCTTTCTTTGGAATGTGTGACGACTATTTATAATATTCATAATTAGTACTTGCATCACTTTATATGTGGCATCATCGGGAGGCTTGGCATCGAAGAATCAATGGTGTTCAAATATTCGAGTCGCGGTTCGGTTCGCCTTGGGTCGGTTGGGTGGGACCGACCCCGGATGAACAATCATGTTCCTTGCGAATTTAGTCGTTTTGGGGATTTTTTAAGGGTAAAGTGGTAAAATCACTTTATTAGTTTATCATAATGTAAGACACCTCGTAACTATTTGATGTCAAATATTACTTAACATTGAAGAATATTATAGTCAGCAAGAGTTATTATAATGAGTCCTACTTAATAACTCATATCAACAACTAGTCAATTAATGTAAATTGTGTAGGTCATTACACTTCACTTTTGTTTAACTATTATATATATGATTTATGTATTTTAAGTAATTTCAGAGAAACATAATTTTATGATTCTTCTCATTTTTGGGACAATTTCTCTCACGCGCAAAAAACTTGTATATTAAACATGATGTTGACTTTATTTTATTATTTTGTCACGACAATCATATCAAGGCTCATTTTTTTCTATAAAAAAAAAATATCAAGGCTCATTTTTTCAGAATCGGATAAGGTTTTAATTTTATTTTTTTTATAGTTAATTGGTTATTTAGCAATCAATTCTTCTATTTGAAATTCGTATATATTAGCAAATGATAGCAAATTTTAACACGAAAATATTAATTATCTGAGGAGATAGAAAACTTGAGACACAATTTTCCAATCCCGTGTCCGTGAATAAATCGAAGGTTGTTATCAAGAAGGAGAATGATTGATGTGATACTTGATTGGAATAATTTTTGCTATAGTTGGATTCTAATGTTATTTAAATTTATTCTTGGATTATGGTAGGGCTGCAAAAGAACCAAACCACTAGTGAATTATTTGGAGTTCGATTCGATAAAAGCTCATACGGATCGTTATGAGATTCGTTAAAATAAACAAACCAAAATCAAATTTAGAGATATTTGATTTGTCAACTTGTAAGGAGGCTACTTCATGCTTTAGCAAGTGTCATTAAATACACGCGTGATAATCATCCGCATCTTTAAAAAAGGAACTATAATATACCAATATACCATTATCATATGCAATTGAAAATAAGATGCATCTCTATTTTCTATACTGCATGGTTTATGTTGTTTTGTTAAGCATGGGCCAAGGCCCAATCACGATCTCCTAGTGACTTGTGTATTTTTAGTTTTGACGGCCTGCAGAATGCGAGGTTTATTGGGCTTGAGAGCAAATTTATAAATTCGTAAATATTTAATTATAAGAAAAAAATCAGCATTTATTTTATATGATTTTAGTTATGTGTTGCGTGTTTTCGGAGAATGTGATTTTAAGGGAAGTGATGCTATCAAAATATATAGATCACTCTTGAGTTGGTAATAGATCAAGGTGTAGTAATACTCTAAGTTATGGAATTGACCTACAACACGAACAAATAATTAGAAAACTTTTGGTGATGTTCCACAAAAATCTTTTCGATCTTTAAAGTCGAGAATAGGTCCCGAGATTAGTCAAATAATGTAGATGATTTAAGTAATTAAGATTAGTTTAATTTATAAATGATGGGAGAATGGCTAATTTTACTAGAACTTTGGATTCCATGGGCTTTGTATATTACTTTGGGCATCATCGGCCATTAAATGATAATTTGACCCAATAAACAACAATTTCGGTTAAAATAAATATTTTTGTAATTGAATATATTAGGATAGTTATAAAAATAATTACCCCACATCATAATCCCCGATTATGGGTTGCGATATTTTGGAGTAGGTGGGAACTTAAATTACGTTATTTCTTATATTTTCACAAGTGCATTGTTATTGTGTTTTAGACTTACTTATTGTGCTAATTTTATTAATCAAGTTTATCCAAGAAATATATTTTCCATTTTCTTAAATTTTATAAGGTTTAAGTTGGTGGAGACATACTATATTTTTAGCTTTGCACACAATATAGTTGAGTGAAATACTTCATTAATATATATGATATTTGGTAAATAGTAAACAAATTTATTATTAATAAATTTGAATTTTTTTTTTGGGGTTTGTCAAAATGACGTAGATATTTATTTTTAATTATATTGTTACAACTATTTCACATTAATTTTGCACAAATTAATTGTACATTCCAATGAGACGGTCTCACATGTAAATAAGATTTGAACCCAAATTCAAACTCATGAAATCGACTCCATATTTTTGTGTATTGTAAGGCCCTCCTCACAAACTTAAATCTACGGACGGTCCTCACATAAGACCTTCTCATGTAAAAAAATTATGGGAAAAAATTAACCATGGATGAATGTAAAGCCGTGCTACATGTCTCAAAATAGTGAGGTGTAGACACGTGTTTTTTTTCTTCTTGATTTATGTAGCTTAATCCTATATTTTATTTTATCAGTTTGTTATTTAGTTCAATTAAATTAAATTAAATTATTATAACTATGAACTAAAAATCCCACGAACACTCACGAATTATCACATGATATAAGTCAAATCACAGTAAAGCATAACACAATATTTGTGTGATTTTGAATAGGACCCTTTTCTTCTTGCTTAAACCTCCATATTCCAGAATCCCCTGCAGGCTGAAGCTCCTATTTATGCGTCCATCTATGTCCGATCAACTCTGAAAATCACTGTACTTTCTAATATATTTCCCAATCTCTGATTCTCAGACCTCAATTTTTGTAGCAGAAGGAGCGGAAGAAGAAGAAGAAAAGCAGAAGCCCTATAATTTTTGTTTGTGAATCGAAAGAGGAAAATGTCGGTGCAGGAATATCTGGACAAGCATATGCTCTCCCGGAAAATAGAAGACGCCGTTAATGCCGCCGTTAGGGCAAAGACGCCCGATCCGGTGCTATTCATCTCCAATCACATGAAGAAATCCGTACCCTCCGTCATTACCAACGTTAAAGCCAGGCAAATTCTGGATAGCAGAGGAATTCCCACTGTTGAAGTCGATTTGTACACCAATAAAGGCCTCTTTCGCGCTTCCGCACCCAGCGGATCCTCCTCTGGCATGTAAGCTGGGTTTTCCCATTCCGCTGTTATGTTATTGGTTCTGTTTTTGTATGTGTATGTGTATTGTTGTTTTGTTTAGTGTGGGGTTTACATGTTAAAATTGGTACATTGTTCGTTCGATGCTTGTATTTATGTGTAAAATAAGGTGGGGATGGGGCTGGAGAAAAACGAATCAGGCTATTTGAGATAAGGCCATGTAATGATTAGTCATGCTTGGTTTGTTAACATATCAAACCAAGATTGGAACTTTTCATTTACAATATATGAAGCTTGAACCGATGAGTTAGTAACTATGAAATAATGTAAATATACTACTCAAGCTCGATTTGCTTTACAATCAAAGAAAGCTCAAACATGCTGATTAAATTTAAGTTGAGCTTGAACAACTTAACTCGATTCATTTGCACCTCTGGGAATAAATAATGTGATGAATTACATAGTGGAGTAGACACATGTTTCTCTCTAGTATAGTTGAGGCACGTAAAGATGTATGTGCTCTTGCAGTCAGCACGCTTGTTTTGGAACCATGAAATTGAGCAAAGAGGCTTGTAGTGTTCATTGAGATGGTGATGGAAAAAAAATGTTAGTCATTGTGAGCTGATGGAATTTATAAGCATGTTAACAAAGACCGTGTTAATCAATATGAATGAGTCCAAAGGATAACCTTAATTTCTACTGGAAGTTGTAAGGGCTGTCTTGGGATTTGGTCCTTTAGGTGACTGATATAGAAGAACAAGAACAAGGAAAAGCGACTGTGTTTTGAACAACAGTGATTATCATGTAGCCCTTTCATTATCAGCGGTAATATTAAGGAACCTAAATAGTTCAATTAACTTATCAGGATTAATTGTAGTGTAACTTTAACCATAAAACCGAGACATCATAAAGGAAAAAGCAGAAGCAAAAGAACTGCCAGATAGGCAATGAGTTGGTCTTGTTCTTCTATTGCCACCACCTACCAGAGGTTCCAACTAGTATTTTTTCTTTGTGAACGAGATCCATCTTTGGAAAATGATTATGTCGCTGCTGGGCTGTTTCTTTACTGCATGCTCAAGTTAGTGGATTTTCTTATCTTTCCTCTTGTTGTGGTTATAAATTTCAAAAAGCTATCAGTATCTGGTCCTTGACTCATCTCTTACTACCTCGTTATAAGCAGAATTAAGTTGGTACACACGAAATTTCAGGCAAATTGTTTTACTCTGCTGTCCCAGATACTACCATCTTTGGTTTTAATGTTGTTTAATACATGAAAATTCTTTGAATTGTTGTCTCTATGCATGCATACTTGATCTATGTTTGTCAGACTCATTATATTCTTTACATGAGTCAGTTGTGTTTCTTCTAGCTTTGAGAAGATATAGAAAAACTTCACATTTTGAAGTCTTATGAGTCATGTATGAGTTATTTATATGCTTTTGTATGCAGGTACGAGGCTACTGAATTGAGAGATGGAGACAAAGGAACATATCTTGGAAATGGTGTGAGTAGAGCTGTTAAGAATGTTAATGAAAAAATATCTGAAGCTTTAATTGGCATGGATCCAACTCTTCAAATTCAAATTGATCAAGCCATGATAGACTTGGACAAGACAGAGAAGAAGGTAGCTTAAGTTCTATTTGAGTTGTTTAGTTTTGTCTTTGTGCATTGTTGTTTGTGTTGTGCAATCAACATATTTAGAGGCTTTTTGTTTTTATTTTCAAAAGAAATCTTTCTAATTTGAATATTTCAAACCTTTTTCATTTTTTGAGGCTTTCCAGGCAAAGTTGGAAATAAAAAATGCCCAATTCTAGACCGATATGATCCCTGGTTTGTCTAGATAGGACCACATTATTAACCTTTGATATTATGTTTTGCCAATTTAATAATAATTTTAATCCACAGAGAAATCAAATTATATTTTCTCTTTCTAAATAAGACCCACATCAAATGTAAAATCTATCAACATAATTTGATTGATGGGATTCAAAGAGTAACAGTGGGAATCACAAGTGATCACTTTTTTAACAATATTTTATCACAAAAAATATTCTTTTGGACTTATTTTAACCAAATACATTTTTCAAAAATCACGTCTTTTCATGCATAGAAAATCATAAACCAAAAAGTTTTCATCCTTATACCTATATTGTCAACATTTCCAATTAACTAATCCAAAAAACATTTTAGTGAAAACATATTCATTCAACTCTAGAAATATTGGATATATGAAGTGAGCCTGGAAAAACGGGCTTTAGATTCATATGACATCTGTTTTGTACATCACTCTCTCATTTTTTATTTATATACCTTGCCATTTAAAATGACCTGATAAATTGTAATTCTTCTTAGCTTTGTTGTTTAATTTATTGATAGGGCGAACTTGGGGCAAATGCAATTCTAGCAGTCTCAATGGCTGCTTGCAAAGCAGGCGCAGCTGAAAAGGAGGCATGGATCCCAGTCTTATATTAGCGAATCTATATTAGACTAAGAAATTTTGTTCTGATTCTGAGTAGAAGTTCATTTACAGGTTCCACTCTACAAACACATTGCTGATCTTGCTGGCAAAACGAATTACAGTATTCCTGTCCCAGCTTTCACTCTCATAAGCGGTGGAAAACATGCCGGGAACAATCTGGCAATTCAGGTAAGGCACACTTATGGTTGAGTTTCCACATGTTAATGGTTGTTTATATATATATATATATATATATATTTGAAGTCGCTTGTCTCTTCTTAATTTAATCACCAGTTGGCTTATCAATGCAAATGATCTAGAAAAATTCAATAATGGTGAATACTCCTATGTAGTTTCCATTTTGTCCGTATAAGGGATGATGTGTGTTAACTCTTGTCTATTGCACCTTACTCCAACTTGGCACGGGGTGAATTTACAATGAAAAAAATATGTCACGAATTTCCTTAATTTGTTTGTAATCTGTTTTCCACTCTTTGATAGCACTTACTTCTTAGAATGTGATTCCAAACTTCCATATTCTTCATCTATTACGGTAGTTCTCCCACTATACAAAAGGACCACTTATTTCATTCTCTTAGCTATATATGAACCATTCATTCATTGTTGACCGGACTACTCTGCGAGACGGTCCATTAGCTAGCATGAATCCCGACGATTCATTTGGATAATGTATTACCCGAAGGTGAATCCCATTCATTCATTCATTCTTTGACTTCCCGAAGGAAATCATTTGTTCAAATAAATGATACATGAAACAACAATGATTATAACCTTACAACTTACTTACGGATTAGAGTTACCCCACCTTTATGCAATATCTTGGAAAATATGAATTTTGATGATGTTATAACGCCTTGAAGATTCTACTACACCGCACCAATCATTCCCTTTCTCACATCTATCTATATTTGATCCTTTCTCCTCATGTTGAAAAATGCCTAAACTATTACAACAACAACAACAAACTAAGCGCTTAATCCCACTACGTGGGGTCGGCTTATACGGATCATATCGCGCCATCGTTTACGGTCATAAGCCATATTTTCGTTTATTTCTAGGTATAACATGTCATGTTTAATAGCTTCTTTCCAAGTCTTTTTTTAGCCTACCTCTTCCTCTTTTGATTTGTGTGAGTGATTCTCTACCTTCTAAACGTCCGCACAAAGCATCTAAAGGTCTCCTATAAACATGTCCAAACCATCTTAATCGTGTTTCTCTAATTTTCTCGCCTATCGTGTTACTCCCACTTTGTTTCTAATGTGTTCATTTCTTATTCTATCTAATCTAGTGTGTCCGCACATCCATCTTAGCATTCTCATCTCTCGCTACCCTCATTTTTTGTTCGTATTCATATTTAGTCGCCCAACATTCGCTCCATAAAGCATTGCGGGCCTTATGGGCGTTTTATAAAATTTTCCTTTCAATTTTAATGGTATTTTACGGTCACAAAAGGATAAAAGATGCACTCCTCCATTTATTCCAACCCGCTGGATCCTATGTGTGACATCTTTATTGATTTCTCCGTTCTCTTCAATTATAGATCCTAAGTATTTAAAACTCTTTTGTTATACTCACTTCATGTCCATCAATTTTAACCTTCGTCTCATTGTTCTGTTGTTTTTACTAAAGTGGCATTCCATGTATTCTGTTTTAGCCCTACTTATAGTAAAACCTTTTGATTCGAAAGTGCTTCTCTCCAAACTTCCAATTTTGCATTTACTCCTTCCCTTGTTTCATCAATTAAAACTATATCGTCCGCAAATAACATACATTCGGGGATGGATTTTTGTAAGTGTTTAGTGATTTCATCAATTATTAGGATAAAAGGTGCGGGCTTAGAGCGGATCCCCGATGCAAACCTATAGTGTTTGGGAATTCACTAGATATTCTGTTGGTGTCCTAATACATGTTGTTATACCATCATACATATCTTTTATGGCATCTATGTAGGCTATTTTTATTCCTCTTTTTCCAATACGCACCACATTATATCACGGTTGACTCTATCGTATGCCTTTTCAAGATCAATAAAAATCATATGTAAATCTTGTTCTCTCATTATATTGTTCACATAATCGTCTAATTAAGTGTATAGCTTCAATTGTGGATCTTCCTGGCATGAAGCCAAATTGATTATCTAATATACTAGTTTCATTTCTTATTCTTGCTTCTATAACTCTTTCCCATAGTTTCATTGTATGACTTAAAAATGCCTAAACTATTGTTTGAACATAAATTATCATGACTAGGGGTTAAACAAATCCAGTTAGACTAATGCTCTATTCTGCTCAAACTCAATTAAATATCATAATCGAATACATTAAATATTTTTAATCATGGATGTTAAATTATTGTTTTCTTCTGTTTTAGATTTCTTTCATATTTCCTTGATGAATTTCTTTTACTCTCTCCATTTTCTGCTTCAAATTTCATTCAAATTTTCTTTCTGATTTTTACTCCATTTATACCTTATCTACTTCAAAAATATTCAGCTTTATAGGTGGTGGCTGACAGTGGTGTTGATAATTTGGGTAGGAAAACTAGAAGATAATATCATTTGTTTTAAATGAGATTAGGTAAAATAAATATGATTTTTATTTTTGGAATAGTGAGAAATGGAAAAACTCCCACTGAGAAGAAAATCAGACAATGCCTAAGTCGTGTCAGCTGTTTTATTTATTTGCTTTCTTTTTTTTTGAGTTTCTGTTCTGTCAACTAGTTCAAATAATATAAAAGGGCCACGGACTAAAGGTAGTAAACTATAACTAAAAAACTTAATGGGTATGTTATGTGCAATATGGTATTAGATTTTTATTATTTGAAATGTCACTGAGCAAAAAACCAAAGCATATACATACCCAAAGATATTCAATTATTCCAGAATTGACTGTTCATTAAAATAGATTAATCAAGTAATCCATGTCCTAGCTCCTTATTCATGAGATACAGGATGTTACAAGAGTGTCATTCTACAATCACTTTATGTAAATGAGGATTTGAGTACCTATATTATCTTATCTTTAATTTTATATGACTGACAATGTGAGCTCAAATGTCATCAGGACATTGTGATTCTTCCTGTTGGGACTAGAAAATTTGAGGAGGCATTGCAAGTAGGATCTGAGACTTATCATCATTTAAAGGTGAGTTCACCCATGTAAAGGATGACTTTGTTTTATTTTTTACAAAGTTCCTTAGTGTTTATTTCTATTTACACACATTTACATTGCTGAACTCCTAATTGCCCACTGTTCTTTTCCAATCATACTTTAATCGAAATCGAAATCATATTAATTTGAAAAAGATTAAATTTCCTTCCAATAACATCTCTATTTTTTTGTTTCTTTTCCAATACACATCACCATTGCTGAAACCAAATTGAATTAAATGCACTTTGTTTATGGTTTATGCCAGTATTAAAATGCCGTAAATGCACATATATTTCAGTTATATGTATCACTTGCAACAATACCACTTGTGGTGTGAGTAGATTCTGTTTGCTTGTATGTATACTTGACTGAATATTTGTACATTTGACACCTCTAGCATGAAAACTTTTGGTGTGCATATGATTAAGAGTGCTTATTATGATATTGATCCTACAGGATCGTAGTGACACTCTAAGAAACTCGTCTGTGTTTCATAACACGTCATATTATTTGAATTTATACATATGGATTATTTTTTGATTGATTATTAAGTTAATCACCATTTGGTTAATTGCTTCCCATATTTATTGTTACTTTCCATCTTGGTTGATCAGGCTGTGATTACAGAAAAATATGGCCCACATGGATGTAATGTCGGAGAAGATGGTGGTTTTGCTCCGAATATATCCAGGCAAGTTTCCTTGTTTGGTCCCATCAGTTCGCCAATCAATGTACTTAATTTTTGCACCTGCAGCTTAAAAGAAGGCTTGGATTTTGTAAAGGAGGCCATTGCAAGAACAGGATACAACGAGAAAATAAAGATAGCAATTGGTGTTGCTGCTCGGAATTTTGCATAGGTGACATTCTTTATCTTATAAAATGACATTCTTACCATTAAAGAAGAAAATAATATTGCTGGATTAAACAGAGATGACCGGAAAGCCTATGTAAAAGAATTTATATCCAATAAAGTCTGAGAAGTTTTGTGTTTTTTTAGTACTCCAAATACTAGAGATTTAATGCCCCACAATTCACCTGCTGCCCTTTTTTTGGCACCATTAAAGAATTGTTAGTTAGACTAAACTACCTCAATTAGAGATTTACAATCTCGAGATTGAACCTTTTTTCAAAATTTTTTTCTGCTTGTTTAAGATTTGAATTATATTTTTTGACTTGAAATGGGATGATTTGGTTTCCTTCTGAAATATGTTTCTGTTCTTACAATGACTAAACGGATCATATTGGGTTAGTAAAAAGCTAACAATTTTTTTGACAGTGTTATCGTGTAACTTTAAATTTGGACTTTGTATAATGCAGTACTTGTACTTCAATTATTCTTTGGAACTTGTCTGGCATTGTAGAATTTGATATTCCTCAGTTTTCTGAATGCAGTATATTTGTCCAAAATAGTTTTTTGACGTATCCTGGTATGTCAACATATTCAATCATTGTTGGATTGCATATTTTGGTGATATAGTTTGCCATTTTAAAGTATAAAAATTAACGAATAGACAATTTCAATTAAAATCTCGGGGCAAGTTATAAGTACTTTTGTAATCTGTAATTGTGATATAAAAGAAAGACGTCTGCACACAATTTAGCACTTAGTTGTGTGTTTGGCTCACGTGCAAGTTTTACCTTTATTTATATAACTATTACTTATCCGCTTTTAATTTGTTTTACGGCATTGGCTTTGTGGTGGATTCAAGTTTTCCTCTCCTGTCTGATATGCTTCTGCATAATTCCTGTTTTCTGAGGGTGGGAAATTTTCGTTTTGGTTAGAAAGTATAGTACCTGATGTGGGTGTTTGCTGTTGGATCCCTTGAGCCATAGAGACCACCTCTTCATAGGCGTGACCATAACTCAAATCAAATTTTTGTGTTCTGAGTCATTTAAACTTTTTATTTTTATTTTGTTTATTTGCTTCTTTGCAATTGGGGAGAGATGAATTTTTTTATTTTCTTTGCTTATTTAGGTACCAAGTATGATTTGGATTACAAATCACCAAATAAATCAGGTCAAAATTTTAAATCAGGGGAGGACATGATTGATATGTACAAAGAACTCTGCGAAGGTATCTTTTTGTAACACAACTTCCTCTTCTGGTTCTTTTGTCTGATATATACAAGAACTGTGTGAACATATCTATATTGCAGCTTAAATTTCTGTTCTAGTTCTTTTAACTAGAGTTACATTTTAAATCTACTTTTGCTTTTATCATGTTATCTCACCCTCTCTAATCCCTGTTTGGGTGCTCTATCAGCCTACCCTATTGTGTCAATCGAAGATCCATTTGACAAGGAGGATTGGGAACACTCAAAATATTTCTCTAGTCTTGGAATATGCCAGGTTTGCTTGTCATTCTTACTGATGAATTTTTTGCAATGTTTAATCCTTCTGAAGCTATTCCAACCATTGACCACCAACAAAGCCTTCAATCTAACCAACTACACCCTTGATCAAGAGTACTTTATTTATAATTTAAATGATGAGTTCATATCGCCAAGCTTGAGTTGAGCAGGTAGACTTTGGTTTGTGATACTGCAAGGTTTTATTAAGCCGGTCCATGAAATACTGAAATTCATCCCAGTTTATATTTTGAATATTCTGATACAGAGATAAGCTTTTGTTGCTTATCTAGCTTCTTAGCATGATGACTTCTTGGGGTTTAAATTTTTGGACCTCAGACATCCTAACTTCAAGTGTTATAGTTAAATTGGTGTATGGTATACATTCAAAAAAATAAAATACAACAACAAACTAAGCCTTAATCCCCTCGTGGGGTCGGCTATACGGATCATATCGCGCCATCGTTTACGGTCATAAGCCATATTTTCGTTTATTTCTAGGTATAACATGTCATGTTTAATAGCTTCTTTTCCAAGTCTTTTTAGGCCTACCTCTCCTCTTTTGATTTGTGTGAGTGATTCTCTACCTTCTAAACGCCGCACGTGTGCATCTAAAGGTCTCCTATAAACATGTCCAAACCATCTTAATCGTGTTTCTCTAATTTTCTCGTCTATCGGTGCTACTCCCACTTTGTTTCTAATGTGTTCATTTCTTATTCTATCTAATCTAGTGTGTCCGCACATCCATCTTAGCATTCTCATCTCTCGCTACCCTCATTTTTTTCGTGTTCATATTTAGTCGCCCAACATTCTCGCTCCATAAAGCGTTGCGGGCCTTATGGCCGTTTTATAAAATTTTCCTTTCAATTTTAATGGTATTTTACGGTCACAAAGGATAAAAGATGCACTCCTCCATTTATTCCAACCCGCCGGATCCTATGTGTGACATCTTTATTGATTTCTCCGTTCTCTTCAATTATAGATCCTAAGTATTTAAAACTCTTTGTTATACTCACTTCATGTCCATCAATTTTAACATTCGTCTCATTGTTCCCGTTGTTTTTACTAAAGTGGCATTCCATGTATTCTGCTTTTAGCCCTACTTATAGTAAAACCTTTTGATTCTAGTGCTTCTCTCCAAACTTCCAATTTTGCATTTACTCCTTCCCTTGTTTCATCAATTAAAACTATATCGTCCGCAAATAACATACATTCGGGGATGGATTTTTGTAAGTGTTTAGTGATTTCATCAATTATTAGGATAAAAAGGTACGGGCTTAGAGCATCCCCGATGCAAACCTATAGTGTTTGGGAATTCACTAGATATTCTGTTGGTGTCCCGATACATGTTGTTATACCATCATACATATCTTTTATGGCATCTATGTAGCTATTTTTATTCCTCTTTTTTCCAATATGCGTCACATTATATCACGGTTGGCACTATCGTATGCCTTTTCAAGATCAATAAAAACCATATGTAAATCTTGTTTTCTCTCATTATATTGTTCACATAATCGTCTAATTAAGTGTATAGCTTCAATTGTGGATCTTCCTGGCATGAAGCCAAATTGATTATCTAATATACTAGTTTCATTTCTTATTCTTGCTTCTATAACTCTTTCCCATAGTTTCATTGTATGACTTATTAATTTAATTCCCCCCGTAATTTGCACAATTTTGTATATCCCCTTTGTTTTTATATATAGGTATCAATATACTTTTTCTCCATTCATCGTGGCATTTTCTTAGTTTTTAGAATAACATTAAATAATTTAGTAAGCCATGATATTCCAACTCCACCTAAACATTTCCACGCTTCAATTGGTATATCATCTAGGCCAACAATCACTTTTTGCCGCTTTTCATTTTATTTAGTGCTTTTTCTGTTTCGTGAAGTTGAATTCTACGATTTTTATGCATTCAAAAAAATAAAATAAATTAATGAAATATTAAAGTAGTGGAAAATTGAAAGGACTTACGGCCAAGTATCAGAAGTGATAAGCATATACAGTATGAACCTCTGGCGTATAAACCCCATTTTTTGATCACTTGCCCTGCTGTTCTTTGTCAATTTTGCAGGACTGAAAATTGGATTAAAACCTAAACCCCATTTGTCTCTGTGGTACTGTGTCTTAAAGGATTGTGAATCAGATGAGTGATAGTGGATAACTATATACTAGTCTATCTATTCAATCTTGTGATCGATTGAGTCCCATCAAATCTTTTGGCAAAAGTAACCCTACCTTGTCAAAGAGTTAAGGAATTCTTGAAGCTTAGAGACACGCATTGATTTTGGGTGCCCATAGTTTTTGTCTTTCTCATGATATTTATCTTCTTATGCAAAATACATCTTGTTTTCCTCTCTGGATTCCTACTTTGTTCATTAACTTGAGTGATTTAGGAAAAGATTGTTATCTTCCTGTGGTTTTAGAGAACCCCATGCCGTCTTCTGATATATAAAAAGAGAAACATACACGCACACTATTAGCACATGTTGTGAGTGAAGCTACTTGCCTCCTTCCCATGGCAGCTTGATGGAGCCTCTCTATGACACGCTTAAATCGGGACAGGGACACTTAATGGCCACTAAAAGTCAAACTTTAACACCTTATGCACAAATCATCCTTTTTCCAACCGAGTGAGCAGAAGGAAATGCCAAACAGTTGATATACATAATCTCTTTTAATAGATGAAAAAAGAGTATGTTGATGAAATCAACCTTTTCTACTTCTCGGCTTTCTTCAAGAATTTTTGTGAAGGATGAAATATCAGTTAAATAGTCTTGGTAAGACTTATTTGGTCTTTCAACTGAATACAAATAGGACTTTTATGCAGTTCTCTCTAAAGTTCACGTCTGGATCAATTGGTATTTCTTGGTAAACAAAATGAGAGAAATAAAGTATGGTAGAATCATACTGTTTGATCCTAAATTGTGGTGTGTAAGTGAAAGTTGGTTTGTTGTCTTTGCGGTTGAATAATGCAGCTGTGAATCCATTGACTCTTTCTCAAACAAGAATGTCTGCATGCATGCACAAGTGGCTTTAGCCATTCAGCTATAAAAGTGGATTCTTGTTTCAGGTTGTAGGAGATGACTTGTTGATGTCAAATCCTAAACGAATTGAGAGAGCTGTACAGGACGCAGCTTGCAATGCTCTTCTGCTTAAGGTACCTTCTGATCGTTTTTATCGGACTTTAGGTTTGAAACTTTACGTTTTTATTGCAGCCTGGTATTAAAATTGTGTTCTAGGTATGCTAACACACGGATTGTGGGAACGGTACATAATGATTTTCCTAGGCTTGCCATATATGCAATTGTTTTCTGTTCTTTGAACTGCATATTTGAGGTTTTGACTGCTTTGAATTATGTTTCTAGCTTTTATTCTTCTCTGTTCTCGATACAAAGTATCCATATTGCAGCATTTAGAGCATGAACAACCTATTTGCTGTTCAAAAGTAGAATTAGACAGGCGTTAAAGCCTTTACATAAGATGCTTGTTGTGAATGGAAACTCATAATTTAATTTAATATAAGTTTGTGACTATGTGAATCTATTCTTTTCAGTTGGCAGAATATGCGATAGGTGTTGTTTGCACTTTTCTTTTAACTTTGTTTAATGATTCTTGTGTCCTGGTTTCCACTAGCATTTATCCTGAATGATGATACATACTTTATATTCTATAACAATGGCCTCCTCACTGCTCCTTTTGCTCTTAATACAAAATCCAGATCAACCAGGTGGGGACTGTCACCGAGGCCATTGAAGCAGTCAAGTTAGCTAAGGATGCCAACTGGGGTGTGGTGATATCTCAAAGAACTGGAGAAAGTGAAGATTCTTTCTTAGCTGATTTAGCTGTTGGTCTCGGCTCTGGTCAAATTAAGGCAGGTGCGCCTTGCCGTGGGGAGAGATTAGCGAAGTACAATCAGGTTAATATCTAGTTTAATGTTTTTATTTGCATTTTTTAGCAGCCTAGAAGTAGTTACATGGAAATATGACTAAAAAAGTAGACAACAGTTACTTAAAAGTTGAAAAGAAACTTCTCTCGTTTGGTGTGTTGAACATAAAATCTCTTGAAAGCTGTTTTCGCTTAATCACATTCTAGTGTACATTGTAGGAAGATAAAAAATGAATAACTAAAATATAGAAGTGATAAAATTTTCAAAAAAGCTATTATCTTTATTTCATTTTGATAGTGGTTGTTTCAGATACAAATGATGGCCAATGCTATATCTAGTTATATAAGTGGCAGTTCAAAGTTCTGAATGGATCTAATGTATATATGTTTGCTTATTCACCGAATAGCTGCAAATCGTGTTCTTTCTTTCCCACTTTCCGTCTCAATGTGTGCTTGCTTGGAAAGATGTGAAAATGCGAAAGTAACAGCCGAACTTTTTATCTGTAGTTGCTCAGAATTGAGGAAGAGCTCGGGGACCAAGCATTTTATGTTGGCGATGACTGGAGGCACTGCTGACAGCTTCCAAAAGCTTTATTCGCACCGATTCTCCTTCCACCATCTTGTGATAAGGCAAGTGGCTCCTGTCTATATCTTGTTCAGATATAGGGATGCGTAAATGCCTTCTTGTTGCAATCATTTGGACCAAGGTCCGTGATCGTCATAGGGTTATATTTGAGGATTGTAGAGTAGGAGAGCGTTTTCCCCAAATTTGAGTGCTGCCATGACGCGAGGTTTGAATGTCAAAAAAATTACAGAAAAAGAGGAATTACAATTTTGAGTTCAATTGTTACTCCCATGCAGTGAATTGAGACCAGTAAATTATTCTTGGACCTCAGTGAATTTCACAGGTGGAAAATTCTATTTTGGGTGGGGCATAGTGACAATATTTTCCTTAAGATGCGGAACTTGTCAAAAAAAAAAAAAATTAGTCACAGGCGTTAAGCTCAATCCAGCATCGAATTTCCCTGGAGAAGTTAAGAATGTATTCCTGTTTCTTGTGGTGGTTGAAACTAGTTTGAGTCGAAATTTGGACACGTAACATCAAATTTGGTTATCTGAAAAACATTTTTAAGAAATTCTGGTGTACATGTGATGATTTCTGTCACAAAAACATTTAAGAAATTTGGCTCGGGATCCCTTATTATTCCAACTAGATCTTGTATTTATGCCACAAGAATTACACTTTGGTCTCTCCCTGAACAGGTCGGTCTGACCCACAAGCCGTTTCATTTTCCATATCCCTTAATCAGTTCGGTTCATGAGGTC
This sequence comes from Rehmannia glutinosa, assembly GCA_016081115.2. Lineage (NCBI taxonomy): Eukaryota > Viridiplantae > Streptophyta > Magnoliopsida > Lamiales > Orobanchaceae > Rehmannia > Rehmannia glutinosa. Next base: position 2,037,422 of record CM071924.1, read on the forward strand.
GGACTATTTTAGTCCTTATCAAGCCCCATGATCAAAATGTGAAGTTTTGAGATATGCACGTTTTGTGGTTGACTTCTGTATTTTGGAATTTTGTAAATGTGATTGAAACTGTAATTCGTAGTTTGGAAGCACTGAGCCCCACTTTCTGTGGTCAATTTCAATATTTCCAAATGTTCCCTTGTTCTCTGAAAGGTGAAAATTCACATTGTTTAAGGATAAAACAATAGTGAAATGACTACTTGTGTAGGCTCATTTTCGAGCAGAATGTACCGTCCTTGCTCCATTTCATAGCATTATCTATGTTACACTAGGTATATGGTACACTTGGTGTATGAATGATTAATGAAGGACAAGTGTCCCATTTTATAAAAAAGAAGGGATAATTACAAAAGACCCCTGACGTTTGGGCTAATTACAAAAACGCAGAGATATTTCAAAATTACAAGAAGCCCCCACAAGTTTGATTATGCTTTAATTTTAAGGGGTTAATTGTAATATTTCTAGAAATATCATAGGGTTTTCGAAATGTTCGTTGTTTATGAAGGGAGAAAATGTAAGATAGAATCAAACCTCAAGGGTTTTTTTGTAATTTTGAAACATCTCTGGGTTTTTTTGTAATTAGGCTAAACCTCAGGGGTGTTTTTGTAATTATCCCTAAAAAGAATGGCACCATGTATGATGGATTTACAAGAAGTGCATGTATGTATATCAGGTGTAGCATCTTCAAGAAGAGATCCCATTCCATATGGGAATAGCCGGAGGGTGAGCTCAGTAGCTTCATTAGCTGCCTTAGTTCATAGATGCATAAGCTCGTTGCTCACTAACTCATTAGCTACTGTTTATCATTCCGGCCTCCTAGAGATGCTGTTTGATTGGGATGGTGGCTGTTGATTGCAGAAGCTTGCTTAGGTATTATTGAGGGAATGTGGGGGGGTGGGGGAGATGTTGTGTTTACTGAGGCCGGATTGGGCATTAATGTCTGGTGGTGGTGGTGGTGGTGGTGGTGGACGCAGTGTTTTTGCATTCAAATGTGACCAAAATAAGGGATGGGATCTCCTATTCCACTCTATATTACATATATTGGGTAAATGACACGTGTACAATTGTGATGTCATCATGTACACGTGTCATTCACCTAATATATGGAATATAGAGTCGAATAGGGAAAGTGGAATAGAAAATCTCAATCCCCAGAATAATTTAGTGTTGATCGGATCTAATTTGACCGTCTATTAATTCTAAAATAATAAGAGGACAAATAATCGATCAAAGAATAAATTTAACACAATTAAACTCAAGTAATCAAATAACTTGGAGAATATGTGGACAAAAAGGGGATGGCGTGGCCCATTGAATTGAAGTCCAAATGACGCTAGAAGCTCAAAGGTTTGGGTTGGGATATATTTAAAGACGACCATAATTTTGAGATATTTCAGGAAACAAAGGAGAATGGCTTGGCCCATTGAACGATGAGAAAAGCCAGGTTTTTTTGAATTGGAATCCAAATTGTAAAAACAAGAAGGATTTTCATTTTTGATTTATATGATTACAATTTGAATTCGTAACAGATTAGTAGAGTTTGTAGAGAAAATAAAAAGTTTATTGCACATGGAAATAATATATTCAATATTAATACTAATTTTTTATTTTGGAATTTTAATCAAAATTGTTTTTTAAAGTAAATAGTTAACTAATTGATATCATATTATTATTATTATTATTATTATTATTATTATTATTATTAAATAACACCAAATAGGTCGGGATCTGACCTTAATCCCCCATTCTACATTGGGATGTTTACACAAAAAAATAAAATAAAATAACACCAAATAGGGTTGACCAAATTCCGTTGGTACCTAAATAAAATGGAATGGTAAATCCCGGTTAATTTTTGGATGGGACGGGGATGGAGATTCCCTACTTCATATGGACGGGATCTTCCATCCCATTCCTACCTACCCCCTTCTCCATTTAAAAGAAATGGGAATTCCTCGTCCGCATTCCTATTTTCCCCTAATATATATTTATATATTATTAATATTAGTTTTATTATAATATTTTATTTTATTAATTCCCTCTCGTAATTGTCAAAAACTTCGGTCAATAATCGGGAATGGGCTTGGGCCATTGGTAGGAGTCCTTAAAATACTTTTAATTATCGCAATTAATTTGGAAAAGTTAGGAAATACATCACGATAAAAAATAAAAGCTTTCGATTAAAATATATATAACCTCCTATAAAGTTAGTATTGTTCTCATTAATCAAACTTTTGTTTTTTGACATAAAATATAGGCCCAAAAATGTCTAAAAATAATGAAATAAATCGAAAATGAAAATGTAACTGAACAAAACTTGAAATTTTGGACAACAATTTATATACCCATAAATTACTAACCACACGAAATCGCATAGTATCCTAGTAGTAGGACGGTTGTAAAATTTAGGCATGTGCCTAGGTTCGATTCCGACCTCTATCTCCTCCCACGACTTGTACTTAAAAAAAAAAATAATAAATTACTAACCATAGATTCACAAGCGATATCAAATCGATGTACTTTAAATACATAAAAATAATTTACTATACAATATTTTTTTAATGAAGGAGGACTATTGTTGAGAACCCTAAAGCTGGAATGAAATATAATCCTAGTCCATATAGAAATATGATAGAAATGTATTCGTTAACCATAGCTTAAAAAACCTAGAGCTTGATTCATTTTAATTGATTCGAAATAGTACTAGTTATTTTTGTGAACATGAGGTAACTGTAATATTTTTGTAAATGTCAGACTTTTTTTTGAAATGTTTTCGAAAGTCACCGGGAAAAATGTAAGATTGAATCAAATCTCAAAGTTTTTTTTTTTTGTAATTTTCAAAGAAACTCTAGGCTTTTTTTGTAATCAACCCAAATCTTAGGGGTATTTTTGTAGTTATCCCATATAATTATTGAATGGATCATGTTTATTGCTGAAAGCTAGATTAATGATGGTGAGTGAAGTCAAGTTACACCAATTTAGAAGAGGAGACTATAGGTATGAGGAAAACAAAGGAAGTCTTCTAAGAAATTCACTAATTGACTAATATTCATTTTGTTTTGAAGTAATTCACTAATATTCTAAAGTTTTGAATACTCAAATTTTTTGTTAATGATAAGATGGGTTAGTACAAGTAGTTTTCAGCATTTATGATTCATCTATAAATGGTATTTAGTCGGTGTTTAATTAAAAGATAACGTTATCATGTTGTATGGGGAGTTTAAGATGGGACATTTTTGATAATTCAATCATGTTCATTCACTTCCCGTTGAGGGGATCGAGGGTGCCCTTGCTCGCCGCTCGAGAAGGGCACCCCATCCACTTCTAGGGATGGCGGTGGGCGGGAATCCCCATTCCCCGCGGGGAACCGCCCCGAATGGGGCGGGGATTCCCCGAAAATTTTCCCCACGGGGACGGGGGTGGGGAATTTTTTCTCCCCGTTAGCGGGGACGGGGCGGGGGCGGGGATTGCATTCCCCGCCCCGTGGGGATCCCCGCCCCATTCCCCGCGGAGACCCGCAATATGAAATTACAATAATACCCTTAATATTATAAATATATCACATATATTAAATGTAAGATACTAAAACCCTAGCTTTCAACTCTCAGTCAATCGCACGCCCTCAGTCCGCCTCTCACTCCCAGACTGTTCTTGTTCAACATTTCAACTCCTCCCCAAGAAGGCCCAGGTTAGTACTACAGTTTGTTAGCTAATGCAATATATATATATATATATATATATATATATATATACACTTAAACAATAATTAAATCATTTGTGGATCCTAGCTCCAACTACTTGCTTTAATTTTTATATATATATATATATATATATAGTAAAAAATTGAATTATTTATGAATGTTTATTCATGCTAATAGTGATGGATTAGTTTGTAGCAGTGTATGATTGGTCTCTTATTTCATTTGTTGCACATCTAATTTATTTTTTCGATTTCTTGTATTTTTATGTTGAAAAACAATTACTGAACAAGGCTATAATTTTTTTTATGTAATTTGCATTTTTTAAATATATTTATAAAATATTAACAAATGTTTTTTTTTGAAAAAAAAAATCGGGGAGCGGGGATCCCCGCGGGGGCGGATATCCCCGCGGGGACGGGGATGGGGAGCAAATTTTCCCCGTTTATCTCACGGGGACGGGGATTCCCCGCGAACGCGGGAACGGGGATGGGGATTGCTCCCGCCCCGCCGCCCCGTTGACATCCCTATCCACTTCCATCCGCCCACTTTCTTTTGCTCTACCCGCGCATTCTCATTTCACGGTGCGTCACTACTCTCGAACCAAGAATGAGCCAAAGCGGTCACGATATCCTTTAGCTCATGCACTGTTCCCTATGCTTCCGCATGACCCAAGAACGGGGCTTATGTTGAGGATAAATTCGACTTTTCCCAATTATTATTATTTTAGTATTTTACACATTTATTTAATCCAAATTATTCATCAATTGACCAATATTATTAATTACTCTTTGGATCACACAATAATTATCCTACCAGCCCGTCGATCCATGTTTATGACACAAAGCTCACCTTTGACCCATCAACCCAGGCATAAAGATGTTCCTCCTTGTTATTTGTAAGTATTTTGAATTCATTATTCTCACTTGTTGTTCTTTGCTCTAGAATTATTCTCCTACACATGCTGACTTGAGCATCGGAAAGGGTCACCGTAGTACAACCTCAGGGCCCATCTAACATTTGCTGGTGTTGCAGGCAAGTTCACGTGCGAAGAATCTACTAGCTCCAGAGAAGAAAATTGATTAATTTATCAGAAACCTCGACTTATAGTGATCTGTAATTTTAGTAGCATCATGTAAAAACCCAAAACTACCCTCGTTCCTTGACATCAAACCTACGACATCCATTGGTGGAGATGGGGGCATACTCGGTCCAGACCAACAATTCTAAGAAATAAAAAAAAAATTGGTTAGCCTATATGATTTAGTTTTTTATCCGGCTCACCACATTTTCGTGTGTTGACTCCACCATTGGTGACATTCTTTATCTTTTAGACATATAAATGACTCACCTTGTGAAATTTGACTCTAAAATATAATTGATTAATAATTAGAAATATCAAAGTTATAAAAAAAAAAAAGAAGAAGAAGAAGAAAAGAAGAAGATCACCACGCAGCTGATCAAATCATTGTCATCATTTACACCATTTATGAAAGGTCGTTTCGATTTTGTTTGGTCCTGTACCATCCTATTACCTCCTTAGGTAGCAGGGGCGGTCCTCAGTGTAAGTGGTGCCGCCGCACAGGGCTTCCGGAGAAAAATTTCTTTTATATATATATATATATATATAGTTTTATTTGATATAAATAACAATTGTTGTCTAAAAATTATCAAGAAAGTCATTCGGCGGAGTGGTGGCGTGTATGCTCACAGAATGAGCGCAGGTCTTTGATTTTTCCCCATTTTTCCGAAAACACATGAAAACAAAGCTCAATTTGACCTATCCAAAGCCCACTTGACTTATCCCACTTTATGAATACCCTACAATTTTTTGCTCCTACTTTTCAGCGATTTTTGCTCTTTCTTTTTAATTTTTTTTTCAAAATCAAAACACCAAGTAGAAGAATCAAATTGCAAACAAGTTTAAAACCTATTTTCATCTTCCAACTAGAGACGTCCTCGACACCAGTTTCATCCCCCAAATTACAAAGAAAAAAGGCCCATCTCCATTAAAATATTCTGCCTCCATTGATATTTGTAAGATGATCTCTTAAAATTGAGAATTGTTAAATTTTATTTTTTGTTTTCATTATTAGCAAGAATTATTTCTTTATCGATATATAATTGATGTGTAGAATGTTTGTATTTGTTTGCTTTCAAGTTTGTGGCAATATATAATTATATTGAAGGATTTGATATGGTACTAATTAGCTTTATTTGTGCATTTATTTTGAATAGAAATTAAGAATGCCTCCTACTCGAAAATATCAATGTGGATATGAAAAGCGTAAGAAAAGAAAACAAGTTGAAGAATTTATCGAGTCCCAAAGAGGAATACAAGAAGATCAATTTTTCATAGCTAACTTATTAGTAGTTTTTCGTTTTTTGCCTTTTTTCTATTGTATATTATATTGAACGATTTTTTTCGTAATTTATTTTAGTAAGACCAACATGATAAAGTTGCAATATAATATATTTATTATATACGTTAAATCAATGAATTACATTTAAAAATTGATTTTGTTATTTTTAATATTAATTTTTATGTAAATATTAGGGCTTCCTTTTTCTTTGCTCCGGGCCCCTCGAAACTTTGGATCGGGGTAGTAGATGCATAAGTGATGAGATTCAGAAAATAGACAAGTAAAAAATCGATAATAAGATTGTCCAATGTTTGAATATCCTTAAATCTCAGCTACAAACATATAATGATACAGGGATGTTGAGGGTTGTACATCGAAAACCTTTCGGTGCTTAATTAAATTAGTCGTGTTCGAAGAAAATAATCGAAAGAATTCAAGCTTTTTTTTATCCCAGTTTTTCTATGGGGAAAAATTATATATTTTTTTAAGTGGAAAAAATAGTTAGACAAAAAAAAAAATGAGCTAAGGATAGTCGAGTCGGCCAGCCGGCTACGCCCCTGGAAGCAAGAGTATGCATGTACGATGCAATATAGTGTATGATTATGGGGTTCATGTTTACTATTTCACATCGTATTCTTTTCATTTAGATGTATATAGAAAAGTGCCATGAGTTAAACCTCTTTGAAAATAATCAACACTACTTATTTATTTCAAGAACACGTGTCATGCATAAAAAAAATGAAAAATAGCTAGGAAAGTGAAATCAGAAATTTGAAGAACATTCATTTATATAGCATGAATATAATAAGGTAATTGATAAGATGAAGGAATTTATAACATTATTTAGATGATCATTATAAAAAAACAATGAAAATATATAAATAAAAAAAATAATAGTACATGGATTAATATAAGGGTGTTAATTGTGTCGTGTTTCGTGTTCGTGGGTTGTGTTTTGGCACAGTATTACAGGTTTGATATGAACACGACCCATTTAATTATTCGTGTCAAGATACACAACATGAACATGACCCATTTATGACACGTGTAACCCAACACGACACGAAATACCTATATAATTTTATGTTGACACGAAGAAAAATAAATAATTTGGAAAAAACTAAAATTACAATTAAAAAAATTATTAGAAAATACATTAAATAATTTATTCATCATCGTATAACCAACTGAAACATCACAAAATATGAAAATAATATGTCACTATAGAATTAAATGGGATAAATAAGTTAATCGTGTCGACAAGTGGGACGACCTGACATGACCTGACTTACTTTACTTCCGCCTTAATCTTAAGCGTGTTCGACTTATTCTTGACCCAAATCTGCTAAGGATTGTACATATACCTGCTAAATTCCATTAAATTAGTGTTGAATTATCGCGTCGTGTCGCAAATGTGACGCCTAATTAATAAATTAATGGATCTAGATGAGCTGATGAGGGCACGATTCATTTTTCTTCAGCCGGAAACTACCATAAATAGAGTAGGACCCAATTTAGTTTAACAGGACTATAAAAGCCAGGGCATAAATCATATTGAATGGGCCTGAGCCCAAAAGAACATAAAGTCACTCCACGCGTTAATGGGCCCATATCGACTGAGACGGATATTAATTAAACCAAATCAAGGACATATATAATTTTTTTAAAAAAAGAAATAGTATACGAAAAAAAAGTAAAATGTAAAGTAAAATTCATTTAAAGTGGATAATATAAAGTGTATATCTTCATCATTTAAAGCGAATTCTTTAACAATATCCCATTAAATCCAAAGTTCAAACATAACATAGTTCAAAGATAAATAAAATAAATACACCATATTAAATAATTTGTTCACAGAATACATAACTCTATAAAAGTATTTTTTTTATTTTCCTATAGGCTCCATTTGGATGGAAGAATTTGAGCTATGAATTTAAATCCACAATAAAAAAATCTATTGAGATTGTTTGGATGGATTCATTTTATAAGGATTTTAAATCCTTGGAAGCTATTTTGAATCATTTTCGAGGATTTCAAATCTGTCATATTTGGAATCATTTGAAATCTTTCCCTAAATCATTTTCCCAAATCTAAATTATCTTATCCAAATGTAATCTTAAACTCAATTGGCATTGATTACACTTGGGAATTATTTTTAGATTTTAATTCATTTCAAGATATTATATTTGCATCCGAAGACGGTGAACTCCTTATCATGATTTTAATATTAATATAATTATTGATGTGGTCAAGGTTAGGTGATTGCATCTTTGATATATGTGAACAACCGGGAATTGACTTCTCTCCATCAAGAAATAATTGATAGATTTGGGTCTTGTCTGCAACAAGAACAAACATTTAGGGGTTGTCCGGGGTACTCTTCGGATGCTCAAGTTGAGGATAAAGCTAGAGAGAATGAATTTGTAAATAATAAATGTGATAACTTCAAATGGAAAGTGTTTGGGGTATTTGTACCCAAAAGTCGGAAGGTGTAATCTAGTCGATTGATGCATAGACCATTAATTTTACAAGCCTACGGCTTGGGCTTAGCGCTCTTCATGAACTTAGTTTATCTATTGCAAAACATTATTTTTCTTCGCTTATTACCCAAATACAATTGGCCAATTGGACCTTATAAATCATGATTAATCACTTGTGATTTTATTAAAAGTTCACCAATTGCTGACAATGATTCAAAATTATCCAATATTATGAACAATAACAGCCTTTCAAAAAGTAGAGACAACTTATTAAAGAGAGATATATATCAAATTAATGAAGGACCTATCAAATAGATATATCATATATCTTTTAGCATTTGACATCAAATATCACTTCTTGACTTTTATCACATTTTTGGACTGGAACATAACTGAGACTGTTTTGAAACCATTCATATCTTAAAGTCGAAGTTATAGATATGTGACCTCACTGAAATCATAGAAACAGGACCATTATACATTATTGTCTGGTTTTAATTTTCTTTCCACCAAATTTTAGCAAAAATTCATTAATTTAACTGGATTTTTGATATGTTAACCGTTTTTTTCCATATCAAGAAATTTGAAAACAAATGGTGGTATCGATTAGCCTTAACAAGTGTCGAGTAAGATTTTTCTTATAGACAAATGTTATTAAAGTGACTAACATGGTTTCAATTTGAGGGGTCGTACACTACGAAGACATGATATTACAAAGTCAACTAGGAGTGTCTCTTGATAGACCTCTGAAAGAGAGAAACGTGAATGAAACGATTCCACCAAGATACATCATTTTCTTGAGATATTTAGAAACTCCAAAGTTAAGTATGCTTGAACCATGTGAGTAGGGGCGTAGCCAGCCCGGTTTAGTACCCATAGCCCCAATTTTTTACCCCTAATTCAACTATTTTTTCCCCTTAAAAATTATAAATATAATTTATTTTTGTTTTTTCCATAGAAAAAATGGGACCAAAAAAAATTTGGGGTGCGCGGGGGGCCGAGGAGGCCCCCTATCTACGCCCCTGCATGTGAGTGAGGACAAAAGCAGACTGAAAAGACCGTGTTGGTTTGTGGGAACAACTTTCGATTTGGACGTATACCCAAGGGCGGAGGGAGGGGGTCACTCCCCCTCCCCCCCAAAAGAAAATTTACACTAGAATTTTATTGTAAAAAAAATTATTATAATTTATATGATTTTCCTGTTGGAAATTTTGGTTTTGATAAAGTGGGTGTCGACCCTACTTTGACCAATTTTTCGGTGGCTAAATATTTAATTCTCGAGGAATTAAATTATATATTATTAATCTACGTTCGAGTAGATATTCGTAGTATTTTTATTTCTCAAACCGAATTTGGTGGTGAGAAATTAATACACGAAGGTAGCCACATAAATGGGCATTATGTAAAGATTATTTAAAGGGAGATGAAAGGCATGCCTTATCCCACATGGAATATAAATCATAGTTTATCCTAGTTTATTTACTTTAGAAGGTGTTATTTGTTGTATAAACTATAACACAAGTGGATGATCACAAGTGGGCCACACGCCGCGCGCCGCCCCGGCCTCGGCCGGCGGCCCGGCCCGACCCTATTGGGCCCGGTCCCGATCCACTAAAGTTTTGCCACTCGAAAATGGGCTTGGCCCGGTTCGAGTGATCGTTGAGCCCAATGAATCGGACATTGTAGGTGTCCGCATTCGTGTGATGTTGGAGTTGTAACTCCTGCAGGTGGTGGTCACCTATCCCGACCCACCTCATTTTCGTGTATCGGCCCATCCCAAATTTATTCCTAGTTCCGCCCTTGGGTATACCAATACAATAACCAAATCATATGAGATCAAGATTGAAAAAATTTATAAAAAACCGTCCTCTAATTTAAAGTAATGATAGATATATTTAAAAACAAATGAGATAAAGGCTAATTACAAAATAATCGAAGCTTTTGTAAATTACAAAGAAAAAAACTAGATGTTTGATTCCGTGTTATATTTTTCTAGCCCTTTTATGAGCAGAAATTATTCAAAATCTCCCGATCTTTATAAAAATATTACAATTACATAGAGGTGTCAATTTAGGACCCGACCTAACCTAACACGAAATTAATGGGTATGGGTCCAGGCTTCGTGGGTCCGGGTCGAAATTGGGGTCGGACCCGACTAACTCCGCCAATTAAACAAGCAATCGGTCCGGTCAACCTACTATGACCCATTTAACCCGTCTAACCCGTTTGTGAATTTAAAAAAATTAAGTAAATAATTAATTGTAAGAAAAAAACAACAAACAAGAAATATCTTTAAAACTCAAATGATAAAACCTCATTAATTATGTATTTGTTATTATTATGCATATCTTTTTGAATATTGTCCTCAAAAGATGATTAGTATGTTATGTTATTTATGCAATTATGTCATTTCTTTTTGTATGTTGTGAATTGTAATATTTTTTATTGATCGAATATTGCATGATTAAAAAAAAAAAAATCTATTCAGATTAAAAATATTAAATATATATTAAAATATTTTTATTAGACGGGTCAAGTGGGTCGGGTCCGGGTTACTGTGAAATAAGCGAGTCGGGTCCGGGTTCAAGATTCGACACGAATAATTAAATAGTCGGTCCGGCCACTTTGCTTTTAAACACGCGAACCTCGCGAACCCCACCCACGAACCCTGGACCCAACCCAAATTAACACCCCTACAATTACATCCTTAAGTTCAAAACAAAATCAAACATCAATGTTTTTTTTTTTTTTTTTTTTGTAATTTTCAAATACCTCTGAATTTATTTGTAGCTAGCCGAAATCTCAAGACTTTATTATTATTTTTTTTTTTTGTAATTATCCCTTTAAAGAATTAAAGTGTTAATAAATAAATACGTACCTATTTTTGTGGTACTATTCGTGTGTTAAAAGAGTAGTTACATGAGTCCATCACTCGAAGTGCACATCATGAAATTTGTAGGTGCGAAATGGTAATTAATAATGGTCTTTAATTTAGATTACATCATGAAATTTGGAGGTGGCAACTACCAAATGGTCGGTAATAATGGTCTTTAATTTATATTTTACAATAATTAAATTTACATTGAACATAACCTGCATAAAAGTGTACTAATGATATTTAATTTGACAATTATTGTTTTAAATGGGGATAATTTAATCTTTTCGAGCCATTTTATCATTTAAACCCACATGGGATCGGATTAGCTAGACACAGACTTATGTGATAAATTTGAAGTATTACTTTTGAACTTTTCGGTCATTTAATTTATTTCAAAATAAGATAGTATTCATTTTCATTGGAGGAGAGAAATGTTTGTGATATTTATGGGTTTGCAAAATAATTTCCACCCATTTCGGGTACTAATTTGAAGATTTGCAAGCAAGTTTGGAATCACTTTTTCAAATGGACTTTTAGGAGGGTGTCCTCAACATGGATTTTCAATGATTTTTCAAGTTATGGAATTTTATAGATTTTAACGAGTTCTATGGATTCCATATGAGTTCCAAAGAGATTCTAATGGAATTTTATACTATAGAATCGTGTGGATTTTATTGGAATTTGTTGTATGTTATAAAAAGTATAATATTTTTTTTTTTTATGAAACTAGTAGCATAACATCATAATCATTAGAAATATGAAATGTAAAAATTGAAAGAAAGTCATTAGCAAAGAAAAAATGAAGTTTCATAACTTTGCAAAAATATAATTAAAAATTATCAAAATTGGAATAGTTCCATAAACAACTATTTTTAAAATATTTATTCAACAAACAACAATATTGATGACCAAAATTTTTACCGGATAATTTTAAAATCATATTTTCTAATACAAAATCAATGTGTCTATCAAGATGAATGAATGAAAATTTATCAACAATGATTCCCAGTAAAAGTATTATTACAACAATAGTTTTTCTTTTTAATTTATCAATAACATTTAAAATATTAGCAATTGAAATAAGACGCCCAATCAACTCTAGTTACTCTACGGTGATTATTCACGAAATTGAGGTAGAACGTGTTGAATTATTGAGATTATAAGACAATGAGTGGGGAGATGTACATGAGAGAAAAATATGTTATTTTTTCTTTTTATACCATAGCCAATTTTCTTATTATTATTATTATTATTATTATTATTATTATTATTATTATTATTATTATTATTGGAAAATGGAATTTGAATTTCGAGGGGAAGGTGAGAATTTATCCTTCATAAATCTAGCTTATAATTCCACAAGAATCCACCAAAATCCATTTATAAAAGAATTTCACTAATTCCTTGAATGTTTGAGGATCTTTTGGATTTTCGTGGAATCCATTAAAATCCAAGTTGAGGACCTTAAGATTTAATGGATTCCATAAAAATCCAAATTGAGCACACTTGTAATGTTACGAAATTCAATTACATTAAATTCCATTAAATTCTATGGTTGAGGATGCCCCAGTTAGACATAGAGGAGGTCTTATATCGCTATAAGAAAAATCCGGTTCTGAACAAAATTTATCGACGAGAAATGATTTTGTCACTAAATTTTACAATTATCTACGAGAATATCTACGAATAAAAAAAACAACATTTTCCCCAAATTATACCGACAAATTACCGATGATTTCAATTGCTTTCGACAGTTTACGTAGGTATATGCCAACATTTTAGATTCTAGGTAAATATTTTACCAACAATGGTTTTACCTATACTTTACAATTTTCTTAATACTTACCTACAAATTTTTACGTAGAACCTGGTTTTTTCTTGTAGTGTGTAAGGGCGTCTCATGGATCTAAATTCATGAGATAGATCCTAAACACATACAAAAATATGGATTTTTTTCATGGGTATGAGTTTGAGTCGAAATTCTATTTAAATATAAGATCCTTCTCATGACTATATCTATGGGACCGTTTCACACATTTGTGTTAGACATAAAAGTCCGTTTGAATTTTTTTAATTAGGTGTTGGGTGGTTTTAGATTATATCTAATGATTTTCGTATATGCGCATTTTTAATTTTGTAAGTTTAGTGGAGTCACCTGATAATTTATTGATCATATTTGACTGTTTTGACTAATTTTTCTTTATCAATTAGTGCTGGTTGTTTCCAACAGATTTTTGATTGGTTTTTTGTTTTCAATCACTGTTAGCTATTTCAAACAGTTTTAATGAAATTTTGTATTATCCCCTCAAAAAGAAAAAAATTAAAAAAAGGTGGCCCATTGTAGAGAACTCAGCATTATATTATGAAGCAGATAATATTGACGAATAAAACCAATCAGCAGATAATGCATATGATAGGCACAGTGAAATGGTTGGATAAAGACGATAATAAATTCATAATTATGAAGAATGCCCACATATTTCTATTATTTATAATTTTCATCACACAAACTGGATTATTTATTTTTTGTTCTCTGATTTGTATTAGATAAGTCAACTCTGATGGTGGACCTGTAATTAAATGCAAAGCTTGACAATTTCTATCTTCTTTCATGGGGTATTAATTATGTCAAGATGCTTAAGGGATTTAGGTTGGCTGTTCTTGGAACTAATTTTGTATGAGAATTGACATTAGGGCCTCAAAATATACTACTAACACTCCAGTAATTTCATATTAATTACTTAAGCACAAAGGAGAATTATGAGATTCACACTCATCAGAAAAAAACTTGCGGAGTTACTGAATAGAATTTACCGAAAAAATGATTTTGTCACTATACTTTACATTACAATAAAACAAATAATATTATTTTTCCTGAAATTATATCAACCAATTACTTGACCAATCACCAACTATTTTAAAATTGATTTACCTACAATGATTTTTTCTACAACGTTTTTACCTATACAATTATACTTTATAGTTATACTAATACCTACCTATACTTTTCTATAGGTAAATTAGTTTTTTTTTTTTTTGAGATAATGGTAAATTAGTTTTTTCTTATAGTGTCAATTGGTTAATAATTTTATGTGAGGAAATTACACTTTTAATTAATCCATAAGATATGTGGGGACGCGATTTTAGTATATGTCCCAAAAACGTTGTTTTTGTTAGAAGATTTAGTCCCAACAAATATAAAACTTGCAATTCTGGTCTCACGTCAGTTAAATTTGAACATAACCAAGCCTTAGTTTTTTTTATAATATTTGTCTGTAAATATCATATGTAGCAATTTTGGTCTAATAAATTCTAATTTTATGCAATTTTGATCCGAATGATACTTCAAATTCCACTATTTTTTAGACAAAAATTGTACAAAACTAGAATTTATGGGACCAAAATTGCAAAAAAAAAAAAAAAAAAAAAAGACTTATGAGACCAAAATTGTTACATAGAATACATGAAAGACCAAATATGATTCTTTTATTCCTACAGAACCAAAAAATACTACACAGGCAATTTACTAGGGATGCCAATTTTGACCTGACTTGTGGGTACTAGGGGTGTAAAAGAAGTGAATCTCTTTTATTCGAATTCGTATATTAACATTTGAATTCGAAAAATTAGAATATGAATCCAAATAAGAATATTTATTCAAATTCATATATTATGTGAACACGAATATGAATATCATTATATTCGATTCGAGTATTCGAAAGAATATTCGAATAATATTATATATATATTATATATCTATACTTATACAAAATACTTATATATAATCTTTATACATATGAACATATATTTATTTATGTAAATTGCTAATAAATAATAAATCATATATTCACTTATAAAAGGTCCAAATTAGCAAGTCTAAATATAATTAAAGTCCATCATGCATTTTGTCTAAGTTGATTGGTGATATTTTAGTTATTCCTATTAACACGGTGACATCGATACCACATTTAGTTCAAGAATCCGAGTCTGAGCTCCTTATCATGTTAAGTTATCATCTGATATGGTTCAAGTTCTGATTTATGGAGCAGATTAGTTTCGTCAACTTTATGGGATGAAAAGGCCTATTATGACATATGTAAATATTCTTTTCTTAAATTCCATTATATTTATATATTTGCATGATTATAAAAATATACTGATCTCTAATTAGCTTATTTATGCAAAGGAGGAAGACCATGTTGATATCCAATTGTAAGCATGGTGTGGATGCTAGCCAGCATTCTTGTATTATATTCTTGATGGACTCGACAATAAATTCTCTTTTTTTGTTGATATATTTGGTGATAAATATATTATTGATGTATTTAACAATTACATGACCCAAAGTTATTATTTAGATTCTAATTATTGTTGCAATCTAATTACATATTGTCGGGAAAAAATATAGGTAGGATTTTGAATACGGATATTCGAATTGATTAGTAGATATTCAAATATATTTTCAAATAAGAATAAGAATCGTTTTTTGTATTCGAACATTAAAAGAATGCGGATAAAAATATTCAATAAATAAGCCGAATAAGAATAGAATATCTTGATATTCGACTCAATTCGGTTCATTTACACCCCTAGTGGGTACCCACGCCCCGTAACCACCGGCAGGGCGGGGCTGGGCGGATCTGAGTATCACTTCCGCCCGCCCTGCATAGAATTTTTTAATATATATTTTGCATATGTTATATATATTATAATATAATATGTATTCTTATATTATATCTAACATTTATCAATTGATGGTAACAACTTTGTAAATAATATATTATAAATATTTTTTTTTATTTTTGTATTTGATTTAATTTAAAATGGGCAAAGACGAGTCAACCCGCCTCTCGTGACTCATGACGATCGGTCGCCCCACCCCGTTCTGGGCAATGGGCAAGTTTGGGTCTTCACCAACCCGTCCCATTGTCATCCCTACTATCTACCAAACCAAATTAATATACCACCTCCTTATACTTATAGAATCAGAATCGCAATTAAGCCAAATCTTATATGTATATACATAGGAGATCTAATATTCATTGATAAGGCTGAAAAATGACCAAGCTACTCGATTCGAGATCGATCGTTAAAAACTCGTTTGGGCTCGATTTGTTAACATAATGAACACATTTTTTCATTCGATAAGATGTAAAACCGGCTCGAGCTCGACTCAAAGTGTAAAATATGTGTAAAAATAACATGCTACTCGAACTCGATTCGTGTTCGCCTCGACTAAAACTCATTCGAGCTCGATTCGATTAATAATCAAACCAAGCTCAATTAACCCAATTTTTGAAGTTAGATTAAAATTCAAACAAGCTTGAACAGTATTATATATGTTCGACTCGACTCGACTCGTTTACACCCCTATTCATTGATAGTTGAGCTTAACCCAATCCCGTCTGTTCCCCAACGCCCCAACCCCACTCACCACACGTAATATTGTCCTCTACTTAAATATATTAATATATATACATATCTACATAGGAATAAATACTACATGTATCGATCAGTTATGGCAGTCTCACTTCCCAGTTCCCACTAGTTCAGAAGGTCATCTGGTATTTCATACAATATACATAACTGGCTCAACAGTTTGCCAGCCAATTAATACTTCTCCATAACTTTATTTATTTATATTATCCAACTTTTCTTCTCATCCATATACTTCTTAATCATACACCTGGCTGCCAGTTTATGCACTTTTTATTTATTTTTTTTCCTTTTTAATTACCTTGAAAAAGATGTCACATGAATCGTCGCAATAAAGTTTTCAAGCTCCTCTGGTGTTTTTAGCTTTTAACAACAGACCTGTGAAATTGTTCCATTAAAATATCCTCATGGAGTCATGGTCTTAAATGATGGTATGCTTATATGCATGACTATTTTGTGTTTACACGTCAATTTAGAAAGTACATGTTCATGATATTCAATGTCTTTCTTCCTTTTTAACAACATAAGTTTGGACTTTGTAGTATATGAGGTGGTTACTAAACTAAGTATTCCACAAATTTATAAGGACATACAGGTAATTTACGGATTGAGATTTCATGTTCCACTTTCCTTGTTCTGCTATTGTTACATTGCATCGGATGAATGACATTTGTACAAGATGATGTCACAATTGTACACGTATCTTTCATCCAATATATAAAATAGGGAGTGGAATATTGAAAGTGAAATAGATGATATGACCTTACATGGTTACTTTTGGTAGGTTTGAGAACTAAAAATTATTGGACAAGTTATCATGCCATATACATGAAAACAATCGAAAAATGAGCTGAATACTGTTTAACAAGTTCGATCAAAAAGTAAATTTTCACTGTGTTTGCATATTATAAGCTTCTCTAAATTCCTCTTTAGAGCATTCAAGACTCAAGAGAGTGCTCTATCTTTAATTTGGAGCAATACTTGCTCCAACACTAGTCTGCTCCTTTTTGTAGATGCGAGCAGTTTTGCGCCAGAAATTGAGCAATACTGTAGCTGCATTAATTTTTTCTTTTCTGTTTGTTTTACATTAATGATTTTAGTGTATAAAATTTGCACTAAAATAGAATATTCCTTTTTAGTGTATATTTTTCGACAAACTGGAGATAGAGCGTATATTTTGCATTAAAATAGTGCAGAATAGTGTAAACTATTGGAGATGGTGTAAAGCGACTCCGACCGTAATAAAACGCCAATTTAGAGCAAAAGTGCTCCAATTGCAGCACCATCCCAGCGCTATTTTGAAGTATTGAACATTGCATATAGCCATATATGTATGTGTATATGTGTGTGTCTATATACATAGAAGGAAAAGTAGGTATATCTTTAGTTATGCTTTGGATTGGATGTTTAGGGGTTGTGTACTTGTTGTGTCTTGAGAAATTGAATACTGATCAGTGATATTTTTTGGGTTTTGGGAGGAAAAATTTTCACAGTAGCAGTCATGCATGTCATGTTAATTTTGTTAGATAAGTTATGTTACATTAATATTTTTAATCATGTCATTGTGTTTAAGTATGTAAAAGTGATTATATATATATGAATATATATTATGTGTGTCAGTGTGTGTATAGTAATATAATAATTTTAAAATACAATAATTATGATATGTAGTCGGCCAATTTTATTTTGGGAAAAAATAAAATAATTTGAGATCAGGAAAACAAGCACGTTCTATTTTAAAGGGAAAGACCAATATTGTTGGACCTAATAAGGTTTGGATTTGATTAGGGCCCATTTGGATGGAGGGATTTGAAATTTCAAGGGATTTCAAATGAATGGATTTCAAAGTCATTGGATTTGAAATCCACCTCTTGTTTGGATGATGTGAATTTGTGTAAGGATTTCAAATTCATTGTAAGTTTTGATAAAAAAAAATTAGAAGCTCTATTTATTTTCTTAATTGATATTTAATAAATAAAAAAAATAAAAAAATATAATCTTATTATTTTGTAAATAATTATAATTTTATGCACTAATAAAAATATAAAATTTAACTTTTATTATGTCTGAATATGTGTGATGATAATGCGTGTGCATATGTGAGGAGAGTATGTGTGAGTGTGAGTGTATGTGTGTAAATGTGTGTGCAGTGTGTGTGTGTAAATGTGTGCAGTGTGTGTAAATGTGTGGCAAGTGTGTGTGTAAATGTGTGCAGTGTATGTGCATTATGTGTAGATATGTGTGCAGTGTGTGTAAGTGTATGTAGTGTGTGCAGTGTGTGTAAATATGTGTAGTGTGTGTAGTGTGTGTAAGTGTATGTAAATGTGTGAAGTGTGTGTAAATGTGTGAAGTGTGTGTAAGTGTGTCTGAATATGCAAATGAGCATAAAGGGGGAAAAAAAGAATGGATTTCAAATGACTAGGTTTTGGGAGGAATTTGAAATCATTTAAAAATGAACTAAAACTTAAAGAGGAATTTGAAATCCATTGATTTGGATTTATATGTCATACAGGGTTGTGGATTTAGCTAAGGTTTGTTTATATAGTTCTACAAAAGCTTAGTTTTTTTTTTCTTGACTTTAGTTATCACTCAAAATTAGTAGTACTTCCAATCACAAGTTCTCACATTTCTTGATTATATGTTAACAGAATTAATACTATCCACCTGGATAAAAAATCTGAAGTGTTATAAGACGTTTTCTGATATCTCTTTGTAAGGAAGTTAACATTGAAAAAATACAATTTGGATCTCCTATTTTCAATATTTTTCATCTTATGTTTCAATACACTAGGTCAATACCACATGTACAATGTTATAATCATCTTATACACGTCAAAAAAAAGAAGAAGATGAAACTTCATAGAAAATAGGAGATCATGGAAAGAACTTTCTTATCATTAACGTTTTGTCTCCAATAATTCTAATAACATTGAATTGAATATATGCTAAGAAAATATTTGAATTTAGTCCTTATAATTAACCTTAATAAATGAGAAACTAAAACAAAGAACAAAATGTACAATGAAAATGAATTTGGTTAAATTAAAAAATAATTTGTGGGTTGAATTAGGATTTATCATGAATTTAAAAGACCCGGTATCATTTTTAATCGTTGAATTACTTTACAAACTATGGCAAAAGAACTCAATTACAACTGCACAGAATCGCATCTTCAATTTTTATTTACCAAATTCCGATTGTTAATTATTTTTTAACAAAGTACTATGCATGATAATCTAATGTAAAATTATTAAAAATAAATTCACACCATAATCGCCTAAGTGAATATACTTGGCTATATAAGCACTGTTCTAAAAATCCCGCCTAGTTCCGATTAGTCCTCGCCTAGGTGCTAGGCTCTCCTTGTCCGCCTATGTTATTCTTTCAATTAGGCCCCGTCTAACCCCGTTCAAGTCCCGCCGAACCCCGCTCAGGCTCTGCCTAAGCTCTAGACCCTAGTCTGCCGTCCGACTAGCCCTAGCAATTTTTAGAACACTGGCTATAAGTACAATTGTGGTCAATTTCCCAACCACTTTGAACACAAAATGACTTCCGCTTCGGCTGTCATAAATGCACGCGAATCACAGAATTTATCCATTATATTTTCCTAAAAAAAATTATCCATTATATTAAAACACCACATGAAAATAGAGTATTTAATAAATAAAAATTGTCACTAGTATGTATGTAACTCAAAAAAATACATACATGGATTTTCTTTCATCAACAAGAAAAGATAAACTAGATAAATTGCTTTTTGAGAACAACATGAGGAAAGAAAATCAAAGCTTTTTTATTTTGTTTCATCTTTTGTACTCGTAAAAAGATGGGGAAAATGAATTTTTTTTTGTCATGTAACTTGGACTATTTTGAAATTTAGTTATCTAAGTAGTCACTTTTAAGTTTTAGTACAATATGTTTCAAAATTTTAGACACTTAGTTTTATTTTGACTGAAATTACATAATTTTCTTGGAAATTGCTTGACTATGACTCGTCGAGAATCAAACATCAATTTTTGGTGATTTGACATTTCAATTTGCATTAAATCAAAGAAATTTCTAAATTTCTTAGACACATTAGAACACATCGGTCTAATTAGCAATTACGTTAAAATTATACAATTTTGGTCAAAATTGTACTAAATGTCCAAAATTTTGAAAGATATCGGACCAACATTTAAATGTGACTACTTAAAGGACTAAATCTCCAAAAAGTCCAAGTTATAGGATCGATCGAAAAACTATTTTTCCTAAAAGATGAAATTAAACCAAAAACAAAAAGAACAAAGTTATATATATGTGTGCTTGCATTACTAATATAGATCTACGTACATATATTTTGTAATGTGAAATTGTGAACCCAACAAAGTAATTCATCAATCTAATAAATATATGGTTAGAGGTGCAAATGGAATCAAACTACTCATTACTCGACTTGAAATTAATCACTAAAAACTACTAATTTGAGCTTGGTTCGAGCTCAACTCAATTAGTAAAAAAAAAAAAAGTAACATAAATTAAGTTACTCGAGTTCCACTCGGCTAAACCCCGTTCACCTCCAGTTTGATTACACACACTATTACAGCCGTTCAACTATATGAAAATTTACTTTCTATAATTAACTATCCTATAAGAACATAAAATTGTACTTAGTTTCATGCATGGATTATAGGAGGGGCAAATCAAGTCAAATCAAATCAAATCATCGATGTTTACAACATTAGTTGATGAAGAAAGAAAACTATACGTGGGGTTCCTCAAATTCACATACCTAAGGCGTGATATGGTTTTTTTTTGTTTGATAGTATAGCAAATTAAGATAGTTAGTGAAGTCACACACACAAGAGTTGGTGGGCGTTGAGAGATACAATTAGTGTTATAAAGACCATTCCTCACATGTCCAACTTGGCCAACACCCCCCTTAATAATACCCCTTTAAATTTCTCATCATCAACTATCAAAACCATACATTATAACACACCCACCTCCATTTTTCTTGCTTAATTTCTCCCTATAACTTCTAAAAGCCTGCCTCTAAACCCAAAACAAAGAAAAACATGGATCTTGGTCTCATGTTTTTCTATTGTCTCCCTCTTCTCCCACTGATTTACATCCTATGGCGAAATCTGGACCAAAAAAGGCACCAAAATTGCTACATATTGGACTACGAATGCTACAAGCCGACTGAAGACAGAAAATTAAGCACGAAATTTTCAGGTGAAGTGATTAGAAGAAACAAGCATCTCGGCATACACGAGTACAAATTCTTATTGAAAGCAATAGTCAGTTCAGGCATCGGTGAGGAGACTTACGCGCCGAAAATGGTGTTCGAAGGCAGAGAAGCTTCTCCGACTCTAGCGGACGGCCTTTTGGAGATGGACGAGTTTTTCATCGACAGCATCGATAAGCTCTTCAAGAGAACCAACATTTCTCCGTCGGAAATCGACGTTTTAGTCGTGAACATATCGATGATGGCCACGCTCCCTTCGTTGTCCTCCAGGATAATCAATTTCTACAAAATGAGAGAAGATGTTAAAGTGTATAATCTCACGGGGATGGGGTGCAGCGCGAGCTTAATCTCGATAAACATCGTGCAGAGCATTTTCAAATCTCAGAAAAACGTGAAGGCGCTCCTGGTCACATCTGAGTCGTTGAGCTTGGGCTGGTACACGGGGAACGACAGATCCATGATTCTCGCTAACTGTCTCTTCAGATCGGGCGGTTGCGCCGTGATCCTAACAAACAAACCGAGCCTAAAAGACAAATCCATGTTCAAGCTCAAATGCCTAGTGCGCACGCACCACGGCGCCAAAGAGGAATCATACAATTGCTGCATACAGAAGGAAGACGAAAAAGGATTCATCGGTTTTCACCTCGGCAAAAACTCCCCAAAGCCGCGACTCGAGCATTCGTCGATAATCTAAAAGAAATCGCGCCGAAGATCTTACCTCTCCGCGAGCTCCTCCGGTTCGCGGCGAAGCTACTTTTTCGCAAAATACACCAAAAATGGAGTAAATCCGGCGGCGGCGCCGCGAGACCGGTGATTAATTTCAAAACTGGAGTGGATCATTTCTGCCTCCACACAGGGGGGAAAGCGGTGATCGATGCGATTGCGGCGAATCTGAGCTTGAGCGAGTACGATGTGGAGCCGGCGAGGATGACGTTGCACCGATTTGGGAACACGTCGGCGAGTAGTCTCTGGTACGTGCTGGCGTACATGGAGGCGAAGAAGAGGCTGAAAAAGGGAGATAAGGTTTTCATGATTAGCTTTGGGGCAGGGTTTAAGTGTAACAGCTGTTTGTGGGAGGTGATGAGGGATTTGGAAGGGAGGAATGTTTGGGAAGAGTTTATTGACAGCTATCCCCGTAAGAATTTGGCTAATCCTTTTCTGGAGAAATACGGGTGGATTCAGGACGAAGATCCGGATACGTTTTACGTCCCGGATGATTACGAAATACCGGATTGATTAATTTTTTAAAAAATTATTTTTTTCTACTAATTAATCAAAAATTATTTTACTTTTGTGTTTGATTCTCTAGCTCGATCCCTTACCTGTTCAGTTCGGATTTTTTTTTTTTTTTTGGTGGTGTTTCTTCTTGTATTTTAATTTACAAATACACGATAAGTGTATATGATTCAAATATAAATTTGAAAAAATGGTTTATACTATGTATGTGATTCTATTTTTGTAATCTTTTTTTCTTTTTCATTAATTGGTTAATATGCGTTATTGTTGATTCAAATGTAATTCTTTTTTGTTTAGACCTGAAATTTGTATCCTGCCGGAAAATGTTCATTACAAGAATGATAAGTGATATCTTTCTATCTTCTCTGTCAGTATATCTAGTGGAAATGGTCAAAAGGTAGCCATTTTTAGAAGAAATAAAAACTTTTCTGACTCATGAGATAAAAAATCTTCGGTTTTAGTAATTTTTGCTAGTCTTTTACCGAAATATCATTAACAACCAAAAGGAAATGGAAAATTCTATACAAAGTACGCATAATTTGTCTTGTTATAGATCGGCATATCATGTCAAGATAATCGTGGTACATCATGACAACTTTTTCTTCCATATCGCGACTATCATGGCATATCCTGACATTAGTAGTTTTAAATTACCCTATTTAATTAAGGGAAAAATCAATCTCGTCTCTGATAACTAAAAAATTCTGCCCCGTAGTAAATTAAGATGTATATGTGTATGCACCATTTTATATCTGCTATATCTAGACGATGAGAATACTCCATATGAATAACTACCACAAATTTTATATGGATATACACAAACTCACATACGATAAACGTGTATTAATTCAAAATCGGAGAGTAGCATCTGCTAGACTATAATACCGTTATTATAATTTATAAACTTGAACCGGATAAAGATTTTCCCGCGCCTAAATTAAGTTGTTGGTTCGTAGTTATGGAGAAAGGCATCAACAATGAATGCACGAGCCGGAGACAACTGTAGAAGCAGCTATGGGCCTATGGCTGGCCCCTCTTTGGCTATAAAGACCCTATATGCAACCATTGCTCCATGTGAAACATTTAAAGTTTCAGAAAATGACATTTTATATCAAAATGGTCATATACTTTTATCACTTTGACATGAGATATATCTAACATATTAGAATTAGAGTTCTGTCTCGAAACCGCCCAATGGAATATTTTGGGTTGAATCATCATAGTGGTATATGCAATCCAAAAATGTTGCATTTGCAGTTTCAATTAATACCACGTGTGTAACAATGATATCGTTTTTATACATGTGACATCTATGTAGTATATTGGAATATCGAATAGATAGGAAGGTCCCATATGCAATTAAAACATTGATCAAGATCCCACTATGATTCCGATAACCACACAAGATCTTCTATTTTCTATTATTTTTTTCATCTAGCGTTTCAATACACCATATGAATGCCCCGTTGTGGCGTATCCCACAGTCCCGACACGGCCGAAATTGGGGTTGAGCCATAAAGACAAAAATATAAGGATAATTACAAAAAAACTCGAGGCTTGGGCTAATTAAAAAAACTCCATAAGTTATTGAAAATTACAATAAATCTCTTGATTTTGATTTTGTCTTACATTTTCCCTTCATAAAGCAAAAACATTTCAAAACCTCATTGATATTTATAGAAATATTGCAATTACTCCCTTAAATTTAAGACACAATCAAACTTGAGAGGACTTTTTGTAATTTTAAAGCATCTCTGAATTTTATCGTAATTAGCTCACACCTATGGTTTTTTTTTTTTTTTTGTAATTATCCGATTCTATATGTTTTGGCTAACGGAAAAAGGGATTGGGCTATGAGTAGTACTATTCGGGCGTAGCTAGGGTCGGGCTATGAGCAGGGGCGGATGCACATTAGGGCTCTACTTGCACTTTTGTTATAGCCACTACTAGTATTACATTTTTTAGCTTACTTTGTACGTATTCTTTTCTTAGCCCATCACATAATCTTTAATTTATCTTTATAAAAAAAAAAAAAAAAAAAACCCAACTAACAATAATTAAATATTAGTTTGATTCCACATTTCCATATATTTCTCACCATTCCAGCCGACTCTCTGCATATTTGTATAAGGTTTTGGGGTTAATGGAGGACAACAACAAATGAGAGTATTTATTTAAAATTGAAGTGCAGGTCTTCAGAATAGTGGTTAGGAAAATATAGTTTGTGGATCGAATAATGAATTTTTAAATGATTCTCGAAAATCAATGTATTAAGCTATTAGCCTGCTAGTTAGATGTATTTTTAGATCAAGAATGTAAAGCAGTTTAAGTAAACCAAATCATTTGCTTCAGAATAATTGGTTTATCTACACATTTTTTCATGAATTAAAATTGGACAAATAATTGACACTTTATGCGAATTATATACACATATTTTTGTTTTAAATCTTATTACAATAAGCATCTTACTAAAATCTCAAAGTCTTTGACGATAATGATGATGCTTGAATTGTATTTGAATTTTTGTATTTTGAATTTTAAGACTTTTATCCTTGTAATGCAACATAAAAAAATTGTGTAATTTAGTTTTGCATATTTAGTTTGAATGTTATATTTTTATACATTCTTTAGCTTAAAATTTAGATTTAAATAAAAAAATAATTTTTTGGCTTGTAGCCCGGTAGTGGCCCATTTAGCCCAAATCCCGTTAGGATTAGGGTTAGGTTCATAATATACTAGTCCGTTTAATAGTGGCCCGTTTAGCCCAAAGTCTGTTAGGGCTAGCCCTATAGGTTTAGTGTCAGCCCGTTTAACATCTCTAGTACTGGAATTTTCTTACTTTCTAGCCGACTCCATTATCGATTTCTGGTCCGCCACCCATTTGGCTATGAGTAGTCCGGCATAGCTATGCCCTTGATGTCACGTGTATAATAACGGTATCACATTACACGTGATATTTCTAAGTCATGTATTGAAATGATAGATGAAACACGAGAATAACAATAAGATGCAAAACATATATAGCTCTCTCTCATTCCGGCTACAAGATCACTAACTAACTTTGAAGCCCTACACTCGATATCATTGAATGTATGAGTTATGACATTTATGGTTCGTCTTCCCCATGAGTACAATAACAATAAGTAACTGTAGAATTGTTATAAGGCTGCCATGCATAATTTCTTCTCCCATAAATATGGAGGTAAATATTAATTATTTAATCCTTCTTTCCAAGTATAGTATATATTTACATAGTGAATAAATAAAGTTTTCGTTTACACACATAGAATCATGTACATATTAATTTATGTTCTCTTTAAAAAGCTTCAATTTTATTTTTTAAAACTTGGAGTATTTTGTTTTAAGGCAAAAAAAATTGAGAGGATTTAATTTAAGGCAGAAAATCGCTTCGTAAATTAAAGTATATTTTTTTGTCCTGTGGCAGGTTAAAATTTTGGTTCTTATGAGGTATCCAAATGGTCCCAAACTTCAGCAAAATTGGTCCTTTCGTTTACGTTTATGAAGAACTTGAAATATTACACAACATTTATAACACATTACAGAAAATTATTGAGAATATGTAACAATTAATGCACACATTGGGTCCTCGAAAAAAATATATAGCCAATCAATAACTGAAAAATTATTATAGGAAAAATTGATAATTGCAGAAAGATAACATAATATATTGAGTACACCATAACAATCATTAAAGTTTGAGCTATTTAACCAACAAAGCAAATAAACATATAGTATATAAATAGTTCCATTATGTATTCCAATTATTCTCCCCTCGAAAGTGATTAATAGTTAATACTGGATGACTCTAGCCGAGCACAATAAGCATAAATATTAATAATCTCATTGCATAATATCAATTAGAATTTTCATGTTAAATTAAAAAAAAAAAGTACATAGCGCAATATATTCATGTCAATTTCACTAGAAGGAATTGTGTAATTAATATAAGTTCGGTTCCAAATATTAACAATCAACCTCAAACTGGGAACGGAGCGTGAAGAAAATAAATCTGCGCAAGCCCTCCGCCTTTAATTGAAATCCGTTGTATCGTGCAGGGATGGATCGAGAATTTTTTTACAATGAGGGCAAAGAATAGATATAATTATGAATTATATAAAAACTAATAAGTGATAACACATTGTTTTTTAATCTTATTAATATATGCTTTTAAAAACAAATTAAATACTACTCCATAATAGTAAGCGTGGCTCCGTCCTTCGTAGTAATTAAACAAATTAATAACATTTTGGAGTAGAAAGTAAAAATTAAAAAAAGAAAAAACAACAACATCAAAAATAATTAGTGGGGCATACTTTATTTTTTTAACCTAGTAAACTTTGGGATTTAAAAAATAAATAAAAATTAATAAAATGCCATACTTTGCTTTTCTTAACCTAATTAAATATAATTTATGAAAAATAAATAATGAATACTAGTAAAACAAATAAAAAGTTTGTGGGGGCATGTGCCCCATAATAGTAAACATGGCTCCGTCACGAGATTATCCACCAAATTTGTTATTATGAATTCGAAATCCTTAACTTCAAATTTATTTACAATTATGCTACCGCATTTTTTTTAAATTGATTGTCTGTGGTAAAAATCTATTTTTTTTTTTTAGTAGTGCTTATACCAAATGCAACCTAACAGTACTGCATAAGTGCATATCAACCATCAGAGTACTTGGAAACAAACTATAAGATAATGCCATTACTCCATAATCCAGATTGAGAACTGACAAGAAAGCTCAAGCAAAATACTTTTTTGTTTTTCTTGAAAAGTTCGGGTGCGATTGGATATGCTTTTATTTTGAAAATTTTCGGCTGCGATTGGATGTGAGCGAGAATCTATTTTCGCTCCGTTGGAGAATTTTTTTTGACCAAACACGCGATTGTTTATGAAAATTTTCTAAAATATACTATTATATCACTTTCATTTTTTCTCACTTTTTCTTTCATCAATCACATCTACACATTTTTTCACAAAAAACTAATCATTTTTACACATTATCCCACAAATTTCACTATTCATTCACTCACACATTTCCAACTACCAATCACATCCAATCATTATTTTACTATTTTCACATCAAATCAACTTTCATCATTACTTTTTCATCTCACATCCAATCACATTCTCAAAATTCATTTTTTTTCTCCCATATTTTTTTTCACTACTATTCTCTAGCAAAATGAAAATTTTCAAAATGAAAGTATATCCAATCGCACCCTTCATTTTGCTAGAGAATAGTGGTACAAAAAATTTTGGAAGGAAAAAAATAAATTTTGAGAGTGTGATTGGATGTGAGATGAAAAAGTAATGATGAAAATTGATTTGATTTAAAAATAGTAAAATAATGATTGGATATGATTGGTAGTTAGAATATGTGAGTGAGTGAATAGTAAAATTTGTGGGAGAATGTGCAATAATGATTAGTTTTTTTGTGAAAAATGTGTATATATGTGATTGGTAAGAGAAAAAATGTGAAACAAAGGCCTTGTTTGTTTATGTTTCCAAGCCCCATTTCCAATTTCCAACTATTCATGAAATGGAATCATGTTTGTTTCTAAAATTTCCAATGGAAATCATCATTTTCACTTTCTACTTTTCACATAAAACATCATCTCAAATATACAATTTCAATTCTCAACCCTATACACTACCCTACATCACTTATCAATCACTATTCTTATTTTTTAATCTAATTATATACGTGGGACCCTCCATTACCAACTTTATCTACTTAAAATACTACTATATATATCTAATGAGACCCACTAGCCTACAATCTTACAAATATAATATTATATATTCAATTAAAATATTCAACCACTATCAACTTTTCAAATTATTATATACATAAAATACTATTTCAAAACTACTTAACCAAACATAATCTCATTTCCAAACCTACATAAAACGCATTCCCATTCACTCATCCAAACATAATTCCGCTTTTCACACGAAAACCAATAAATTCTGAAAATTCATTTTCCAACACTAAAACTAGAAATAGTCCATGGAAACATAACCATACAAGCCCTATATTTTTTCGAAAATTTTGATAAACAATAGTATGTTTAGTCAAAAAAAAATCTCCAAAGAGAATGAAAATGAAATTCCTTTCATATCCAATTGCAACCTTCGGTCCTATTATTGCAGGTACTCAAACCTGGGCCTCGATATTGCAGGTAATATCCATGGTCACTGAGCTAACTCCAATTGTTCTTACCAAGCAAATTACAGTTATAGATTAAAGTAAATAGATAGATATACCAACTCTTATTTGAAGAACTGCATACATCATTGATTGCGTCAATTAATGCTAATCAGAAAACAGTTTCAGCATCGCGAAATTTAAATCAAAGATAAATTACAAAGGTTCAACTATAAAGAGAAAGAAAATTATTCATACATCCCTTTCTAAATATAAACTTTAATCATTACCAAGACATTTAGGCTTTAGCAGCAGCCTAACCCTACGTTATTATATTATTAGTTTGTGCTTTTTTTTTTCAAAAAAAAGGTATTGAATTAATTTTGTTAATATTCTAAGTTAAGGGCAAAGTAGTTTTTTTGTAATGAGTTGGGAGGAATGGAGAGGAGGGATAAATCTCAAAGAAACAGAAAGAATCAGGTTCGAATCAGATTAACACAATATTTGCAAGGGGTGAGCGATATCACTCACTGCAAAAAGACTTCCAGTTTACCGACAGGATTTACTGACAGAAATAATTTTATCACTGAATTTTAAAACTACCTACATAATAAAATAAATTTTATTGTATTCTCCCAACCTCATCTTGACCAATTACTCACAAATCACCAAATATTTTTAAATTTACCAATATAAATAATATTGTAGGTACTTTTACCAATGATTTCAGAATTTGTTGGATTTAAATTATTTTTAGAAGGATAATTTCATGAAAAATAAAATTGAAATAGCTAAACTCGTCGGGGATGGGATGACTAGTTATCCCTCACTTTTGTTAATAGGGATTCCCACGAAAATGAATTTGGGAAAACCAAGAAATGGATTGAGATTTTTTATTCCACTTGTTCCACTTCCTTATTCTCGCATATTATATGAACGACACATGTATAATTGTGACACCATCTTGTACACGTGTCATTTATCTAATATATGGAACATGGAGTGAAACCTAGGAAAAGTGGAATAGGAGATCTCATCTATGAAATGCCCATTTTATGGAAAAATTGCAAAATCGGGTCATGTATCTATAGGGTATTGCAACATTAGTCCCGCAACTTTTGAAATTGCGATTTTAATCATGTGATATTTTTGCCCCTCAATAAAAATAACAATTTTAGTCATGTAATTTTTAGGATTTGACATTTTTAATCACATACTTTTTAGTTGTGACAATTTTGGTCATATTAATCAAAATAACCCATTTTGCAAAATTTGTACATTTTTTGTATTTCCATAATTAGGAATTAATTCATGTAGAGTTCGTATCTCGCTTTTATATCGGATTCATAATTCTAATATTTTCCTCTCATTAGGTAATTTATAGTATAAATAATAATTAAACTCAATTGATAAATAAAAATAAAACACAGGCCCCAAACACTATTTTGTGATTAATCTAAGGTATATTAAATATTTTGGCTACAAAAGGTATTTTGGGAATAAGTGAAATATTGAAATAGCCCTAAATGACCATATTTGCACCAATTTAAAACTTATAACATTAAAATTGCACGAATTCAAAATTTATGTGACTAAAAATGTGGAAAAGCAAAAACATATATGAATAAAATCACAATTTCAAAAAGTTACGGAATATTATCGCAACATATATTATATATACCTATAAATACATGACTAATTTTGCATGCCTCCACATTTTATTTCCACTCTATTCTCGTATATCAATCATGCCATTAGATTTTTATCGATTGATGCCCAAGTGCGACAAGACTAAAAGTTTAGGATAATGTGTTTGTTTTATCAATTAATTATAGAATAGTCAATTTCATGTGATGTCACACTTGACCGATACATATATCATAAACAAAATGTGCCACATGCAACATATTGATTTATTGGATGTCGCATCAAGTTGTTATGTATTGAAACTTCATTGATTTCACTAAATGCCATTGTTCGTTTATCATCTTTAAGTAATCAAGTTAAACTTTCACAATTTTAGAATTAAGAATATTGTAAGTTCAATATCAAATATAGATATTAACCTACTTTGTTTTAGTTAATTGTATTGACCGTCTTGAATTACAATTTGATATATTGATATCTTGAGAAATAATTTTTAGTATTTTTATTCTAGCTAGATTCTCTTTTTAATTAGTTTGTAGTTTGTGTTTTGTTTTGTTGATTCCACTTAATATATAAATTTGATATTTTGATATTTATATGATATTATGAATGTTACGTACTCTTCAAAAGTATTTAAAATAATTAAAAGAAAATATTTAGGTTAATCGATATCGATCAACTGAAACTGGTTCATATTATTTGGTTTTTCTTTTAGTTTTATCTGGTTCATTCCAATCTCATGTATCGGCTCACCCTGATTATTTTCTGGCCACGCCATTGTGCAAGGTGTTTCCTTAACTTACAACTTTCTGGAAATGTTTATTTTAAGCAACATATGGTATATATTATATCAATTATTACATTCAAATTGTTAAATTTCAATACATGTAAACAATTATATTATTCGTCATGAGCTTGTAGCTCAAATGGTATCCATAATCCTTTGTAAGGGTATTGACTGGGATTCGAATGCGGTATCTTTTAGTTTCTTTGAGGTTTATCCCCTCTTCTCCAACCAAGATCTTCAACTTATTCAAAAACAATTATATTGTCCGTAATTTTAAATTACCAAATATGAATAAAATAAACTATTTTCTAAATTGATTATTAATCATATTACTGGAACTCAAATTCAAAAAGAAAAAAATCATTGAACCTCAAATTTAATGAGCACAATGAATGGCCGAAATATCTGATGGACATATATTGCAAATTAAGTTTGGTTAAGACAATAACATAACATGACCTGCAATACTAGGCCTTAATTTTGAGGCCCTACTCCATAGGCAAGCAGAAAATGTCATTGTGGGTAATAAGATTGTCTGATTGGTTGTATTGGGCCCAAATCCTTACTTGAAAAAAAGAATATGTTATATGCTAGTTCTCAATTTTGTGATCCAAATGTCAACACTGTATTCAGAACCTTGAAATGCCACCATAATAATATTAATAAGATTGGTTAAATATTAATTAACCAATGTAGTATATTGATCTAAATCAGACAACGAGTTTGTAGCTCAAGTGGTATCTCTGACCCTTTGTAAGGGTGTTTTCGAACCTGTATCTTTCAGTTCTTTGAAATTTATCTCCTCCCCTCCAACCACTACTCCCAATTTAATAAAAAAATGGATCTAAATCATCAATCAATTTTTAGGTTGGCTCATGTATTTGATGCATAAGAACACTCTAATATTTGCACTGTTTTAGTGCAGAATTTTCATTTCATCTCCAGTTGTTTGCACTAAAAATGAGTATTCGATTTCTTATTTTATTCAATTGATATTGATTTTTATTACTTTATACTTGATAAATATATTGCACATGTAATTTTATTTAATATAATACTTATTGAATTTTTTATTTTAAAAATTAATCAAATTTAAATAAATATGTAAAAAATTGTTGTTGTAATCTTATGTTTCGCTATTTTATAATAAAATTTTATGTAAGATTTATAATTTTGTGTGTAGTATTTTAAATCTCATCGTATTATTGAAATTACACATCATATTATTTAAAAAGTTTATCACATATAATTGGATTAATTTAAATACTATTTTCATTATTATCATAGCTCTTATTAAAATTATTATTTTGTGATTCATATTAGATAATGTATTTTCCTTAAAAATATTCTACTTATTAAAGAAATTATCAAATTATTATGGACTTTTTAATTTAGCATAATTTATTTCAACTCATAATAATTCTATCAATGATAAATAATTTGTTACTAGAATTAATACTTATTGAAAATCAATATGTGTTGACCAACTAAATATTATTTTTACCAATTATTTCATACTTAAAAAAGTACTAAATTGTTTTTACTTATATAATTTCATAACACGCCTTTTTTTAAATATTCATTACTTATAAAAAATCATCATTTACATTTTAGTATGTTAATATATAGATTTGTCAAAATGAGCCTACTCAATAAAAAGTTTGATGGGCTTGATTTTTAGAGACCCAAAATTAACCGGGCCTATTTGGCCCAAACCGAAACACCCGGGCGATCCAATTTTTAGGTATATTTTCATGAGTTGGACTACTCAATAGAGGCCCGATTACTTTTTGACCCGATTTTCCCATTGGCCGGGACGCCGATCCGACCCATATAACAATATTATGCATACTTTAGTAATATACACAATATATATTATCTAGTAAATATATTATTGTAAATAGAATTATCATGTGCTCATATAAATTATGTTACGTCAAAATATTATTTTCATAAGATATTGATAATTCTTTTAATAATAAATAATAAATTGTTAATATTTTATTCTTTTAACAAAATACTAATTAGAAATAAGTTTTTAATAATTGATATTTAAGTTGAGTGAAAAAATTATAAGTAAAATATATTATTTAATAATAAATATCATAAGATTATAAACTTCAATAGGAGTTATGTTAGTAAAAATGGTGATTTAATTAGAATTAAAACAAAATTTAAACAATTAAGTATTAAGTATTAATTAATAGATAAAATTATATAAAATAAAAGCATTTATATTTAAAATGAGACAATTGGGAGCACTTGTTTTAAATACTGGACCGTCTTACGGCTCAACCTAAGATTATACTGGATACCGATGTGGTCGGTCCGGTATAATAAGGCCCTAAAAACCGTTTTTGCGGTTAAACCGGTCAATACCGGTCAAATCGGAACCATACCGGCCAAAAACCGGTTAAATACCGGTTCAACCGGTTTTTGTCATTTTTTTTAAATTTTTTCTGTTTATACTTTTTTATAAAAATAAAATTTATAAACTTAATATTTAATATATTTATATCATTATTTGATTTGAGCTAAATATATAGATATTTTCCTTTTAACTATACATATATACAACTTTTTCTTTTATTTTAATGAATTACATCCATATTTTATATATATAATATCAAATATAATTATTTTTTATTAAAACGGTAAAACCGGTAAAATTGACGGTTGAACCGATCCGACCCGGTTGAACCGCTTAACCGCTTAATGGCCGACCGGTTTAATCACCTGTCTGATATTTAAAACACCGATTTGGGAGTATAAGGGTAAAGTGAGAATTAACCAAGAGTACAAGAGTTGAAGTTGGATTTACCCTAACATCTATTTCACCACTGTCATTTCATCGAGCATTTGGTATGCTTATGTGTTAGCAATGGAGACGTCGGAGCGCCTTTCTGAAATCGGCGGCGGCCACGATCGTCCCGCATTTAAACTTCTTCTCTCGTGTCCCTCAGGTCTTTCTCCTTCTGAGGTAGTTCCGAAAACCAACCTTTTACATTTTTGCTTGCACAATTTCTGCGTAGGCAGCTGTTTGTTTTGGTTTTGTTCATCTCCTTTTCACTATTTTTTCCTGATTAGTACTGGAAGTTATGAGGTTTGAAATGCTGTTTTGTAAATACCAGGTGTCGGTGGTGTTTGATCAGACCTATGATAGGATTCCCCATCCAGATATCAGCTTGGAAAATTCCATAACAGAGGTTGTTTTTCTATTTTCCGGATTTAGTTTTGTTGATCAATTTTTTAGAGTACAAGTTTATTAGTTTTTGTTCATTTTGTAATTGTGATTGTATGCTAAAATTGGAATTCAAATGCTAGATATGGGACAGGAGAGTTCAACAAAACCCATCTTTGTACAATGGACTAAAGTTCAGGGTATGTGGATGCTCTTCTCAGGATCTCAATTTTTATGTGTTCAATTAATTTTATTTATAGTCACATTTCTTGTTTTATATAATTGAACATCTTGCTATCTTCCAAGGGCCTTATTGAATGGGGAAAAACCTTCTGGCCTCCTATGGCTCTTCCATTTCAGCTATATATATGTCTCCCTTGTGGGCTGAAACTTGTTCTTTATGTGGAGTTTGTAGCTGTTGTATTTATAAGAATGCACTAGATGATAATTTTATAGTTCTCTCATTCTATTATGACAAGGGCGAACGTTGGAAAAATAAGCACAAAAGATAGTAGGGATTTATATACTAATTTAGGATCAAACAACATAATAACAACAATAGCCAAAAATTAAATAGGAGTCAAGTTTAGAATAGCTTGGGTCGAAGCACTCCGTAGCGCTCTCTTTGGAGAGGAAACGCT
The DNA here is from genome assembly GCA_016081115.2 of Rehmannia glutinosa. NCBI lineage: Eukaryota > Viridiplantae > Streptophyta > Magnoliopsida > Lamiales > Orobanchaceae > Rehmannia > Rehmannia glutinosa. The sequence continues at coordinate 2,073,216 of CM071924.1, forward strand.
CCCACTGCACTGGTAGATACGTTGATAGCACATCCCTCTCCCAAGATTTGACAACCCGATGGTACTCTCGTGTGCAGCGAAGAGAACCCCGAATCATTTGTATACTCAATGCTCAAGACAATGGAGGAGAAAAATAGAAACCCGACTGTTGATAATTTTTTCTTGTATAGAAGAACATTTTTTCAATTGAATCAGAAAGCAGTGTAAGACTTCAGTTATCTTCCTTTAGGTGTTACAAACACCCCTTGAGGTTTGTATTTACCTAACAAATACTCCCTTTTTGAGGGTGTGATTTGTAAAATAGAAACAAATGTCAAGGGGGTATTTGTAATTTTGAAAGATAATTGTTTTTTTGTAATTAGTCCAAAACCTCAAGGGTAGTTTTTGTAATAATCACATCCACAATTATAAAGCAGATACCTGAATTAAGAATATTTGGTTCAGTTGATAAATAATGTATTCAGTATTTATTCAGTTGACAACTTGACAGTATGGTGGGCACACCCTGGGTGAAGGGCTGATTCCTCTCAGAATACTAGTGTTTGCCTTCTACTTGGCTTGACAGATTACAGGTTCTCTCTATCCCCTTCCTCTGCATTTGTGTTCATGAGAGTTTTTGTTGTATTGCTTGTATTCACTATCTAATTTGAGAATACTGGTACAAGTTGGAGACAAAAGTGGGGAACATGGTGGTTGTACAATGATATCCCAAGCTGAAAAAAACCAAGTAACTCGATACTTGACTCGAGATTGATTACTAAATGCTCAGTTTGTTAGTAAAATAAACCAAGCTTGAATATAAATTTTCGTTTGGTAAGATGAGAATCTCGGCTGTCGACTCTATAAGTGAAAAATAATGAAATATATGTAAAAATATATAACTACTCGAGCTTGGTTTATGTTTGGCTTGAATAAATACTCAACTAACGAGCAATTTTAATATCTTAGACTTCAATGCAAGTTAGTTACTTTGGTCACAAAAAGGTTATCTTTTGGAAATTTAATGTGCACATAAATGATTCAATTTTCAAATATCAGGACGAATCGATATTGCCTTTCTAATGTAGTGGATGATTAATTGATTCCAAATCAACAAGTTCAACAATTAACTTACAAGCATTTCTGGTACTACGTCGAAATTATGAACTGTAAAATACTGATATCCATTTCGCTCCAGTAAATACTAATAAAGCCTCCACCGATATATCACCCCTTACACTTTTGGAAAACTCTCGTGTTCATGCTCAATAATGACTAGAAAGGGTAAGAAGAGAATGTTTTCAATGGGATTAAATCTTTCAAATTTAGATGACAATATCTGTCATTAAACAACTCTTTCCTTGAGCCTTTTTGTGGACATGAGAAAAGAGAACTGTCGGATCAGACACTGAAAGGGGCCAGATCTCTTGCGTTAATTCACAGAGATGGGGTTTGTCATTATACAACTCCCATCATGTTGTTGCCAACTTTTACTCCCACTTACACTAATATCTTTCACTCATACATGTTTAACTTGACTCAATCGAATCACATCTTCATAATTCTCATCTCATGTCCATTCTTTTATTTGGGGAATAAGGTGTGAGAGAAAAGAACGTCCATGGTCAATTGCCTAACTTTAGAGGATGAGTAGGCCTCTTTACCTTTTAAAAAGGCTTCAGGGAGGCTTTTCCCACCAGACAGAGTTCACACACAGAAAGATTTGCTTTAGTGAAGTGGCTCAAGAGGCCTTCTCGAGCTAACCCAACTACCATTTCTTGTCCTATGTGTCCTAATTTCATAAAATAAAAATAACACCAATGGTAGAAGAAATATAAGAAACAAAATCATTAGATAATTCTAGCATGAAAGATCCGTTTTTCCTGAATCCTAAGTAATAAAGGTCTTTGCCAAGAAGGATAGACAAACTAGTTCACTCAAATAAGAAAGAATCATGTGGTTTTAGTAAAAATAAATTACATCGAGTATTAGGTGCATATTACACATCACTAAGGAGTAGTTCGCATCTAGAGTCGAGCTTGAGTTGGTGTTATTCAACTCCAGGGACCTCATGCGCTTTAGTTTCTAAATGATATTTCATTTATTTAAATGAAAATATACTAGTATTTGGAAGTCTTACTTGCATAAAGTGTAAAACAAACTTCACCTTTTAATTGTTTGCTTCAATATTAGTCTCGAATCAGCTTCTAGATTTAATGCGGTCAATGGTTTGATGCTTCTTTTAACTATGTGGTAATTCTTTCTCAGGACATTTGTGGGAACAAACTTGAATCCTTTGTGGGAAAGATTTCTTTTTCTGTCTGAAGGTAAATCTGCTTAATTATGACGTGGCCTCGAATATATAACTGTAAGTTTTAGAGTAAATCACAAAAACTACCATTGCGAGTTATCTTTCAAATTGCAAGTATCCCCTTGATATTTGTTTTTATTTTACAATTTGCACCTATTGAGGGGGTTCTTGTCAAGCAAATATAAACCTCAAGGGGTTATATCTAATACCTTAAGAGTTAAGGGGTAGTTGTAATTTTCAAAGATAACTGTTTTTTTTTTTTTTTTTTTTTTTTTTTTTTTTTTTTTGTAATTAGACTGAACCTCAAGGTATCTGTTATAATTAACCCTCAACTAGTTGTATGCTGTATGGTGTCACGTGTTACCTTTTATTTTCCCCATCCCCTAACAGTGAAAGAAAGAAAAAAGGTATGTGAACAAAATCAGGCAGAATATACTTGTCTTTGTGTAAGTCAGCATCATCAACAGTAGCATTAGGTTGAAATAAGGTAACAATATGACAATTGTAATGCATAAATATAAGGGAGAATGCAAGATGTCTTGGTACAACAAAGAAATGCAGAAAATTGATGATGTTGATATCTGAAATTTAAAGTACACAAATTGGATGATTATTATTTACTTTTTATTTGTAGATGATTGGAGAAGGTGTCAACATACCTCTAATCCTCTTGGCAATGGTGCAATCGTTGTGACATCTGACGAAGAAGTTGTTGTGCTGCAAAGAAGTACCAATGTCGGCGAATTTCCTGGGCACTTTGTTTTTCCTGGAGGCCATCCAGAGGTACTATTTGCATAAATCCACTTCTTCTTTTCTGACAATAGTCTGGTAATTTGTGTGATCTATATTCTTGCCTTTCAATGTTCACATGCAATTTTTAACTCTAATGTAAACATGTATTTGAATCTGCCATTCAATGTGACACTCCACTTTACGTTAAAACAATATTATTTAGCAGTATAATATGTTTATTAATGCTATATCATTTCATTTTTAAGCTCAGTTCAGCCTTTAATCAACCTTTCTCTGAAGCAAAACTACTAATATGTTACAAAATTTGACAGCCCCAAGAAGTTGGCATAATAAGCCATCACACTGATGGAGAATTAACCCATCAGATGGTCAACAGAAAGGTTTCTCAGGAAATGTTTGATAGCATTATTCGTGAAGTAGTTGAAGAAATTGGAGTTCCTACTGCTAGCCTGGTAAATACCATCCTTATTGGTTATATGTTGGTTGAAAGTGTTTGGATTGGTTGAATGTTCCCTCTAAATGAGTCCTTATGATGAATTTGTCTATGGTTCTTTCTATTTCGACTTCGTGATATCTACTTTTATTAACGTATTATAATTTTATTAAATTAGGGGTAAATTATAAGCACTACCCTTAAAGTTAGGGCTATAAACGAAAAAGTCAATCTAAGTTCGTAAATTACAAATGCCCCCCTTAACATTTGTTTCTATTTTGTAAATCCACCCATCGAGGGGGATATTCATACAACAAAAAGAAATCTGTAGGGCGTGTTTTTAATTGTCAAGTGCTTATTTATAATTTTGAAATACAGATGGATCTTTTGTTATTCTTTTAATCTCATGTTGTAGATCTAAATATTGCCTCTAGAATCAAATGAATTATCTACCTGCAACTTTATGCATTCCAATCATTAATTGTTTGTATGTACTAGATCTGACTTCAGTATTTTACTTTTCCCTATTTTTGAACTATTTTGAAGGATGAATTAAAATTTGTTTCAATGTTTTGATTCTGCTGATTGTCTGGTTTGAGCATATTAGATTGACCAAACAATCGAACCAGTACTTAAGATAGTTGGGTTATCATCGTGTCAATTAATGGCTGGCAAACTGGAGATTAAACAATGCAGTCTTTTAGAGAAAGCTTTGGATAATTAAACCTATTCAGTAAATTGATTGCCACATGAAGAGAGGATATCTTCTGCAATTGTTGTGGTCAAGGACGAAGCTATTAAGGGGCCAAGGGGGGCACTGGGCCCTCCTCAAATTTTGAAAAAAAGTAGAGGTATTTTGGTTATTTCACATTTTTAATCTTAAAATAAACAAAAAATAGAAAAATGGCAAAATCTTCAATTATATTTCATTCATTTTTCCTATTTTGATTTGTGAATCTTGAAAACTATGAATCTTAGCCATTTTTTCCCTTTTCTTAAAATTTTGTACATTTTTTAAGCTCCACCATAAACTTTAACTTGAATTTTTATAATTTGCATTATTCTCTTGTGTCTCTATGACTCTATTTGTCCTTTTGGGTATATTGATGTGATTGTATTTTGTTATTTATTTTTTAATATAAGGTGTGATTAAACTAATACAATGACTTATTAAAATCTCCTCTTATTTTAAATTTGATGTATTGTTTTTCATTTTAATATATTGTAATGGACAAATTGTCCACTTACGTTTTGTAAAAATGAAAAATAATCATAATTTTCGAAAACATATTTTTAGTCATTTTGACACGGCCACACTCTTCTTATGTTTTTCGATGAGGTACTTGTTATATTTCAAAAATTGATGCAGTTCATTTTAGAGTACCGAGTCATCGACTGTTACATAGAAATGAAAAAAGACAAAGTGAAAATTTGAACTAAAAAAACATGTTAAAACTATTTCTATTTTGGAAAAGTAGCCAAAAATCCGACGAACTCTATTCATATTAATATTAATTGGGCCCTCCTACCCAAAATTCCTGGCTTCGTCACTGGACTTGTGGTCACATATTCTAATAATCTGAAAATCAGTTTTTATTATTTCCCACATCATCCAAGCTTAAAATGAAAAAAATAAATAAATAAATAAATAAGAAAAACACTACAAACGCATAATTACAAATTACAATGATATGTTAATTGTGTGATGACAGGTGATTAACATCCCAGTGTTCGTTTTTACGTTCTTGACTAATACTTGCCAGAAACTGTTGTATATTATGTGCAAACTAGCATGGTATATATAAACCATGACAAAGGCAGAATTTTAAATTCTATATGTTTCTTCATGTTACATTTACATTGAATTTTATATTTTCCAGTGTTGTGCTTATAAATTTCCGTGGACATATGAATGTATTTTTCGGCATTTTCTGTATAATGCAGGGCAAGCCCGTCTTTATTGGTATATCACAGAGAGTGTTGAATGTTAGACCCACAGCTTTCTTCTTTATTAAATGCGATCTTCCGTCAAAGGATATTCAACAACTTTATTGCAGTGCTCAAGATGGCTATGAATCAACCCAGCTTTATACTATGTCAATGGTCAGTTTTAGTTTTATTTTCGTATTTTTTACAATGAAGTGTCACTATGTAGCCAGTCTTGTGAAAGATAGTCTTTGATGTAGGAGATCTTCCCTGCAGTTAATTGTATTGGGCTATTTATTGAAAAATTGGTAAAAGATCAAAATGTGGACTTAACATTAAGCGGGTGTTTGGTTGACTCTGAGCTCATAAGCACTTCAAAACAAACATCTTACAAGATGCTTGAGAGCTTATAAGCTCTTTAAAAGTGTTTGATAATTTTTTCTTAAAAACAAAATATCTTATAAACTCTCAAAATAAGATGTGAGGAGCTTATAAGTTGTTTTTAAAAAAGAGGTGGGGACCCTAACTTATTTTCAAAATAAAATCTTATTTTAACAACCTCCTTTGATTTTTGACAATTCAATTACAAAACTGTTATTACTGACATCCTATAAGCTGTATCATCTTATTTTATCGAAAATACTTCAACAACTTATTTTCAAAATAAGATGTAACATCTTATAAGCTTAAAAACATCTTATAATATCTAGGAGCTTATAAGTTCTTAGCTCAGTCGAACACCCTCTAAGTGTGTGCACAATACACTAGTTTTGATAATTGGATGAAGAAGAACCACTCGTCCTGGTTTGGGTAAAATCTTTTAATGGCTGAATTTTTGGCCAGCAGTTTATTTTACTAACAGGATCTATCTCATGCAAAGCTAATGACTCTGAACACCCCGCCATGTCATGATTATTCACCACCCTGCAAGGTCAGACTCTAGGGCTTTCCCTTGGGGGAACTAAACCAAAATGATCAAAGACTTCCATAATATATTTACCATGTATGTTTTAATGAACTTAAAGATTTAAGAATCATGCGTGTGATATAATAGCACCACGATTGAGATGTGTGAAAAGAACAAGTTTCGTTTTTCTTTTTCTGTTTTTTTTTTTTGCTGGAGTCTTGTTTATGATGTCAAGAATTAGAGAGAAAAGACATAGGTGTTCATCCTGAAATGCTATTTTAGGTTGCATTTTGGATTGACTTATTTGAATTTGAGAAATGAATTTGGGGATTTTTTTTAAATGAGTCAATAGAAGGTGAATATGAAATCCACCATGATGACTTGACTCAATATAGGAGTTCAAAGATTTGAAATCCAGTATATTATGAGATTGCCCAAACAAGCATGATAGGTTTCTCATTATAAATTTGAAATCCTTAGTTTCAAATCCGTCAATCTAACTAGCTGACACTTCATCGAATCAAAATTATATTGGGATAACTGTTTCGATAGTTTCCTTTAAATCATTGGTCTTGATCACTCGGAATTGTCCCTTACCTAATAACCGTTAGAACATCCAAGAAAAATAGCAATTTAAGCCGTCTTTGCCAGTGCTCACGCTGCTAAACAGTGGTGTTTCTTTTTTCGTCGTTATCACTTTTTAAACTGTCTGACGTTGATTATTACTTCCCAATGGTTTATTATCAGAGTAATTTGGCGGACATTGCATCTAAAATGCCTGGATGTCACCAAGGAGGATTTGCACTCTATAAGTTGATGGTAGACGCAGCAAAGGAGAACAAATAGATTCTGTTAACTTGCTGAATCAAGATTCGTCCTTTTTGTTCGAGTTTCTTCTACATTTTGCCGGTAATATAGTCTTTAAACCGCGAACCACTCATTTAAGTAAGATCTTGATATTGCATTATCTTTATGCGCCGGCATGGTTCGGAAGTTGCATTCTTACAGACCTTTTGAGTAGATCCATTCAGGCGCTGCATGGCTATAAGACATCATTTTAAGTTACTGTTTTGTTGCATTTCCAGGACTTTATAAATTGTAATAAGCTGTTCTTAGAAGGAAATCAGGACTAGCTGATCATCACTGTGAATAAAAGTGGAAAGGTCAAGATTTTACTGCCAGAAAGAAAAAAAACATATTTGTAAGTGAGAGTTTTAGTGTCAAGAAAATTCATGTTTACCTACAGAATTTCTCGACAAAAATGATTTTGTCAATAAACTTTTATAGTTATCTACAGGATATCTACAAAATAAAAAAAAAAAATATATATATATATATATATATATATATATATATATATGAGCAAATGGTGGGAATTACCCACTTGGGATAGATGAAAGACTTTTTTGACATGGATAGTGGGTAGAGGTGTCAAAAGACCGGGTTGGGTCAGCTGGCCCGAGCCCATCGGGCTTTTCGAAAAATCGGGCCAGGCCGGAATTGACAGCTCTAATAGTGGGTACTCTTTTCTAACCACCAACATAACAAAAACTATTTTCTACCTAAATTGACAAAATTGCCCCTCTTTTAAGTTGGTGGTTTTTGAATTTTGAAATTGAAGGGATCATTTAAAATCGTATATAACCGTATATCATTTATTTACATATACACTACACACATACTCCCAAAAGGTAAAAGCAAAAGTAAAAAGACAAACCCTAATCGTGCCCCCTATCGTGCAAGAAAAAATTCCCCCCTCCATGGATTCAATCGTGCCCAATACCACTGTCGTCACCATCTCCGCCGCTGATGTCGCCACTTCTGCCACTCCCGTCACCGCCTCCGCGCCGTCATCCGCTCACGAGCAGGTATTTCTCAAAACTCATGGTTGTTAGAAATATATGAAGTACCGTTGATGAAGTTCGAAATATATGTATAAAATATGGGATAATGTGAATGATTTGAAATAGATGAAGTTTTGGTTGTGTTTTGGGTTAGTGTTATCAAAAATAGGGTATATTTTTTCTGGTTTTGGAGGCATGATTTGTGATACAATGCGACACGATTAGATGTAGAAGATGATGAGGCACGATTATATGTAGAAATGATGCGGCACGATATTGTACTTATATCGTGCCCAACGGCGGATTTAGGGGGGGACAAGGGGGGGCTGCTGCCCCGCCAAAATTTTCCAAACTTTTTTTTCTTCCTTAATTTTGTTGATTTTTTTTCTATATTTATGTATAGGTTAAGAAAAAAATACATCTGCCCCCCCCCCCAAAAAAAAAAAATTTGAGTAATTTTTTTTTTAGTAGTCATAAAAAATATGTTTTGCCCCCCAAAATTTCAAAACCTGCGTCCGCCATGATCGTGCCGTAGGCTATTTTAGGCATGATATTTGCACATATCGTGACGTAGGCTATTTTAGGCACGATATTTGCACATATCGTGCCATAGAGTTATTTGGGCACATATCGTGCCAATATCGTGTCGTCGGCTATTTTAGGCACGATATTGGCACATATCGTGCCATTGGGTTATTTGGGCACGATATGACCTAAAATCGTGCCTGTTTGCTTATTTGTGCCTATATTGTGCCTATACTGTCTGTTCTTTAATTTTTGTACCTTATCACTACATTTCTTCAATTTTTCAACAATCCATCTTGTTAAATTGCAATTAATTATTGTTGTAGGTCGGTCCACAGTGGAGGAGACCTCTTATCATCGAGAGAGGCCCATATCACGGGTGCGTTCGAATTTGTATAATTCGAATAATCGAGATGAGTTGGAGGAGATCGGTGGTGGTTTATATGGACAGTTTAGACGGTCGGTTTTCGGTCATTTTATTGATTTTAGGTATGACGGATTTAGTTGTAATGCGGCATTTCATGCATTGGTTGCGATGGAGATGCATGTGCCGGATGCTCCAAAATCGGAGTGTTGGTTCCATGTCGGAGAGCAGAATATTAGATTCTCTCGGTGTGATTTTGCTATGATATCCGGATTGCAGTTTTCAGGGTCCACATTTGACCCCAACGGTGTTTTTGAGGTACCCGAGACTGGTATATATGAACGGTACTGGCCTTGGGGTGATCGTGTTACCGCCGCGCAATTACGCGATTTATTTGCCGATGACACCTTCCGTGACTCACCATATGATGTCTTAAAGGTGGCGAAGGTGTTATTTGCCTTTTATATGATACTGTGTTTCGATGGCCGACAGACCGCAGTGGACCGTTGGCTATGGTTTTTGATCGAGGACGATGTAAGGTGGGAGGCTTTCCGTTGGGGGAAATACTCATTTCAGATATTGATTCATTATATTCGGCAGTTGCATGATGTTTTGCTACCTGGTCGATATACTAAGGACGATCCACCTCGATATCGCCCACCTAGTTATCGTTTTTATGGTCCCACATATGTCTTGATGGTACATATATTTTTTTTTACTTTATTTATATTTGTACTTAGTTTTTAAATATTTAAAAAAAAATTTATTTTTGACACTTATCAATGTTCTGACAGATTTTGGCATTCGAGGCGATATCTCGCCTGGGTAATGCCTGGGCGACTCGAGTATCCGATACCCAGATGCCTAGGTGCCTCCGTTGGAGGTTTTCGAAGACTAGCGTTGACATGATTGATTTTTTCTTTGATACGGTATGCATTAACATTGTTTACTTATTTATTTAATTAATTATTTATTTATTTTTTATTAATTTATTTATATATTTATGTACATGCTTTAGTGTGTCATGAGATATTGGATCGGACCGAGGAGGAGCTCCATTAGATATATATGGAGTGAGTCGATGATCCAGTTATTTTGTTAGGTCCTCTTCGGTTCATCCTGAAGGAGAACCGGTTTTTAGGTGGTGGTGCTGTGAGAGACAGGGCCAGAGGCGAGAGATACGAGCTGGTCGGTCGATGCCCCCCTATTGGGTAGAGGCACCGTGTCGAGACTCAGAGGCGGGGGGCTACTGCTAGGGGGCGGCGGAAGCGTAGCGGGGCGGGGAGAGGTAGAGCCGATTCAGAGGCCGACACTACTATTCCTACGATTCAGAGGCCGGAGAAGCGGTGTAGGACAAATGGTCCATCATCCCATCGGGCTAATGATTCTTTAGATGGCCGGACAGATGACGCATCAGTTGGGCAGGCAGATGCACGTGTTGATCCATCTGTCCATGGGGAGTATGTGCGCGATGATCTATCAGTCCGTCAGGATACTCGTGTTGATCCATCAGTCAGTCGGCAGGCATATATGTTGTTGCTGATGCGGGGGGTTATGAGGGAGGAGATTAGGCAGTTCGAGAGACGCATAGAGGAGCGGTTCGCTTGATTGGAGTCACGAGTCGATGTTGTTTCTCAGTTAGAGATTGTCATCTCAGAGGAGGATTTTTGCTTGGACAGACGCCTAGATCAGGAGATAGGTCGGGTTCCGGACCTTATTCAGGAGGAGATTAGGCATCTGTTCCCATACATTGATCAGTACGATGACTTTGTGCATGGCAGTCAGAGATATCCGAGCCAGTCATCGCAGAAGTTGCCACCGTCGACTACCCTTCCGGCAATGTCGACTCCTTCTCCTCCTTCTCCGGCATTGTCGACTCCTCCTTCTCCGGCAGTATCGACTCTTCCTCCTCTTCCGGCCATGTCGACTCCTCCTCCTCTTCCGCCATTGCCGACTCCTATTATGCTTGTGTTAGCACATTCTCCCCCGACCACGAGTGTCGGTCAAGATCGAGGCCATTGGTTCTGTTCTTGAGCTCCTCTCCGACACTCGTGGTCTCTGGTCGATTCGCCCTCTCTGCCTACTCCTTTATCCGAGGTTCGGGATAGGCGTGGTTCGACTCGTTCGCGGCCCGTTCGGGTCTTAGGTCTCACTAGCCAAACCGAGCGATAGGGAGTATACCGCTTTCTTAAGTCAATGAAGAGTAAGTATTAAATATTTTTGCATTTGTCTTGTCGTCTTAGTATTAACATCTTATATTAATGCAATGTCTTAATATTTGAGGTTCAATTGCGGGAGAAACGTGGGGCTAATGTACTCTGTTGGGCCATCATTTTTAAGGAAATGGCGGATCAATCGTAGAGTTGGAGAATGATGTAAGTTTCTTAAATTTTTGTATTATTTAGTTGATGAATATTTTATTTATTTCATATTGATTAATATCGATTTCTTTCATTTCTGTACAACATATAAATGCATATATGTCTATACTACAGTCCGATCCCCAGTTTCTTGGGGTTGCGCCTCATGAGAAGCAAGTGGGAACTCATAGGATTGTATCTACGACATTTTCGGTTAGTTTATTTATTATGTGTCTCGCATTTTACTTTAAACGTAATAAATGATACTTGTTAACTTATAAATGATACTTGTTAATCTAAATTGTTTATAAGTTAACAAGTATCATTTATTAAGTTTAAAGTAAAATGCGAGACACATAATAAATAAACTAACCGAAAATGTCGTACATACAATCCTATAAGTTCCCACTTGCTTCTCATGAGGCGCAACCCAAGAAACCGGGATCGGATATAGATGGACAGATATGCATTTATATGTTTATGTAAAATGAAAGAAATCGATATTAATCAATATGAAATAAATAAAATATTCATCAACTAAATAATACAAAAATTTGAGAAACTTACATCATTCTCCAACTCTGATTGATCCGCCATTTCCTTAAAAATGATGGCCCAAAGGCAGTACATTAGCCCACGTTCCTCCCGCTGCTTGAACCTCAAATATTAAGACATCGCACTAATAAAAGATGTTAATACTAAGACGACAAATGCAAAAATATTTAATACTTACTCTTCGTGACTCTAAGCGGTATACTCCATCTCGCTTCGGATCGGCTTACGAGACTAGGATCCCCTGAAGAGTCGCGAATGAATCGCGAATGACCGCTATCCCAACCTCGGGATGAAGGAGTAGACGGAGAGGGCGCTCGGACCGAGACCACGAGTGTCGGAGAGGAGCTCAAGAACAGGGGACCAACGGCCTCGAATCGTGACCGACACTCGTGGTCGCGGAGAATGTGCTAACACGTGCATAATAGGAGTCGGCAATGACGGAAGAGAAATCGACAATGTCGGAGGAGGAAGAGTCGACGGTGGTGTCTGCTGCGATGAGGGATAGCATAATTCTTTATAAATCTTTTTAAAAACATTCTTTATAATAGGAGTAGACGGTGGCGTCTGCTGCGATGACTGGCTCGGATATCTCTGACTGCCATGCACGAAGTCATCGTACTGATCAATGTATGGGAACAGGCGCGCTGTCTTCTCACACAAGGTCCGGAACCCGACATATCTCCCGATCTTGGCGTCTCCCAAGCGAGAATCCTCCTCGAGATGACAATCTCTAATCGAGAAACAACAAAGATCGACTCGTGACTCCAATCGAGCGAATCGCTCCTCTATGCGTCTCTCGAACTGTCTAATCTCCTCCCGCATCAGCAACAACATATCTGTCTGCCCATTGACTAATGGATCAACACGAGTATCCTGATGGATCATCGCACGCATACTCCCCATGGACAGATGGATCAACACGTGCATTTGTCTCCGCCCGGTGATCGTCATCTGTCCCGACCATCTAAGGGATCATCACCCGATGGGATGATGGACCATCCGCCTACGCCGCTTATCGGCCTCTCGAATCATAAGAGTAGTAGTGTCGGCCTCAATCGGCTCTACCTCTCCCCCCGCCTCTGCCTTCTTCTCTCTGCAGCCCGCCCCTCTGCTCTGTCGTCTCGACACGGTGTCTCTGCGATAAAGGGGGGGTGGGTCCGAATCTGTACTCGTGTCTCCCCGCTCTCTCCCAAAGACCACCACCTAAAAATCGGTTCTCCTTCGGATGAACCGAGGAGAGACCTAACAAAATAATCGATCATCGACTCGCTCCATATATATCTGCTGGAGCTCTTCCGGTCGGATCCAATATTTCATGACACACTAAAGCCTGTACATAAATATATAAATAAATTAATAAAAAATAATTTATTAATTAAATAAGTAAACAATGTTAATGCATACCGTGTCAAAGAAAAAATCTATCATGTCAACGCTATTCTTCGAAAACCTCCAACGGAGGCATCTGGGTGTCGGATACTCGAGTCACCCAGGCGAGGTATCACCTCGAATGCCCAAATCTGTCAGAACATTGATAAGTGTCAAAAATAAGATTTTTTCAAATATTTAAAAACTAAGTACAAATATAAATAAAGTAAAAAAAAAAATATATGTACCAGCAAGACATATGTGGGACCATAAAAATGATAACTAGGTGGGTGATATCGAGGTGGATCGTCCTTAGTATATCGGCCAGGTGGCAGAACATCATACAACTGCCGAATATAATGAATTAATATCTGAAATGAGTATTTCCCACAAGGGAAAACCTCCCACTGTGCATCGTCCTCGATCAAAAACCATAGCCAACGGCTTTGCGTGGATCAGGCCTTGAAACACAAGATATCATATAATAGGCAAATAACACCTTCGCCACCTTTAAGGCATCGCCTAGTGAGTCACGGAAGGTTCCATCGGCAAATAAATCGCGTAATCTGGCGGCGGAATATCGATCACCCCGAGGCCGATCACTGTCCATATATAACAGTCTCGGGTACCTCAAAAATACCATTGGGGTTAAATGTGGACCCTGAAAACCGCAATCCGGATATCATAACAAATCACGCCGAGAGAATCTAATAGTCTGCTCTCCGACATGGAACTAACACTTCGATTCCGGAGCATCCGGCACATACACCTCCATCTCAACCAACGCATGAAGTGCAATAAAATGGCCGAAAACCGACCGTCTAAACTGCCCATATAAACCACCACCGATCTCCTCCAACTCATCTCTGATTATCTGAATTATACTCGATTGAGCGAACGCACTGTGATATGGGCCATCTCTCGATGATAAGAGGGTCTCCTCCATCAATGGTGGACTCGACCTACAACAATAATTAATTGCAATTTAACAAGATGAATTGTTGAAAAATTGAAGAAATATAGTGATAAGGTACAAAAATTAAAGAACAAACAGTATAGGCACAAATAAGCAAATAGGCACGATTTTAGGTCATATCATGCCCAAATAACCCAATGGCACGATATGTGCCTAAAATAGCCGGCCATATATGTACGATATGTGCCCAAATAACTCCTATGTACGATATGCAAATATCATGCCTAAAATAGCCTACGGCACGATATAAGTACGATATCGTGCCGCATCATCTTCTACATCTAATCGTGCCACATCGTATCACAAATCGTGCCTCCATAACCAGAAAAAATATACCCCATTTTCGATAATACTAACCCAAAGCACAACCAAAACTTCATCTATTTCAAATCATTCACATTATCCCATATTTTATACATATATTTCAAACATTCACAAATATATTTCGAACTTTATCAACGGTACTTCATATATTTCTAACAACCATGAGTTTTGAGAAATACTTGCTCGTGAGCGAGGAGAGACGCCACAAGGCTGCGAAATAGCGATGTGCGCGTGAGGTGGCGGCGGCAAGCGGAGGTGGCGGCAGGCGGCCCGGCGGGGATGGCGACTAGAGATGTCAATAAGGGTCGGCCCGTCTCGGTCCTGCTCTGTTAGTCCAAGTAGCTACGATAATCTAGAGGGGGTGAATAGATTATCTCGATTTTTCAGATTTTGCCACTTTTTCGAAAAATCAAGCAAAGACGAAATGTTAAGTGCGGAAAATAAATAACACACTTCGATTTAAAGAGGTTCAACCCACCTAGGGCCTAATCCTCTATCACCCCAGTATATCCGGGATGGATTTCAAAATTGAAAAAAAGATTTTATTAATTACCAAAATTAATAATACAACACCTTGAGGATTACCACAACCCTCTTGTAACACCTTGAGGATTACCACAACCCTCTTACAACACCTTTGAAGATTACCACAACCTTCAAACACCTATCACCTAGATCACCCAAGTGTATTCTTTCCACAAGAATACTCACAAAGATGTCTTGTGTTGAATGATGACCAAAAATCAAGATTACAACTCAATGATGAATGATACAATATGAGTACAAGTGTAATCAAGAAATTGTGCAAGTGAAATTTGTTGAAAGTTCTTATAATCAACAAAGATGTATGAAAGTGTTTGCTTGTTTGCTCTTTGCTTGTGTAGAGTGTTGTATCTTGTTGCTTGAATGAAGCCTCTATTTATAGGAGAGGTCTTGACTTTGATTTCCAGGACATAGACTCCTCCTCGGGGGAGTGATTTCTTTAAAAAACCATTTAAAATCATCAATATAGATGTTAGAAATCAATCCTCAAAATAGGGAAAAGTTGTCCTAAAAATGCAACGGATAGTTTCTTTGATAAAAGCGAGTGCGGACCGTTGGCACGCAGAGATAAGTTTGAAATTGAATTTCTCCGATTTTTACACGAGAGGGACCGGTCGAAGGGTGCGGCCGTGCATCGCCTGAGACCATGACCGGTTGGGGTGTTTAAATTGCGAAACAGAGAAGACAGATTTCAAGAGGGTACTCCCAGTGCAGGTCGCCCTCCCTCATTTTTCTACATCTCTTTTTCTGTTTCAAAACTCAACTCAGTACGGGTTGCCCTATAGAGCGGCCCAGGTCGAAACTGAAACAAATGTATTGTCCAATTTTTTATCGAAAATAAACTCCAAAAATACTCCAGAAAAATAGTATAAACATTTTAAATCGATCGGAAGTATTTAGACAACATTTAGGGACATTGTTTTGGTTTAAAAACTCATTTGAACAAAATCATCAAAATCATGATAAAAACATTTATCTAACAAACTCCCCTTTTTTGATGATTAGAAACCAAAACAATTTTCTCGATTTTGAAAACAAATTAATTTTCCGTTTTACAAGTGAACTATCCGTTAAAAAATATTTCATACAAAGCTCCCCCTATTTATAAGCATATCAACTAGAGATATTGCATAAGCTAGAAGCACAAGCTTTTATAAGATGCACATAAACATCATAAGTTAAGAAGCTCCTCCTGTCAAAATACTTATAATCTTTTGCAATTAAGTCCATAATACAAGTCATGAACTAGGTATACTTGGCTTTAGGAAGCCATAGCTTATAGCTTTTATTGCGAGCTTTTATTAGCTTATTTTATCTAACGAGACAATTTCTGTTTCTCCCTTTGGAATCATCAAAAAGAATGTTAGGATGATAAAAACATCATACAATTATATCAAAGTGCGCTAAAGAAATTATTTATCAACCATTGAACAATTTAGGCTTAAAATCCAAGGAAATTGGGAGAAATATATCATGAAGTGTTCATAAGCTCGTTTTATTTTTTTAAATCCAACAAATTGGGAGAATAAGATTTAAGATCTTTTTGGAAGATCTCAATAAGTATTTAAGACTTTTGGAAGCAAGAGAATCATGTAGAAGTTAAAATTTTCATTGTGGCATTTCATCAAACACTTTGTGGGCGTAAAAATTAAAAGAAGTTGTATAGAGCCCTTATAAATGAATCAAGCCAAAAATTTTCATCACTAATTCACATCAAACATCATACAATACAACATAACAACTAAGCTCATCATGATCATAAGATAATTTCATCAAGAAATATACAATAATAAGGTACAAATGCAAGGGTTCAACCCAATTGAGCGGATGAGAGAAAATTCTTACCATTCGATCGGTAAATATGAGCAACGATGATGATGATCAAGCTATATAAGGTCCAAGACATGAATTGAATGTATGAAAACAAATTTTGAGTGAAATTTGTGTGAATTTAGCGAAGGGGAGAAATGGCAAAAAGAAGGTAAAATGACGAATCTTGATGAGAACAATTTTAATCCAAAAAAAGCTAAAAGCGTGCAGGTTGCCCTCAACCCCTTCAAATTTTGTCTTGCGCTAATTTTTCAAAAATCCGAATTTTCAATCAAAAATTCGATTTTTCGCCCCTAAGTTTTAAAAACATGCAAAATGCAAATGTAAACCTCATTCAATATGTATTATGCCTAACCGAGCTCGTATCGACACAAAAGTTTCGGAAGATAGCGGTTTTGTAAAAATATCCGCTAATTGATCCTGAAATGGTACAAATGATATCTCAATTTTTCGTTCGTAAACACAATCTCTTAGAAAATGATGCCGAATCTCAATATGTTTAGTACGGTTATGATGAACCTGAACCGGTTTGAGCAATATTTACACGGCGGATATATTATCACAAAAGATAGGAACATTTTCAAAAGAACATTTGTAATCCGCTAAGGTTTGTTTCATCCAAATAAGTTGAGTATAACAAAAAGTTGCGGAGATATATTCGGCTTCGACCGTTGAAAGTGAAACACAATTTTGCTTCTTTGAAAACCAAGAAACTAGGCAATCGCCTAAAAATTGACATGATCCGGAAGTACTTTTTCGATCATCGATATTTCCCGCATAATCCGAATTACTATATCCTTTAAGAGAAATTTTTTCATTTTTTGGATAGAATAAACCATATTGAATAGTGTCTTTCAAATATCGAAAAATCCTTTTAACGACACTCATATGAGATTCTTTGGGATTGCTTTGAAAACGAGCACATAGGCATACGGCATGAAGAATGTCCAGTCTACTAGCGGTTAAATAAAGTAAACTACCAATCATACCTCGATACTTTGATTCATCCACAGAGTTGCCTTTTTCATTTTTGTCAATTTTGACATTAGTTGCCATAGGAGTAGATATGGTTCTTCCTTCTTCAATGCCAAACTTTTTCAAAAGTTCCTTTGTGTATTTTGATTGCGAAATGTAAATACTTTCTTAGCATTGCTTAATTTGGAGTCCAAGAAAGAAGTTGAGCTCCCCCATCATACTCATCTCGAATTCTCCTTGCATTAACTTAGAAAATTTCTTGTACAAAGATTCATTAATAGCACCAAAAATAATATCATCAACATAAATTTGCACAAGTAAGCAATCTTGCCCTTTTTCAAAAACAAAGAGAGTTGTATCAACTTTACCTCTTATAAAACCATTTTGCAAAAGAAAAGAGCTAAGTCTATCATACCATGCATGGGGTGCTTGCTTTAAACCATACAAGACCTTTTTAAGTTTATAAACATCATTAGGCCTAAAAAAAATTTCAAACCCCGGAGGTTGTTTTACATAGACTTCTTCTTGAATAATATCATTTAAGAAAGCGGATTTAACATCCATTTGGTAAAGTTTGAAATTTTTACAACAAGAATAGGCAAGTAAAATACGAATAACTTCTAAACGTGCTACGGGTGCAAAAGTTTCATCATAGTCAATACCTTCTTCTTGACAATACCCTTGAGCTATTAACCTTGCCTTATTTCGAACAATGTTGCCTTGATCATCAAGTTTGTTCCGGAATACCCATTTTGTACCAATAATAGTTTGAGATGGAGGACAAGGTACCAATTCCCATACATCATTTCTTTCAAATTGATTCAACTCCTCTTGCATCTCTAAGAACCAATCCTCATCCTCAATAGCCTCCTTAGCATTTTTAGGCTCCTTTTGAGAAATAAGAGCTTTCTCGGCAAATTTTCTCCGGGTCATCACTTTGTCAAGGAGATCACCAATAATAAGATATTTTGGATGATCACCCTTAAATTTCAATGCAATGGGAAGATCCGAAGTATCACCTCTATCTTCTTGAGGAACATTTGAAGTGGATGGTTGATCATTTGATGTAGACAGTTGATCATCAATTTGAACAATTGGTTCAATAATATCCTCTTCATCACTTTCATCATTGGGTATTCTTTCAACACCCGAAGCTTCATTGAATTTGACATGGATGGATTCTTCAACAACCCCACTAGTCTTATTGTAAACCCGATATGCTTTGCTCTTTGTTGAATATCCCATAAATATCCCTTCATCGGCCTTAGGATCAAGTTTGTCCAATTGATCCTTGGTATTCAAAATAAAGCATTTACAACCAAATATCTTGAAATAACTAATATTTGGAGTTCTACCTTTCCAAAGCTCATATGGAGTTTTATTCATTTTAGGACGAATATAAACTCGATTAATAACATAGCAAGCGGTACTTACGGCTTTGGCCCAAAAATATTTTGGAAGTGAAAATTCATTGAGCATGGACCGACTCATTTCTTGTAATGTCCGATTTTTCCTTTCGGCCAATCCATTTTGTTGAGGTGTCCTTGGAGCCGAAAAATTATGAGCATATCTTTTGGTTTCACAAAAGACTCTAAACTCACCATCAAATTCTCCACCTCGATCACTTCGAATAGACTTAATAGTATCTTCTTTTTCATTCTCAATAAGTCTACACAACTTAACAAACTCATTAACGGCATCGCTTTTATTGGTAAGAAAAAGAGCCCAAGTATATCTAGAAAAATCATCGACAATAACGAAAGTGTAATGTTTTCCACTTAGACTAGTCGTACCAATATTCCCATACAAATCAATGTGAAGCAATTGTAGGGGTTTGGTTGTGGAAATTTCATTTTTTGGCTTAAAACTACTCTTAACTAATTTGTTCTTTTGACAAGTGTCACATAAGCCAAGATTTTCAAAATTCAATTTGGGTAGTCCTTTCACATGTTGGTGTTTGTAAATATTTTTCAAATTCTTATATCCAACATGTCCAAGTCGCCTATGCCATAAACTAGTTAAATCATTATTAGCGACTAAACAAGAAACATTTTGACTAACCAAATCACTTTTACAAATTTTGTAAAGATTGTCTTTTCTATTTGCTTCACAAATAATTTTACCATTTTTAAGTATAAGACATTTATCTATATTGAAAGAAACATCATAATTTGAGTCACAAAATTGGCTAACACTTATCAAATTTGTTAATGTTTGAATTTCCTCAAACATTTGTTTGAATTTCCTCAAACATTATCTTTTCTTTCTTTCAATTGTTCTTTCGATTTCAAGTTTACTTTTTGCGATTAATATTTCGGTTTTTTCCGGGTAGTTAAGTTAGAAGTTTAAATTCGGTTTTCTAACACTACTAACTCCTTGGAAGTTTATTTTAGTGGGTGGTTTGCTCCTTAAAACCCGCAGGAAGTTTTTCTTCTATTTTCTTGCGGGAAGTTATTCAAGAGATAGCTATTTAAGGATAAAAAACCAAAGACATTTCGATTCTGATTTTAGGAGATTTGAGAGTTCATCTTCCACTTTTTCACACCGAAAAAGTGCGAGAAGCTCGATGATACCGGGAATGTTGGCAACATTGTTGGCATCATTTTTAGAACTCGAGTTTTGAGTGTTTATGTGAGATAGATTCAGTGTAGTTTGAGTGTTTGGAGTGCACTAAATGTCTTCTCACGCTTTGTGAAGGAGTGTTGTTGCTTTTGGAGACACAAGGGGAGTTGTTCTTCTAGTTTCCTTGTTTACTTTGTATTTTTGTATATTGTAAACAACATTATCCTTTGAATATTTTTGTTCTTATGAACACCGTACAAGTATTTTATACTTGTACAAAATTTTTAATCTCATGTGTCTTGTCTTTAAATCTGTATTTATTTCATACATTGTGAAATTGTGTTTTTTATTAAAAGTCTTTATTTGTGTTTTGCAAAGTGTTGGCATCACTTTTGATTTTGCACACGCATATTCATTAAATGGACCCTTCAATTCTTTCAATTGGCATCAAGAGCCTTCACTAGACGATACCTAGTGTGATCCTGTTTTTGTTTTTTTTTTTTGCGGTGTTTTTATGATGAAAATTCGAGTAGTTCCATTTTTCGGCCTCTGTTTTGGATGGAACGAACTATTCCTATTGGAAGGTGAAAATGAGGGCTTATATCAAGTCCATTGATGAAAGAGCATGGAGATCTCTGTTCTTATGGGATGGACACCACCAAGAATTGTTGACACCGAAGGAGTTACAACGGACAAACCCGAGAGATTGAATGGCAAAATGATGAAATCCAAATTGCAAGCTTTAATTCTAAAGCTTTAAATGCCATATTTATCGCTATTGATGTATTTTTGTTCAAAATAATTTCTAATTGTGTTTCAAAGAAAAGATGCTTGGGATGCATTGCAATTGCATTGTGACGGAACACAAAGTGTTAGAAGAACAAAGCTAAAACTCTAACAAGCGGATTCGAGAATGAGAATGGAAGAAGAAGAGACCATTGCTTCATATAATGCAAAAATCTGCGATATTGCTAATGAGGCACAATCACTGGAGAACCTATTAGCAATGCAAGATTGGTAAGCAAGGTAACGAGATCTCTTCCCGAAAGATACAATATTAAGATTTATACCATTGAAGAAACCAAAGAAACCGATATTCTTAGACTTGATGAACTTATTGGTATTTTACAAACTTTTGAGTTAAACTTGGGACAACAAAAAGAACATCATGTTGAAGACAAAAATATTGCTTTTAAAACCCAAACTGGTTTTGATTTTTGTGATGTTCAAAGTAATGCAATGGAACATTTTATGAAAAACATTCATGAATGTGATTTAAATGAAGAATCTATTGCATTATTGACCTTACGGTTTAATAGTTTACTCAAAAATCTTCTTTGAATGATAAAGATTTCAAGTCTAAGAAACTTGAGTTTTTAAATTCTTCAAATTTTCCTAAAAAGTTTGAACCAAATCAAGAGAACGATTTTTAAAATCAAAAACCTTGATTTGATTCAATGTCGTGCTTGCAAAGGATTTGGTCATTATGCAAAACAATGTGCAAACACTCTTAGGGAAAGAGGTATGGATATTCTTTGTATCTTTTAGTGATGAAGAATCAAGATGGTGAAGAAAATTGCAAGGGACTTGTAACGATTCTTGAAGAAGAAAGCTCAAATCGATGGATTGAAATGATGCAACAAATGATGCCAACACTGAGGCATCACAAGACAGGTTTCTTTGATTACGAATATGATTTTGTTAATCATTTTGCATCATTTTTATGTCCTGAATTAAGTCAAAGTCATTGATTTAGGAGATAAATGCCATGATGATTTGCAACTTAAATGTGAAGATCTTGTCAAAGAGAATGACATTTTAAGAGAATCTGTTAGGAGATTGGAAGTTCTTTTAACAAAGAAAGACAAAAATCTTCATCTAGTAAAATCAACTTACTAATCTTAAAAAGACAAGTAAGTAAATTTGATTCTAGCTCTCTTTGTTATTGATGATATATTTTTAAAAGCTAGATTTGATAAATCGGATTAGGATATGCTAAAGCAAACAAAACAGATTCTTGTAAGAAGAAGACATATGTCTTTCTATGAAACAAGGGAATCTTTGGAAAAAGTGGCAAATTATTTTTCAAAAATAATTTCAAGAAGTCTGGAAGTATTTTGAAACGAAAATTTGTGTGTCATTCTTGTTTTAAACCAGGGCATATCAAACATTTTTGCTTCAAATTGAAGAAAGATAAGGAATTGGGTAAAATGATGCCGAAAATGATACATGACAGTGTTGAGGACACTTTCAATTTTCTTGAGAATTCTTCAAAAACTTATCCTAAATTGATTTGGGCTGATGATAATGATCGTGTTGTACTCAACACATTGCCACTAAACATCCGTTAGCGAGATATTTTCTCTAAATCTTTGGATTTTGAGAGGTTTTCTTGTCTAAGAAAATCTCTTGGTTTGTGTGTTCTTTAAAAGTGTGATGATTCATGTGTTGCATCAGCGTGTGACACATCCTGTTTGTATATATTTTTTTGTTTTGTTGTTAGCTTGTATTTTTGAGTTTTTCTCAGACGATGCATCATCTTTTGCGGGCATTTTTGTGCAACTCAAATTCTTAAAAGAAGTCAACAAACATATTTTTTTAAACTTGCTTTTTGGGCATATTTGTACATTTTGGCTCATTGGTTGTGTAAATGGATTGAGCTATATTTATGTGACTTTCTTAAGTCTTTTTGTACTATTCTTATGCCCGTGGATCTCTATGCAAGTAAAAAAAAATCTACTTTCTCATTTAAATTGAGTTTGATGTTACAAAATGATCTTGCAAATGATGTCATCATTGTACATATCATCTCATGATATCTTTTTGTGTGTTTGTTTTATATATATTTTTCGTTTTTATTTTATTACTATTTCTTAAATATTTTAAAAACGAAAAAAACAAAAAAAATATTTGAAAAAATCGCAAAACCCGATGTTTAGTAGTAATGAGTTGTTACCTTTTATCTTCTTTCTCATATGTTGGATAACTGGTCCTAACTTCTTCTAAATGGAGATAATGGGGTATCAAAATGCTCTCGGTGAGCTTGTATGTTGTTATTTTCTCTCTTTAAATTATGGAGGTTGATTTCAATCCAAAAAGTGGGAGAAAGTGGCACAAAAACAAAGTGGAAGCAAAGCGATGGAGGTGGTGATTAAGAGAATGATGCCAACACCGAGGCATTATTTTTTTGGTGAACTTGCTTGCTTGTTTGAAGAGTAATTGATGTTTTTGTACTTCTTGTTTTCGGCTTATATTTAGGGGGAGATTTGACTCCTTGAATTCAGGAAGAATATTAAGCTGTGTTGTTTTTGTGCAAAATGTTTTGTCCAAAAATCAAAAGAAAGGGGAGATTGTTAATGTTTGAATTTCCTCAAACATTATCTTTTCTTTCTTTCGAATTGTTCTTTCATTTCGATTTACTTTTTGATTAATATTTGATTTTTTCCAGGTAGTTAAGTTAGAAGTTTAAATTCGGTTTTCTAACACTACTAACTCCTTGGAAGTTTATTTTAGTGGGTGGTTTGCTCCTTAAAACCTGCGGGAAGTTTTTCTTCTATTTTCTTGCAGGAAGTTATTCAAGAGATAGCTATTTAAGGATAAAAAACCAAAGACATTTCGATTCTGATTTTAGGAGATTTGAGAGTTCATCTTCCACTTTTTCACACCGAAAATCTGCGAGGCTCGGTGATACCAGGAATGTTGGCAACATTGTTGGCATTATTTTTAGAACTCGAGTTTTGAGTGTTTATGTGAGATAGATTCGAGTGTAGTTTGAGTGTTTGGAGTGCACTAAATGTCTTCTCACGCTTTGTGAAAGGAGTGTTGTTGCTTTTGGAGACACAAGGGAGTTGTTCTTCGGTTTCCTTGTTTACTTTGTATTTTTGTATATTGTAAACAACATTATCCTTTGAATATTTTTGTTCTTATGAACACCGTACAAGTATTTTATACTTGTACAAAATTTTTAATCTCATGTGTCTTGTCTTTAAATCTGTATTTATTTCATACATTGTGAAATTGTGTTTTTATTAAAAGTCTTTCGTTGTGTTTTGCAAAGTGTTGGCATCACTTTTTTTGCTGCATATTCATTAGAATTGGACCCTTCAATTCTTTCAAAATTAAACTTAAGCTCTTCTACTAAAAGAACATTACTAAGAGAGAAAGAAGAGTTACCAATTTCTCCATTTCCAAGAATTCTTCCTTTGCCATTGACCGAACATGACCATACCCTCTTCTTGGAGCTTGATGTTGGTAAAAAGTTCTCTCCTCCCGGTCATATGGCGTGAACATCCGCTATGCACGAGCCAGTTTGAATCTTCCATTATTGTTATAGCCCATATTACCTACAAAAGAATTTCTTTTAGGTACCCTATAATTTTGGGGTCCATGGGGGTTAGTCTTGAGACCTTTGGGTCTCCAAACATGACTAGAGCTATTTCTCAATTTGCAATTATTAGCATAATGTCCAACTTTGCCACAATAAAAACAAGTAGTAGTATTAGAACTACTAACACGTACAAAAGTCGGACCTTGGTTATTTTTCTTAAAAACACTTTAAAATGGCTTATAACCAAGTCCCAATTTGGAATGCTCACCTCTTTGTGCATCTAAAATTTTTGTGACTTTATCTGTGCTTATGTTGAAACGATGCACATCATTTTTTAAACATTCGATATCTTTTGTGAGCAATTCCTTTTCGGTTTCAAGAGAGTGAACTCTAGTAAAAGTAAGTGTATGAGCTTTGTCTAGTGATTCATAAGAGGTAAATAATTTTTCTTTTTCAACCTTAAGCTCTTTATGCTCCTTTTTCAAATTTTTGTATTTAACAATTAAATTTTGAAACTCAATTTGCAATTCATCAAAATCACATGACAAATCATCAACTATGGAGGAAGTAGAAGAATTAGAGCGTACCTCATTATTTTCATCGTCTATGGCCATGAGACCATGTTCGGTCTCTCCTTCCTTGTCGGTTGTTTCGAGTAGTTCATCCCACGTTTTGACCTCCGCATTTAGAGCCTTCTTTTTCATGAAAGATTTCTTTTTCTTTTGTTCCTCTTCATCGAGTTTTGGGCAATCGGCAATGAAGTGCCCGGGTTTTCCGCATTTAAAGCAAGCATTGTCTCTCGGTTTTCTTGCTTTATTTTTATTTGCAAATTTTGCAAATTTTCGAACAAGTGCGGCCGTCTCCTCCTCCTCATCATCATTATCATAATATGCATTATTAGAAGAAGAAGCAAGACTTTTAGGAATAATTTGCATACCCGATTGATTTATGGATGGTTTGGAATTTTTCCTCTCCTTGAGATAGACTTCATAGATGAGGAGATTTCCAATAAGCTCGTCAAACTTGAGTGTCTCAAGATTTTGTGCCTCCGTGATTGTCGTCACTTTTTCGGACCATGAGCCGGGAAGAACATTTAGTACTTTAGTCACCTTGTCTTCTTCAGAGATGACTTTACCAAGGGCCACAAGTGGATTGACAATGTTGTCAAGCCTTTCAACCATCTTAGAGATGTTTTCACCATCATGCATGTTAAAGTTTTCAAAGTCTTTAACAAGCATGGTCTTTCTTGCTTGCTTGACCTTCTTAGTCCCTTCATAAATTGTCTTCAATTTTTCCCAAACCTCATGTGCCGACCTTATGCGTCTTATGCGATTGTACTCAATGGCGGTAAGAGAACAATGCAAAATATTTAAGGCCTTACTGTTTAGAGAGAAAGTTTGTCGTTTTCATCGAACTCCTTGTAAGGTTTAGGAGCCGAGGTGCCATCCTCCGATTTCTTGGTTGGTTGATCAACTCCTTCAATGACCACATTCCAAATGTCGAACCCGCACCCTTGTAGGAAGCATTCCATACGGTCTTTCCAAAATGCGTAGTTGTTGGCGTCGAATAGTGGTGGCTTGTTGGTGGAGGCGCCGGTGGTGAGATAAACATCATTTGTAGCTATGGATCTTTCCTCTTTACTCGGAACGAGCTAGCCAAATAGTTTGGCTTTGATACCACTTGTTAGTCCAAGTGGCTACGATAATCTAGAGGGGGTGAATAGATTATCTCGGTTTTTCAGATTTTGCCCTCTTTTTCGAAAAATCAAGCAAAGACGAAATGCTAAGTGCGGAAAATAAATAGCACACTTCGATTTAAAGAGGTTCCACCCACCTAGGGTCTAATCCTCTACCACCCCAGTATATCCGGGATGGATTTCAAAATTGAAAAAAAGATTTTATTAATTACCAAAATTAATAATACAACACCTTGAGGATTACCACAACCCTCTTGTAACACCTTGAGGATTACCACAACCCTCTTACACCACCTTGAGGATTACCACAACCCTCTTACAACACCTTTGAAGATTACCGCAACCTTCAAACACCTATCACCTAGATCACCCAAGTGTATTCTTTCCACAAGAATACTCACAATGATGTCTTGTGTTGAATGATGACCAAAAATCAAGATTACAACTCAATGATGAATGATACAATATGAGTACAAGTGTAATCAAGAATTGAAAGCTTAGACCTTAAATTTGTGCAAGTGAAAGTGTTTAGGCTAATACAACAAAATATATGAAAGTGTTTGCTTGTTTGCTCTTTGCTAGTGTAGAATGTTGTATCTTGTTGCTTGAATGAAGCCTCTATTTATAGGAGATGTCTTGGCTTTGATTTCCAAACATAGGCTCCTCCTCGGGGAGTGATTTGCTTTAAAAAACCATTTAAAATCATCAATATAGTGTTAGAAATCAATCTCTCAAAATAGGGAAAAGTCATGCAAAATGCAATGGATAGTTTCTTGATAAAACAGTGCGACCGATCGCGCAGATACGTTTGAAATTGAATTTACGCAATTTTTACAGGGGGGACCGGTCGAAGGGGGGGTGCGGATAGTCGCCTGACCATGACCGGTTGGGGGTGTTTAAATTGCGAAATAAAAAAGACAGACTTCAAGAGGGTACTCCCGGTGCAGGTCGCCGCCTTCAGGGGTCGACGTCTGGCCCCCTCCCTCATTTTTTTCTACGTCCTTTTTGTTTCAAAACTCAACTCAGTGCGGGTTGCCTATGGGCGGCCAGTCGAACTGAAACAAATATGTTATCCAATTTTTTATCGAAAATAAAGTCCAAAAAATACTCCCAAAAATAGTAAAAACATTTTAAATTGATCGGAAGTATTTAGACAACATTTGGGGACATTGTTTTGGTTTAAAAACTCATTTGAACAAGATCATCAAAATCATGATAAAAACATTTATCTAACATGCTCTAGCCCTAAGAGGCCCTAACCCTTAGGGCTAGGGCTAAAAGCCCCGAACTTATAAGGTCTTGAAAAATCTAAGCCCGATCCCCAGCCTGTGGGGCTGAGGGTCGAGTCGAGGGTTAGCCCTATGACTTTTTGTTTTTACATTTTTTATGAAGTTATTCCGTCTAAATTAAAACATTGCATCACGATGGAAAAATTAACTTGCGAATTTCTTATTTTATAAAAATAATGCCATGTAATTCTTAGATTCCAGTTGTATTAAAATATTCAAAATTTATCATTTTTATTTTAGTAATCACATAGTCTGTACCAAATATATTTTAGTTCTTTATAATTATTAACATACTAAATAATCATTACCAATTACATACCAACTTTAATTTTGTATTTACTAAGCTATTTAGTAAGACTAAATTATAAAATGAGATCAAATATTAAATTTAATAATTTGTTAAGATAAATGGTAATTGATAAATGAGATCAAATAATAGATCAATATTATTACAAGAAATTTTTTGAATATAAATATATAAAAAAACAAAAACTTATTAGGAAAAAAGCCAGGGCCGTCCTACTACCCTAGCTCTCTAGAAGGCCCAGGGCCATTAGGTCCGGGCTAATAAGTCACTCAATGTTATAAGGGCCATGAAATATGCGCTTAACCCTTAGATTTTTAGGGCAGGGCTAGGGTCGACTCTCAGGGCCCAGCCCTTATTGACATATCTAATGGCGACGGCAGCGGTATTGGGCACGATTGAATCCATGGAGGAGGGAATTTTTTCTTCTTGCATGATAGGGGGCACGATTAGGGTTTGTCTTTTTACTTTTGCTTTTACTTTTTGGGAGTATGTGTGTAGTGTATATGTAAATAAATGATATACGGTTATATACGGTTTTAAATGATCCCTTCAATTTCAAAATTCAAAAGCCACCAACTTAAAGGAGGGGCAATTTTGTCAATTTGGGTAGAAAATAGTTTTTGTTATATTGGTGGTTAGGATAGTGGTACTTAAAAAAATTCCTACACATATATATACACACACACGATGTGTCAAGCATGACTTTCGTTAGTTGGATAAATTTAAAAATATTAAACTATTGCTTTTCAAAACTAAAAAGTTAACGATATACTTACTAAAAACGTGCAATAATCGAACCGTGTTCTTAGTTTTTAAACAATCATAGTGATTTTCTTATTCTATATTTTCCTTTTGCCAATTATTCTTATATTCTATCACTTTATTTGGAGACCCCACTTGCAAGTGTATTAGTGGACTTCTAACATCCTGGCCCCACCAAATATAAATAGCATTTCTTTTTCACCTAATTTTTTATCCATCCCATTAATTGAGCCATTGAAAATTATGCTAAAGAAAAATATTTCCCTCATGCCAATATGAAAAATATGCCTATTAAGGAATATATACTGATATATAAATATAAACATAATGTTTGAAATTAGTAATTTATACTTTCAATATTTGCAAAATAAAAAAAAATCGAACTTGTAAGAATAAAAATATGGTAAATAATTCGTTAATAATATTAAATTCAGAAAATATTATGATATATTTTTCATATTCATATATACCTTGCAAGTATTGGCAGCAATAATAAATCTGGCCACAAAATATTATTAGCATGTAATAATTACATGACATGACATGATAATATGGTGCATTATTCTATGATGGAGAAAGGGTTTCATTTCCCAGTTTCATTCTTGTTCTTCGGATGCTGATTTTAGATTATAATTTGATGGTAAATCTTATATATATTCTAATTCGGGAATTGGATAATGGTAAAGTGGTTAGAATCTCAAACTCAAATCAAAAATTTGTGGTTTGATTCTCATCGCACCTCATCTCGCCTCTCATCCCCTCCGAGAGGATATGTACTCAAAAACAAAATCTTGTATTCCACTTTACAATTAGAGATAATTACAAAACCACCCCTACGGTTTGGGCTAATTACAAAAAATCCAGAGTTCTTTAAAAATTACAAAAACTCTCGAGGTTTGACTCCGTCTTACATTTTTCAGGTGATTTTCGAAAATATTTCAAAAAACCCTTAATATTTGCAAAAATATTACGATTATCCCCTTAAATTTAAGACAAAAAACGAAACCTAAAGGATTTTTTTGTAATTTTGAAATATGTCTGGTTTTTTTAATTAACCAAAACCTCAGGGGTGTTTTTGTAATTATCCCTTACACTTATGTGTAGTTTCTGTCACATTTATATTAAAACAATAGTTTATACAATCGATATATATTTTTAATATGAAAACATAGAATGGATGTGCGAAATTCAACGGATAGTCTAGGTGACTTAATATTACCAAGTGTCAACCAACAAATCTGTTAGAGTGGACATATTGAGTCAAAACTCTAATAATTTTAAATTGTTTTTATCTTATTATTTTGCCTATTTCTAGAACAATATATACTAATAATTTTGCATGCCCATTTCGTGGAATTGAGATACAGATCAGTCAACTTGGGAGTTGAGAGATAATAGGAATTAAGTCCTACTTTCAAGGAACCACCATCCCTCAATCTCTCTACTAATCCCTTAACTTGGAAGTTGGTTTCATGGCCTATTTTGTAGGGGTATGGCTGATCTATAAAGGGCAAGGAGACTGCACGTTTTTCTTTGTGGATTCAGAGCACAAAAATCAGAAAATTAAAGAGAGCCCACCATTTTATACAAGAAGTAAGAGGAATGTGCCTAGTGTGTTTGATGGTGTTGACAACACCTTTTGCAACACCTTCCTTCAGCGTTTTTCTTCTTGGTGATATTTTTTGAGAGACAAGTTGTTCCTGGGATAGGTTCAATTGTTCTCTTACTTTGACGGATTCCAGAGCAAAGAACCGGAGTTTTTCACAAAAGAATCCAAGTTTTTCACAAGAAGAGGGAGAGGTGCCTAGTGTGTTCGATAGGTGTTGACATCACCTTTTACAACACCTCTTGAGAGTTGTTTGTTCTTGGTAGTTTTGAGAGACGATCTGTGTCTGGGATAGGTTATAGTTGTTCTCTTACATTTCTGATAGAAGGTTGAGTTGAAAGACCAAGTACATAGGAAAGTCTTTGTCTTGTTCTTTATTTTGTCTAATCAACTTTCTACTTCATTGTTTTTGCCTTAGTGGCGCACGCAGTATTTTTATACTTGTGCAAATTTTTATATCCTTTGTTCAATCTTATTTTTATGCTTTGTTTATTTTTCATAATTGATAAAATAAACAAAGAATCTGAAAAACACAAGTTTCCGCTGGATGACACCTGGAGGTGTTGCCAACACTCTGCACAACACTCACTGCAAACTTAAAGAATTTGACCCCGAATCACTAACAAAATCTACCACTCCCAGAGAAATAGTCAATTGAAGCTTAAATCACAGTTGAAAAATAAATTAGATTTTATTCAATATTAAACTTTAAATCAATCTTCAAAAATTTGTTTGGTTTGAGTTTAGTTCGGTAAATATAACAAATCAAATTTGAACATATTTTGTTGTTTGACAATATTCAGATCAAATCAAATTCAATATTGAGAATAATAAATTATGTGTCAAAATATCAAATTACATGGTTTGATGAATATAAAAAGACTATTTAAAGCTCCATAAAAATTTAAATAACTTTGAATACTATAGTATTTTATTTGACACAATTCGTTTACATCTCCGGTTACCAAGTTTACTCAACACAAACAAACAATTGTAGATTTCGTTTCTTACTCAAAAAAGGGTGATTATATAATATTTCATTACAAAATAGAAGAATAAAACATTAAAATAAATAAATAAAACAAAACATATGATGGCCAAATAATCAGGAGAGACATTAAAATAAACCCGTGGGTTTTTTGGGCTGTTTGTTTATGTTTCCATGGTTCCATTTCCATTTTAGTTGGAAATAAAATTTTGAGAATTTATTGGTTTTCGTGTGGAAATTGAAATTGTGTTTGGATGAATGAATTGAAATGTGTTTTATGTAGGGTTGGAAATGAGATTGTGTTTGGTTTGATTTTTGAAATATTATTTTATGTATATAATAATTGAAAAGTTGGTAGTGGTGGGGTTCCAATATTTTAATTTGAATATATAATATTATATTTGTAAGATTATAGTTGGTTCCCATTAGATAATTATAATTTAAAAATAGTAATATTTTAAGTAGATAAAGTTGATAATGGTGGGTCCCACATATATAATTGAGTTAAAATATAAAAATAGTGATTGATAAGTAATGATGAGTTGTATTTTAGTGTATAGGTTTGAGAATAGAAATTATAGGTTTGAGATGTTGTTTTATGTAAAAAATAAAAATGAAAATGATGATTTCCATTTTTTATGAACAAACATGATTCCACTTTTATGTTTATTACAAAATAGGAAAAATAACATTAAAAACATAAACAAAACAAAACCTTTGTTTTTTTTTGATAAGCTCAAATAATCAGGAGAGACATTAAAATAAACAACAACTTTGTTATTACCGTTGGTTGTTCTTCTACTAACCCCACCTTCCTATTTTCCATTTTTTATTATTGTTATAATTCATCATCATCCATTTATTACCTTTTTTCAAATTTAGAAAAAAAAATAATTATATATGTTTTTAAATATTTCAACAAAACGTGTTCTCACCATAATATATGGCGAGCTAGATTTCAGTGATGCAAAAACTGGTAATATATATTAATTTTTTCCATGCTTTAATTAATATTATCTTCGAAAATAGTATAAAAATATCTGAAAAAGCCACCCCATCATCATCACCTTTTCCCAAAAGGGCCATCCCTTATTGTTTAACTCCTGTTTCACTTTTTATTATTTAAAAGCTTTGACCTTTGAATGCGATTCAGAGCTTATAAATATATTTATTTTGTTTATATTTAACATTCATGTGTGTGTAAAGTTTTTGATGTAGGGATTTCAATTTGTGACATAACACGATAACCGATAACCTAATCTAACACAAATTTAGTCGGTATAAGTACAACCCTTCATAGGTTTAGGTCAAATTCGGATCGGACACGTTAAACATGGGGAAAAAGTAGGTTAGGTCGTTAATCCGTCCGTCAACACGATTGACCTATTTAACCCATTTAATTATATAGTGATATTTTAATTTCATATATTTTAATTGGCTATATAATATTGCACAAATTATTGAATGCATTTTATAATAATAATTAGTAATGTTTTTGTTGCATACATGTGCCTTTGATGGCCCCATTATCTTAGCCTCTAGCATTTTATTCCCTTTTTTTTCCTGACTTTTCTCTGTTCCTATATGAAAAAGAATTGCTAAAATCAGATTTTCTTACATCTTTTTTTGCCAACTATAGATTTATTTTTATTTTTATTTTTGTTTGTTCTTGAAAAAGTATGGCCCTTTTGTCAGGCTCTTCCTTCACAGCCAAGGTAAATGTTTACTGCACATTTAATTGATCTTGCCAAGTTTTTATAAAAAATTTAAATAAAAAGATCTATTAGAAAAATATGTAAATTGGAAAAAGGAAAAAAAAAGGACAAGTTCTTTATGTTTGTAGGAGATTATATTATATATATGTTACTAGAATCTGTGTTATCTGATTGATTAAAAAAAAATATTGAATTATGTTCTGTTTTCTGGCAGGAAATATCAATGCAGATTCATTAACAAAATTGTGATGAATATGATTCTTGATTTTTCTAGATTTTTGAAATAAAATGCCTTTCTTGATTTGGCTATTTGAATGTATTCATTTTCATATAGATTAGAATAGAAGTTGATCATAGGAGAGGTTTTAGGCCTTTTTTTTTTTTTTTTTGCAATAAAAAAATTATTGAATTATGTTCTGTTTTCTGGCAGGGATTTCAAAGGAGATTCATTAACAATAATGAAAAATTATGAAGATCAAATTGTGATGAATACATTTCTTGATTTTCTTGATTTTTGAAACAAAATGCCAATGTTGATTTGGCTATTTTGAATGTAGAAAAAAAAAAGGGTCTTTTTATTTTTCATATAGATTAGAATTAGAAGTTGATCATAGGAGAGGTTTTAGGCCCTTTTTTTTTTTTTTTGCAATAAAAAAAAAATTTATTGAATTATGTTCTGTTTTCTGGCAGGGATTTCAAAGGAGAATCATTAACAAGAATGAAAAATTATGAAGATCAAATTGTGATGAATATGATTCTTGATTTTCTAGATTTTTGAAACAAAATGCCAATGTTGATTTGCCTTTTTTTTTTTTTTTTTCATTTTGTTAAAGATTAGAAATAGAAGTTGATCATAGGAGAGGTTTTAGGCCAATAAAAATGGAGGCAACAACATCAGCAGGACAGACACCAACAACACCAAGAAAAAAGATGACGAAACAGTTGACCGGAAAACGGGACGACACGGCGTTACATTCCGCGGCCAGGGCCGGGAATATTATCGCGATTAGGGAAATAATCGACGACGCGGACGAAACAGAACTGATGGAAATATTGTCGAAGGAGAATTCGGCTGGCGAAACGGCATTGTATGTGGCTGCAGAATATGGATATTTTGAGGTTGTGAAGGAGATGATCAAGTATTATGATTTATCAGCTGCTGGGATTAAAGCTAGGAATGGTTTTGATGCACTTCATATTGCTGCTAAACAAGGGGATTTAGGTATGTTTTTTGTTTTTGTTGTTGTTGTTGGTATGAAAGTAGATTTATTGTTGTTGTTTTGTTTGAATGTTTTTTTGTTTAGTGTTGGAGGGATTGGGAAATTGGAGGGGGTGATTGTTTGTTGTTTCCTATTTTTGGAGAGTATAGTGCGGAAGAAGTTGTTGGGGAAAAATGAAAGTGAATTTTGAGAGTGTATTTGAATGTTAAACGGAAATTTAATAATAACGATAGCTGATGTGATGGGTTTTTTAGTGAAAATAGTGGTTGGAGTGATTGGTGATTGGAAAAGTAGGTGAGCGAGTGAACAGTCTGTTTGTGACAGGGATAATTACAAAAACTTCCTCTGAGGTTTGAGTTAATTACCAAAAAACTTAGAGATGTTTGAAAATTACAAAAAAAAAAAAAGTTTGATTTTGTGTTAAATGTAAAGAATATTTGCAATATTTTTATAAATATACGAGGTTAATTGTAATATTTTACAAATGTATGGAAGGGTTTGAAAATATTTTTGCTTATGAAGGGGGTAAAATGTAATACAGTTTAAACCTCACGGGGTTTTTGTAATTTTCAAAAATCAGAGCTTTTAGTAAATCTCAGGGGTAGTTTTTGTAATTATCCCTTTGTAGTATGAAAATGTAGTGGCGATAATTGATGTTTTTAGTAAAATTTTAATTAGCTAAAAGAAAGTGAGAATGAGTGAATGGTATTTTTTAGTTTTTACTTTTTTGAAAATCTTCACGAGCAATTGCATGTTGCGGAAATTTTTTTCCGAAGGGACCGATTCTACATTTTTCTTGGGATAATTACAAAAACACCCCCTGAGGTTTGGGTTAATTACAAAAAAACCAGAGATATTTCAAAATTACAAAAGCATTCCTCGAGTTTGATTTTGTCTTAAATTTAAGGGGTTAAATGTAATATTTTTATAGATGTCAAAGGGGTTTTTGAAATGTTATTTACTTTTAAAGGAGAAAATGTAAGATGAAATCAAACCTCAATGGGGTTTTTCTAATTTTCAAAAATTATTGGGTTTTTTTCGTAATTAGTCCGAACCTCAGGGCTTTTTCGTAATTATCCCCCTTCTTTTTTTTTTTTTTTGGATAGGCAAGCACAACCTAAGTGATTTTTTTTTTTTGTGTGTGTGTGTTGCAGAAGTGGTGAAGGTACTAATGGAGGCTCATCCGGAGCTCTCCATGACCGTCGACATAGCAAACACGACGGCTTTGCTTTGCACACGGCCGCCACTCAAGGCCGGAT
Source organism: Rehmannia glutinosa (assembly GCA_016081115.2). Taxonomy (NCBI): domain Eukaryota; kingdom Viridiplantae; phylum Streptophyta; class Magnoliopsida; order Lamiales; family Orobanchaceae; genus Rehmannia; species Rehmannia glutinosa. The sequence goes on from CM071924.1 coordinate 2,108,920, forward strand.
AGAGGTGGTGAATTATTTCCTGGAGTCGGAGAGCAATCTGGCAACTATAGCCAGAAGTAATGGCAAAACAGCCCTTCATTCTGCAGCAAGAAATGGACATGTTGAAGTTGTGAAAGCCCTTTTGAGCAAGGAGCCTCGGCTTTCCACACGAACGGATAAAAAGGGACAGACGGCGCTTCACATGGCCGTTAAGGGCCAAAATCTCGAGGTGGTGGAGGAGCTGATCAGATCGGATCCTTCCACGATTAATATGGTCGACGCTAAGGGTAACACGCCGTTACATATAGCTTCTCGGAAAGGCAGGGCTCAGGTAATTTGGTTGTAATGTGGCGAAAGTAATTAAAGAGTAAAACACGGGTACCAAAATTTATATGACTAAAAAATGTGGGGTACTAAAAGTGAAAGCATGGTATAGTTTAGGTACTAAAATTGAAATTATCCCAGCTATTCTTTTAGCCTTCAACAGAACATCCACTGGTGCAACTTCAGGAGTAAGGGTTTAAATAGAATTATTTCAGCTCCTTTTTCTCCTGTATGTGTAAAATGCTCTATTATACTAATGACTATATAGTTTAGGAATAATTACAAAGACACCCCGCTGAGGTTTGGGCCAATTGCAAAAAAAAAAAAAAAGATGTTTGAAATTACAAAAAGCCCTCATAGGTTTGATTTTGTCTTAAATTTAAACGGTTAACTGTAATATTTGATTGTTTTCAAAAATATCGAGAGGAGGTTTTGAAATATTTTTTACTTATAAAGGAGAAAAATGTAAAACGGGATCAAACCTCAAGGAGATTTTGCAATTTTCTAAAACCTCTAGGTTTCTTTTATAATTAGCCCGATCCTCAGGGGTTTTTCTGTAATTATCCCTATTTTTTCATCTGGAAAAATTTTGTGACTATATTACAAGTTTCACCATGTAATTCACCTCAAAAATTTGAAATTAGGGATAATTACAAAAAAAAAAAAAAAAACCTTTAAGGTTTGGACTAATTACAAAAAAAAAGGTTTATGAAAATTACAAAACCCCTGAGGTTTTATTACATCTTACATATCCCTCCTTCATAAATAAAAAAAAAAAAAAAAAAACATATCAAAACCCCTAATATTTATAAAAATACTACATTTACCCCCCTAAATTTAACGCGTAACCCCCTGTTGTTTTTTTAGTTTTGAAACATGTCGGGTTTTTTTTTGTAATTAGTCCAAACCTGAGGGGTGTTTTTGTATTTTATCCCTTTGAATTATTCAGCAGACTTGTTTATCTTATTCAGCTAATCTAGTAGTTCTCTTGTATAGTGCAAAAATGTACATAAACTTTGGACCTAAAAATACCTTATTTTTTTGGCAATGCAGGTTGTCAAAATGCTGCTAAGCCAAACAGAAACAGACACAAGAGTTGTAAACAGGTCCAATGAAACAGCCCTTGATGCAGCAGAAAACATGGGACACTCCGAAATTGCAACCATCCTCCAAGAGCACGGTGTCGTCAGCGCGCGGACGATCAATCCGCACTCGACCAACCCGGCCCGCGAGCTGAAACAGACCGTTAGCGACATCAAACACGAGGTCCACAATCAGTTAGAACACACGCGCCAGACGCGCAAACGCGTCCAGGGCATCGCCAAGCGCCTCAACAAAATGCACGCGGAGGGCCTAAACAACGCGATAAACTCCACGACGGTCGTGGCCGTGCTGATAGCCACCGTCGCGTTCGCGGCCATTTTCACCGTTCCCGGGCAATACGTGGACGACGCTAAGAACATACCCCCGGGGCATTCGCTAGGGAGGCTAACATCGCGTCGGAGGTGCCGTTTCTGATATTTTTCGTGTTTGACTCGATTGCCCTTTTCATTTCTCTGGCGGTCGTCGTGGTCCAGACGTCGGTCGTCGTGATCGAGAGCAAGGCGAAGAAGCAGATGATGGCGATTATTAACAAGCTAATGTGGCTTGCTTGTGTGCTTGTATCGGTGGCATATTTGGCATTGTCATTTGTTGTGGTAGGCCATCAAGAGAAATGGCTAGCAATTGGAGTTACTATAATAGGGACCACTATATTGGCCACAACATTAGGGACCATGTGTTCTGGGTGATAATGCATCGAATTGAGTCGAATAGCAAGAGGGGTATTCGGATGAATTCTCGGGCTAGTAGATCGTTATCAGGGTCGGTTTCGGTACCTACGGATCCCGAGGATTTGGAGAATGAGTTCAAGAAAATGTATGCAATTTGAAGAGTAGGTCTCTTGTAAGACGGTCGCACGGTGCGACGGATTGCACTTTTAGGGTAAAAGTAAGTGTATTCAGACAATGTATTACTTTCTACGCTAAAAGTATCATTTTTTACACTAAAAGTATCATCACATGTCGCACAATGCGACCGTCTTACACAAGTTTTTGCCCAATTTGAAAGCTCCATAACCAAAATGGGGTTTTGGGGTATGATGGATCATATCTCGTTAATAGTCATCTACTTGTGCATATACAATTAAGGAAAATGGCAGTTGCTCTGTCTTGTGAAGTTTTGGGACCAACTTATCTAGTTAATTGATCATCATTTTTATGTGTTGCAATAGTTTTTCTTTTCTTGTCTAGAGTAAAAATGATGGTTTATATTAAGAGAATATAAGTTAGGGTTAACTACAAAAATACCAACAGGTTTGGGATAATTGCAAAAAAATTATAAGTTTCAAAATTACAAAAAGTACCATGAGGTACGAGGGATTGTGATAAAACCAACGGAATTTGTGTTGAGTTGATAATGCCCCTAACGAAATTACAAAAGACAAAAAAGGAAGAAAAAGAAGTGGACAGACAAAATCGCTCCCAGAGTTTTTGGACCTTTTCTGTAGTTTATGGAAAACCTGAATAGTGAAAATTGTTTCTTCTTCATAACAAAATGAGTATTTGTAAGATTGTAATGAGGGTTTTTGATGTTATATAAGTCGTGGAAAAACTCGTGAACAATATTGTAATGGCATTTTTGGATATTCGTGTCAACCTGAAACTTTCCATTTGTCGGTTTCTTGCCTTTGTCGTTAGGCTTTTTTGTATTGCTTGATGAACCGCCCATCAAGTTGGCTTTGACTCCATAGAGACTACCCGACTGGACTTAGAGTAAATCCTCCTATTGTCTTTCTCAATTCAATTTGACAATCGATCCTCTATTCTCATCTTCTTGTGCTTAAACTTGAGATGGTTCTTGAAATTCGTCCAACTAGGTAGCAACTTTTTCAATCAAAGCAACAACTTGAAACCTCCTAAAGTCATTCTTTCAAGAGAGATTTCATGTATGATCAACTCGAATTGTTGAATTTGTTCCACCACGGTTTTTGAATCAACCATCACAAATCCAAAAACTTGTCGACCACAAATTTCTTGGTTCTAGCATCTTGATTTATACTTTTTCTCCAAAGATTCTCACAACTCTCTCGGAGGATTTTAACGCACAATACACACTATATAGTGCATCATTAAGTCCTTTAAGAAAATAGTTCCAACATAGGAAATTAGTTCGGCCTCATGCATCAAACGCGCGCATTTTTTTTTAGAATTGCGTCTCGTTTTCAAAGAAATATTGGAGGGTCCTCAATCGTATTTTGCCAAACTAAGGGCGATCGGTGAAATAATATGCCATCCCATGAAGTCAAACCTATCAATTTTTTGGGTTTCTCAGCTTGTGCAAAAGCAATGATCGGGTTCATCGTAAAGTTTGATATATGTTGTACAATTGTTGTTTACATTAGTATAGAAAATGGAAAAAGCCTTCATATAGTGGCTTACGGTTTAAAAAAAATTACAACTAGAACTATTATAAGAAAAGTAAAACACATAATTATTCCCGAAGATGAAACGACTTATGTTTTCCGGATAGAAGTACTTCTAATCAAAAAGGTCATTCAAGACCAAGTGACCTATATATAGGCACAACCTCCACCACCCGAGGGAGGGATTAAGTCTGACATAATGGGCCATGAGGTTGGGCCGGCCGACGAGTGGGAGCGTGTGTGTGGCCCACTGGTGGTTATCTACAAGTGTTATGATTTATCTAAATCGTAACACCTTCTAGTATATATATGGGATAAACACGACTTCAAACTAATGTGCGACAAGACTTGACCTTTCAACTCCCTTCATATAATGTCCATTCGTAACCAACATTGTGTATTAATTTTCCATTTATCGAAATCCGATTTTGAGAACTTAAACGTATTACATCATCAACTAGGAACGTAGATTAATATTGTACTATTTAATTCCTCAAGTTAAATATTTAGTCATCAATAAATTGGTCAAAGTCGGGTTATCAGCCATTTTAGTAAAACCAAATTTCTAACAATTCATATTCATATCTGTAATCGCATTGTTGTAGATACAACGGAAACAAAATTCTTATTAATTGGTGTAAATTTATCATACATCATTATTCATCCATACACGCGGTGTAGCATGAATAAGTATTTTAATATTTTATTTTTTTAACGGGAACCCCAACCACTATTATTCGCGTGGTGTGCACTAGGTAAACTCTCGAGCTTGACAAAATTGCCAACAAACCATGTGAGATAGATAAACCCTACCAGTTAAGGGATAAGAGCTTTACTAATATTGTGATTGAAAGGCAAATGTAATTGTTGCTGCCCAATTTCATATTTCAAAAGGACATACCTTTCGTTAATTATTGTAATTATATTTTCAATCGATTTAACTTTAATAAAATTGTGTAAATAATATTCATTTATTTTTTAAATCATCTGGTAATTAAGTCAAACTCTATTATAATCTTATTTCTTCACGGATAAATCTACAAATTTAAACTCATTTTTTCTGTTCTTATTTATTCAACAATACCTTAACAAAATCCTCCTCAGTCTCGAAACCTGTTATTTTCCTCAGTAACATTAACCACCGATCACCCCAATCGGAATTCCAAACCACCGCCGCCGCCACCGCCACCGCCACCGTAATGGATGAGGAACTGTTGGAACTGCAGAGGCAATTCGAGTTCGCACAGCAGGCGAAATCCAGCATCCGCTTGTCCGAACGAAACGTCGTCGAGTTGGTCCAGAAACTCCAAGAACTCCAAATCATCGACTTTGATCTCCTCCACACCATCTCTGGAAAAGAATACATCACCCCGGTAACTGATTCACCCGATCAATTTAATTGCTTTTTAACCCTTGATTTCATTTTTTTTTCAAATAATTTATTTATCGCTGCATGTGGGGTTTTGTGTTTGGTAGGATCAATTGAGGAGTGAAATAGTTTCTGAAATAAATAAGAGAGGGAGAGCATCGTTGATTGACTTGGCTGATATCGTAGGAGTGGATTTATACCATGTCGAGAAACAATCACAGCACGTCGTGTCGAATGACTCTTCGCTTATGTTGATTAATGGAGAAATAATTTCTAACTCTTATTGGGACACTGTTTCTGAAGAAATTAATGAAAGACTCCAGGAATGCAGCCAAATTTCGTTGGCAGAAATAGCGGGCCAGCTGCAAGTGGGCTCTGAATTAATCGTCTCTGTTCTACAACCCCGCCTTGGAACTTTGGTAATTTGCTTTAAGTTTTGGATTTTTCACTTGTTATAAAAGATGTTGAGATTTTGTGGTGATTGCGGATGTTTGTATAGGTTAAGGGTAGGCTTGAAGGTGGACAACTGTATACCCCGGCATATGTTGCGCGTGTGAGTGCAATGGTTCGTGGTGCAGCAAGGGGTATTGCTGTTCCAATGAATTTATCGGCGTGGTGGAGCTCATTGCAGGCTCTATTGCAAGATATGGATGGTTTCAGTGGTGTGGTTGTTGAGAGTTCTTTTTCCAGTCGTTGTTTAATGGGTTGGTTAAGGAGGGTGAGATTCTTGGCTCGCTTCGTGCTGGAGTACACTGGACACCTTCTGTATGTGAGATGATTTTTGTTTTGACAATATATTTTTTTTTAAATTATACTTTTAACTTTGAATGCTGATGGTGTTTTATTTACTGATTGTGTGATAAAAACTCTATGCTTGTGCAATTGATATTTATTGATTTATATTTTGTAGTTAAAACTTTTAAGGTATTGTCATCAGGCCCTTGCATAATATATGCGATATTTTTTCCAGCTTTTCATTAATAAGTTCTATGTATTTAATAAACATTGTGCTTATGATGTGTGCCATTTGATAGGTCTTTGCCATGGCTCAGAAAGAGTGTGTCGATTCTTTCTTTTCACAGGTACATAACTTTTGTATTTGTTTTTTTCTTTCAGTGTTTGTACATTGATGATGTTTTCAGTCTGTTTGTTTAGAGAAATAGTTTATAGTTGTACTCGTTTTAAAGCCACATTTTAAAACCTTTTTACATATATTGGAAATATCAATAAGTAACTGGTGAGATTTTATTTTGTTCACTTTTTGTATGTAGCCTTTTGTTTTGTGACCTCAAGGCCTTGTATGTTATCATTTTCAGAAGCCATTTTCTCATTTTATACTATTTCAAAACTTCGAATTCTGTTTGTTTGACCTATTTTTAATGGAAATCTCCATTTCACCTTCTTATTTCCACAAAAATAACATCTCAAACCTACAAGGCTACAATTCCAATTTCTAACCGTATATAATACTCAATCCATCAGTATTCCCATCATTCCAATTCAGATTATTCTATTGGGGTCCCCAACCAACTGTATCTACTTAATATATTACTATTTTCAAACATTATTATTCTAATGGGACCCACAACCTTGTTTCTCATCATAAAAAGTTATATTATGCTAAATCGTAGCTTGCACATGTGATGTAATGTCTCCTTGATGGTCGATGCACATTTAGTGCATAATTTTTACGCAACCATGCTCAACAAGTAATTGCTATCATAGTGCATTAATATAAATTTGGCATTGTTTACTCTTGCCAAGACTCAGGTGTTAGTTAACTAAGTATACGAGCACACTCTAAATATTGCGAGTAGTTTTAGCTGTGTCATCTTAGTAGGCACACTACATAAGAATTGAAGGGACTAAATTTCCTGATTAACGACTGCAATGAGAAATACTGAAGGTATGAGTTCACCAGAAATGTTCTGCAAATTTCGCTATCTAGAGAAAGATGGGGAAATAACAAATTCAGTAACTGCAGTGAGCTTTTAGAATGTCCACATCCCATTCATTATTGTTAAAAATTAGAACGTAATATTCTCCACCAAAACTGTGAATATGAAAAATAGGAGCACAGTGGAGAGATCACCAATGCTAACAAGTACATAATGCAACATTGTCAACTTTTTATCTCAGATGTTTTTGAAAAGTGGAATATAGCAGAAACTGTGAGAGACATCAAGGCAGATATATAGATGATCACTTGTCCTCCTCCATTAAAGCTTCCAAACAAAATGCTTGTGCTTATTACTTGTCCTTAATCGAAGTATAAAAGTTGAATATGTTGGGAAATTTTCACTTTTTTCTTTCTGTGCTGCAGAATTCCTTCATAGGTTATGAAACTCTCCACAAACTTGGGATCCCACAACCTATTCAGTTTTTGCAGGTATCTTAACCTATTTGGATCTGTTCTTTTTCTTCTCTAATTTTGAGTGATTTGAACAAGTTAAACTAATACAACACTTTGTGAATCAATTTCTTGAATAAATAAAAAAAATTCTTTCGGTGATTGTCTAATTAACTTTTGCCTGTGAAAAATTAATTTAGTCCAGATATCCTGAAGGTAAACCACTTGCAACTGCCTTTGCTCATGGTTCACTGATTGAAATGTTGGATGCTGCCGTGGAGGATGCAATTGAACGAGGTAGCTGGTGAGTTTCAAATGCATATACCCTTTGTCATCTTTTTTACTGCTCATTGTAGTTATCCAGATGTTAAATGGTCTGAAAAAATATAGTTTGCATGTGATTCAAATAATATGGTCATGGTTCTGGTCACCGATTGAACACCACGTGTAGTATTGCTTCTTATTCCTTTAGTTGTGCTTGGGATGTACTGAGGTTAACTAATCAAAATCTCGTTCAATATTGACTAGATAGATGAAATGAGCAGGCCTGAACTCACGTTAGGGGTGTCAATTTTGACCAGGTTCATTGTTTGAGACACGAAATTGACAAAAAATCGGTCAATCCAAACCCGACACTTTTAATTAATCGTGTCAGATTTATTAACCTGAATTGACCTGTTTATTTACGTGTTACCCAATCTCGACCCAAAATGACCTGTGTATTTTAAAATATGAGTAATCCATCTATTTATATCGGTTATATGGGTTGTATGAGTTAATTTTCAAACATGAAAATTATACTTACATACACTGGACAATTTTGTAAAATTCAATCATCATAATAACAATCTATTCAATCAATCAAAATTAGACATGCTCTGGATTTCATCTGTTTGAAGACTGAAGGTAGTCTTGACTAATGTTTTCATGGACTACTTCCGAATAGAAGTGGGACTGCATTAATTAACTAATTAAGATGCTATGGACTATGAAAGATATTCAATTAAATTACCAACATATATTAATATTCACCATATTCCAACTGCTCATTGAACTTTGAAAATGCATGGATTTCATCTTCACCAAGTATCAATACTTGACACATGTTAAATCGAATTCCCTTCTTTTTTTGCTCATTCCATGTCTTCCCTTCTGAACTCAATAAATAACTGTGCTGATGGATGATCTTGGAGATTGGAACTATTGACTCATTGAAGAAAAGCTGAAAATATAATAGTACCATTCTTCACATCATGGATGATGTTGGGAATGTACCTCAATTGGAGCTATATTTTTATCTGAAAATTATGCTTCTTCAAATGTTATGTCCTTTTCACATTCCTCTTATGTGCTTCCTTATATGCATCAATATCAGCACAAGCAGCCTTAATTCGATATTATGTTGGCTCTAAATCCTCTTGTTCACAATTAGAGATTGAATTATTAGGCTAATTTTCAAAAATCAGGTGTCCTGGAATGGCTAAACTTTGTACTTCATGAGTTAAAGCATCTACAGAGGTCTTTAGATATGCAATTGATGCTTCTATAGATTCAAAACTGGAATTAATAGAAGCAAAAGTCATTTCAATATTACCATCACTGAACTTACATTTAACAGAAGATTCTCAACCTAAGTAAGCAACTATGGACACCCCATATTGAGATAATAATCAACACTTGGTATATTCAGATCTGGTGTCAAAGTAGATGAAAAAAGCTTTACTAGTTTGGATTGTTGAGGTTTTATCTTACTTTCATGTGGTTGACATTTAGGCTAAAGGTGGGTATAATCAAGATCTAGAAATTTGAGTTGCAGCAAACAACAGCTTTTGTCAGGAACTTTTACAAACACCGATTGTGGTTATTTTTTTCTTTTGCTTTTCTGATGCTTGTTCTTACCTTTCACCTCTAGCATGAAGTGCCTGCATGCTCAAAACATAGTTTTTTTTTTCTCCATTGAACTCCAGGATAGATTCACTTACAATTTTACCCACATCGTTTGCGTCCCAAGATGCGTCTAAGATTCTTTCACTTTGTCCATCTGTTCAGAGAGCTCTAAAGGTGATTGATTCTTTGACCTATTTGTGTGCTACTCATCATTGAGACTTTCTTCATACCTTTCTTATGATCTCTTCTTCTCTTTCAGTCTAGTAAAGCGCATATGCTGGGGGAGTCCTACATTTTTAGTGATACCTTTGTGAAGGTAAATATCTCAAAATTCCTTGGAATTTCTCTGATGAAGTAGTCCAACTGTCCAAGTTTAATTGAAAAAAGGAATGTTTTGACATGGTGTTATCTCTTAATAATTCCTATTTCTGCAAGCATAATTATTTATTGGTATGTTGTTTGAACTTCAGTCTTCGAAGGAGAATATGTGGACAGATTATCATGTGTCCTTACGTCCATCCAACTACATGACATTATTTTACACTCCGTATGTTTCTACCAACAGTCTTGAAACGCTTAGGTATCATGTCACTGGATTATGGGTGTAAAAATGGATAAGTACATGCTAGGCTCAGTCGTTCAGAGTGGTGCCAAATGCATTATAGAATACGTCTATGGCCCTGCATCCCGCAGTGAATTAGGTTAGGTTGTTTTGTAGTTGTTTGTTATCATTTTTCAATCTTCTTTTCCCTTTGCTTTTATTGACTCTTCTTTTCTATTCCAATGGGGTAAATTGGGGGAAGGTTATGTTTTTTGATTCATGATATATATATATATATATGTGTGTGTGTGTGTGTGTGTGTGTGTGTGTGTGTGCCTGAAGATACTTGGCTTATTAACCATACTTTTGAGGAACCAAACAAACATTTGAGATCAATTTAGTATATGTGGCCCATAGCTACCAGAAAGACTGGTGCCCTTACCCATTTATGATTTTAGAGTTGCCTCAGAACTTGGTATCTGTTGTCCCTGCTTTTACTTTTGTGTTGCACGAGGGTGAAACCAAAACCAATCACAGTGATATAGCCAGTTATCGAGGACTGATGTCCCCTTTTGTTTACCTAATTAGTGTGTAAAACTAACTATTATCTAGAACGTCCAGAGCATCTTGGAAGTCTCGTCATGAAATTACTTATAATGAAGCTTAACTTAACCCTAGGGAACTCTTATCTTTTAGTTGGCTATGAATTTAATTTCTCATCTTGTTTCGTGTATCAAATCACTGTACGATCTAGGTTACTCCGTGGACTTTTTTACCCAGTCAATTTTTTCTCAACCCATCACAATGTTGCACCCAACGAGCCTCTGTCACTGGGAGCAAATAATCAAATGAAAAACGAGGAGACCACTGACCACATGTAATATACTGTGGATCTCTTCTCTGAACCTTCATATTGGACTCAATAAACATATGCAGCATTTTCTGCATGGTCCTGAATTTTTCCATTGATGTATTCTTTAAAATAGTTATATAATATTATTACCAATTATGGATCTCGCAGTTGATGCATGAAAGTATTGAACGAAATTGCTGATCTAATTATACGCTATAGCATGGGGATTTTACTGATGCTCAAGTATTTTATATTTTATTTCTAAACTATGGCAGGGTTTGTTTGATAGCATTGAGAAAGAGCTAGAAAACTTAAATATTACTGGAATCACTACTGCTGGGTCGTTAGGCGGTCCGCATGTCATCAAAGATGCCAGACTGGGACATGTTCATAGCAGCAGTCTAGCTGAGACAGATGAATATGATAATCAAAGTGGTATTGGTAAATCTGCTTCAGAGAAAGGATCCAAGAAGAAAAAGGAAAAGCAACTGGGAATGCTAAAGCTGGGAGTGAGAGTGTTCCAGACTTCCAAGAATCCACGACTACTAAATCTAAGAAAAAACAGAAAAAGGGAAGGTTATTCCAGCTGCACAGGTTTCAGATTCAAAGTCGGGTGCTAAAAAAGATACTGACAGATTGGACAACCCTAGCTTTCTGTCGGAGGAATCTTTAATTCAGAAAATAATGTTATTGATCCCTGATTTAGAAGAGCAAGGTCTGATGTGTCAATTTTCTTCCAGTTCTCTGATTATTGCAATCCTTTTCCTCTGATTTTTGACAAGGACTCGTGTTACATAGGTATGGATGATCCTGAGACCATTCTTGCACCTCTGGCAAACTATTTGAGACCCATGCTCCTAAATTCATGGATGGAAAGGAGAAAGGTTATTTTTACAGAGAATGCTCAGAAAATGAAACGGGTGCTTGATGATTTACAACGCAAGCTTGATGAGGTAATGTCAGTATTCAATTTGTTTCTTAATTCGGATCCTTACATGTACATGGTTTCTCTTATATCCATAAGTGTCTGGGTTGAGGAGGGTAATTATGTAATTAAGATGATATGATGCACCATTTAAACTTCCCGGTTTACCATTTCCTGTTTAAATGTTTCAATGAACTGATGAAACGTTCTGAATCTTCCCTTGATATAATGCAGTAGATATTCCATGTCCTAATCTTGGTTCATTAGATTTTCTTTTGATGAAACAGTATATTATTTTGAAGAGAGACACACTATACATACTTTCCTATTAATCATTACATCTTTTGGGACAGGCATTCTTAAATATTCAACTATATGAAAAGGCACTAGATTTGTTTGAAGACGACCAGTCAACTGCAGTAAGTTTTTTTCCTCTCAATTTTAACTGTAAAGTCTGTAATGTGATGCTATAATGACAAATACTTAAAGAAGCAGTTTCCTTTTCCATAATAGGTTCTTTTACATAAACATTTGTTACGAACTGCAGCCACGCCAATTGTGGATACTCTCTTAGTTAACCTGGTAATTATGCAGATTATTCACAGTTATTTTAATCTTTTGAGTATGAAATGGTTGTCATTGGTCTGATATTCCAAGTTGTGTACACAGGATATGCACAACAAATTGAAGAATGGAATTCAACTTGAGGAATCTCAAGATCATACTGAAACTGTGTCAATGAGCTCTGCAGATAGAATTGCGCTGGTAAACTCTTACAGATGCTCTGCAACACTTTTTCCTCATTTAAATTCTGGACTTCTAATTGCCATGCTTTTTCCATAGGCAAAGGGTTTGCCTGGATCTTTGTCAGTCAAAGCCGTTGCTCTAGTCGAATCTTTGGAGGGGAAGGTTAGTGTAGTCCCCTTGTCTAGTCCATGTGGTACATATGATCCCCATAGATTGCCTGTGCTATTAGTGCGTGAGATTGTCTAACCAACTTGGGTTTTTAATTTTATATTTGCAGCGGGTGGAGATATTTATAAGTGCAGTAAAAGATTTGGCAAGAAAGGTAAGGAGATCATTCGTGGTCTCTGATTTTCAAACATTGATACATTAGAATCAAAACTTATTTTCCTTCCATGATCTTTACAGCGGGTTAATTCTCAAAAACTTGATAAGAAGTTGGAGAGGACTCTTCTGCATTCATATCGAAAGGTATGCCTATACGTCTATCAATTTTGTTGCGAGTTCCTGAGATACTTAATTTTTTCTCAAAGTTTTATGTGTATGCATGTCATATTTGTCTGAAATTGGAGGCCTGAGGGCTGAGCATCTCAGGGTGTTCATTATATGGATCATATTTTTGGCATTATTCGTTTTATTTTCACGTGGAGATATTAAAATCATATCTTAAATAATTCTTCTATACTTCACATTGGAATGATAATGCTAATGTATAGGTGATATTTTAGAACGGAGATTTATGCTTCTGTTGAATATGTGGGTGGATTGAAAATAATTACCTGTTCTTTTATGTTAATAATACGATCCTATTTCTTGAGATTTTCAGGATTTGACATCTCAAGTTTCTGCTGAAACTGATCCTGTCTCCTTCTGCCGAAAGTTGTTTCTTTACTATATGTCCAGGTCAGCTTTGTTGTTCTATTATTAAATTATGTGTGCTTCAGTGGCAAGAGTGCACATCTTTTTGGTTCTCCTGAATTTGACATATTCTCTTGCAGATACATGGAAAAGCTCTTCAAGCTCCCGGCAGAGCTATTTCAGTTGCCATTTCTCGATTAAAGGTGTGAGTTGTATTTTTGATTCCTGAGATAGAAGGGATTGTTTTTAAGTATTATTCTTTACTGCTGCCTAATGATATCACAGGCTATATGGCAAAATTAAATTCAGGATTTCACCTCAGTATAAAATAATGTCAGACTTGAAATTGCAGATATCCAACATTCTTGACAATTCCATTGCTATGACCAGATGATTGTGACTTAAATCTTTTTTGTTTTTTATTCATACAGCTACTATATTAGTTATATTCGCCAATAAACTTGAAATTTTTCAACTTCATTGACACATTTACTAATTGCAATTATATACTGAAATGGGCCAAAGCTGGCAACGATATTGGGATTGTGACGACTGATGACATGGCTTTTCCCATGACTACAATGGCCTGATTATTATTTTCTCAGGGGATCATTACATTTTCATAATGGCTAAATATCTTGTGCCTCACATTGCTTCTATTTACAGGATAAACTGGATGATTTAGCATTCAAGACTTTAGCAGATTATCAAAGTGCTGCAGTGAACCTTCTATCTCTGATATCTGCGGGAACTGGCAATGTGAGTTTAAATGATATGTTCGTTCGTTCTTCTTCTTTTTTTCCCTTTTTTCTTTCTTTTGGTATATCTTAATGTTTTGTTAATATTGGAAGTTATATGATGTTTTGATTCGTATAAAGTGATATATTTTACCGGTTTAATGTTCTGCTGCATTTTCTTTAGGAAGAAGATTGTACATCGGATAGAATTTTGAGCAAGAGGGAGCTCCTCGAGGGTTCAATGCCGGCCTTAAAGAGCTTGGTTTTAGGCAACAGTTCGCAAGCGTGATTTGCGTATATTCAGTCCCCATAGGTAGACTCTTAACAGACGAAACGTGCATACAGGATTTATATGTTCTGAAAATGTCGAATGTCTGCTTGTTTGTCTTGAGAATTTTAGAGGGTCTTCTCAGTTTGCTCTGTTGAGAGAACATGTTTTAGAAGGCATGTTTATTACCATCTGTTGCACTCATTGACTGAACCAAAAAAGAAAGAAAAAAAAAAGGAAAAATAAATTCCTATATTATTAAGAAAATAAATGTAACAAATTATCATTAGCCCAAATTTAGGATGTTAATTGTTATGAAAGAAGTTGAACTGTAATGCAACTGTTGATCAGAATTGACTTCAAGAAATGGAGTTTCAAGAACGATAGGAATTACTTGGTCTTGTATGGTATTTTCAAACACCCTTTTTTATTTTTATACTATTCATAAAAATAGATTTATGTTTGCTTAAAAACTCAACCTATTCATAATCCTGATATATCATATTCTGTTTGTTTTGATTAAAAACATACAAGCACAGTTGATTTGTTTAAAAGTTTTATGTTTTTGTATTATCACTTCACGAGTATAACTTAACAGAATAAACGTCAAGTATAATATATAATTCTATTTGGAGAAATATTTTATACATTTGTTATTTATATGCATTATGAAATGAGTTGAAAAAACAAATTGAAAAACGGGATCAACGTTCTGTTCAATATAACATTGAACTAGAAAGCATTAACTATTAATATTTCACGTTGTAAAAAGCTCGAGGATTAACATTTGTTCTGTGAATAAGAACCAACTTTTCTTGACTCGTCGCAAATTGCCCATTTTTTCAAATTTCTTGGTATAATAACGTTCATAAGTTCACTACACATCCTAATCAAATACCGTAGGTAAAGAGAAAAGAAAAATTAAAAATTAAAAATGGATGCCCATTGTGGCCGTGAAATGTGACGAATGATGTACAAAATTGCGTCCCGTTTTTAAGAGGTTTCTGTTAATAAAACCTTTGACAAAATTTAAAACTAGTAGAATTTGTTCACATCTCATTCGATTATTACAGCAACAGAAGAATTGCTCCAGGAACAACAAATACAGAGAAACAGTAAAAATATTGATACAATTGGCAAAAAATCTTCACGGACTATTAATGTGAAGTACGAAAAAGTTCTGAGTTTCCAATCATCTAACCGTAAACAGGACCCAAAAGGATAAAAATATAAATCACAGAACTATTAAATAAATAAAAAATAAAAATTACAGTTTAAACAATGAACCTGCAAATGATACACCACAAATAAAACCAATTTCAAACGACATGAAAATATTCATCTGAATACCAGTATGATCAAATATTCAATGGTCAAGACCTGAGAGCCAACGGCTGATATTTAGAACAGAAAACCGAATATCTACGGGTCTACCACAAGCCAAAATATCCTACCAATAAAATGAGCAAAGCATTTTTCACTCACTCAAATCTGATTGAAAAGGGCTGGAAATGCGAGAGCAACGATTTGTTGCTCGGGCATATCTCACAATATCGAGGACACAATAGCTTATAAGATTGCAATTTAAGCTAATCCACACATAATAGAGGTAGTTATTATAGCCTTATGTTACTCCACTCAAGAAGAGCAGGCCAGATGAAATTTCACTCTACAGGGCAGACAAATTTTGGCTCCAAAAAAGCATGCAAAAATCACATGGAGACGGGATAGGAAAATGACCATAACATACAACACAGTGCTCAAACGTCACCGTGTTGATTTACCAGATAACAAAAATGTCATAAAACAATCATTAGGATCTGCCAAGATCAACTTTGTATTATAACCTGCTCAAAGGGAACTGAAATGAAACTAAAGCCAAACGACTAGCACATTAAAACAGTTCAAAAACCAGAAAAATGCAAAATAAATGCAATGGATATTAACAATCTCTAAATACCGTCACTGAAGAAACACTTGGAACTTTAAGAGTGCATCTAAACTGACAAATATTCTATTTGAAAACAAATGCTATAGAAACTAAATTGCATACTATACACAAAGCTAAATAGATCAGAAGCACACATGGCCTTGACTAAAAGCATCAGGTATCTTGCGCCATATTACAACAGAAGTATTGGCAGGTAGTAGTTCAAAAAGCTGTAGATATAGCTTTTAATAACAAACAAACTAGCCTAATATTTACCAACTGTATTAACAATGTCGCTACTAAATGTTTCAGCAGATTTCATAATACCTCAATGCCTTAATATCAGCAATAAACATCCTATAGTTTTAATCTGAGTATTCCTCTGTTCTATTGTGCTTATACCATGTGTAATTCTAGGACCGTCCCGATACATCACGGTCATAAGACCTGCTACGTCAAGCCCTAAATACTACTAAGAGAAAAATGGACAGATTTCATGGGACAAAATTGGTGACAAGTATATGTGCGCATAATATTATTTTTCTTTTTCATACAAATCTTCAACCATTTCGAGTCAAATTGATGTCCACAATTTCATGGCATGCTGAAGAATCAGCCAACTGTTATATATTCCGTTTTCTTGGAATTCAATGTTTATCTTTCCCCTCTTAAAATATTCCATCCCATAATAATATTTTAGTAAATAAATTGGTTCAAACGGTTTTAAAACTGAGGAAAATAATCAATCTGCTGTGTTCAAAAATAAAATAATAAATGAATTCAATATTGATCATGAATTCAGAACCTCTCGAACATTTAACCTAGGATGCAATGGGGTATGTTTTGTGCGGGTTTGGTCAAACTCAAGACCAGCACCGCCAGTTGATGAAAAGACATGGGACCCACCTTTCCTAGGTCCAGAACCCACCTCACACTGATCGTGAATAGATGGAACAAACCTAAAAATAAAATTAGACCCATTTAATTTTGACAGCGCTCCGCCTCCGCGAGACTTATTTCAAGTAAAAGAAAACTGAAGAAAATATAGAAACTAGAAAAGGACCACGAAGAAGAATTCAAAGCAGTTTCAGTACAAAGCCCGTGATATTGAGAAACACATGTTACCTGTAAGTACTTCTATATTTGCATTTTGTTTCAGCTTTTGGCTAGTTTCTTAGGGTTCTGTTCTGATTTTTTTGGTGGGGGTCAGTTGCCAATTTGTAAATTTAGACTGGACAACGCCAAAAGACTGTTTTGGGTTAAGTTTATCTCAAAAACTGGATGTGATTTTTCTTTTACATTAATTAAACAAAAATAGAAGGAAGAATTATACAATAAAAATGGAAGGTTATGAAGAAATCAGATGAAAGAAAAGGAAAACAAAAGAAAGATCAGAAAGGAAAACAACAACAACAACAAACTAAGCCTTCATCCCACTACGTGGGGTCGGCTATACCGATCATATCGCGCCATCGTTTACGGTCATAAGCCATATTTTCATTGATTTCTAGGTATAGTATATCTTGTTTAATAGCTTCTTTACAAGTCTTTTTAGGCCTGCCTCTGCCTCTTTTGATTTGTGTGAGTGATTCCCTACCTTCTAAACGTTGCACGGTGTGCATCTAAAGGTCTCCTATAAACATGTCCAAACCATCTTAATCGTGTTTCTCTAATTTTCTCATCTATTGGTGCTACTCCCACTTTGTTTCTAATGTGTTCATTTCTTATTCTATCTAATCTAGTGTGTCCGCACATCCATCTTAACATTCTCATCTCTCGCTACCCTCATTTTTTGTTCGTGTTCATATTTAGTCGCCCAACATTCTGCTCCATAAAGCATTGCGGGCCTTATGGCCGTTTTATAAAATTTTCCTTTCAATTTTAATGGTATTTTACGGTCACAAAGGATAGAAGATGCACTCCTCCATTTATTCCAACCCGCTTTGAATCCTATGTGTGACTTCTTTATGGATTTCTCCATTCTCTTCAATTATAGATCCTAAGTATTTAAAACTCTTTGTTATACTCACTTCCCCGTCCATCAATTTTAACTCTCGTCTCATTGTTCCCGTTGTTTTTACTAAAGTGGCATTCCATGTATTCTGCTTTTAGCCCCGCTTATATTAAAACCTTTTGATTCGAGTGCTTCTCTCCAAACTTCCAATTTTGCATTTATTCCTTCCCTTGTTTCATCAATTAAAACTATATCGTCCGCAAATAGCATGCATTCAGGGATGGATTTTTGTAAGTGTTTAGTGATTTCATCAATTATTAGGATAAAAAGGTAAGGGCTTAGAGCGGATCCTGACACAAACCTATAATGTTTGGGAATTCACTAGACATTCCCGTTGGTGTCCTGATACATGTTGTTATATCATTATACATATCTTTTATGGCATCTATGTAAGCTATTTTTATTTCTCTTTTTCCAATACGCGCACATTATATCCCTTGGGTTGACTCTATCGTATGCCTTTTCAAGGTCAATAAAAACCATATGTAAATCTTGTTTTCTCTCGTTATATTGTTCACATAATCGTCTAATTAAGTGTATAGCTTCAATTGTGGACCTTCCTGGCATGAAGCCAAATTGATTATCTAATATTCTAGTTTCATTTCTTATTCTTGCTTCTATAACTCTTTCCCATAGTTTCATTGTATGACTTATTAATTTAATTCCCCGTAATTTGCACAATTTTGTATATCCCCTTTGTTTTTATATATAGGTATCAATATACTTTTTCTCCATTCATTAGGCATTTTCTTAGTTTTTAGGATAACATTAAATAATTTAGTAAGCCATGCAATTCCAACTCCACCTGACATTTCCATGCTTCAATTGGTATATCATCTGTGCCAACCGCTTTGCCGCCATTTTGTTTAGTGCTTTTCCTGTTCATGAAGTTGAATCTTACGATAAAAGGTACGATTTCTATTCAGTTCAGATTGGCCTAGTTCCCCTAATGTGACTTTATTCCTCTTCGGTTCGTTAAAAAGATTATTGAAATACCTCTTCCATCGATCTTTTATGTCCTCGTCTTTCACTAAAATATTATCGTTCTCATCTTTTATGCATTTAATTTGGGTTAGATCTCTTGTTTGTTTTTCTCTAAATTTTGCTATTTTATATATATCTTTCTCTCCTTCCTTAGTATCTAGTTTTTTATAGAAATATTCATATGCCTTGGTTTTTGCTTCATATATTGCTTCTTCTTACTTCTTTTTCGCGTCTTTATATCTTTTAAGATTTTCTTCGTTTTTACAGAATATAATACTTTATAACTAGTTCGTTTTCCTTTACCTTCTCTTGATTTCTTGAGTCCACCACCATGACTCTTTATTCCATTTATTACCATTTGACACCCCTAATGTTTCTTTTGCGATCTTTTTCATTTGAGTAGTTACATAGTTCCATGTATCATCGCACTTTGTCTTCTACTTTCCAATCAATGGTTTCTACTAAAGATTTGACAAAACTATCTCTTTTTTCTTTATTCTTTAAGTTTCACCACTTAATTCTCTGTAGTTAATTTTCTTTCTCTTCAAGTGTATGTTAATAAGTTTGATATCCAAAACTAGTAGTCTATGTTGGGTGGTGAGGCTTTCTCCAAGTATTACTTTGCAATCTTTGCATATTTTTCTATCGCTTTTTCCTCGTTAGGAAGTAGTCAATTTGTGATTTGTTAGACCACTTTTAAATGTAATTAAATGTTCGCTCTTTTTTTTAAGAAGGTATTACCTATAATGAAATCATAAGCAAATCGCAAAGTCTAGATGGTTCTACCCTCATTGTTACGCGAGCTAAAGCCATATCCTCCATGGACCCTTTCATAATCTTCATCATCCTTCCCCACATGTCCATTTAAGTCTCCACCTATGATGACTTTTTCATTTTGAGGGATTGATTGCATTAGAGTTTCTAAATCTTCCCAAAATTTAGCCTTGTAGCATCATCTAATCCTACTGAGGTGCATATACCCTAACAATATTTATAAGTTCGTTACCTACTACAATTTTAAGGGCTATGATTCTATCTCCTTTTCTAGTTACTCCTACTACTTGATCTATGAAGAGAGGATCTACAATGATACCCACCCCATTCCTAGTTCTATTCTTTCCACTATACCAAAGTTTATAACCTGTAGTATCTAGTGTTTTAGCTTTCTCGCCTACCCATTTAGTCTCTTGATACACATAATATCTATGTTTCGTCTTTTCATAATATCTACTAACTCTATAGTTTTACCTCACAAAGTACCTATTTTCCAACTCGCCAATTCTATATTTTCTAGTTTTCTTGTTATCATTTGTGTTCCTCTTTTTAGTGTGTGAGGGCTCGTGTATTTTTCATCGCACCCAAGCCCTTATGGAGGTGTAGCGGTCCTTGCCAAGACACCGCAGCCGGACCTGGGCGCGCTCCTCACGGGGAGCATCCTAGCCTTATCACATTGTCTTATATGATCCATACCATAAGGGAATGACAAAAGTTTTACGCTGGTTGTCGACCTAACGCAACCCTCCTCCTTTATCCGGGCTTGGGACCGGCAACATAGGGACAGAAAGAAGACTAAAAAATGAAAATTCAAGAAATTTATAAGGGGGACGAAATGAAACACAAAAGAATTGAAAAATATGCCTGGAAGATGAGGGAAAGAGGGCCGCACTCAATTAGGGATATTAATATTTTCAACACATTTTAGATGATGGGAAGAGTTGCAGACAGGTTCCACTCGGTCTAGCAAAACATACAGCCGAACCTGACAAGGGTCCAAAATAATTTGACCGTACCATATTTAGTGTGCAATATCCAGTCAGGTCCAAGGCTGAACTACCCATTGTCATCCTTAAATCAACACTCTTATCTTTTTATATATCCTAGCAATGAAATTAAGATTCATGTACAATAATATACAAATTGCATTAGAACTTTATAAAATCTGACAATGCTAATCACAGTTTTTTCTCCACAGATAGATGACTTTTCAACATAAAATTTCAGGAATTACATACCAAAACTAATTTTGTCAATTTTCAACCGCCACCACTTTCAACTATTTCCTTTGGCACGTCATAATAAACTCAAAAACAGATGCATCCCCTTAAATTTATATATTAAGACTGCTATATATTAAAATATAGGTGAATCATGCTAAATATCCAAATAGATCAACTCTATAGAAAATGAAATGCTGGCAATATGTCCTGTAAATAGTTATGGAAACTAAGTAAGAAAAATGCAAAGGGACTGCTCTATTAGGTTGCGCGATATTTAATTCCATGCAAAAGATACAGAGGGACTACAACAGCAAACAACAAAGACATCATTGCTGCAATGATTGCTTACAATGGCCAAACAGGAGAAGAATTAAAAGCAAGCTTGTTTCTGCCCTAAAGATCGAGTTGAACCTGAAGATTTACATAGTGAGAATATCTGTCAATGTTGAGGTAGAGCTGGTCTCTTTTCCAACATGTCATAATGGAGAACAAAATTATCCTGCATACGTTTATAAAATCCTCTCAATGTCCTTGATTAAAATAAATATATGATACCCAGTTGGATTCAGTAACTAATCGAATAAACAAATTGAGAAGGCCACAAACCTTGCGAATTGTCTCCCATGTGTTTGGATCAAAACAAATATATGAACCTCTCTCGTATGCACTTGTCTTTACAAGAGGCTCCGTGTTAGAAACTCTCGTAAACCACAACCGTGCTCCCTATGATAGAACCATCCTCTATTATACCTGAAACAGTATGTGTAGCAAGATTCAATCAACAGCTGTCCTTAGCAACAAATTCAGAATCAACGGGAATCACAAACATATCACGAGTAACAATTGTTCACGGATTGATTGTTAGCAATAACAGCAAACAAGAAAGATGCAAGCAACAAGATACAAAAACTATATTGATAGTGAGGAGATAACATACAATTCATTTGCCGCGTATAATTGGGCTTCATCCTTCGCATACTGCAAAAATCAATAACAAGTATGTCAGATTTACAATAACAGATTAAAAGTAAATAATGGAAGTCTAACAAAAGCGCGCACCTGTAAAAAATATAGAACAGTGTGTCCAGTTGGAACTTTGAGAAGTATGCTTGCTGCAGCCAAATCAACACATTTCAGCAAGAAAACGGCTAAACGGAAAGCCAGCCAATAACTAGGATAATGAAAAAGCTCACACTTAGAGGTGGCGGTTGTTTAGCATAATAACATTGTGGCACATTGTACTCTGGATCTCCCTTGGCAGGCTCATCTGACCATGGGGAACCAAACGCCTTGTGGAGATTTTCACTAGAATTCAAGTTCAATCCTAGCGTAGTTAGGTCAATTCCAAGTGCAAGAGATGTCAAATCAGGATCACTCATTCTTATCACACTTAACAAACCACGCAAACCAAATGGGTCAGAGGCTGCCTGGCCAGCCTGCACGGGCTTCACTCCTTGATCTCGAAAAGACTGACCAACAGCAGACATTTGTTGAAGGCGAAATTGGGATTGATTCTGATGCTGTTGATATTGCTGTAAAACCTGGTCGTATTTACCCTATACCGGATAGTGAACTAGGAGTATTCAGAGGTCGCAATCCTATCCCGGGGGGTCCACTACTCTGAAGCATATAGAAAGACAACAAATAAAAAAAATCAGGCATTATATTGTACCAAAACAACTACAGCAACCATAAACAAGAAAAGGAGTTCAAACATGCCATTCTTCACAGTCTACATGTTCTAAAGTAGTTTTATTCCGGTTTATAGGCAACCAAAGTGCTTAACTATAAAATGTAATCCAAATGATGAAATAAGGTGTGGACACTTGAAGCTTTCCATTTAACTCCATAACCTCTTTCAGGAATAAGTCAACCACACCTACTTGGAAGACATTGCAAAACTGGGCTATTAGCTGCCTCTCATACAGCAAAAGTTATGTTATCTCCATAAATAGGCAAAATTGCAAAATTGGTACATAGTGTGGTAGCAAAAAGGTCCCATTAAAATCACGTTTTGCAAAAAGCCCTACTTGGGAAATTGGCCGAAAAAGTCCACGTGAGCTCCATGCTGGCCAGACTGCTGATGTGGCGCCAACATGGACTTTGACAATATGCCATGTAATTCGAAAATTGTACACACTTCATCTGCCACGTCATTTAAATGACAAAAAAATGGAGGAAAACACCAAATAAACTAAAAAAATAATTAACTTCTTTCTTGATTCTTAATTGATATAATTCACTTAAAATCTTAATTTTTGTCAATCAAATAAAAAATTCATTTACAAAAAATTTAACATTAGTCATGTTACAAGACAAATAAAAAATAATAGAATAATACTTTATTCTTAATAAATTAATTTTAAAATTATTTAAAAAAAATAATAATACTATAATTTTTGCAAACAGTGATTTAAACAGGACCTTTTTGCTACCGCGCTATGGTTACAGGACCAATTTTGCAATTTTGCCCCATGAATAAAGAGAAGGAACTGGGAAAATAAAAATAAAAATATAAGACATTAGTTTATGTATTCCAGTTCAATTTTTATTTTAGTTTTTGCAAGTCATATTCCAGATAGCTTCATTGACGGTAATAGTGGAAAACTAGTAAAACAATTTGGGGTCGAAAGTTAGCACACCTGTGAATGAAAGCTTGAATGCGACGATGGAAACATCTCAGAACCATGTAAATGGAGTAGATCTTGGTTATTTACATTTGAAAAAGGCCCACCGCCACTTGCTGATGGAGTATGCGGTTGTTGCTGCTGTGGTCTTTGAGATGAGTATATTGCACCCAAATTAAAACCAGCAGACCTTCCCATCTGCATTTTTAAATCAGAAAGAGTGAGAAAGACTGAAAGCAGAAAGCTATGGTTGCGTCAGCTTCAAATGTATTATGACTTACAGAAAAATGTTGAGGCTGCTGCATCATAGAAACAGAACTATCATGAAGCTGTTCTTTCTGGTGTAGGTCCATAGGATAATCAGAATTACCACCTGCAAAAAGATTAATACAATGTCAATGATAAGGACGAATAGGCCAGAAAATGTAAGGTCTCTGAACTACGTCCACCCTCTATCTTATCTCAGAAAAGGTTTCAACACAACAAAAACCACAAATTTCAAGATATATATGTTACGTATATATATAAAGCGGCATCCATCAAAACTAACTACGCCACATCACAGGCACAAACATTAGGACAATAAGATCAAATTCAACAAACGAGGTTAATATGATGTAGATTTTAATATAAGACAATCAACAAGAAGAAGATTCTAAAATGCCACTGCAATCAAAATGATGAAGGAAAGTTGAGAAAACAGCACCAAGCCCGCACAACAGCAGCAGCATCACAATTATAATAGTTTACCAATGAATTGTTAACTATTTTGCATATTATTCACAAGGTTCCAATACAACATATCATGATAAAATGTAAAGGATGTAACTTGAGTTTTATAGAGTTGAGCAAATAACTCATTTATCTGACCACAAACTCATTTAGCTTGATTTCTCCAGGATAATCTCCCAAGTATCACATAGAATAGTGTGAAGTTCCACAGGACCATATTTGATGATGCAACATAGAAAAAGGTGCAGTAGGTCTGTGTGTTTTAAGATTGCTTTATTATTTTGGGAATACATACAATGATGGATTAAGCAAACTCCGGAAGATCCAAGTTCAAGGAACACCAAGCATTAAAGTGGAAATCTAGGGCAACAATTTAAAACTGAATAAATTATCTGCAGAAATTCATTTTGTACTCTTAACTATAAATCAAAAAGTTATCTTAGCACATGCAAAGATGATCATTTTGCTGTGCCAATCTGAGAAGGTAAAAATAATCAAATATTGCTAGAAATAGCACAGAAAGAACAACAATTGAATAAAAGCAGATATAAGCACCTTTAAATCCAGGTAAGGCTGGAAAATCTTCATTTTGCATGCTGAACTCTTGACTTTGTTGAACGATAGGGCCAAGACCTTGTTTCCGCATTGAACCTACAATATTTGGAATTATGATGCATCTTACGGCAGATCTAGAAGAGCATACAGAAGTTCTGCAGAAAAAGACCAGCCTAATTAGTTACCCAGTTGTCCTTGAGGGCCTCCGAAGAATTGGGACGACTAGTCAGCTGAGGGAAATCGTTGATATCAAATGGGGCACCATCATTGGAATTCATGTCATTCAACATGCCTAAACTAGTAAGGTTATTCACAGGTTGAACATGATTTTGAGATAAAGGGCCACCGGCAGAAGGATAGGAATTGCCTAACATTGATAATACCTGTGGAGAAGCTGAATAACGAAAACTGCCAAATCATTATAAAACATCAATCCTCAAGCAAGCACATTCGTACAATCATCAGTCTCAAAAATAATATAGATAGCGAACAACTTTAAGCACATTAAAAGTTAATACAAAATAATTAAATCAAATTATGAAACGAGAAAAAGATATCATTATCTTTTAGTACGAAACATATGAATACTGAGTGGTGGGAGATTCTTTTCCTTGTTATCAGTTTTTCTCTTTTTCCTTTCTTTATTCTTTTTTTTTGGGGGTGGGGGTGTTTGGGTTTCTGCAATCAATATAGAGCCTGTGTTAAATACATTTGAAGACAGAACACATATTAACAAAAAAAAAGAATATACTTGATATATAACTACATTTTATGCGCAGAAAATTCAGTACAAAGCCAATCAAATTTCCTAAATGGCACTACAGGAAAAGGAAGAAACATAACACACTTGAGCTGTACATAATTCAATATCCCTAGACCCTCTGCAGTTAATTTTGACAGATAGCAACATTTTTCTTGCATGTGATCAAGAGAATACATGGAAGCAAAACAATTGCTTTAGCAAGAAAACTAAAAATTAGCAATTCCATACAAAAGGACAAATAAATATATAACAATAAAGCAAATATTGCGAACAGATGAAGTCCAGAAAAGCAAGATGATGGAAATAGCAAAAACAGCCAACAAAATAAAATGAATCCAGAGATGATATTTATATTATTTTCAGTAATTTGAATCAGAAAAGGCTGGTTACAATTACTGAGCTGATACTGCCACTAGAAACTGCCAACTTATAAATTTGAAAAACGTCCCTTTTTATATCCAAACAAAGTCCATCGACCAATGATGTTTTCAAGTTCCTTTCAATTTTAAGTCACTTTAAGTGCACTTAATATGCGTCAGTTTGGTTTACCATAATGGCTACCAGCTAACATTATTGTCAGCATGTATCCTCATCCAAATGATACCAAGCCATTTGTTATAGATAATTTCCATTTATCAAACTGAAGGTCAGGGAAACACAATTGAAAAGCATTCAAAGGGTATAATAGGAATCTACATATATTAAGCATGACTAATGGCCAGCTGAATAAGCATATCATAACATCAAGAGAACTTCCATTTACACATTGGAAATGTTGTAAACACTAGATAGTAGGAGAGAGTTACCAATGGATGGTAGATTACCTTGTTGGAGCACACCACCCATCAGCCTGTTTTGTCCTTGCACATTTATATTTCCAGAACCACTGTTGGCAGTTAAATTTAGGCGAGAAGTAAGCCCAGGGACAGAGAGCCCTCCACCTGTGCTAATATTTCTGCCAATGTTTCCCCCACCAACTATATTCCCCACTGAGCTTGTAATCCGTGGCCCTGAATTTCCTAGAACAGGATTCACACCCAGACCTGGTACAGATGTTCGATTACCAATTGCAGCAGATGTCGGAGAATCCCAGGGATAGAACCACCAACACCATTAGTGCTACCATTATACCCTTGATTTCCAATCACACTCATACCACCTCTACTCGCCATCCCTGAATGAACATGTGCACCGCTGTGAGATATCTGCAAATCAAAACCAAGATATAACAGGAAGTTCAGAGTAAGTAATAACTGTACAATCCACAGCATCAACACATAATATATACATCTCGTAGAAGGTTCAACACAAAAAGTACTTCCGAGTTCCATTCCGAACAGATTCCTTTCATCTGATTTCCAAATATATTCCAATCTTTATTTGCATCTCTTTAATTCATCTCATATGCATCATTAGAGATGAAAATTTCACCTGGGAAAGAGCAACAGGAAGGTTATTTGAAGCAAAACGTCCACTAGAAAGGTTGCCACCAGCTTGTGGTACCCCACTCGATGGAATGTTATTCATGGTGGTACTTCTTGATCCAAGTGCGCCCGGCATGTTCGGAACATTAAAATTTCCATGAATATTGTGAAGTCCCTGCATATTTCCTGTAAGAACGACGCTTACTATTACAGATATGTAAAAGAAAAAAACAGTAATCCTTCCAACAAACAACTCACCAGTGTGATGATATACAGGGGAACCGGCGCCAGACTGAGCAGAAAAAGATGATGAAAATGATCGCCCCGTGCTGTCAGGAAGACTTGAACTTGATCCGTTCAGTGATGACTGCAGTGATGGTGTGAAAAAATTAACAAAAACCAATTGTAAAATCGTATGACTTCATGCATGGGTTAACCACTATTCATCTATGTCCAGTTTGTATCCAGGCAGCAGTTTCCCAACATTAAATACAGAAAAACATAAATGTAGTCAGAATTCCGAGAAGAAACGCATCAGATGAATCATATTCAATGCATCTGTAATCCGCTTTAACAAGACAGCTGAGGGATCAGTCAAAGTGTTAATAGGCAGTAGAGTCTCTTCAATACATAAAGTTAACCCTTAATGTCTAGCAAATGATAAGCACAACATGTTGAGGAGATCTTAGTCATCCGCTGCATTCCACACACACCCAAAAAAGGGGAAAAGAAAAAAAAAAGGAGGGGGGGGGGAACTCAAACTCCATGAAGTTAACATCATAATATCATAAAGATGAAGCTGACAAATTAAAATAAGATATCACAACTATAGACACGTTATAAAAAAAGCCTCAGTCCCAACTTCATACAATGATCCATAAATAAGTACAGACACTTGATATTGCAAAACCTATCTACCCAAAAAGTTATTATTTCCAAAATCACAAATGAAATCTCATATTGAAGATGCATCAAAACAGAATAAGTTTACTAGACCAATCAGTTATACTATGAAATGACTAATCTTAAACCAATTTAACAAACAGTTATAAGATAACATGTAAAGTATGAAATCAACCATGACGTAGACAACATACAAGTTTTAAAACCAAGCAAAAGAGCTAAACTCTACTTCTTCAAGGCTACATGTAATGATAATAATACAGACATAACATTTACAACGGAAGAAACAATACATTGAACAACCCTGACATTGTGAAATGTCAAAAGGTCATGAAGAAAACTTTTCCTCCAAAAGCAGCAGATTTCCTTACTCCTTGAGGTCAAAAGCTCTTCAAAATATTTCGAGCCTCCTCGCGATTATATAAAATCTGAAAAGGACAGATAATTAAATAAACCCATCAAAACATGCACAACCTATAAAATACAAACGAAAAAAAGAAAAACAACACCAATACCATGGGTTAACATTAATCAATACTGGTTGTAGGAGACTAGGACTACCCTCTAGTCAAAATGCACGTTGACACCACAAAAGCATGAAGAGAACTGGGAAAAAATGCTTAAAAATGGAAAAATATCGAAATATATCCTAGCAAACGAAATGTTCCGAGTAAATAAACTAAAGCTGCTACCAATTCCAAATGACTAAAGGCATAAGTGGTGGAGGGGCAGAACAAGAACAAGAACAAGTACACCACCAACACCAGGGGCAGAGCTAGACATTTCATTTTGGGGGCTAATTATTTTTTTTTTTTTTGGGGGCGCCTAAATCACTAAAAATAAATACTTCAATACCAAATTTTAATATTTAAAAATAAAATATGTATATAATATGGAAAGTTTGAAAATCTTTAGCCCCCACTTAGCTATAAGGATACGCCCCTGACCAACACCATGGGTTAACATTAATCAAGACTGGTTGTAGGAGACTAGGACTACCCTCTAGTCAAAATGCACGTTGACACCAAAAACATAAAGAGAATTGGAAAAAATGCTTAAAAAAATGGAAAGATATCAAAATACCCTAGCAAACGAAATGTTCCGAGTAAATAACTAAAGCTGCTATCAATTCCAAATGACTAAAGGCATAAGCGGTGGAGGGGGCAGAACAAGAACAAGAACAAGAAATGAACTCAATCTCAAACACAAAAGGACATTCATCCACTAACCCGCGAAAACATTCAAATTTACAAAAGCCTAAAGGAAAATAGCACACGCCCTTTTTTTCTCCCCCTACATGCTTCTGGCTGATTCCCAACTCCAAAGTCTCTAATACCTCTCCAGATAACTCAAAACCCTCGAAACAACGACGAATTGCAGAAATTAAACCCTAAACATCAATTTTGCTCCCAAGTCCACAAGACGCCACATACAACACACAAACAAGTAACACATACATGTATTTACATATACACATATAGACTCCGTGTATTGTATATATAAAGATAAAAGTGAGAATTGACCTGGAAGAAGACAACAGATCTGTGTATGCAAAAATGGAAGTCTGGAGAGATAATAGCAATTATTGAATTGGGAGGGACGATGAGATTTTAGAGAGAGAGAGAGAATAAAGTCATCCAAGAAAAATAAAAGCGATTACTGTGACGCGAGGACCCAAACCCCTAGAAACCAAAAGCGCAAAAATGCGGAAATAGTAATTGTCATTTGATGCTATTAAATTACACATAAATCGTGCAACTGCTCCCAAATTATTAAAGTTTTAAAAAAGGTGATGGGATAAAGTCGCGTTTTGAGGAAATCGTTAGTCGGCTCTGCTGAGACAAACGAGAAAACCAAAACAGAAATGCGGACTAGTCCTTTCTTCAGTTAAAATCAAGTAAAATTATTTTAAGGGTTAAATAAATATATTTTAACCCCTTATACGTGGTGTGAGAATCTATTTTTTTATATAAATGCATATACATGCATAAAAACACAATTAGAGAATTAATAGAAAAGGCAAGACAGAAAAATAGAAAAAACATCACGTATATTCTAAATAAGCACAAATTTTATAGTAAATATGTATAAATATCATCCTGAGAAACTGTATTTTTTTTACTAATAAGACGAAGGTGTTTGGCTAAGCTTATTTAAAAAAAATTATAAGCTCGTAGTTTTTAAAAGCTTATAAGATATTAGATCTTATTTTAAGAATAAGTTGTTGACGTGTTTGGATACGATAAGATAGCGTAGCTTTTAAAATGTTAGTAATGACAATTTTGTAATTGGGATCAACCTTGTGCCCTAGTGGTTGAGAACATGTGTTGCAAAGGTGAATGATCCGGGTCGATCTTGTACGGGTGCATGTGTCCCCTCCGTAAGTTCCCTATATTGTACTAAAAAAAACAATTGTACTTAAAATAGTCAAAATTAAAGGAGGTTGTTGAAATAAGATCTTATTTGGAAAATAAGTTGGGGTTTTACTTTTCTTAAACAACTTATAAGGCCCGACATATTATTTTAGAACTTGTAAGATCTTTTTCTTAAAAAATTACCAAATAAATTTAAATAGCTTATAAACTTTCAAATATCTTATAAAATGTTTCAAGAGCTTATAAGCTCAACCAACACCCTCTCATAAGAAGAAGAACGAATAAGAACGAAGAAGGAAGAAGAAATTTATTTCGGGTTGCATCCGTTATAATTGGCTTTCTTATTGTTGTAAATGAGATGCAACCAATTGAGATTTCTTCCATAATTTGTGTAGCCGTTCTTTTTATGAGTTATCTATTAGTATTTTTCTACAAAGTTACTCATATTGTTAATAAATTAGTTAAACATAATTATTTGCGTAGCTTAATTTAAGCCATTAGAAATTATCTTCCAACGACTAGAAATTAGAATTAGTCTCTACTAGTCTCACCTCATACACTCGGTATCATTGGATTATATATATATATATATACATATATATATACCTAAATTAGAGATGGCAATGGACCAGGGCCGGGCCCGTCGGGCTTTTGCCAAATTTCGGGTTGGTCGGGTCAGCCGCGAAAATACTTGGGCCACCAACCCATGCGAAAACTTATATACAAATTTTCGTTCTTGTCCTGAAAAGTCGGGCTAGCCGCCATTTGGGGGCAGGCAAAATAGGCCGACTTTTTCTGAGATAAAATTTTGTAGCCCATAACCAAACCTCGGGTCAAGGTTGGGCCTACCACCTAGCCAGGGCCGGGTTTTGCCACTTCTACCTAGAATAACCTTAAAAGTGGGTCTTGTTCTGGACCAAAAAATTTCTCAAGTAATTGCCTAAATATAATTCCTATAGTTGGTTATACTTGGGCCATAAACATAAATTATTGAGTCAAGTTTAGGCCTTTTGTGACAAATGACAAATTGACAATGATCTCCAATTCAAGCCCTCATTCAGTTTATTAATCTGTATGTAATAGAATTATGTGATTAAGATGAACTAATGGTGCATTTGGATGGGCCGATTTGGGAGTGGATTTTGGATGTGGGAATTGAAATTCTTAGCTAAATCCACACACTTGTTTGACATATAAATCCAAATCAATGAATTTCAAATTCATCTTTAAGTTTTAGTTCATTTTCAAAGGATTTCAAATCCCTCCCAAAACCTAGTAATTTGAAATTCATAATTTTTCTTCATTTTATGCTCAATTGCAATTTACACACACTGCACACATTTACACACACTACACATATTTACACACACTACACATATTTGCACACACGGGTAATTTAACGAATTATTGTGTTTGTGGGATTTTTTTGTGAAAGTGTAGTAGATTTTGGGTGTATAATTAATATAAGTGTATGCTCTATTGCCATTAGCGCCAATGTACCAGTGCGCTAATACCAATAGCGCCCGATCTTTTTTATTATTTTTTAATTGGTCGCTAGTCAAACTATCACCCAACTTTTTTTTAATATTCTTTGATTGGGCGCTAGTTCAACTCCTTTTTTTTGTTTTTTATATTTATTTAATAATTAATTAGTTTATAAATTAAAAAGTTTAAATTTATTTGATTAATCTCAACTAGGGGTATTCATTCGGTTAACCATTATCGAAATGTTGAAAATAGAATTAACCGAATTTGATAATTGGCAAAACCATTAATTGAACCGAAATTATATTTACCGAATTAACCGAACCGAATCATATTCGGTTAATTCGCCTAAGTTAACCGAATTAATCAAAATTTCTTTAAAATACAAAAATATATGTTGTATTATATAATATATGATATAAATAAATAAATATAATTCATAGAAATTTATTTAAAATACAAAATACAATTTTTATATATAATCTATGATATAAATAAATAAAAATATATAATATATTATATATAATTATAATTATATATAAAATATATGTTTAACACAATATTTCATTAATTCGGTTAATTTTGAATTTTCAACCGAATTAATCGATAATCAAATTCGTTAATTGAACACCCTTTTTACGGTTAACTGTTAACCAAATCAATTATGTTAATTCGATCGTTAACCGAATTCGGTTCGGTGAATGGTTAAAGGTTTTGAAGAATTTCGATACACCCTTTTTTATTATTTTTTTCTTTAATTGATTATCGGTTAATTCGGTTCGAAAATTCAAAAATAACCGAATTAATCAATATTGTGTTAAACATATATTTTATATATATAATTATAATTATATATAATATATTATATATTTTATTTATTTATATCATATATTATATAAAAATTAAATTTTGTATTTTAAATAAATTTCTATTAATTATATTTATTTGTAGTCCTGAAGGGTGTAAGTGTAAGGTTTAGAAGGGGGGGTTGAATAAACCTTACCAAATTTTCGATTTAGTCCTTTTAAATCTACGAGTTCTACACACTTGTGTCTTGATGGACAATCGAATTAGTCACTCAAGAGAGTTAATCTCTCAAATGCACTCACCGAAATTTGTAATTAATAGAGTAACTCAACCGTTGGCTATAATTTGACTCAACCGTGGTTTTGTTTTCAAAGACTTAACACCCTTAAGTTTGATTAAGCAAGTTTTTACACTTGATTTAGTACTTATAAATTATCAAATGGATAGCAAATTTATCAAGATATGAGCAATTAAAAGTGCGAAATTTAAATGCTTTGAAATGTAAATGACACAAGAAAGTTTTTATAGAGGTTCAAGATGGGGTAATTCTTCTACTCCTCTCTTCTCCAACTCCCGAGGAATCCACTAAGTAATGATCGTTTACAAAGTGGTAATAGTCCGTGATCTGAAGTCTTGATCACAACAAATGACTTGATCCTGTGGGACTCGACCGAGACGCCTTGATCACTCACCGGCTTCTCGTGCGACTCGACCTTTCTTCACAGGGGCGTAATTTTTACTACTACAACTCACTTGCTTAAGCACTTTGATTTGATCACGAAGCCCTCCAAGAGCTTAAGACTTGGTTCACCAACCTTTCTACAATCCTTCCCCGAATGTAGACCCTTGTTTTCAAAGGTTTCTCTTCAATCAAGGTTGAAGTTCTCTTCCTTCACAAGGTAAGTGTTGGATTGATGTACTTGAAATGTAGGCTTGAGGATTGAGAATATTTCAGTTTTTGATAAGCTTGTATATCTTTACGTGTGTGTCATTCATATATTTCTCAAACAAATTCCTCGGCCTTTTATAGTGAACTTTCAAAAATTTGCCCGTTGAAGAGATAGGCTCATTTTTGAAAGTCACTTTGCGATCGTTGGCTTCTTTGTTCTTGGAATTGCCATTTCCTCGTATGAATTGTTTTATCACCTTTTCGAGTTCGACACGATTGTAGTACTTCCCATCGGTTCATTCCTTTTGCACGCTTCGGGACCGAGCACTCCAAGAAAGGTGGTATGGAGATATTACTTGTTTAAGTAAATCTCTTGATTTAAAACGGCAACTTTTTTACGCTTATCTCGACTTGACCGCATTTCCTTGCTTTCCCCAGGTGACTTAGAGTCACCTTCCAATCATTGGATGACTCTTTTGTCACTTGACTTGAGACTTGCTTCTCTTGAGTTGACTTGACCGATGTTCCACTCACCGCATCTCGATTTCTTCATCGAGTTCATGTCCTTTCTTTCTTTGTCAGACTCAATTGTCTCTCAAGAAGTTTTCCTTCAAGCCTTCGATTGTCTTCTTGCATGTTGGGCGTAGCCGACTTAACTCGGCTTGGCCACTCTAATTGTTACAATACATTTTACAAAGCAAGAATTGGGGTGCCAACTTTCTATTCTAAGTTTTACATGGCATTCATCAAAATCTAAACAATAAAATTCCTAACAATTTCCCCCTTTGATGATGCCAAAACTTAAATTATACAAAGATGCAAATAACAAGGATACATACAGATAGTGTATTGACATAGAATGTATATGCGAGAATCAATCTTTTTATTGATCATATCATTCTTGTACTTAACACCAATTGTATGTATTTACATATAAAATACACGAAGGGTTGGGCGTTTAAGAACACTTCATCTCCTTCGCCTGTCTCTTCTTTCATCTTGATCAAGATCTTCTTCTCTTCTTCTCTTCTTCTCGTCATCACCGCTTTCTTTTTTTTTCTCATATGCTTTTCTTGCCTTCATCTTTTCTTATTCTTTCCTGTCTCTCCCGCCATAGCCGAGTTTGTCTTTTGTTTTCTTCTTCTATTCTCTTTACATACTCGGCGTTGGTTTTAGCCACTCGCAGTTCGCCACTTGATCAAGCCCGGCCCAAGAGATCTCTCCTTTCTTTCCTGGATCTACGTATTCAATATTCTTGGGCGGAGGCCTGGGTCCAAGCTTCTTCCTCCATCGCCGCTTCTTCCTCTACTCCTGCGGCGTATCTTTGTCTTGGGGCCTTCTTCTTTCCAAATCGGTGAGTGACCAAGCAGAGTGATTTGCCGCTTGTTGTCTGTTGTCTGTCGCCTTCTTCACATAATGTGAGACCCTTTTCCCAAGACAGTCCCAAGCTTGAGCCATGGACATATTTGCAAAATATCCTTCGATTCGAGCGTTTTGAATTCGTCAACCGATCTTGGCTCGTCCCGATATCGAAATGGCATACGTGTCTCTCACAACCGGAATGCCTCCGTGTTCTTTCAAGATGTTCATTACCCTGCATCCATTCTTCCTTCCACCTCCTTCATCCCTCGCTTCAATTGCTTTTCTCTTCTCGGCCATAGATACAAAGAGAGTGTTGGAGTGGCGAGTCACGGGAGTTTGTCCGCTTATAATGTCGGTTGTGACAGACCTGTTGAGGGTTTGTGCAATCATCAAGGTCATATCTTTTGATCCTTCCCCCTCAAGATTTTCCTTTCTTCGCTTTCAAAATTTCCTCACCGATGATTTTCCCTTCTCGATTGTTCCTTGTCACCGCTTCTTTCTTTCTTTTCAAACCTGACCGATTTTCTGCGCTTTAAGGTATTCCTCTTCCCCTTTTTGGCATCATCAAAGGATAGAGGAACCCCAGGAACATGCTTGACAAGCATGAAGTCAAGTCTTCTCGATGGTTGAATTTTGCTTCAAGTCTCATCGCATTGTATCTTGCACGAAATTCGATCGAGTAGCGTTGGATTCTCACAAATCGCTTCATCTCAAATGGCCATGAGAAAGGCTGAATTTTCGTGTCATGTGTTCTTCCAAACGTCGTATATCATTTGCATTTCGCTCACGCAGCAGCCTTGATCTCGGCAGTGTGAGCTTCATGCATATGTTCAATGTGTTCCTCAACCGTTTTTGATCAACATTTTCGACTCTCCACACTAGCAGCTTGTTGAATAAGGTTCAAGTATCTCAATTCTCCACACGCATTGATTGCTGCTTTGCCACCATTCCCTTATCCCGACCGTGATGCCTCTCAAGTCACCGTAAGGTTGGCATCTCTTGTCCAGCGCATGTCCAAAGAGGCCTCGATGCCTCTCCATTCGTTCAATTTCAAAGAAAGAGTGCCTTGAACACTTCTCTAACTTCACCGATTCGTCAATGCACCGATGGCCATCTGTTGTCGAAATCAAAATCTACTGAACAATGGTGCCCGAGTGAAAAAGCAGGAGGTGGTCCGTGATAGCGTGCTTGCTCATTTTCTCGACTCTTCGTGGAGTTCGTATCTCCAAAGGAGAAAGGGAAAGATTCCACAAAAGATTCATCACCGCCAACCGGGATTTGTTCGATGATAAGCGGTGCGCGTAAAGTTCTTTTGGGAATCGATCCACCAGAGCGTGAGGAGCGGAGAGCGGTGGTTTCTCGGTTCAAATTGGGTTTGGTTGTGAAGTAGACCGAAACTTTTGAGCCTCACCGGTCACTGCCTTAACAACCGTTGGTCTCAACCGATTTTTCCATTTCAATGAGACTTGTCCTCGGCCTTATCGGCGTCATCGGACGATGATGAGATTTCTAGTGGTGGCTCATCATCAAAGTTAAAAGTTTGACGAGTAGTCTTGGGATCGACTTGCTCGTGCCGGAACATCCGCACTGAGTCTCTTGGATTTGTCATGGGGTTGACTTGACTCGCTTTTCTTCGCCTTCGATCCCGAGAAAAGTGACATCGATTGTCCTGGGAATCATGAAGTCGCTGATCTCCTTCTCGGATGGGTCGATGATTGCGGGAGAGATGTTCTCTACTTGATCTCTTTACCCCGGAAGTCTCAACCTCCCGTGGGCCTTCATTTCCTCCAGCCAGCTCTCTACCGCCGCAAGGCATTGTCCTCCCTTTCGACAAAGTGTCACTGCCTTAGGGTCTTCTACATGGCATCCATTGAGTCTCAACCCCATGGATTGCACTTTCATCGCCAGTGTTAACTCCCGTGGTCGTTCCTTCGTGCCTCGATTTGCATCGCAACGTCATTAGCCTTCGGAGCGATTGGCACTCACCGAGACAGTCTCAATCGCCTCGAGCTTCGTTGATGGCAACTTGTTTGTTCTTCTTGTGATTGTAATTTCTCTTCTTCGCCTCCTTGCTTCTTTGTGGAGTCATCTGCAAAGATCTTCCGACCTTCTTTGTAGTGGAGGGAGTTTCCCCGCGCGCACCACCGAGTGACTTGGAGTGGGGTCACTCGTCTCTAGACTCCATTTGTTGCAATTGATGGTTCGGCCGTTGGGGCGGTGGTAGCACACCTTCAACAGGGGTTGGCTCGACCGGGGTCCCCACTAGCCCAATTTCATCGCCAATTCCCTTATCGCTTCTTCCGAGTGAGTGGGAAGTGGTAGCAAGAACATCGGTGGCTATTTGTTGAACCACTCCCATTGGATCGATTTCACCGTGTGTTTTGGAGGACTCTCCTGGTCCCTCCATCGTCTTTGCTCGTGAAGGATTCTTGATTCATGCAATGCTTTGCGCATCTGCCGCTTCTTCCGGGCGGCATTCTCTGCGGTTCCTCGTCACTTTCGGAGAAGACATCAAGGAGAGGATGGAAGTGTTACGTGGTGCCGAGATAGGGCGAATACTTGCCTTCTCACGTGCTTTGCTTCTTGCTTGCTTTGCTCTCTCCCCTGTCCTTGTAGATTTGCGGGATGTCTAAGCGATTGTCCTCATCAAGTCTTTGGGAGCACAGATAGTCGAGGAAATTTAGCGATTCCTCTTCTTCTTCTATGAATTCAGGCCGTTGGAACTGTTCCCGACTTGCTCAACTTCCATTTTCTCCACTCACGCAGACGATTTTGGATGTCCGGGTAAGGTGGAGATAGGATCATTACATCACTATCGGCTTGGGCTGGTTCTTTTCGAAGTTGTGTGAGCTACGGTTGTGTCTTGGTTGCCTCTCTCGATCGCCTTGAGATTTGGTCAAGTTTCATCAACTACATCCGGAGACTCTACTTCTCCGGTAGTCTCCCAGTATTTGTGCTTGGCAGTAACCGACTCACCGGTTTCTCCTGTTCGGGCCGCTTGACGAGTCTTCTTCGTCTCCTGGTTTGTACCGGGGATTTTCGTTCGGGCGACGCCCTCTCCGGAGTCTTGGGCGGCAGGGGCGGTGCTTGTGTTTGTTTACGAGGAGCCGTCCGCCTAGCTTGTCGCTTCTCCTCCTCCTTTTTGACGATCGGAGAAGGTATTTGGGAGTCCTTCTCGATCGCTATGCGCAGGGCAGTGACATGGTCTTTGGGCGGTGACATGGTCTTCAGGGCGGTGACTCTGCTGCGGGGCGGAGCATGTTTGTTTTCTTTCTTTGCAGGCAGTGGGCAAACTTATGGCACCGCAGGGCGGGCGCACTTTCTTCTTAGTTGGAGAGGAGGCGGTTGTGTCTTTCGGGTCGGCGATTCCCCTCACCGTGTCGCTCTCTTGGCGTAAGCTCGCTTCACGAGCACCGAGAGGTTAGCTCAACATCCTCTTGTTAACATGGAATGCTTTCCCATGTCGAGAGGGACTCCTTTCACCTCCAATAGTCGGCCAATCACTAGGCCATATCCCGAGGATCCTCCAAATGACCCATCTTCTTTGAAGGACTTGTTCCCCACGTTCGCGAGTCTGCGTAGATAAACTCAGCCCGGTTTATCTTCTTTTCCTCGATGATTGCAGCCATCACAATCGCCTTTGCCTTTGATAGTTGGTCAAAG
This sequence comes from Rehmannia glutinosa, assembly GCA_016081115.2. Classification (NCBI taxonomy): domain Eukaryota; kingdom Viridiplantae; phylum Streptophyta; class Magnoliopsida; order Lamiales; family Orobanchaceae; genus Rehmannia; species Rehmannia glutinosa. The sequence continues at coordinate 2,147,728 of CM071924.1, forward strand.
CGCCAAATTTGATGTCGATACATTTGGCAACTATGTCCAACAATTTGTGATAATCCTCCTTCAAATAGTCTTTTGTTTGTTTGTGTATATAATTTTATCGGCAAGGTCGGACTTGGCTATTTCTTTCCATCGTCGGCCAAGTTTACATCGCTTTCCTTAATCTCGATTGCTCCTTCCTGGGTAGTGAGCAATATTCACCAAATCCTTGGCAAGTGATAGTCACCGCTTCCCGTGAACAGATGACTTGATTCCTTCATCGTGAATCTCAGCATTCACGTAGAATTGTGCGACCTCCTCCACATAGGTCATGGGATATTCCAGCGTTAGAAACGGTTTCAGTCCTGACGTTTCCAACTTCTCCGCGATTTTCTTCACCAGGGTGTCGTCGGACCCCTGCTTCACCATTCCGTCGAAATCCACGGTCGAACCGGTGTGGATTTGTTTTCCCAACTTGGTAAAGTCATACGTTGGTGCCATTTCTCAGAATAATTTCAAGAAAAATTCAGAAATTGATTTGAAGGTTGATAGGGTTTCGAGAGTATTTGCCTTTGCCTTTTGAGAGAAAGAGATTGAACAGTTTTTAGAAGTGTGAGAGAGAAACGGACGAAAATGGTTTAAATATGGTTTATGAAAGGACGTGCGGAGCGGTTTTGAATCGTGATCGAAATCAACGGCTTGATTGCGCACGCATATTGAAGCGATTCATGTCTCGTATTTAATGCGGCAAAGATTTATATCCAATCATAGGCTTGGTGTGCGACTTTTATGTCCAGTACACATCATCATTATCTTTGACGTGTCTCTTAAAACATTCCCGTTAAGTCAAAACGATCGCGTTTTTGTCACTTTGCTCATAAGTTATTCAACTTATCTCTTAGGCGATTAAACTCGCTTCTCACATTTCTCTTAGTGATTCAAATATCACCGACTTGGTATAGTGACTTTTCCGACAATGATTCTTGAAATGATTTTGTTTTTCGACTCTTTTTCACCTTCTTTCTGTTCCATTTCTTTTCTTTGATTCTTCCTCGTGTCTCGGCCTTAGCTCAATTAGCCCCAATTCATGTTTGAGTTCTTCAAATCTTGACTCACATAATGGTTTTGTGAAGATGTCGGCTAGTTGTTTGTCGGTTGAGATATATTCCAAGATAATGTCCTTCTTTTCAACATGATCTCTTATGAAATGATATCGACATCTATATGTTTTGTTCTTGAGTGCAACACAAGATTTTGAGTGATTGCAATTGCACTTGTGTTATCACACATGATTAGAATTTCTTTTTCTTCAACTTCATAGTCTCTCACTTTGTCTCATCCATAGGACTTGGGCACAACAAATGCCAGCAGCTATGTATTCTGCCTCACCAGAGAGGTGGCTATTGAGTTTTGCTTCTTGCTAAACCAGGAAATTAGTCTGTTTCCAAGCATTTGACATGTGCCTGAAGTGCTCTTCCTGTCCACTCTGCATCCAAAGATAGTCGAGTCTGAATAGCCAATTAGTTTGAATCCACCTTCCTTTGGATACCATAGGCCTACTTCTTGGCTTCCTTTCAAGTATCTCAATATTCTCTTAGCTTTGTCATATGACTCTCTTTTGGAGCGATTGAAATCTTGCACATACTCCTACAAAGAAAGGTGATGTCCGGCTCGCTAGCTGTGAGATAGAGCAATGATCCAATAAGTGCTCTGTCTTTGTTTGATCTACTGTGCTTGCCATCCGCATCCATGTCCATTTTGGTGATGTGTTCATTGGTATTTTTACGAAGACTTCTCCTCCATACCAAATTTCTTCATTAAATCTCTCGTGTATTTTGTTTGACTTATGAAGGTTCCATCCTTCACTGTTTCACTTGAAGTCCAAGGAAGAATGTCGCTCTCCCATCATGCTCATTTCGAATTTGCTTTGCATGAGGTTTGAAAAATTTTCACACAACTCTTTGTTAGTGGATCCAAAGATGATGTCATCAACATATATTTGAACAAGCGTATACTCTTCTTGTCTTGAATTACTCAAAAGTGTTCTATCTACTTTTCCTTTTGTGAATCCATTTTCGATTAGGAATTGTGACAGGTATCATACCATGCTCTTGGTGCCTGTTTCAATCCGTGCAGGGGCTTTCTTGAGTTTGTATACCTTGTCTCCAAGAGTCTTCTGCTCAAATCCTGGAGGTTGTTCAACATACACTTCTTCTTCCAATAAACCATTCGAATGCACTCTTTACATCCATTTGATATACAATGAAATTCTTGTGAGTGCATAGGCAAGAAACATCCTTATAGCTTCCAATCTTGCTACGAGAGCAAATGTTTCATCAAAATCTATTCCTTCTTCTTGGCAATATCCTTTGGCTACCAATCTTGCTTTGTTTCTTACCACGTAACCTTCCTCGTTCATCTTATTTCGAATACCCATTTGGTTCCAATAATATTTTGATGTATGGGTCTTTGTACTAATTCCCATACTTTATTTCTCTCAAACTGATTCACTCTTCTTGCATATAGCTTGAATCCAATGTGTGTCGTCCAATGCTTGTGACACATCTTTGGGCTCTATTTGCGAGATGAAGCATGTGAACATTGCTTTTGTTGGGTTCTGGATCTTGTCTTGACACCTTCTCTTATATCTCCAATGACAAGTTACGGTGGATGGTCTCTTAGCCATCTTACGTCGGGTTGAAGTAAGTTAGCCGGATTCGATCGACTTGCGGTACCGTGTTTTCTTTGGGTCGCTCTCTCGTGATCACTCACCGTGCAGATTTTCCACCGCTTTTGAGATTCAGCTATCTCATCTTCTTCAATTGATAATCCTGCCTGGCTTGACATAGGGACTCTTCTCGTAGGGTTGGATGATTCGACTTTTATCACCGACTCTTCAATGTCTTCCCCATTTACATTTGGCTCATCGAATACTACATGAATGGATTCTTCACGTAACCATAGTTCTTTTGTTGAGTATTCTGTAGGCTTTGCTTTCACCGAGTATCCTAAGAAGATACCCTCATCGGCTTTAGCATCAAAAGCCTTTAGGTTGTCTTTGCCATTGTTGTGGATGAAGCATTTACATCCAAATATCCCGAAATATGCAACATTGGGTTTTCTTCCATCCAGGATCTCATAGGAGTCTTTGTCACTATTTATCATACATCTGTTTTGGGTGTAGCAAGTGTGTTGATTGCTTCACCCAAAATCTTTTTGTAACCCCGCCTTGACTAACATGGTCCTCTTGCCGCTTCTTTGAGGGTTCTATTTCTTCTTTCTCGCAACTCCATTCTCACGTGGAGTCCTTGCTGACGATTCATGACCAATACCATTCTCAATACAATACTAAGTTATTATTCCATTGACAAACTCGATTCCTCTGTCGATCTTATTTTGATAATGGTTTGACTCTTCTCATTTTGAATCCTCTTCATCACCGTTTGTGGTAGTTCTTGTAGAGTTTCTTTCTTCTTGCACATGAATATTGTCCATGTATATCTTGAGTAGTCATCTACTACCACCAAGGTGTATTTCTTTCCACTTATCTTTGGGCCGGATCCACCGGGCCAAATAGATCCATATGAAGCGGATGCAATATTCTAGTTGAGGATGGGCATGTCTTTTCTTTGAACGACGACTTGATTTGTTTTCCTTCGACATGCGTCACATATACTCTCCTTCTTGTATATCGAGTCCGGAAGTCCTTCCACAAGATGACTTCTTGCAAGTTTGTTGATCGTTTTGAAATTGGATGACTCGGCTTTTTGTGCCACGACCAACTTGATTCAAATTTGTGCTTTTTTGCAAGTAGAGCAGTCTTTGGGTGTAGCGGTTGACCAATCTACTACATACATATTTTTCCTCGTCTACATCCTTGCAGATACCACTTCATTTGATTCTATGTCTTTGATTTGGCATATGCCCATGTTGAATCCAACATTGTAGCCCTTGTCACGAGTTGGTGATGCTTAGTAAATTGAAGTTTAGTCCTTCAACATATGCAACATCTGTGATTTCTAATCCATTCCTCTTGATGGATCCAATGCCTCTTATTTCACCAGGAGCTTCATTTCCTCCAAATATGACTTTGGCTCCTTTGACTTCCTTGATTTTGACAGATTTCTCTTATTTCTGTCATATGTCCGGCGACCACTATCCATGTACCAGGTTCCTTGCACTCACTTTATTCCTTGAACCCGCAATCAAGGAAATTAAGTTTTAGGTACCCATACTTGTCTGGTCCTGAGGGGTTAGAATTGTAAGATGATCCAACCAACCTATAGCCAAATGATTTGACTCTAAGAGGTTGCCATCTATCGATGCCATAATCATAATTAATCCTGGCAAATTGCTTGGGGAATTCTAGGTTCATACAAATTGTCTCTTTTGTCCGTATGCTGCGTGTATGTTTTAGCAATTGCCTTTCTTGGGTAATTGTGGTGTCTTTGAGTGTAGTGCCTAGGTGCATATGTGTCTTGATGAGAGCTCTTATGCTTTTGGAATGGCCTTTGTTGAGTTCTGGCCTTTGCCATTTGGGCTTGTATTCCATAAGTCTAGGTGATAGTTCACATTATTCCAATCGACTTGGCTTGGATATTTTCTACCATTCCCATCATATGTATTTCTTTTATGGGTTTTCTGAATTTTTGGTAGCTCTGCGCTTCTTCCTTACAGATATTTTTACTTTGGAGTCTTTGAGGACTCACTTTGAATCTCTTCTCACTTTGTCCTTTCAAGACTCTCAATCATTGTTTTTCCTTTTCCTTTGTAACCAAGGCCAGTTTGCTTAGTATTGTGCTTTGGATTGAAAGTGTGTGCAACATTTAGAGTTTTGGGTTTTTCGGACTCTTCATGACTTGAAGATCCTTTTTCCAAAATTACTCTTGAGGTTTGACATGGCACAAAGGAATTAAATCTAAGCTTGTCTTGTCTCCACATTCTCTTTGACTCATAATAAGATCGTCGAATGATTTAGATGCCTTAGTGAATGAGGCAATAACATTTTTGAGGTCATTCTCCCTCTTTTCTATAGCGGCAATTTCTGCTTATTAATTTAGCATTTTCAAATTTTTAAACTTTTATTCTCATCAACTATTTGACTTAGAGTACTCACTCCTTAGTCGAACTTTGAGTTTTGACTTTTGAGTAGTCGTTTTTTCCTCATTCAATAGTGTGTGTGAGGTTTTAATGTGCTCAAAATCTTTCATCATTTTGCCTAATGAATCATAAAGATCAGTGGGTGATGAAGTGTGTGTGTCACAGTCACTATCACTAGTGTCGAGCTTGTTGAGTTAGATTGTACCTCATCTTCTTGATCTTGTTCTTTGGCCATTAAGCGGATCAAGGCTTCTTCTTCAGTCAGTCACTTGTGTAGTCGCTTCACTGCTCTCTCGAGTCACTTGTCTCTCTTGACTTGGGCATCTCGGCAGTCTCTGCAGCCATCATTGCCTTTTTCTTCTCTTGTCTTCTTTCTCTTTCTCAAGACCTTTCTTTCTTCTTCGTTTCTGTCTTGTTGACTACAGGATATGAGCAATCAATGGCATAGTGACCTGGTTGTCTACAATTCCAACATAGATATTCACCTTTTGATCGACTCTTTCTATTCTTGAGTTGTCACCCTTTGATACTCAACTTGTTGATGATCTGTTTCTCTTGGTTGGCCTATCATCCCTTGATTTGGAGGAGCTGAGTGTCTTCGGAGGATTCACCCTTTCCTCTCTTGTAGTTCTTGTTAAAGAACTTGTTAAATCTTTTAACCATCGGGCTATTTCTTCCGGGTCAATTGCCTCTTTGACTTCAACTCTCCTTCCATCTTTGACAATTAGAGCAAATTGTTTTGGGTACATCCTGTCTCTTCCTCGTCTTTCCTTCTCACCAAACTCGTAGGCTTTGAGGTCCGAGAATAACTCATGATTGGATGTCTTTGATAGGTCCATGGAGTGTCTCAATGCCATGACCTTCATTTCCCATTCAATTTGGAAGACTTTTTAGGATCTTCATACACATTTCCTTCTCGTGTATATTCCTTTCCAAGTGTAGACAAACTCATTTGTGATTTCTCGTAAACCGAGCATCCAGGTTGATCCAGGTTTTCTCCCGAGGTCATTTTAAAGTTCTCAAATTTTTGTACGACCACCGATAGTTTGTTTTCTTTGATTTGCTCGAGCCTTCGCAAATCAATGTCGCTTTGTCCCATTTCCTTAGCCGTTTTGCAAGATTTCACTTTATTGAACATGGCTTTGTCCAAGGTTTTGTAAAGAATGTCCTTGGCTACATTGTCCAGGTTGTATCTTTTTCTCATCATCATTTGTCCACTCGTTCTTGGTTTTTCAACCATGACCGTCCGGTGCTACATCTTCTTCCCCTTCAAATTTGCAACTCTTCGTACAATTGTGTTCACCTTTAATATTTGCAGAGAGGCCCATCTTCTATCACTATCCACATCTCATCATGTAATCTTTGATAGATGAGCCCGCATACGAATTTTCCAATCATCAAATTCTTCAATAGTGAACATAGGAATGCGTGTTAGATTTGCTTCCATGATAATAACTTTTAATGATAGAAAAGAGTTTTGAAAGTTTAAGTACTAAAGCGACTTTTGAAAAGTTTGGAGATCTAGTTCAAGAACTGTGTGGAGGGTTCAATGAACCAACCGCTCCGATACCACTTGTAGGTCCCAAGGGGTGTAAGTGTAAGGTTTAGAAGGGGGGGTCGAATAAACCTTACCAAATTTTTGATTTAGTCCTTTTAAATCTACTGAGTTCTACACACCATGTGTCCTTGATGATGGATCGAATTAGTCACTCAAGAGAGTTAATCTCTCAAAGACTCAAATTGAAATATTAATAGAGTAACTCAACCGTTGGCTATAATTTGACTCAACTCGTGTTTTGTTTTTCATTGGAAGACTTAACACCCTTAAGTTTGATTAAGCAAGTTTTTACTGACTTGATTTAGTACTTATAAATTATCAAATGGATAGCAAATTTATCAAATGAGATATGAGCAATTAAAAGTGCGTAAATTTAAATCTTTGAAATGTAAATGACACAAGAAAAGTTTTTATAGAGGTTCGAAGATGGGGTAATTCTTCTACTCCTCTCTTCTCCAACTCCCGGAGGAATCCACTAAGTAATGATCGGTTTACAAAGTGGTAATAGTCCGGATACAAGTCTTGATCACAACAACATTTACTTGATCCTTTGGGACTCGATCCGAGACGCCTTGATCACTCGGTGGCTTCTCAACGACTCGGCCTTCTTCACAGGCGGGCGGCCTTGCTACTACGACTCACTTGCTTAAGCACTTTGGATTTGATCACGAAGCCTCCAAGAGCTTAAGACTTGGTTCAAACCTTGAACCTTTCTACAATCCTTCCCCGGAATGTAGACCCCTTGTTTTCAAAGGTTTCCTCTTCAATCAAGTTGAAGTTCTCTTTCCTTCACAAGGTAAGTGTTGGATTGATGTACTTGAAATGTAGGCTTGAGGATTGAGAATATTTCGATTTTGATAAGCTTGTATATCTTCACGTGTGTGTCATTCATATATTTCTCAAACAAATTCCTCGGCCTTTTATAGTGAACTTTCAAAAATTTGCCCGTTGAAGAGATAGGCTCATTTTTGAAAGTCACTTTGCGATCGTTGGCTTGCTTGTTCTTGGAATTGCCATTTCCTCGTATGAATTGTTTTATCACCTTTTTTGTAGTTCGACACGGTGTAGTACTTCCCATTGTTCATTCCTTTTGCACGCTTTCGGGGCCGAGCACTCCAAGAAAGGTGGTATGGAGATATTACTTGTTTAAGTAAATCTCTTGATTTACTCAGCAACGGTTCTTTTTACGATTATCTCGACTTGACCGCATTTCCTTGCTTTCCCCGTGTGACTTAGAGTCGACTTCCAATCATTGGATGACTCTTCTCAATATTCACTTGAGACTTGGCTTCTCTTGAGTTGACTTGATGATGTTCCACTCACCAGCATCTCAAATTCTTCTTTGATCGAGTTCCTGTCTGCTTTTCTTTGTCACTCACTTTCTCTCTCAGAGAGTTTTCCTTCAAGCCTTGATTGTCTTCTTGCATGTTGGGCGTAGGTGACTTAACTCGGCTTTTGGCTCTAATTGTTACAATACATTTCTGACAAGAATTGGGGTGCCAACTTTCTATTCTAAGTTTTACATGGCATTCATCAAAATCTAAACAATAAAATTCCTAACATTATTTATTATATCATATATTATATATACAATATATATTTTTGTATTTTAAAGAAATTTTGGTTAATTCGGTTAACTGACCGAAGAAACCGAATATAATTCGGTTCGGTTATTCGGTAAAATAATTTTGGTTCAATTAATGATTTTATCAATTATCAAATTTGGTTAATTCGATTTTCAACATTTCGATTAATGATTAACCGAATGAACACCCCTAATTTGAGATTAATCAAATAAATTTAAAACTTTAATTTATAAACTAATTAATTATTAAATAAATATAAAAAAGCAAAAAAAAAAAATAAAAAAAAATGAGTGATCTAGCGCCCAATCAAAGAATTAAAAAAAAAAGCAAACTAGCGCCCAATTAAAGAAACAAATAATAAAAAAAGATCGGGCGCTATTGGCAATAGCTCCTAGTACATTGGCGCTAATGGCAATAACGCCTACACTTATATTAATTATACACCCAAAACCCACTACATTTTCACAAAAAAAATCCTACAAACACAATAATCCGTTAAATTACCCCACAATTACACACACTGCACACATTCTACACACAATTACACACACTGCATATATTTACACACACTTACACTACAAGTACTCACATCTCTCTTACATATTCACGTTGCATTATCTTCACACACACACACACACATATTCACACATAATAAAACTAATGTTTTTCATATTTTTATTAGTGTATAAAATTATAATTATTTATAAAATAATAAGATTATATCTTTTATTTTTATTTATAAAATGTCAATTAAGAAAATGAAGAGAGCTTTTAATTTTTTTAATCAAAATTACGATGAATTTGAAATCCCTACACAAATCCACATCATCTAAACAAGAGGTGGATTTCAAATCCATCGTAATTTTGGATTTCAAACCCAATGAATTTGGAATCCATTTCCATTGAAGTTTCAAATCCATCCATCCAAATAGACCCTAAAGGATTTCTAAAACTAGGCTACACTAATTTACCCTATATACTAAAAGAAAAAATAAAATTGACACATGTCATCACCTCATTAATCTTGGACACACGTCAACTTCTCATCCTCAACAACATAAAAAATATAAAAAAAAAGGAAAAATGAATAAATCAGATCCTAATTTGTATTGATTATTTATCTTGATTTACGGAATTACTTTGCAACAATCAAAATAACTTCTTAATTTGTATATCCCTGAATTTTGGAACTATTTTTTTTTATCTTGTAGAATCCTTAATTGAAAGTTGTATATAAAATATATACACAGGGCTACCACATGGATAAATGTAATACCGCCACGTAGATTTAATATAATACAACAAAATTATTCACCTGCAAATAGATGGTCAAAATGGGCACTAGAGACGAAGATACTTTAGGTATTGTATTTGGTGTTCATTCAATTAGGTGAACATGTGTCTAACACGGAATATGTACTAATTTTATTAATTTTGATCTTCTTTATTTTTTTATATATATTATGGCTTGTCAAAATGACGCGTGAGTTTTAAAATTATTATTTTGACATTTAAAGAACCTAGGTTAGTTAATTGAGCTAATTTTATAGACAATTGTTTAGATCATATAGATATAATTTTGGATTTTGGATTATTATTTACCTTTTAGATTATAATAAATTGTATAGATATAATATTTGATATTCCATTTTTTTAGTAATTTATATTTTTGGATTATATAGATAAATTGTTTAGATTGTACATAAAATACGTTTTGATTTTTGGATTATTATTTACCTTTTAGATTATAATAAATTTTATGGATAGAATCCTTGATTTACGATAAAATATATTGTATAGATAGAAATGTTTATTTTGAATTATTTGTTATATTTTACATTATATATCAAAAATATATATGATATAGGGTTACCACACGAATAAATATGAAGTAGCCATGTGGAATTTGGAATTTAAAGAATTTAGGAGTTGACACATGTCTCAAAATAATGAGGTGATGATATGTGTCGTATTTATTTTTTCACTTAGTACTATAATAACACATGTGTGTTACACATGATTTGTTTAAAGATTGATGGCTCAAAAGCTACCTTTAAAACCGTAGGCAAGTGCACCTATCGTTTATAGTATAGATTATTGAGTCACCGAGTGTCATTCCCACGAGGATTGTAAGTACTAATAATTACCGCCTTTTTGTTATTTAATCTAACAATTTTCGAGTTTTTGTTTGATGAAAAGGAAAACAAATTATAAATTGTAAAAGTGAAGTAAAATTTGTACGACACGGCCGTGTTGGGCCTATTTTTTGATTTTTTTTGTGCAAAGCATGGCCTGGCCGTCTTTGCCCAACACGGCCGTGTCGGGGCCATTTTCTCATCACTTTTATTTGCGGAATTTGGGGAAAACTCACCAACCAATCCATTTTGGCCACTTTTGTACACTTTTAACTCCCTATTTTGCTTTGAAACATGTCTCCATGTCCCTCCTCATCACTTGAATACAAGAATTCACCAACCAACAAGGAAAATAGGGGTGATTGTTTAATAAAAGAGAGTCTATCAATGTATTGGTTGCTATAAAAGCCAGGGTTGAAGTTGGGAGAGTCATTCATTAGATACTCAGGAAATATTCATTGTATTCATTTCATTAAGTAAAATTGGGATCAAGGGGTCTTGGAGGAGAAAGCTTGGGGCAATATTGGAGAAGAAGGCTTGAGCAACATCATCAATCAAGAAAGAAGTCAATTGAGATTTTGAGAAAGATAAGTACACCATGTCTACAATACTTAAATCTTCTTGTGTAATTTATTCTTTGTCAAAATCATGTGTAGCTAAACTCCTAGTGTTTGAATGTAATGAACTCTAGAATGGATTTGTGATTAAGGTGTGTATGTTTTTACTAAAATTCTCATGTCTTGTGTGATTCACTTATATCATGCTTATCTCATTCGAGTTAATATTTCCGGTATATTGATTTGATATCTTTTCTTCATCGGTAATCGAAAGATTTATGGTGAAAAAGAAATTGTATAAGTGAAAAGAGTTGCATGCAATCCTAGATATATGACGACATAAATCTTCCGGATTAGGGTCAAACCTAATATGGGAATTCATAAATCGTTATAATGCAATCTTGGGGTTTTAACTAGAAAGAGATTTCAGTTAATCAACTTGAGATTAGGAGTTTTTCGCCTTGAGAAAGGGATTAACTTAAATCGGGAATTTCTACGGTCCACATAGCATGAGATTTTATTAAAAAAGGGTTGGTTTTTACTTAAGGGCTTATGGTTGAATCTTTTAACTTGTCAAATCACAAAAACATTCTAGAGGGATTTACATTCAAACACACTTTTATCTCTTGATTTCTTACTCTACAAATTTTACTTCACTTTTACAATTTATAATTTGTTTTCCCTTTTCATCAAACAAAAACTCAAAATTGTTAAATTAAATAACAAAAAGGCGGTAATTATTAGTACTTACAATCCTCGTGGGAATGACACTCGGTACTCAATAATCTATACTATAAACGATAGGTGCACTTGCCTACGGTTTTAAAGGTAGCTTTTGAGCCATCAAGTTTTTGGCGCCCGTTCTTGGATTGTAATATTAAGAACACCTTATTTTTGTTAATTTAATCAATTTTTTTATTTTATTTCATCATTTGTCTTTCTTTTTATCTATCTTTGTAAGTCTTGGATTACACTTATCCTCTTTATTTACCGCAGTGCATGCCTACTCGTCGCCGAATTTGGAAGCGCGACACCGCCGGTAGCAACACAGAGGAAAGTATTAATACAGACCACGAGGAGGATATTAACGAAGGCAAGGATCCCAATATGGCGGATGAACAACAAAGAACCATGTACGACTATGCCAAGCCGTCTATGGACGGCACATCGTCTAGTATCGTAAGGCCCGCTGTTGCAGCCAATAATTTCGAAATCAAACCGAATGTCATTCAAATGGTGCAACAATTTGTTCAATTCGACGGCCTACCGGACGAAGATCCAAATAATCATATCGCGAATTTCCTTGAAATTTGCGATACCTTCAAAATAAATGGGGTCTCTGATGATGCCATCCGTTTACGCCTATTCCCATTTACTCTTCGCGGACGGGCTAAACAATGGCTAAATACTTTGCCAAAGGGAACGATTACAACGTGGAACATCATGGCCGAAAAGTTCCTTTTGAAATATTTTCCACCGGCCAAAACTGCACGATTGAGGAATGAAATCTCTTCATTCACTCAAGAAGATGACGAGACCTTGTACGACACTTGGGAGAGATTCAAAGAATTGTTGCGGAAATGCCCACACCATGGCCTACCTATTTGGATGCAAGTCCAAACATTTTATAATGGGCTACTTTCTGCAACAAGACAAATGATCGATGCAGCGGCCGGGGGAACTCTTAATAACAAAACGCCGGAAGCCGCTCAGGATTTGATTGAGGGAATGGCCATGAACGGCTACCAATGGCAATCCATACGAGGTAAAACTAACAGGTCAGTTGGTGTGTATAATGCAGATCACGGTAGTTACGCTCGCCGCACAGTCGAAGCATTGACCCAAAAGATCGACGGTCTAGCAGCTCCTAAACCACCACCACCGCATGTTTTATCTTGTGAAACTTGCGGGGATTGCATAATCATCGGGACTGCCCACACACAATACCTCACACTGAACATGCTAATTACGTTGGGAATCAAGGCAAAATTACCCAAGTAATCCTTACAAAGAACACATATAATCCTGGGTGGCGACAACATCCTAATTTCGGTTGGGGAAATCAAGGCCAACCACGACCTAATCCCAATCCCGATCTACACACGTCTCCGGATTTCAGCCAAATCAAGGTAAGCCTAACTTGGAAGATCTTACAACAAAGTTTGTGCAATCAACAGATGCTCGATTCCAGGCGGTGGAAACATCCTTGAGAAATCAAGAGGCATCTATCCATAATCTGGAAAACCAAATAGGCGGTTGCGAAGATGATTTCGAAAGGCCACAAGGTAGTTTGCCGGGTAATACGAGCCAAACCCAAGGAGCACGTAAAGCAATCACCATCGAGTTTTCCACATGAGCATGATTATGCCAATGCCGCCATGCAGAAATACGTGGAGGATGGCATGCCCAAAGAAAATCTCATGAAAAAGGAGGTTGCGAATACAAGCCCAAGATCCCTTACCTAGTCTAAGAAGATAGAAGGGAGGACAAATTTGGTAAGTACCTTGATTCTTTCAAACAATTACATGCCAATATTCCATTTGTTGACCTCATTCAAAGCATGTTAGGGATCTTAATGACATCATTCCTAGTGAAAATAAGCTTAATAAATTATCAAATGTGCGATTGAATGATAAATGTCCTTCCAATGAACTACCACAAAAATTTAATGATCCAGGAAGCTTTATTATCCCTTGCACAATTGATGGTTTACCTGTTGATAGGGCACTAGCCGACTTGGGAGCTAGTATCAACGTGATGTCTTATGAAACATTCAAGCATGCAGGATTAGGTGAACTTAAACCTATTAGGATGGACATTCAATTGGCCGATAAATCGATTAAACATCCTAGAGGTATTATTAATGATGTGTTAGTCAAGATTGATAAATTCATGTTCCCAGTTGATTTTGTTATTCTTGACATGCATGATGATATTGATGTTCCTGTAATTCTTGGGCGTCCTTTCTTGGCTACGGCGAAATCTCTCATTGATGTGCATGATGGAAAGCTTACTTTGAGAGTAGGGGGTGAACAAGTTATCTTTAAAATTCCTTTGAGAAATCCTATAAATGATACTTGTTTTCCTATAAACTTGATTGAGACAAGGATAAATGATTCTTTGCTTGATATGTCTTCTAATAAATCCTTGAAAGTATGTGATGTTCAATGTGCAAAAGTTTCCACAGATAAATCCCATTTTGAGAATAACATGCAGAAAAACAGGACCATGAAGGTCAATTGTTCGAAAATCGATACGGGTGGCGATGTTGTTCAAAGAGATAAATTTTTCATAAGTTCAAGCTCGCCCGATTAAATCTTCACATTTAGGTGAAATGGTCCAGCTATACGACGTTAAAGAAGCGCTACCCGGAGGCAACCCGATGTTTGTGTGCAATTGTTTTCATTTATTTTTATTTTATTTTGTTTTCTTTCAAAATAATCACAAGTCCTTAGAGTCATTTTCAAATCATTAAAAAAAAAAAAAAAAACTCTTGAGCTTCTTCTTGCTTGTCCTAATGGGGAATATTTGAGATTTCACGGTATTCGAGTTGTGTGTTGCTTAACTTTGATTAGGTATGAAGATGCCGTTGAAGGTCCCGTACAAAACAACCCAATGGTCGCTCAACACCGATTCCACTATTGTAGTAAGGTCGTATTTTTCTTTTTTTTCCACCTCTTTTATACATTCTAATTTCTTTGTTTTTTTTAGTGTTTTGTGTGTGTTTGTCCATTTCTTTTTTTTTTTTTTTTTTTTTTTTTTAGTGTTTTGTGTGTGTTTGTCCATTTTTTTCTTTCACATTGAGGACAATGTGAATCTTAAAGTTGGAGGTGGGTACAATAACATTTTCGAATGCTTGTGTGTTTGTTTTCAAGAGATGTGATTTTTTTAACAAATTGAGTATTTGCTAGTCAATAACTTGCCCAATTATACCTATATTAACTTGTTAATTTGTGCTTTCATGTGAAGCAATTGATTGTCTAGGATAGATTGACGTGGATGCGGGCTAAATTTTGACGAGATTTCCAACACCATAAATACTTGATGTGTTAATGCATATCGGCGATACCTAAGCGCTATGAACGCCTCGAGAACTCGTGATTTAGTAGTGGTTAACTAGTTGTTAAACCAAGCTTGAAAAATAAAAAAATAAAAAAAGAGAAAGCGAAAAATGAAAAAAAGAAAAAGAAAAAAAAAAGGGCCAATCGAGGTTATACTCCTCTATTTGTTGTTGTTGCTTAGTAACTAGGAGCATTCATGAGCCCCATGTTTGCCTTTTACGTAAAACGGCGACACAAATATGAGTATGGGAAACCACCCTAGGAATGACGTGTTTGGCTTGGAATTTCGAGCGTTTTTGCATCCTTAAACTCCCGGTATGTTTTGACATGAATCCATGGTCCGAAATTCACCGAAATTAGCCCCAAATGGTCAATCTACATCAATAAAAGCACATCGAGTAATATGAATCGTATACAATCAAAAATTTACAAAACTATCAATAAAATAACTCGAATTCTACTCAAATATACACATAAAACGTGCATAAAAAGACCATATCAAAGATGAAATTTAATGTTACAATTTTATTTGTAATAGTTATAAGAGATTCAAAATATTAATTAGAAATATTAAAAAAAAATCAAAATTTAGAAGAGTATCATACAAATAGTTTACTTTAAATTTGAAAAAATATTTGTAAATTACAATATTTGTTATAGGATGTTTGTTTTAAAATCCAATATAAATATATAAATTTTTTTCTCTCGAAAATGGTTGTTTTCTACATTTTATTTGAAACGTATAGTATAACATAATAATTTTAAAAGATAACAATTAAAAAATAGTGTATGTGCAATCCTTGATTTTAATAATTTAAAGATAAAATAAATTACTGAGGATAACACATTTAAAATAAAGTGTAGATAACATCATTGGTCTTTGGTTTGTTTTATAAAGTTGAGAGTAGTGATTGGAGGGGAAGGATAAATTTCAAAGAAACTAAAAGATACAACCATATGTCCATATGAGCTACAAGCTCGTGCCATTTTTTGGTTATTTGTTATCTTTTAAATTTGTTTTTAGATTATTTGTTATCTTTTAAATTTGTATATAGGTTGCCATATGGATGAATCATAAATGTGAACCCACCATGTGGAATTGCAAGAATGAGAAGTTGACAAATGTCGAAGATTAAATAGGTGAAGATATGTGTCAACTTTATTTTTTCTTTAGTATATAGGGTAGATAAATTAAAATTGAAGTGTTAGCATTTTTTCAAAAAAGGTCATAAGGTCAAATATTTTATGATCGAGGATATGTGATCTAATGATCGAGACTTGTATTATTAGGGTGATTGACCCAAATTCGATCTCATATAAGCTCATGTATTTCCTCCCATATTAATATATTATCCCACGTTGTAGGCGATTTTTTTTTGCTGTTCCACCTCGATCCATTCAAAACTGTTGTTTAGTTGATGTTTGGCCAATTTTTTGACTATTTCGATTTTTTTGCTTCTTATATTTTTTTTTTCCGAAACGATAGAAATATATTCATTACTCAAATAAACTTACACTTTACTAACCCAAGAAATGGCCACCTTGAACATACATACATTGATACATGTCAAGGGAGAACTCCGTCGAGAGGTAAAACCACCGTAATTCGAGGGAGCAAAACAAGAAACTACTAAAAACAAATAAAAACTAAGAACTCCAAAGGAAACTAAACCACCTCCGAAAGGAGGACTAAGACACTCATGAGACTACCCAACTCGAACAAATCCCAGGGCACGAGCTACTACACGCACCGCAAGCCTGAAATTACCGACCGCCTACGAGTTTCGCAAAATCAACCTGGTAAAAAACAAAAAAAGCAGAAAAAAAAAAATAGAAAAATCGAAAAAAAAGGAAAAGAAAAATGTCTCTCCCTCACCCATCTTCAACATGAATCCCGCAACCCATCACCTACCCGACTCTAACTCTCCTCTTTGTAGCTCCGACCTTCGACTTGCCTCCACTCTCGATCGGAAAAACCGATCACCTCCTGGATAACGCATGAGAATATACCTTCATTGGCTCCATCATGAAACATGGTTGGGGAGGGGAGGGGATAAGGGGAAGGAGGAGGAGGAGAGGAGGGAGAGGGAGGGGAGGGGGGGGGGGGGGGGGCTGGGGGATGGGTGAGGGAGGGAAGAAGGAGAATATTAGGGTTTTTTTTTTTGGGTAGAGAGAAGGGGAGTGAAGAAGAGAAAAATGTAGAAAGTACTTTTGCTTCTTATATTAAGTGGTTGAAAAAAAAAAAAAAAAAAAAAAAAAAAGTGGTTGAAAAAGTACCAGAAACGTTTTTTTCTTTTTTTTTTTCTTATCAGTTTTCGGGTTTCTTTTTCAAATTTTTTTGTTCACAAAAAAATTAAAAAAGTACCAGAAACGTCAATTAACAATAATGATTTGAAAGTTCTAAAATACAAAATTTCAATAAAAAAGAGTACAGCTCATTATTTGTAATATTAAATATTTTCAACACGCAATTTACGAGTCTTCTATTCAACGGTTAATCCAATTCAAACTATTTCCAATCTATCGCTCTTTCATAAATATTTTTCATTTTAATATTGTTCTTTTAGGATCATTAAATTTCATTTAGATTACAAAAATAAAAATTGTAAAACCTACATAACATATATAGATATAACATAAATATATTTTAAACCTATACATATCTACTTGATCAAGTAAAATAAAAAAACCGCAATAGCGCTAGAAAAATCATGTATCTGCATATGTCACTAATATTTTGTTAATCAATAATGTGAACCTTATGCTCAAAACGCCCATTATGAAAACAATCTATTTGATAAAATCAAAAATTGAAAAATTCCCATGATTTTTCGGGAAAAATGATAATTTAACCAATCTTATTCATTTTTCATTGGGATAGGACTAGCATGAATCCATTTATTTAGTAATGTGCGTCATATAATTATAAATGATCTTGCAAATGTTAGGCACTAATCACTATGTGGACTACATTACAATGAGTCTAATATTTTTTTAATGAATGCCATTAATTATATAAAGATATATATAATCAATTTTATATTACAAATTATAGAATAATCAAATAAATATGACAATAAGATTTGATGTAACTTGAATCCAATAGTGTATCAACACCTTTGAGATATAAAACGGACAATTATTTAATTAGTTCAACGATGAGTGATGTACAAGTCATTTTTGTCATTTTCCTTTTCTTTTCCTATCAATGATAAATAGTCAAATACAATATAACTTGAAAAATACATGTTGAAAACGAATTGAGATTTCTTATTCCATGTTATTTTTTCACTATGTGCTCCATTGTAGTTAGGACTGAAAACCGAACCAAGTTACTCGATACTCGATTCGAGATCAATCGTAAAAGTTCGTTTGAGTTTGGTTTGTTAGCATAACTAACCAAGCATGAATTCATTTTTCCGTTTGATAAGATGCATGTAAAGCTCGGCTCGAGCTTGATTATTAAAAAAGAATAATATATGTGTAAAAATTTCAAGATACTCGAGCTCGATTCATGTTTAGCTCTACTAAAGCTCGTTCGAGCTAGATTCGATTAATATCAAATCAAGCCCAAACACAATTTTTTTAAGCTCGTTTAAAATTCAAACAAGCTCGACTCGTTTACACCCCTAGTTGCAGTGGATGAAAGACACGTATACAACTATGACGTCATATTGTACATGTGTACATGAGATCTGATCCGGTGAAAGAGAGATTGATGCTAATTTCAAACCAATCATGTATTTATTTGGGAAAGAATCAATCATGTTTATAATTTAAGTCATCCAATTTAAAGTACATTTTCAGAAACTCTTCAATCAATTATTTTTATTAATTTGTTGATGTAACCACAATGCTATTTCTTTACAAAGTCTATTGAAAAATTAGACGTAACTTATTTGGGCAAATAGATTGCCGCCAGCCGCCTGCTTTAAATGGATACAATCTCTATTTTATGGTGAAAATTTAAAATTCTGACCCCATCTCTATATAAATAAACCTATTCTTTCAATTTCAATGATCACTCTACCTAATAAATTATTTTTCGTCAATTAATTTAATAATTGATGATGATAAAGACTCATTCGATCCACATGAAGTGATGAGTCACTAAAGAAAATTGAGAAGGTCAATAACAGTCCATAATTGATAATCATTGCATCTTTTCATTAATCCAAGAATTAGATCACAATTTTCTATAGTCCTACTAAATATACTACAAGTGTAGTAAGGTCATCGTACATAAAATCATTACAGGTAAATATTACCAATAAAAAACAAAATTTTTGGTAAATATTTATAGTATTTATGTTGGTAACTTTGAAAACTGTCGATGATCTGTCGGTATAATTTGGAGAAAAATAATATTTTTTATTTTCTAGATATTTTCTAGGTAACTGTAAAATTTAGTGACAAAATCATTTTTTGTCATTAAGTTGGAATTTTAATGTCCTTATCAATAATAATATGCATGCATCCATCACAAAATCTATTTTGCAGACATCAACTATACATTAATTGCTTTTTTTTTTTGCGTGTAATATATCACCTCCTTACTGGATAGTTTTCGATGGAATAATTTGTATTTATATTATTAGTTCGTATGATAATGCATGAATAAAACATAAATGATAATACAAATTTGCTACGGTAAAATTTTAAAACTAAAAATCTTTGTACTTTACCATTTCAATGTCAATGTAGTACCCAACAAAGGAAAAACGGAAATATTGAGTACTGAGAGCATGTAATATTATAAAATTATTACCAATTATCTCCAAATTTGTATGCATAAGTAAAATCGACAAATATATAGTAGAGAGAGAAAGAGGAAAAAAAGATAGGTGCTTTCAAAAAATGAAAAAAAAAAAAAGATAGGTGAATGCACTTGGGGTTAAAAAACCCAACCAACAGTAGTATAGTTTTGTTCGATTCTAAATTCTAATATTCACAAAGATTTTCACTTTTCTACGAGTACTGGAATTATTTGACAAAATTTTTGACTCACTTTTTTTATTCACCGTCGCAAAAAAAGTCTTATTTTTTTTTCTCCACCTAAAGATCTATCTGTACAACATCTTTATTTCGTTTATTGACTCTATTTACATGGTTCAATAATAACTAATAGTAAAAATTTACGCTAGAATTCATCACAGTAGTAAAATATTTATAGGAAAATAAACACTCTAAGGCATATAGGCATAATTATACATTAATCATCCTTCAAAAATAAAATATACATTCCTTCGCAAAAAAAATTAAAATTATACATTAATCACCACAGTTGTACACTGGCTGTCATCTAGAGCCTATCTGCCTATGTAATTGACTTCAAAATTTTCATTTTTTTTTTTTTTTTTTGTGTCCGTCTATCTTTTGGCTTTTTCTCTATAATAAAAATATTTTTAGCCATGTTATTTGATAACATATTTTTTAGTCATTTGTGAGTTCAAATATCTATTTTGCTTTTTTTTTTTGGGGATCGGTGCATAACTCGATACATGTCTCTGTACCGAGTTATGTATCACATCAATTTTTTAAAAAATAACCAAGTAACTTAGCAGAGAACATTCGAATGGTATGATCGTCAGTTATTAGTCAGACTAAAAAACAAGTTTCTGAAAAACATGGTTATTTTCCATTTTCCACAAAATATAAGTGACCAATTTGGCCTATTACCGCTTTTTCCCCCTTCTCAAAGACAATTTCTTAGAGTATATTTGTTTAGTGATTGGAGGTGATTGATAAAAAGTTTCTAGAGAAAAGTCAAGATAGGCTTGATGCGATGAAATGGAAAACGTGTGTGTTAGTATATAAATGAATTGAGAAACGTAATGTATATTTGATTGGTGATTGTAATAAGGAGTTGTGAAAGAAATATTTTTTGGGATGATAAACATATATATCCTTACATTTTCTTAAAAAAAGGGTGAACTCCATTCCAGAGGGTTCCACTGCCCTTGCCCTAAAGTTTTGTGGAGGAGGTGAATCGCATGATGTGCCTCAACAAGTCAGGGCCATCGCATTATGTGCCCCAATAAGTCAGAATCCTGAGTTGAGATAGACTGAATTATCACACAAGAAATTCTCCTATCAAACAAGAAATTTCCTGTTCACCCTGTTACTAGAGGATTCGAACCGTTGTATATCCTTACATTTTCTTGGAGAGTAAAATAAAGAGGCGGTTTTTTTAAGTCATTTCCAACAAACCAAGATGTTTTTAGCTATTTTTTTCAAACACATTTTTTTAGCTATTTTGGGGTGTAAAATGACATCTATACCCTTCTAGCATGTTTGTTTGATATTTGAGTTATTTCTCTCAATGTGTGATATATAACTGGGTATCTTTAGAATCGAACATGACTCGAAAAAAATAATTTTTTTTAAAAAATCGAGTCACACATGACTCAAAACAAAAAAATTAAAAAAAAATCGAGTCACTATGACTCGAATTCGATTCTTTGTGACTCGAAAAAAAAAAAAAATTTTTTTAAAAAAATCGAGTCATTGTGACTCGAATTGAGTTACAACATGACTCGATTTTGAAACATCATGTGTGATATATAACATAAAGTTCGTTATTACAACCAAAAGGTTTATGTGTGAGAATTGATACGAAGACCTAATAGTAAAAAAATATTGGACAAACTACTATGTCACACAAATCTTTTGGTTATAATAATGAACTTTATGTTATATATCACACATTGAAATGACTTCAAATCGAGTCATGTCGTGTTGAACTTTATGTTATATATCACACATTGAGTGACTCGAAATCGAGTCATGTCGTAATTCGAATCCGAGTTACTGTAGCTCGAATTCGAGTTACATTATACCAGTTATTTTTTTTTCCAAAAAACTTCGAATTCACATAACTTTTTCGTTTTAAATCCGTTTTCCATGTATAATATATCAAATTAATCATATTTTCGATATCAATAATTTAACACCCATATTGCATATTTAAAAATAAAAAATACAGGTTCGATTTTTAAAAACAAAACTTGAAAGGAAGAGTAAGAGAATACACAGAGATAAGTGAAAAGAGAGGTATATGACCATTAATATGCTTAAAGGGTATGAATATCATTTCACACCCCAAAACGAAGAAAGATGTGTTTGAAAAAATTGGTTATTTTTAAACTATTTTGTACAATTTGCACTAAAATAAATGGTGTATTACTTTCACACTTTACCTCTCCTCACCATCAAACCAAAACCCCTCTCCACCATTTCCCCTCAACCCTTTCCACCATTTCCATTTCAAGAAAAGTTCAACCCCTCCTACCTAATACCAATATAATAAAACAAATATATATACATGTGTATCTATATGTTTACTTTTGACACGGTTTCCCCTCAAATATATTACTCAAATATCTATCAATTACAATACATATGTGAACACATCAGTCCATACTGCAAATGTCGTTTTACAGAGATTTTTTTCTAAAGAATTTGTCAATTTATACTTTATACCTGGGGTGGCTATATAATTCCTGCTAGATTTATTGCTTTGCTAGATTTTTGCTGTTCAGCACAAATCTTTTATTCCACCAAAAAATAGCGTTTGGAGCTTAATTCATCTAAGGTGATATATTTCCCTTTTTCCCTTTTCAGTTTTCTTTGATGGGTTTTTGATATGTTCTGCAAATATATGTAATATTTTGTTGTTGTACTGTTATTTAAGCGCAAAGGTGCAATTCCTTTTGTGATTGGTGATGATGGGCTGTGGGTTTTTGAGATTTTCAATTAGGGTTTTGTTGGTGTTATTGAATCTGATATGTTGTTGTAGAGGATTTGACCCTGTTGATCAGTATTACATAAACTGTGGATCATCTACTGATGTTGTTGTGGGTAATACTACTTATGTTGCTGATAGTTCAGCTTCAAGATATCTATCAACTCCACAGGACATTTTAGCTGATAGCAATTTGAATTCCATAACACCATCTGATGATTCCCAGTTGTATCGTACGGCTAGGATTTTCACCGGACCGTCTAGGTACACGTTTTCGATTAGGGAAAACGGACGCCATTGGATTCGATTGCACTTTTATCCGTTTGTTTACCGAAATTATGATATGAACTCTGCTAGTTTCTCTGTTTTCTCCCAGAGAACCACACTAGTTAGCGATTTTAGCCCACAAAACGCCTCCGTTAGAGAGTATTCGGTTAATGTGGATAGAGGTGACCTTGTGATCAGTTTTTCCCCTTCGGCGAATTCATTCGCGTACGTTAACGCGCTAGAAGTCGTCTCGGTTCCAAATAACCTCATCGAGACGATGCAGCTCTTTTCAATCCACCTGGGCCGTTTACGGACTTGTGACTCGGGCGTTAGAGACGGTTGCTAGGGTTAATATGGGTGGACCGTTGGTTTCGTTGGTGAACGATACGTTAGGACGGACGTGGGTTTCCGATCGTAGTTTCCTGTCACAACCGAATCTCGCCACTACCGCATCGAACATTCCAGCCGTTCGGTATCCTAGTGGTGGTGCGAATTCGGATACTGCCCCACAAACGGTTTACGGGACTTGCACGAGAATGAATTCCGCTGACGACCTAGAAGCAATTTTAACGTGACGTGGGGATTTAGAGTCGATCGGGGTTTCAGTACTTTATCCGTTTTCATTTCTGTGACATTGTGAGCTCAGCGGCTAATCAGCTTCTCTTTAATGTTTACGTTGGTACGTTCCTTGTTGCTCCGGATCTTGAACTAACTACAAGAACTCAGGGGCGTTTGGCGACTCCGTATTTTATGGACTTTGTGACGCCATCGATGGATGTGACTAACTTGAACATAAGTATTGGTCCGTCTCCTAGGAGTGCTTATCCTGATGCATTTCTTAATGGATTGGAGATTATGAAAATAAGCAATTCTAGGGACAGCTTATCTGGAGAGTCGAATTTACCTTCATTTCCAGGCTCGAAGAATAGAGTGGGATTAATTGTGGGTGTAAGTGTTGGAGCATCCGTTGCGTTGGTATTGGCCGGAATTTTATTTTACGTACATAGAAGAAGAAAACAAGAACGTCTGGGCCATTCGAAAACGTGGGTTCCTATACCGGTTAATGGTGAAACTTCTCACACTATGGGAAGTAAATATTCGACGGGGACAGCTGCTAGCGTTGCGTATGGTTTAAGCTATCGAATCCCTTTTGCAGCAGTTCAAGAAGCAACGAACAATTTCGATGAAAATTTGGTAATTGGGGTCGGTGGTTTCGGGAAGGTTTACAAGGGCGTTTTAAATGACGGCACAAAGATAGCCGTTAAGAGAGGAAATCCAAAGTCCCATCAAGGTCTAGCCGAATTCAGAACCGAAATCGAGATGCTTTCTCAATTCCGTCATCGCCATTTGGTTTCTTTAATCGGATATTGTGATGAAAAGAATGAGATGATTCTAGTTTATGAATACATGGAAAATGGCACCGTCAAGAGTCATCTCTACGGTTCGGATCTTCCGAGTTTAGGATGGAAAGAGAGGCTTGAAATATGCATCGGAGCAGCAAGAGGGCTGCACTATCTCCACACCGGCTATGCAAAAGCCGTTATTCATCGCGACGTGAAATCCGCAAACATATTGCTTGACGAGAATCTTATGGCGAAGGTTGCCGATTTCGGGCTTTCTAAAACCGGGCCGGAGATTGATCAAACGCACGTTAGCACTGCTGTTAAGGGAGTTTCGCTACTTAGATCCCGAGTACTTGAGAAGGCAACAACTAACCGAGAAATCGGACGTTTATTCGCTCGGTGTGGTTTTGTTTGAAGTTCTTTGTGCTCGGCCTGTGATTGACCCATCTCTTCCTCGAAAATGGTTAACTTAGCCGAATGGGCGATGAAGTGGCAGCAGAAGGGACAGTTGGATCAAATCATGGATCCTAATCTTGTCGGGAAAATAAAACCCGATTCGCTCAGAAAGTTTGGAGAGACGGCGGAGAAATGCTTGGCTGATTTCGGTGTAGATAGGCCATCGATGGGAGATGTTCTGTGGAATCTTGAATATGCTCTTCAACTTCAAGAGGCAGTGGTGCAAAATGATCCTGACGAAAACAGTGCGAACGTTATCGGTCAGCTCTCTCCACGAGTCGGTGAATTTAACAATGTCGAAAATAGCAATTCCGTTGCTGAATTTGATACGTCGAGCACGGATGATCTCTCGGGCGTTTCGATGAGTCGAGTGTTTTCGCAGCTGGTAAAATCCGAGGGTAGATGATTTTTTGTGTATAAGTTGTGTATGTATTTATCACACTTGATGTCTTTTCTTTAAGTGGTTATTGTGGTTGATCATCATCAATCATATGAAGATTGAGTATACTTGAATTTGCTTTGTTTCTGTATTTTGCTGCTAAGTTATTGTTGATCCAAATGGTTTCTTGTTGTATGAGGTTTTTGCTGCTATTATATTCTTTAATAATCATTAAATTGTAGTTGTTTTGTGATTTTCTGTTCTGAATCATCTACTTCCTCTTGAGGGGCATCTCATTGTTAATTACAAAAATTACCCTGAGGTTCATTCTAATTATAAAATAACCCAGTTATCTTTTAAAATTACAAATAGCCCCCTAACATTTGTTTGTAGCTCGAGAATGGTATTTATTAGGTAAATACAGAACTCACACGGGTATATTTGTAATTTTGAAATATAATTGGAGTTTTTCGTAATTAAGCTAAACCTGAGGGTCGTTTTTAAATATCCCTCAACTTTTGGTCATTTCTTTTGGCTAATTGGCCAGCTTTGCTTTCAAAAATTAGTGCACAAACTGGAGATATGATCCATTAACGGGTTATTTTTCAATCCGTGTCATTTGCCACATATTTTTCGTTTTTATGGTGGATTTGGAGTGTTTTGAAAAAAATAGGTGTAGGCGCCCTTAGAAAGGGCGCCTGGCGATTGCCACGTGGCGCCGGTTTGATTTGCGCCTACAACCTCGAATTTTTTTTTTTTTTATTTTTGAAATTTAATTTTTAAATATAAAAATACAATTTTTGATATTCTTGAATCGAAATATTACTCAATCGAAACACGATTACATAAAGAAGTTTACACCATATAATTAAAAAAAATGTCAGGAATTGCATATTAAAATACTTTGAAATAAGATACAACATGCTATTACAACATAAGACGCGAAATCGATGACGCAAACAACAGAACATTCGCCACTTTTGACTAGGCGCCTACAACAAATTTTTTTTTTTTTTTTTTTTCGAAATTTAATTTTTAAATATAAAAACACAATTTTCGATTGAGTAATATTTAGATTCATAATGCCACAGATTGAAAAATAACCCTCCATTAACAGCTAAGTGCTAACAAACTTTTGTATCCATCTTTTTGCCAGATAATGCATAGTGTTATTTGTCAATTCATGTTGCAATGCTATGACTAAACATAACTAAAGACCTTTCTCAAAAAAAAAAAAACATAACTAAAGACAAAACATAAATAAAGACAAAGCAATATTATATATCTTTTCTTTTCTATGACGGCAATTGTGGAATGACATAATGTGGCAGACTGGCAGGCAACAAGTGGATCAGTATAATATTATGAAGATGTGGTTTTATCTCGAGACGATCTCATAAACTTAAATTCGTGAAATGGATTATACAAAACATAAAAAACATGATTTTTATGAGTTTGGGTTGGATTCTAAATTCTACACTTAGGATCCATTTCACTGACAATGTCAATTAGACCGTCTCATATAATTTTCTATATCCAAAATCAAAATTCAACCAGCTAAGATTTTTAAGGTCTCAAAAATTAAAATTTCCCATTTAGGTACACAGACTGTTAAGACCGATTTTATAATTTTAAAGTATATAAAGTTACGTTTCTTAAAGTACTATTAAGACTTATCGGAAATATATTTTAAATAAAATATATAAAATTATTTTTAATAAATAATGAAAAGTACAATAAGTTGGGTCGGGTTGGAAATAAAATTTCAGATTTGAGCAAAAATCTATTTACATTGTCAATAGGGGTGGAAATAGGCAGGGTTCTTTCGATAGAGGCCTATGACTTGGTCTACTTTGGGCTCGGCTACCTAGCTTTATTTTGTCCGCTTGGCCTAGCCTATTAAATAGGCTAGACCCATGCCCTTTAACAAGCCTATTTAGATAAATAGGTTAGGCTTGAGCTTTTAAAAAAACCTTTTTCCTACTATTTTAGGCCTATACAAATTTAAAAACCACAATATATATTATATATTTTATTAATATTACTAGTTTTATATAGGCTCAAACTAGGCCTATTTATTAAATAGGCCGAACATCTTGAAAAAAGTTTACTATGTATGACAAGTCAAACTTAGTAGAATATATGTAAACCAGACATACCATCCGACGAAAAATCTAGCCCAACCTGACCTATTTTCTCACCCCTAATTGTCAACCCTCAACCGTGTCCGTCCCAAATGACATGGGTATGGGCCATGGGGTGGGTTTAGATTTGACTGTAACGGGCTCATTAACATCCGTGAATAGGCTCTAAAACTCATTAAAGAAGAATCTTAATTGTACAAAATATATGAGAACTATGTTATGGGCCAATGGGCCGAAAGATTTTATAAGTAACACGGATATGGCCTTCTAATACAAAAAGTTGAGATTTGTGAATATAGCTGAAGAGAACTTGATCCATAACCAGACATGCCGGTGGCCCAAAAAGACACGAAGGCTAACACAGGTGTGATGATAATTAAAAAATATTATTTTTTTCTTAAAAAATATCACTTTTATTCTGAAAAATATGCATTTTCAAAGTACTTTTTCGGGGTGGCGGCATAATATCATAGGGGTTAGAGATGTTAAAAGGGTTGTGACCCGTTGGTCCGAACTGTTTAAACCGAAAAAAGAGAGTTAGGTTAAAATTATTTATTTGGCTTTAAATCATGACCTTTTTGGCATGGACCGTTTAAACCGAAGTCCGTTAGGGCTAGCCCGAGGGTTAATCGGGCTAGCCCGCTATTTTTATTTTTTTCAAAAATAAATATAATTCTAATATTTTATATCTACTTTTATTACCTATTACTAGTAAATTTATTTTTCAAATTCACATCTCGTCTTTTAAGTTTAACTTTATTAAACAAGCTATAAATTCTTGAAAAACTTCTTTTTATTTGTTTATCTATTACTTAATTTATTTTTCTATTTTTATTCAATGTCACATTAGATTATTTAGGATATAAATTATATTTCTAAATGGTGCTAAATCTAATTTTATAATCTTGTTAATACAATGTAATTATAAACTATGTTTGACTTTTTTTTATAATGAATAGATTAACTTTAAATGTTAAACTTAAATGTTATATATGCTCAAATTTGAAATTTTAGATTCAAATATCTTATTTTGAAAATTTTAAATTATAGTCATATGAGTAATTACAGAAAAAGTGTTAATTCTGGGTAGCTTTAGTTATTATTATTTTATTTTCAAAATTTAGATCATAAAATATTTAATTTTATAAGTTTGTTAATGCAATGTAATTAGAAACTTTGCATGAATTTTATTTACTTACTTAAATAGTTTAACTTAAAATGTTAAACTTAAATTTTACATATTCGAGTTTAAAATTTTAAATTTAAATATATAATTTTTAATTTTTTGACTTATAGCCCGATAGTGACCCGTTTAGCCCGAAGCCCCCTAGGGTTAGGGTTATGTTCCAATATTGCCAGTCCGTTTAACACCTACCATTTAGCCCGAAGACCGTTTAGCCCGAAGTCCGCTAGGGTTGACCTCCTGTAGGGCTAGGGCCACCCATTTAACATCTCTAATAGGGGGTGCCCGACTAACAGTTTCTCAATATTAGATAGTGGTATATTATCACTTTATACTCGAAAAATATCAACTTTTATTAAAAATAATATCACATTTCAAAGTAACAAAACTAATATTATTTACCAAGAAAATTATACACAATATTATTTAAGTCACTTTTTATTTTAAAAAAATCTCACTTTACTCTAAAAAGTATATGTTTCAACGTAACATAACCGATATTAGTGTTCTGAAAAGTATTAGTTTTTCTCTTTAAAATTTTTAGTAATTCCATTAAAAAGTATTATTATTTATTAGTCTCCTAAAATTATTAGTAGTTCCCTCTAAAAGTATTAATTTAATTAGGAATGACCATTCCTATAAAATATTCATGTAAATAAGCAATATTATAATTTAGTAAGAACGAGCCCTTCATGTATGATGTATGATTGAGTTATTTTATTCTTTCAATTAATTGAAACTAGGGTTTGTTTTAATATTAATCCATTCCTTTTTAGCATAATGGTATTCAATTTTATGCTCCATTTTACTTCAAGAACTCTATGAACATTCAAAAGGACATAACCTGCACGTTGGAATATGGCGATTTTTTTTTTTTCACCATATCGTAGTCAAGAAAAAAATGAAAAATAAAGAACACCATATCATAGTATTTAGCGCCTTTAAGGTAAAATCGCATTGGTTTAAAGGCAGACTCTATTAGCATTGACGCCTACATAAGCTTCTTTACTGTATTCCGTAAAACATTTCTTGAATAAACTCAGTCTTGAATAAACTCGAAGCATAAAAGAGAAAGAATAAGTCTGTATTATTGAATGAATTAAATTGATACAAGTACATCTTTATTTATAGAGGAAATGAAACACTATTACTAACTAACTATCTACCACTATATTGCTTAACAAACTTAATCGCTATTTAACAGATTGAAATAACTAACTGTTGGTTGAGTTGGTATCTTGACACCCCCATAGAAGTGGGGCATGGATATCAATTAAGCCCAACTTGGAGATGAAATGTGAGAACATATGTGGGGGTAAAGGTTTGGTTAGTATATCGGTGATTGATGAATGGAAGATACATGAATAAGCTTTATCAATCCTTTCTTGAATTTTCTCTCGAACAAAATGGCAATCCAATTGTATGTGCTTTGTTCGCTCGTGATGGCACGATTTTGAGCTATGCATGATATCTTTGATTTACTATCCGTATATATGATAGCCGATGAGTGTGTTGGACTTGCGATCATTGAGTATATATACAAGCCATTGTATTTCACATGTAATTAAAGCTATGGCCCCGTATTCACCTTCAAATTGAACTTCGACTAATCGTTGTTGTTGCTTCTTGGCCTTCCAAGATATCAATGAATCTCCAAGGTAAACAAATAATCCACCGATGCTTCTTCTAGTTTTCAACATCTTGCCCAATCAGCATCATCAATCCTTTAAGATGTAGATGGTCATTGGCCGGATAAAATAACCCCTTTCCTGGATTAGTTTTTAAATATCTTAGTACCTGTGAGCTGCACTTAAGTGTTCTCAGTAGTTGGTTGAGACATGAATTGGCTTAATGTCCGTATGCTATAGGAAAGATCGGGCCTTGTTATTGTTAGATATAACATCCTCCCAACTAGTCTTCAGTAAGATGCGGGATCGGGTAGAAAGTGTGCCTCCTTTGGTAGATAAAATAGCTTTGGGATCCATGGGTGTTGAAGCGGGTTTGCATCCTAGATATCCACCTGCTGTAAGGAGATCAAGAGTATATTTTCTTTGACAAAGAGTGATTCCCTTTTGCTACGAGCAATTTCAATGCCCAAGATATACTTAAGTTGTCCAAGATCTTTGATAGTGAATGTGGCATCCAAATGTGCTTTGATTTGTTCAATTTCGTGATATTGTTTCAAAGAAGGATAATGTCATCTACATACACACACAAAACAAGAATGGAATTAGAATTAGATTTTGTAAAGAAGGAGTTGTCGACTTAGATTGTATAAAACCATAAGAAATCGACAAGATGTGAGTTTCGGAACCATTGTCTTGAGGCCTGTTTTAAGCCATAAAGACTTTTGTTCAATTTGCAAACTCTAGTATCATTAGAATTACAATATCCCCCGTGGTGGCTTCATATAGACTTCTTCATCAAGGTCACCGTGGAGGAATGCATTGTTCACATCCAATTGGTGAAGAAACCAGTTCTTAGAAGCGCCAAACTAATACCAACCTTTGACAGTGGTGAGTTTTGTGATCGGAGAAAAGGTATCAAAGTAGTCTAACCCTTCTTCTTTGTGTGTATCCCTTTGCTACCAGCCTTGCCTTGTATCTTTCTATGGAACCATCGATTTATACTTGACTTTGTATACCCATTTGCACCCAATACAATGCTTATTTGGAGGCAAATCAATCATTGTCCATGTGTTGTTAGTTTCAAGAGCTTGAAGCTCTTTCTCGCATGGCATCTTGCCAATCTTTGGATTTCTTTGGCTTGGTTATAGGTTTTAGGCTCAATAACTTGACTAATAGCAGTTGTAAATCTCTTGTGATTACCACACAACCGATCGATTGATGAGAAAATTGGAAATACAATAGGGCTTACCGTAAATCACACTCTGTGTAGATTGAGTTGGCTGCGAGAGAAAGGAGGTATACCACAATCATATACCCGCGAGATATCTTTGGTATGGCTCTAGTTCCGATGATTTTCTAGAGCAACAACTATCTCAAAGACGATCACTGTCTCGATGATCGGCTCTCTCAATATGATCGCCTATCTCGGTTTGATCACCTTCTCAAGATATGAATAGTCAATCTCGGTATGATCAATTCTTTCAATAGCTCTCTCGGTATGATCGCTCTCTCAACTCTCTCAACAACTCTCTCTCAACAAACTGTCTCAAGATGATCGATTGGGCTATTATCTCTTTGATTAGGTGAGTGCATTTGTCCAATGAAAAATTCCAATGATTTACATTGTTGAACATAGGCTCAGAAACAATTTCTTGTAAGTGATTTTCATAATCAACTTTTGGAAAAGATTTAAAAGGAAAAATATCTTCACAAAATTGGACATTTCTGGATATAAAAACTTTCATTTTATCAATATCATATAGTTTATATCCTTTTGTGCCAATAGGATATCCAATAAAAACACACTTGGAAGCTCTAGGCTCAAATTTTGATCTATGTGCGGTTAATGTAGAAGCATATGCAAGACAACCAAAAGCCTTTAGGTGAGAGTAATCGGAGGTTTGTTGAACAACCTTTCAAAAGGAGTTTTGTTATCTAAAATGGGTGTTGGTACTGTTGATTATGTGAGCTGCGTAAGGACACATTCATCCCAAAAGATAATGGCACTTGAGATTGAAACATCAAGGCTCTAGCCACTTGTAAAAGGTGTTGATGCTTTCGTTCAACTAAACCATTTTGTTGAGGAGTTTCAACACAACTTGTTTGATGAATAATGCCATTGTTTTTATAAAAATCGCTTAATGAAAATTCTAGACCATTATCCGATCTAATGCATTTAATCTTAACATTGAACCGAGTAAAAACAGAGTTATAAAATGATTGTAGGTGAATTAAGTTTTTGATTTTGTTTTCATCATGTATAACCATGTACATCTTGAGTAATCATCAACAATAGTTAAAAATATCCAAACCATTGTGAGAAATAGTAGAAAAGGGGCCCCATATATCACAATGAATCAAGCGCAAATATAGAATCAAGAAGAATACTTTTATAAAATGGGAGTTTCTTTTGCTTTGCAAAATGACATATATCACAAGAGTCAAAGTTTATATAACTAGCGTAAGGTAACATAGGTAACAAAGATAAACGCGTTTTCTTTGAAATGTGACCAAGTCTAGAGTGCCACGATGAATGTCGACTTAGAAATAGAAGCAAAGAATCGGATTGTGAAGGTGATATAAGCCATCTCTTTTGCTCAAAGAAAAACAATCATCTTCATTGTGTTCATGTCCCGCAATGCACAATTTGAAGCTAAAAAATGCACAACTAGATTTGAATGTTTGGTAAGATTAGATATAGATATCGGTTGTAAGAAAATGAAGGAACACATAAAGCTTTATGTAAAATTAAAAATTCGAGATCTTCACATCACCAATGTGAGTAGCAAAGAATCGTGTGTTACCATTGGGAATATGAATAGGGATGGAGACAGGTAATGGGGTATTGGTATAAAGAGATAAATCACGATCATATGATCCGTAGCACTGTATCCAAGATCCAATTAGAAGTGCTAAATGAAAGATTGCAAGAGTGTAAGATACCCGAATTGGTAGAATTAACAACTATTGTATTGGCGGATGTTAGAACAAAGATTACAAGAGGAATTTGTAGAGTTTCCTTTATCAATAGGCTGAAAGTTCTTAGCATAAGATGGAAATTTTTCAACCATTGCATGAGAGAACATAGAATTCTCCTCGAAACCGCCGATTAGAAGTCCATGTGTTGAGTAGAAATTGTGGCATTAACGTGAGAATTGCTATTATTGTCAAGGCTTCTAGACCCTTTTGGTCCCTTCCAACCTGAGGGATAACCAATGAGCTGAAAACATTTATCCACAATATGCCCAGAAAATCCACAGTGAGAGCATTTTGGCTTTTTATTGTCTTTATTTTGAAATCTTGAGTTAGAATTCTCATCTAATAACATAGCCATAGAAGAATCTATGGAGCACGAAAAGAGGATGAATTGTGAAGGCCTCTTTGGGTTTCTTCTTGCGCAAAACAATGAATATACTTTAGAAAGAGAAGGCAATGGAGATGTTAGAAGAATCGCTCACGAATTTGATGGTAAGATTCATGCGGACCAACCAAATTTAATGACGGAGTCATTTTGTTGAATTGCACCATTTGAGTAGAGATATTACATGTGCAATTTCCACGGAACATTTGATGATAGGCCTATAGTTAATGTATTCATCCCACACCCTTAAACCGATTATAATAGGTAGTGATGGTTTGATTACCTTGTGAAATAGAACTCGGGGATTTATCTAGGTGAAAGACCAGGGACCATCACTACGAACATATCGAATTCGTAGTTCATCCCATACGTCTTTGGCCGAGGTAAAGAACAATAAACTTTGTCTAATCTCCTTAGAGATGGAGTTTAGAAGCCAAGAAAGCACCAGGTTGTTGGCCCTCCGCCAACTAGCATAAAGAATCGGAGAAGAAGGGCCGGATGTTCAAAGAGCCATCAATGAAACATATCTTATTCTTGACACCGAGGCCATGGAAACCGCCTGCTCCCAGGATATGTAGTTATCTCCATTGAACGGTTCGTGACGATCATTGCGCCGGTTGTCACTTGATGTAAGTAGAATGGTGAATTGAAATCTTCAAAGCAGAGTTGACAAGCAGGTTGACAGCCGTGGAGCACCATTTTCGGATTGAATTCCATGTTTCTTGAGTGAAAGAAGAGAGTTTCTTCCAAGAAAAGTTGCGAGGAGGATGCGCAAGAACGCAAGATATAGGAATATAGAATGGTAATCAAGGAACAAATTACCGAGAAGAAGAGTGATCAATATAGATCGAATCGGACAACAGATTACCGAGAAGATGATCAATGTAGATCTCAAAATTGGAAAAATTATCGCTCCGATACCATCTTGAATAAACTCGTCTTGAATAAACTCGGAAGCATAAAAGAGAAAGAATAAGTCTCGTATTATTGAATGAATTAAATTGATACAAGTACATCTTTATTTATAGAGGAAATGAAACACTATTACTAACTAACTATCTACCACTATATTGCTTAACAAACTTAACGCTATTTAACAGATTGAAATAACTAATCTGTTGGTTGAGTTGGTATCTTGACAACATTCCAACCCCAAACTCAATATATATTCTATTTGTATTCGTCTCATATTCTTATTCCATTTCTTTTAGTATTAAAAACCAAATTTAATATTCGACTTTGTTTAGGTGTCCTAAAACAACTAAAACTTGTTTGAGCCCAATTCAATTAATAATCAAATTGATTTCATTTACAATATATATTTAAAGTTGGATAAAAATTCAAAGAAACTTGAACTATATAATATTCGACTCTATTCGATTCATTTACATCTCTGGGATCACCAAACTATGAAAACAAAAATAAAAAAATGGAAAAAAAATTTGACATGCACGATATCGATCCGAACATCAAGCTTGTAGGTGCAAGCCAAAGATCCGCCGGAAAATATTAAAGTCATCGTCGGATTTCCTCCGATCGCCGCCACACGACAACCTCCTCTTTCTCCTAACCGCCTCCGACGTACGTTTAGCGAGTCTTAAAAGACACTTGATTTTGGTGTAGTCATTTTCTCTAGAGAAAGTGTAGCTTCACGGTATAATTGCCTTTGATAAACCATCCATCACCTTCCCTTCGCCGGAGATCATTGATTTCATGAACTCGGCGTCGGATTCCGCCACTTGTACAAAGAGGTTGGAATAGGTGGCTCTCACCCGGACCAGGAACATCGTCGTCCATCTTTTCTTTTCTTCTTTGTAAATCTGGAGAGTCTCTTATACGAATTATGATGAATATTGTTTTGGTGTACTGTTTCGAATGTATGTTATTTTTTTGTAGAGCCAAATGAGATGTATTTATAGGTTTTGATTGATAAATACCTTTCCGTGGTAGGATTTAAGATTTGTACGTATATATACTTAGTGTATATTTCCTTACCAGCTGTTTCGGATGAAATGATATACACGCTCTAGACAATTGCTGTTTGGACAATGTTATTGGATTATTGATAAATAGAAATATATTAACCGTTATTATGTTACGATATGATTTTATATATCTGATTAATTAGATCGAAAAAATGTAGAATTATTTTCACTTTTAATTGGAAAATTAATTGTTCGTGTTGATTGGTCAATAATGACGAAAGAATATCAGCTGGGCGGATGGTACTGAAAAATATTGTTATATGATAATTTAGTTTAATCTCTTTGGCGGTATTTGAGATAAAACACAATTTTGGACCCTTATAGTGACTAAATTTTTTTATCTTAAAATATTACTCCAAGCCAAAGACCCAATATTATGTGTGCGTGGGTGTGTTTTTTTTTGCCTTTTTTTTTTTTTTTTTCAGTTTTCTTGAGGTTTTCTAAGTTTATGAACTGAAATAATTTTATCACAAATAGGTTGGAGGTTTGCTCTAAATTTCAAAGTTTTCAGTTGTACCAACTTTTTGAAAGATATAAAAGAATAAAGAACTTAATAATTTGATCAGATAAACATAAAAATGTTGCTGATTGGATGCTATTATTAAAATACAAAATTAAAAAAAAAAAACATGTTTGCTAAAGAGTGAAGGGCCTGTTGGGTGCGCTATTGATGAAGAGGTAAAATTTGTGTCTTTTCTTATTTTGATTATTGTGTGGGCTGAAGAGAAAAAATTGGACCCCAAACAATTGTATGTGAAGAGTTAAAAAAATAAAAATTGGGCCCCCAAATATTTGGGGCCCTAAACGAGCATGCTCAAGATGCCATCACGTCCGACTCTGTTACAAGATTCATTGGGGTTTAGAAAATTCAACAATTGTCAAAATTATTAAAAAACCTAAACAAACAACATGCTTTATTTTAAGAAACACATTTTAAGGGAAAATTAAACTTTTCAATAAAACAAAAATTATTTTATTTTATCTACACACATATATCAAAAAATTATTAAATAAACAAATTCATATCTAATTCCAAATGTACAACCTTGAAACATTGTATATCAAAATACATGATAAATATAAAAATAATTTCTATTAACATGAAAAATATGTTAATATATAAAAATATATTTTTTTATATAAAATACGATTATGAATATAATCTCATATTAGTTATATCTTAATTTTATTCTTACATATATATATATATATATATATATATATAATGCTATGCATCAATATATGTGAAATATAAATTTTTAAGATATTCTTCAATTAACACAGAGTCCGTCGGGTTTTTGGCCTTTTCTCCATAGCAAAAATATTTTTAACCATATTTTTCACCTCGTATATCGCACGGGTAAAAGACTAGTATATAAAATATAAGGTTGCTACATGAATAAATATGAAGTCGGTGTATGAAATTGAGAGAATGAGGAAATGACAGTGTCTCAGAATAATATGATAATACGTGTCGTATTTGCCTTTTCATTTATTATATAGGGTTTAGTATATACTTTAGTATATGGGTTGATATGAGGGCTATGTTATGAGCCGTCAGATTGTCTATGTAACATAGATATGGCCTTCTAATACAAAAAGTCAAGATTTGTGAATATAGCTGCAACAGAACTTGATCAATAACAAGACATGAGCCGGTGGCCCAAAAAAACAACACGAAGGCTTTTGCTGTGAATAATGGTTCATAGTTTTGGGCTTGGCCCATTCAAGTTCGGGCACTAAAACAATTTGGCCATGTGATACATTCTACCAAGATTTTTTTTTTAAATAAATAAACCGATTTTTTCTCAAAACCAAATGAAATATATATTACATTTTTATCAATCCATTTTCTTTTTATACCATTTTCGTAAATATTAGGCTAATAGACGGGTGTAATGATAATTTAAAAATATTAGTTTTTTCCTCGAAAAATATCACTTTTACTTTGAAAAATATACGTTCAAAAAGTAATTTTTCGGAAATAGCGACATAATATCATAGGGCGTTGTGGCGGATCGACGTTTCTCAATTAGGTGGTGGTATGATACTACATTAGACACGGAAGTATCAACAGCGGAACCAGGATTTGATACCGGGGGGCCGATTTTTGCGGCTGAACCTCCTCTGGCGGGCGCTTAAACCGATTTTTGGCCGCATGTCAAGCACCTGGGACCGGATTATTTGACCGTAGGCTAATTTTTAGCCAACACGATTTTTTGCACCGATTTTAGCAAAGCCTACGCCTAAGAAGATTTTTACAACACCGATTTGTATCGAATACATTGTCAATATTCTTCGTTAAATATCCCAAAAACATAATTACAACACAAAATTGACGTACTTTTTCATTTTCCGGAAAAAATGAGGGGGCCAAATAGAATTAATCTCAAAATTTACATATAAAAAATTAAAAGATAAAAATATTGGGGGGTGGCCCCCACACATAGGGGTAGGTCCGTCCCCGAGTATCAACTTTTATTAAAAATAATGTCAAGTTTCAAAGTAACAAACTAATATTATTTACTTGCAAAGTTATACACAATATTATTTAAGTATCACTTTTTATTAAAGAAAATCTCACTTTACCGAGTTTTACTCTAAAAGTATATGTTCTCAAAGTAGTAAAAATGATATTAGTGTTCTGAAAAGTATTAGTAGTTCCACTAAAAAGTATTATTATTTATTAGTCCCCCGATTATTAGTAGATCAAGATCCCTAAAAGAATTTTAGTTTTTTTTTTTTTCTGAAATTTATTATTAATTCCACTAAAAAGTATTAATTTAATTAGGAATAACCCCTTTCTATAAAATATTTCGGTAAATAAACAATATTGTAATTTTAATTAGGATTGAGCCCTTCCTGTATGATTTGAGTTATTTTATTCTTTCAATTAATTGAACCTAGGGTTTGTTTTAATTTTAATCCGATCCCTTTTTTAGCATAATGGTATTCAGTTTTATGCTCCATTTTACTTCAAGAACACTATGAACATTCAAAATTAGGCAGACTCTATCAGCTTTGACGCCTACATAAATTGTTTATTTTTTTTGCTTAAATCCGCTTCTTTACTGAACTCTGAAAAACATCCCAACCCTAAATCCAATATATATTCTATTTGTATTCGTCTCATTTATAAAATATTCTTATTCGAATTCTTTTAATATTAAAATACCAAAATTGATATTCGATTTGGTTTCGTGTTCGACTCAACCAAAACTCGTTTGAGCCTAATTCAAGCAATAATCAAATGGAACTCAATTACAATGTTTAAAGTTGGATAAAAAATTCAAACAAACTTGAACTGTATAATATTCGACTCAATTCGATTCATATACATGTCTGGGATCACCAAACTATGGAAACAAAAAATAAAAAAAAATCTGAAAAAAAAACATTGACATGCACCATATCGATCCGAACATCAACCTTGACAAAGGTGCAAGCCAACATCCGCCGGAAAATATTGGAGTCACCGGATTTCCTCCCACCGCCACACGACGACGCGACCTTCTCTTTCTTCTAACCGCACGTTTAGCAAGTCTTAAAAGGCACTTGATTTTGGTCATGTAGTCACGATCTTCTCGTGCGAGAAAGTGTAGCCGAGATATAATTGTCTCGCTTGATAAACCATCCACCACCTTTCCTTCGCCGGAGATCACCGATTTCATGAACTCTGCGTTGGATTCCGCCACTTGTAGAGATTGGAATAGGTGGCTCTCACCCGCGGACCAGGGCATTATCGTCCATCTTAATTTTCTTGCTGGAAAAACAAAAGTATGTTGAATATTGTTTTGCTGGTGTGTTTCGAATGTGAATTAATTATTTGTAGATCCAAATGACATGTATTTATAGGTATTGGTAAATACCTTTCCTTGTTAGGATTGGATTGAAGAGGGGTACGTAAATAGTACGCAGCCGCAGGTACTTACTGTTAATTGGTTTATTTTGGTATCCAAGTTAGGCTCCAAACACTTATACTCATCAAACTAGATCTATATATATTTCCTTACCTGTTTCGGATGATATTATTGTTGGGCGCAGCGGAGGCGTGTCGTGGTCCGAGATTTGATTTATCCGGAATACCCGACAAATCACACCAACAAGATGATGACAAAATTAAATAATACCGGCGAAAAATAAAATGTACACAATAATTTTACGTAGTTCGGCAAAACCCGCTCGTCCACGAGAGTTTTAGTTCTTTACTAATAAAGAATTTCTCGGTACAAGAAAAATACACCCCTTGAGTTTTATGGACCAAACCCAAGAATAAAAGACTCTCGTACAACCACTTTACTAGCTATCAAAGAACACTCTCCCCATCCCCTTTGTATTACCCGAGAGAAAATACCTCAGTGTTTCCTCGCACTATCACAATTTGACTCACCCAAATTGATCTCCCCAGTGTGTACACTCATTTTCCTCTCCACCCGGTTGGATGGCCAAGCTCATCAAATGCTTGCCATAGTTTTCTTCTCATCACAACCCCTCTTTTATAGGAGGAATAAGCTGGGATTGTATTTGCCAAAGTCAAAAAAACCAACAAACTTTTGCTATTTTTTCCACTGCCTCCCATTTTGATTTTTGCCTTCCCATTAATAGTCAAATTGGGAGGGTGCCTACCATTGAGCTTCAATTCTTGACTTTGATTCTTTATTTTATGGGGATGCCTAACAATCTCCACCTCCACCATAAAATACCATCATCCGCAAATCGAACATCAAACACCATTGGCCTTCCGTTTCTGCACATGTCGAATCGGTAAGTCCTAACTCCACCTGATTCAATCGGCCAATGCACACGTGCGATCCGATCAACACCATCGATTGACTGCCGAGAAGGACGACCCCAATCCATCATCTCGCCAGCAGATTTCCCTCACACTGTCCTATTCCCTGGAAGCCTTCCGGCGCTACCACTTTCCCGGTAATCCTTGAGGTCACCAGGCGATACAAATTCGATACTTCTCTCTCACCCTTAGGACCCTTCCGCCATGTGTGATTTTCAAGACTCCACCTCCAAATGAATATCGCAAATGTTGGAATCCACTTGGCACCACCAGAAATTAGATTCACCCGCATCTTTAGGACATAGGCCACACCACCCAAAGACGGTCCACTCCATCACCCATTTTGATTTTTACCACTCAAATCCCATGATTCTACAAATAGAACCATCACC
The DNA here is from genome assembly GCA_016081115.2 of Rehmannia glutinosa. Lineage (NCBI taxonomy): Eukaryota > Viridiplantae > Streptophyta > Magnoliopsida > Lamiales > Orobanchaceae > Rehmannia > Rehmannia glutinosa. The sequence goes on from CM071924.1 coordinate 2,188,375, forward strand.
AGAGAACAAAATTCACGCCCTCTCTGCAATTGAGGTAAATCAAAATAATTTTCTCCTGGAGTACACATGCATTATGCATCCCGAATCTAAAATCCATCAATCTCAAGAAGAAGTATCAATCCTTGTGACGCGAGATATCTCCATCTTCCTGACTATCACCGCATCACCACCGCCACCATCACCCGGTATCATCCTTCTTTCTTCGAGGACAATTCCTTTTAAAGTGACCCTCCTCGTGATAACGATAACATGCAACACCCTTTCCCTGGTCCTTGAATCTGACCTGCTGATTACAGATCCACCACCAAAATTCCTCCCGTTACTGATTCATTTCCCGAGCAACCAAAGCATATCCATGTCCCTCCTCCTGGTTTGCCTTTTTTTTTGGGACAACAACGATGCTTTTATATATGCTCCAAGTCCAAAGTGTGCCTTTTCCCGTACAACAACGCATCATCACACTATCATCATATAAATCCGGGATAGAGCAAAAGTAAAAGGGCTTTATCTTCTTCCTCAACCTTTACACCTACTATCCCGATTGATCGATTTGCCTTTGTGCACATTTTATATCTCATCAATTTTCTCTCATTTCCTTCAACGCCATTGCGGACCACTGTTGAACTAGGAGATCCTTCACCTTTTATTGCCAATGAGTGAAATTTCCTTTTCAAATTATTGCACCTTGAATGGATTTGTCACGCTTTGCCAAAGTGTCCACCGAAAATTCAAATCTCAATTTTCTACCTTGTCCCAAAAACTTACCAAGTAGCTCGATACCACTTGTTGGGCGCAGCGGAGGCGTGTCGTGGTCCGAGATTTGATTTATCCGGAATACCCGACAAATCACACCAACAAGATGATGACAAAATTAAATAATACCGACAAAAATAAAATGTACGCGTGATTTTACGTGGTTCGCAAAACCCGCCTACGTCCACGAGAGTTTCCGTTCTTTACTAATAAAGAATTTCTCGGTACAAAAAATACACCCCTTGAGTTTTATGGACCAAACCCAAGAATAAAAGACTCTCGACAACCACTTTACTAGCTATCAAAGAACACTCTCCCCAACCCCTTTGTATTGCAGGAAAAATACCCCGAGTGTTTCCCGCACCTATCACAATTTGACTCACCCAAATTGATCTCCCCAGTGTGTACACTCATTTTCCTCTCCACCCGGTTGGATGGCCAAGCTCATCAAATGCTTGCCATAGTTTTCTTCTCATCACAACCCTCTATTTATAGGAGGATTAAGTTGGGATTGTATTTGCCAAAGTCAAAAAAACCAACAAACTTTTGCTATTTTTCCACAGACCTCCCATTTTGATTTTTGCCTTCCCATTAATAGTCAAATTGGGAGGTGCCTACCATTGAGCTTCAATTCTTGACTTTGATTCTTTTATTTTATGGGGATGCCTAACAATTATTGGATAATTACAAATATTAACTTGATTATTATGTTACTATACGATTTTATCTAATTAATTAGATCGAAAAAATGTAGAATTATTTTTGATTTTAATTGGAATATTGTTCGTGTTGAAATGATTGGTCAATAATTTAATCTCTATGATGGAACATGAGATGAAACACATTTTTGGATTAAAGGATCTCATCCATTTGGAAAAAATATTGTTGCATGCATGATAATTGAAATATTTTTATTTTCACTTAGTTGTTCCAAGTATAATCTAAGTACTCTAGTTCAACCATCACAAATTTCATGCATGTCGTTTTTTTTTTGTCTTTATTGTTATTTTACGTTATGAGGGGAATACGATGTAAGCATAATTTTGATTCATAACGTAAAACATAAATTGAATCCCTGATCTTAAACTTCATGATGACATGTAAGCATAATTTTGATTCATAACGTAAAACATAAATTGAATCCCGGATCTTAAACTTCATGATTTTCACAATTAAATCGTAATTAGGGTACTAACCTTGAGCAACCATGTCTTTTCTTTTTTTCAAGATGAAGAAACCACTTTCTCTCTCTTGGCCTTCGTTAATCCCGAGCGATAATTTTTAAGTGATAGATTTTTCAGTGCAGTGAGTTCTATTATAGCGGAGAGAGGACCGGTTTCTTGGCGATTATCGCCAATAAGCGTGCGCAAAACGTTCTCAAACACGTTCTATCAACGTGTGTAGAGTGGAAACAAAACCACCTCTTAATCGTCCAATTTAAAACTTATCGACTTATTTATTTAAACCATTAATAAAATATTTAAAACTCATTATTTAAATAATTAAATCCTTAATTATTTGTCGTGGGCCACATAATAATTTTACATTCTCCCACTTGGCCCATGTGACAAATAAATCTTCATGGTTTAAATATTAAGACGTAATCGCATAACATAAGAATAAGTCTTACATTCATTGGTGAGATCATAATGTTATAATAAGTATATTCTAATATGGGTCATAGCGGTTCTAAGTCATTAGCCCGACATAGTTCCTTCCATGTACCACAATATTAGTTTTCTACTTAAAATAACCCGTAATTAAAATATCAATAATGGTCCACATTAGTGTCTAAGTCGAACAATATCCGTTAAAGTAATGTCAACATTCATGTATACATCAATGACAAACAGGATAACAATTAATTTCAGAAACAATACATAAGAGAGCTCAAAGTGTCAAATACTTAAAGCATATAATTCTTAAGTTACATTCAGAATGCCCATCCCTTCGACATGTCGAATAAATGTCTTTGGAGGCAATCCTTTAGTCAACGGATCATGAATCATGACATCGGTCTTTGATATCTTTGAATTGACACTTTTTGTTTCTCAACTTCTTCTTTAACAAAGAAGGTACTTTTAGTTCCATATGTTTATCACCTCGGAATACTTGTCGTTTTTAGAGAAGAAGAAGGCTGCTGCGAAATTATCACGATGAAATTTTAGGCGGCTTGGCAATCTTGTCGACTATTCCAAGTCCCGAAATAAAATTCCGCCCAATTTCCTTGAATTGTGGCCTCAAAGCATGCCACAAATTCAGCTTCCATAGTGGATGCAACAATGACAATGACGCCGCACTTTTCCAAGATATTGCTCCCCCATAATAGGAACAAATAACAAATGTGGATTTTCTAGTATCAACACATCCGCATAATCCGAATCGTATAACCAATCACCTCCGGATGATCGGACCTTCGATAAGTAAGCATATGGTCTTTTGTTCCTTGCAAGTACCTCAAGACTTTCTTTGCGACTTTCCGGTGATCCATTCCTGGCTTACTCGATATCGGCCAAGCATTCCAACAAAAAACGATGTCCGGCCTCGTACAAATCTGTGCATACATCAAGCTCCCAACAATTGATGCATAGGGAATATCATTCATTTGTTTTGCGTTCGATTCATTCTTTGGACATTGCATAAGATCAACTTATCTCCCCTTCGAATTGGAACGACACATTGATGAGCATTTTTCCATTCTAAATCTCTCTAGAACTTTATTAATATATGCTTTTCACGAGACAACCCTAACATCCTTGTGATCTATCCCCGAAATATTTCTATTCCGATCACATAAGTTGCCTCTCTCATATCCTTCATTTCAAAGTTCTTAGAGAGAAATTTCTTGTTTCATACAATAAACCAAGATCATTCGATTGCAAAACAAGATATCATCAACATACGAGAATCGAGAAAGATAAACTTGCTCCCACCGACTTTTAGATATATACACCGATCAACAAGTGTTTTCCTTAAATCCAAAAGACGTGATGGTATCATTGAACTTAAGATACCATTGACGGGAAGCTTGTTTAAGTCCGTATATTGATTTCTTAAGTTTACACACCATATGTTCTTTTCCTTCTATGGAAAAACCTTGAGTTGATCCATATAAACATCTTCTTCCAAATTTCCATTGAAAAGCGGTTTTCACATCCATTTGGTGTAACTCTAAGTCATAATGAGCCACCAAAGCCATAATAATTCTAAACGAATCTTTCTTAGATCACGGTGAAAATGTCTCCTTATAGTCAATACCATTTTTCTCGAGTAAAACCTTTGGCAACAAGTGCGGCCTTGTATCGTTCGATATTGCCGTTTGAGTCGCGTTTGGTCTTGAAGACCCATTTACACCCGACTCTTTTACAACCTTCGAGCAATTCAACAAGGTTCCAAACTTCATTGTGTTCCATAGATTTCATCTCATCTTTCATGGCATCAAACCATTTATTAGAATTAATACTTTCAATGGCATGTAAAAATGAAATCTGGGTCATCATCAATTCTAAGTCAAATTAGACTCTTGTAAATAAACCACATAATCATCGAGATAGCATATCGTCTTTGTCTATCAGACCTTCTTAATGCTATCTGTTGTGGTTCATTTACTATTGTAGGTTCATCAATGTTATCTTCATTGTGGGTGACTTGATCATTAATTTGTTGTTCTTGTCCAACATTAGGCTATTCAATAATTGGAGGAACAACAACTTTAGAAGAAGTTATAGGCAAAGGAATTTGCACTCTAACTTCTTGAATGTCCACTTTTCGTGGTTCTTGACTCCCACTAACTTCACCATTCTCAATGAACCTAGCATTTCCAGTTTCAATAATTCTTGTACTATGGTTAGGACAATAAAACTTATACCCTTTAGACTTTTCGGGATAACCAATGAAGTAACCACCGATTGTCCTATAATCCAATTTCTTTTCTTGTGGATTATACGCTCTTATTTCTCAGGACATCCCCAAATATGCAGTGCCTCAAACTAGGTTTCCTACCAAAGGCTCTGGCTCGAAAGGAGTTTTAGGAACCCACTTACTTGGAACTCGTTTAACGATATATACATAGCGATTTAAGTGCATGCATCCACAATGATGTGGGTAATGAAGAATTGCTTAACATACTCCTAACCATGTCCAATAGAGTGCGATTACGCATTTACGCTACACCATTTTGTTGTGGTGTACCTGGCATAGTGTATTGAGCACATATGCCACGTTTTTCAAGGAATTTGGCAAATGGGCCTGGCATTGCCGGTTCATTATATTTTCCATAATATTCACCACCTCAATCGGATCGATAATTTTCACTTTTCTATCTAGTTGTCTTTCAACCTCATTAACAAATACCTCAAGGGCATTTCTTGAATGAGATTTTTCTTGTAATAGATAGACATATCCATAACGTGAAAAGTCATCGATAAAAGTGATAAAATATCTTTCTTTTCCAAAAGAGGAAACATCAAAAGGCCCACAAATATCGATGTGTATTATTTCAAGAAGTTGTGTGCTTGAGTGGCTCCTTTCTTTGTGTGTTTTGTTTGTTTTCCTTTAATACAATCCACACAAATACCAAGATCGATAAAATCTAAATCGGGAGGATTTCATTCTTTACCAATCTTTCTAACCTTTCTTTGGAAACATGCCCCAAACGTTTATGCCACAAGTAAGCGGAACTTTCATTCACTAAACCACGTTTAGTTCCAACATTATGATGCGGGGTTAAAAGAGTCTCGGCAAAAGATTATCAAGCCTAAATTTATATAGGCCATCATTAAGAACACGGAACCAATAAGAAGGCTTTGTTTGAACAAACTGAAACATCCATTCTATGAAATTAAAAGAGTATCCAACAGAATCAAGTTTGGAAAGAGAAACCAAATTACGAGAAACAGAAGGTACATAAAGAGTTTGAAACAAATCTAAATGGTGTCCAGTATCTAAAATCAGACGATAAGTTCCAATGGCTTCAATCGGAGCTTTGACTCGATTTCCCATAAAGACGTCTTTTCATTTGGATTTATGGTTTGGGTCGTAAGGAATCCTGCATCATATTTGAAACGTGAGTGGTGCGGCCGAAATCAAGCCACCAAGTATTATGAGGAACTTCAACTAAATTTGATTGAAACATACTGGCGTTAATCATACCTTTCTTTTGAACCATGCCTTACGTTTGAGCAATCTTTCCGGAAGTGTCCTGGCTTTCCACAAAACGGCACTTAAGGTTCTTTGTGTTCCTTTTTACGGACTTGGGCATTTGACTCATTCACTTTAAATGGTCCTTTCTTGCCCTTTCCTTTCTTTGATCCGACTTTCTTACCACTCTTTGATTGGTTACGAGATGAAACGAATGAGTCCCCTGATTCTTAATCCGTGTTTCCTCCGAACTAGCATACCATGAAGTTCATTCACATTCCACTTGTCCTTCATGGTGTTATAGTTCATTTGGAACGGACCATACTCGAGGGCGTGAATTTAAGATAAACGCACGAGAAAGTTATCATCCACGTTCATTCCTAAGGACTTTAGTCTTCTTTGCAATGTTTGTCATTTCAATGACGTGCTCATGCATGCTACGAGAACCATCAAACTTCATGGTGGTCAAAGTAGCCATTAATGTCCCAAAAAGAGACTTATCGGCAGCTTGAGAACGCTCTCTACTAATTTCATGAATTCCTTAGCATTTTCGGTGTGAGGAAGGGTAGACTTGATGTTGTTAGCTATACTCATCCGCATAAACATCGGGCTCGATCGATCTTTTGATCTTTCCCGGGCGATGGACAGATCTCTCAACATCACCGCTAGTGTCGATAATAACGACGGGTTTCTCAACTTGAAGTGCTAAGTCAAGATCCAAGACACCTAGGTGAAATTGGATTTGCTCGCACCATTCGCAGGAGAAGTTAAGCCCATTATACACTTTGGAGCAGAAGAAGCATGCGAATGAAGAGAAAGCGGGAATAGGTGCTGCAATTAAAAGAGTTGATTGATCATTAATGCTTTGAGATTACTTAATATAGATTCAGATAAGACATTAAATGTACATTGAAGTTCTCCTTTGGGTGATCCAACAATGCATTACATAATTGATGCTAAAAGTTAAATTCACTTTATTGGTCATTGAATCTACTCAAATTAGACATGCTCGTTATCTTTGGATATACTAAACACATCTAACCAAGTATATTAATTATCCACGGTTATGTTCTTGATTATAAAAATAATTGATCAACCTTTGGGCGACCCGTAAATATTCTATAATCAATAAACTTCAATATACCCACTACTAAATATCATCATGTCATTTCGATTAATAGCATCACATAATCATGGGTAATTGAAAATTTATTTAATTTAACATCTATAGATACTTTCTAATTTGGCCACTTTGGTGGCTAACAAATTATTCATAATATAGACGTCAGATTAAATAACAACAATATACAATAAGTTAGGCTTAGTGATTAGGCCACTTTGATGACTAACTAATCATCTATCACATGAATTCGAATACACAACAATTATTGTATTTGAGTTACAATTAAATCATAATTATAATTGCATCATACATACATATTCTGTAATTAAATGAAGGACAAAACATGTACATAAATAAATGGGACAGAATACAGTAAGCCATTTAAACACCATCAATTATTATTCAAACATCAGAATGACAATTAAGCAAAGCAGATAACACATTAACATAATTGGTGTTACTGTCCATGAATACTGTGCTTGAACAAGAGATTAACAAGAACTCATGAAAAAGACGTCATCAATAATCACCCATGCTTTTGTAATTCAAGAAGCACTAATGTAAGGTAGTGGAATCTCCATTACTACATCAATTATATAAAATTGTAAAAGGAATTAACCACCATTCTTCTGCAATTACGCCTAGTAACAACTCTTATCACAATCTCAGTGAATCAACTAACCATGAGTTGGAAATTCTTAACATCAATTCAACTAACACGGCGAGAAAAACATTCAGTCAAATAGTCAATGTACAGTGAATCATTATTTCTTCATGCCCAAATCAATAGAAAACGTAATTCACATCGAGTCCGTAATGTGCAGCGGAAACAATATATATTCGCAAATCAACATCTTTCGCAGCGGAAACATGATTCGCACAGATTCATAAATCAAAAACTCATAATCATAATTGGAAAATCGTGAGTTCATCAAACCGGGGCTCTGATACCACATGTAAGCATAATTTTCAGATTCATAACGTAAAACATAAATTGAATCCCGGATCTTAAACTTCATGATGACATGTAAGCATAATTTTCAGATTCATAACGTAAAACATAAATTGAATCCCGGATCTTAAACTTCATGATTTTCACAATTAAATCGTAATTAGGGTACTAACCTTGAGCAGCCATGTCTTTTCTTTGTTGAAGATGAAGAAACCACTTTCTCTCTCTTGGCCTTCGTTAATCCCACAGAACGATAATTTTTAAGTGATAGATATTTCAATTCTGAGTGAGTTCTATTATAGGCAGAGAGAGGACCGGTTTCTTGGCGATTATCTGCCAATAAGCTGTTCGCGAGCGTTCTCAAACACGTTCTATCAACGTGTGTAGAGGTGGAACAAACCACCTCTTAAGCATCCCAATTTAAAACTTATCGACTTATTTATTTAAACCATTAATAAAATATTTAAAACTCATTATTTAAATAATTAAATCCTTAATTATTTGTACGTGGGCCACATAATAATTTTACATACAGGTGACATGACATTGAAAACATTAAAAAAATAATAATTGAAATTAATTTTTTTAACAATTTAGTGAGTATTAGTGTCGTCGTCCCCGTAACGTGTATTATACATGTATAATATATGTACGTACAAATAATTAAAAAATATTTTCGTTTGGCCTTTTTTGTTGGCAGGACAAAGGACCCCGACTTTTTGGTTTGATTGTTGCTCCTATATATTCTGGAGCATCTTCTGTGCATTTCTTGAGAAAAAAGTTGTCCATGTCCATCTAGAAGTGGGATCTCCAAGTCTTTTTGGTTAACTTAGGTTTCATAAGCTGAAATGACAATGGAGCAGGACGGGTTTCTAAATGTCCATACCTAGAACTGTCAAAAATGGGCTAGGCCCGTCTTGGTTCCTACCCCTTACCAAAAGTATGGGGTGAGTTGAGGGTTTAGTAACCCGCAATAAGGCAGGGCTAAATGGACCAGTCCATTTGAGCTGCGGGTTGAGACGGGCTAACTCGTGGTGGGAGAGGCCAACGCGGCCCACCCACATCTTTTTCCTTCTATTTTAAAAATAAAAATATTATGACCCCATTGACAAGATTGTAAAGAAGCTGCAGAAAACTCTTTCAAGTACAAGTGGGAAAATGGAAGTTGCAACACATTAGGTAGCAGAGCTCTAATGACGCTAACTGAATGAGATCTTCTATTCCAAAATCGTGTTTCATCTCCTATTTCACCGCACGAATGATTAACACGTGTATAATATTTACCATATTAGAACCCTACAATTTCTACTTTATTTATGCTTGAAAATTAACATGGTAAGTGTAATGCACGTGTCTATCATCCACACGGTTAGAATAGGAGATGAAACACGATTTTGTCCAAACAAGGTCTTTTTAGAAATATCACAATTACCCCCTTAAATTTAAAACATGATGAAATTTGAGCGATGAACTTCACTCCCAGCCTTCTCATCCGTACGTCCTCTCATCTCTCCGTATTTTTCACGCACAAACACACATTTGTGCGTGCTATGTTTTGATTTTTATACGATTACTTGCGGATATGAGAATCATTGATCCCGAAGATTCGGTTTGACAATCTCTATCTTGATATGAATGGGATTATTCATCCTTGTTTCCATCCAGATGATAATGTCTCTTCTCCTTCCTTCATTTTAATTTGATTTTTGTTTTCCTTTTTAAGCAATTTTTTTTTTTGAAAGAATGCTGTTTTGAAGAGAAATATTTATAAAAAAATGAATAAAAATGACGATAAGATTCCAGTAGACAAGCATTTTATTATTATTTTTTTCTAATTCTTTTTTCTGGGTTTGTATTTTTCTTCCTTGTTGAGGATTGAGATTTATTATTCCACATTTTCTGTTCCACTCATATTTTATTATATTGGATAAATGACATGTATGCAAGATGATGTCATAATTGTACAAATAACGTAAATAGGTAGTGGAACATGAAAAATGAAACAAGAGACTGTTATGTGATGCATTTTCATGTTCGGTAAAAGTTAAAAAGTAATGGAAAATATTATTTTTAAAAAAAATAATATTTACATGCACCATCAATCGAGAACATCAACCTTGACGGTGCAAGCCAGCATCCACCGGAAAATATTGGAGTCACCGGATTTCCTCCCACCGCCGCCACACGACGACGGCCTTCTCTTTCTTCTAACCGCACGTTTAGCGAGTCTTAAAAGGCACTATTTTGGTCATGTAGTCCTGATCTTGTGTAGAGAAAGTGTAGCTTCTGAGATATAACTGTCTGCTTGATAAACCATCCACCACCTTTCCTTCGCCGGAGATCATCGATTTCATGAACTCCGCATCGGATTCCGGCCACTTGTACAGGTTCGAATAGGTGGCTCTCACCCGCGGACCAGGGGCATCGTCGTCCATATCTTTTCTTTTCTTGCTGTAAATCTGGAGAGTCTCTTACGAATTATGATGAATATTGTTTTGCAGGTGTGTTTCGAATGTTACTTATTTGTGCAGCCAAATAACATGTATTTATAGGTATTGGTAAATACCTTTCCTTGGTAGGATTTAAGATTTGTACGTATCTGATACGTATATATACCTAGTGCTAATTGGTTTCTTTTGGTTTCCAAGTTAGGCTCCAACACTTCTAGTACTCATCAAACTCCATATATATTTCCTTACTTGTTTCGGATAATAAAATGGCTGTTTGAATAATATTATTAAAATTTCTAATATTAACAGTATTATGACGGGTCGGGTTTCTAAAGGCCCATACTTAGAGCCAGTGACGAAATCAGAAATTTTGTGTAGGGGGCCCCAATTAACTCTAATATAAAAATAAAATACGATACATCAACTCTAAACATAATACTATAAATAAATACTAATTTTGATAATGTCAATGTATTAGCTCAATCACATCTTAATATTAAAAAATAAATAACATAATACAATTATATCAATATATCATAACATTCCTCTTCTATTCTCATATTTTGAAATTGTTGCATAATATCTTCATTGGTAATATACATATTGTTTAGTTTATGTTACCAAATAATCATTCAATAACTTATCACCAATATTGAATTCTTTAGTGGGAATTTGACAATGAACCTTAAATAATCCCAAAAGAGATCAATAGAGAGAATAATGCCAAAATTCAATTCAATGTTATAGTAGAGCAAAAGAAAATGTACAAAATTTCAGGGGGGGGCAGTGCCCCCCTTGGCCCTAAGGTGGCTTCTTGCCTGCCTATAGCTGTCAAAAAGTGTTAGGTCCATCCTGCCCCTGCCAAAAGTATGGGGTGGATTGAGGGTTATGTAGCACGCCAAGAGGCGTGCCTAAATGGACCTGCCTGTTTAGGCCGCGGGTTGACGCGCACAGGCTAACCCATGCGGGGCGGGTTGGCGTGCAACCCACCCATTTTTTTTTCTTTTTATAAAAATAGAAATATTATGACCCCGTGGACAAGGCCGTAAAGAAACTAGACAAAAAAATTAGAGAAATTTGAAAATTACAAAAAACGAAAAATTCTTTTAGGCTTGATTTCATTTTATATTTTATCCTTTATAATACCACAAACAATTTCAAAATTGAGGTGAAAATGGGATCCTTTGAAAATTTAGGCGTAGGCGCCCTTGGATTGCACACGGGAATTGAACCCATGACCTTAATAAAGGTAAGGTAGTGTTCTACCACTAGGCAACTGGTTCTTGTTGTGCATAGTTTGTATAACAATTAGTATATCCATGAATATAAAGCTTCATTATCATCCCTTCATTTTAAAAATTTAAATTCTTTGAATAGGAAATTATATTTTATCCGAAAATAGTGATACTTTTATAATAAATATGATACTTTTAAGGTGAACATTGATACTTTAATTTTTACATATTCAAAAAATAAGATTTTTTAATGTACTCGTTCTAATCTTGTAACTAATGTTTTTCCATTGAAAAAAGCGATAATTGTCTTTGAAATAGTGATACATTTTATATTAAATATGATAATTTTATGATATTAAATATTACATTACATTGAAGGACAAATAAATATATCGAGTTAAAGTAACACCTTTATGAGTAAAAATATATATATTTTAAGGCAAAATATCATGTTTTAAGAGTAAAAATATCTGTTTTTTAAATAAAGTATTATATTTTTAATAATAAATACAAAGAAAGATGAATAATAAATATGATAGAGTTAAAGTAATACTTTTACAAGTAAAAGTATTTGTTTTTTGAGATAAAGTAACATATTTTTAATATAGTCACAAATTATGAATATATTATAATAAATATATATATATAACAGAGTTAAAGTAACACTTTTATACGTTAAAATATCTATTTTTTGAGATAAAGTATCATGTTTGTTAATATAGCCACAAATTATGAATATATTATAATATATATATATATATATATATATATTAAAAGTAACACTTTTATACGTTAAAATATCTATTTTTTGAGATAAAGTATCATGTTTTTTAATATAGTCACAAATTAGAAATGAAGGAAAGAAGGAAAAATAAAAAATAAATATAATATAATTAAAGTAACACTTTTATACGTTAAAGTATCTATTTTTTGAGATAAAGTATCATGTTTTTAATATAGTCACAAATTAGAAATGAAGGAAAGAATGAAAAAAAATATATGATATAGTTAAAGTAACACTTTTATAAGTAAAAGTATCCATTTGTTGAGATAAAGTATCAAATTTCTTAATACGATTACAAAATAGGAACAAAAAAAGAGAAAAAATAAAAAATAAACATGACGTAGTTAAAGTAACACCTTTATAAGTATTCATTTATTGATATAATGTATCATGTTTTTTTAATAGAATTGGGTTCGATTCTTAGCCTTTACATTTATAGGTGTTTTTAATTTTTTTTAATTACCAGGCGTATTTATGAATGTGGTTATATAAATTGTTATACTAAATTTACACAATAAGCACTAGTGGTATAGTGGTAGAACACCACCTTAAGTCTATTAAAGTTGCAGGTTCAATTCCCCTGTGGAGCTCTTTTTTTTCTAAATAAGAGAGGGGCTGGGGCGCAAATTTGCACAATAAGCACTAGTGGTATAGGTGTAGAACACCACCTTAAGTCTATTAAGGTTGCGGGTTCAATTCCCATGGGGAGCTCTTTTTTTTTTTTAAATAAGAAGGGTTGGGTCAGCGGGTGGGCTTGGGCGCGTGGTCTAGTGGGCTGGGGCGCTGGCGGGTTGCGGGTAGGATCCGTCTTACGGAATAGGATCCGTAAGACGGTTTTACAAGAGACCTACTATTGGAGAATTACGAATATTAACAGTCATTATATTATGTTACTATATGATTTTATCTAATTAATTAGAACGGAGAAATGTGGAATTATTTTCAATTTTAATTGGAAAATTGTTCATGTTAATGTTTGGTCAATAGTGACCAATGAATTGAATATTTGGATGCTAATGAAAAATATATTTTTCATGGTAATTTAATTTAATTCATGTGGTTTAATAGGAGATGAAATAAACTTTTTAATTAGAAGATCTCATCCGCTGAAAAAAATATTGTTACAAGATAATTAAAGAATTTATCACTTACTTGTTCCAAGTATAATTTTAAGTACTCTAATTCAACCATCACCGAATCCAGGCTGGCATGTCGTTTTTTGTCCTTATGGTTATTTTAGGTTATGAGGGGAATACAGGTGACAACACAATGAAAACATGTTTAAAAAATAATAAATAAAATTAAAAAAATTATATCAATTTAATGAAGAACAAGTTTATTGTGAGACGGTCTCACGGATCTAAATCCGTGAGACGGACCTCCTAAGAGCTCCATCTTGAGAACATGAACCATGAAAATAAATTTAAAAATAATAATGAACCATGAAGAAACAAAAATAAACCCTAAAAACATGAACCATGAAGAATAAACCCGAAAAACAAAAATAAACCCAAAAATAAAAAAAATAAACTCTAAAAAAACTAAAAATCATGAAAACCCAAATCAATTAAAAATAAACCCAAGAAACAAAATAAACCCTAAAAAACAAATATAAACCCTAAGAAAAATAAAATGCGAAAAAAACCTTTAAAACTTTGTGTAAGGGCTCCGTCTCACGCAAGTTTTTGCCTTTAATGAGTATTTGTATCGATATCAATATATCATCCCTGTTAGTTAAAACTTAAAACTTTAGAATGTGTATTATACCATATAAACTTGTACATACTAATAATTGAAAATTAATTTCATTTCCCATACACATTTTAAAAGGCAGTGCAATACTCTATGTTTTTGAATTAAAATATTTAGTACACATATTATAATTATTCAAATAACACTTGCTGAATAATACTCCATTTTAATAATTTTAAGAATATTAATCTATAAACCATCCAAACATAATTTATAATTATATTAATTAAATATTATATAACTAATAAAATAAGAACATTAGTATTTATAATACACTAATTATTATTAAAAAAATTATTTATTTATGTCATAATTATGAATTAAATAATATAAAATTACTTTAAATTAGTTTTTTTATAGTCTAAATATTATAATAAGTACAATTCCTATTAAAACAATGATAAAATAAGCTGTATTTTTACCTCCGAATAATTCTTTTACATCTTCCAATAATACTTTTACATTCATATTTTATCCGTACGTTAACAAATACATATATTTATCGTTTCCATATTTTTTAGCGAATTTTTAACCATAACTTTTCACAAATATTCATAATATACTTATACGTATTAAACTCCAATTTTTTTCGTCGTCGCCAATATTAAACACAAGGGTAGCTTTATCGACAACATGGTCAGTAGCGACGATATGTCGTCAGAATTACTCCTGGCAACATCAGCCCGATTAACAACTTGACGAACATTATCAAGAATTACTAATTACTAAATTATAAAAAGATTAGAACAATTATAATGGGAACTGAACCAATTAAAACTACTAAATTTTTAATAATGTGAGACACAAACCATGTAAATTACTGACTTTTTCAGTAATATTTCCAAGTGGACAAATGAAATTAAATAGTTTCTCCCAAAAAAAGTTCCTTTACTCAAATGTAATCAGTTTCGCCCACAATTATCAGGCAAATTGGCTGGGTTAAACCAAAAAAAAAAAAAAAAAAAACAGTTAAAATCCTATATCTGACTGAAAGTATTACAATCGAGTGTTCTAAAAATCGCTTGGCGCTAGCCGGGCGGACATCTGTCCTAGCGCCTAGGCACAATCTGGGCGGAATTAGGCGGAACCTGAGCGGGATTAGGCGGGATCTAATTAGAAAAATAACGTAGGCGGAAAAAGAGAGCCTAGCGCCTAGGCGGGGTTTAATCGGAGCTAGGCGGGATCTTTTAGAACAGAGATTACAATGTCTAACCAAACTATTAAAATCTCCAAGGCCCAAATCAAAAACCCCTGCTGTTATTATTTTCACTCTGCCTTCGTCTTAGAAGATCTTCTCGCACTCGTGCATCTACCGACAATGGTGAAAAACTATTGTCTTTTTGGATTTTTCTTGTAGTAATACATATTCAATTAAGGAAATTGATATTGTTATAATTTGGGGCAGATCACTCCAAGTCAGTTGGGTTAACCACAATCCTCTTTCTCGAGCGAAAGTCTTTTCGGCTTCCTCTTCTTGAGGAGAGCTGAAAATTCTTTAATTGGGAAATTGTTTGCACACGTACGCAAACATTAGGGGTCCCTGGGGGTTGCCCATGTATAGAGGCCCCTTCGACGCTCGAGTCAACACGGTGAATGAAAGAGTAAACAATAAACAATATTGTATATATAATAAATGCGTAGGCCGATGGGCCAAACCCAGACTCCTTTGGACCGATTTATTTATTAAGAACTCATCGGACAATTAATATTACATAAACATATATAAATTGAATTATACATCAAATGAAATACTGTTTTTGCCCCCAACATAGAAATGAAACAAATATAATAGATGAAAGGAAAAACATGAAATTAATATGAATTGATAATAACATTATATAATAAATTTAAGCATTACACAAAGCCAATTAATTAAGAAGGCACATATATAGTCATTAAATGAATCCAAAAGAAATTAAGAAACAAAGACGTTACAGCACACTTAATTAATTTTTATTGTGACCCATGTACATGTTTGGAACTATATATATTTTATTGCACCAGTACTAGTCCACATGATCAGCTTCCATGAGCATTCATCTCTCTTAGCTTTCATGGAATTTTATTAAGTTTCCAGACCTAGCTAGTCTGAAAAAGAAAGAAAACCCACAACATTCGATCATTTGATAACCATCATTTATTACCACATACAGTATATATATATATATATATATATATATATGTATATGTGAAATTGTATAAAATAGTAAACTACAAAATCTAAAGATTAAAAATAGTCTTCTTTTGTAGACACATTTTTTTAGCCATTTTCGGGTTTAAAATGATATTCATACCATTCTAGCATGTTTGTTTGATATTTGGATTATTTATCTCTCTTTCACCTATCTCTATGTATATTCTTACTCTTTTTCAAACTTTTTAAAAATCGAACCTGTATTTTTCGTCTTAAATATGCAATATGGGTGTTGAATTATAGATTTCGAAAAGATAATTAATTTGATATATTATACATGCAAAATGGATTTCTAACGAAAACGTTATGTGAATTCAAAGTTTTTTGGGGAAAAAAACTGGGCTATAGTAAGTGAGAGAAGAATTGGATGTTGTAACTCGATATCGAGTTACACCATGGCGGATCCAGAATTTTCAAAATGGGGGTGGGATATATATTAAAAAAATGTGCATATAAATATTGGTTAATATTTAAAGTCCTACAACAAAACAATGTTTAAAATTTTGTAAAAGTTGATCATGTAACGATACATGAATATTAATACATATATATAAAAGAAATAATTAGAGTAATTAAGAAAACAAGAGAAATAAAACATAATTTTGGTAACATTATTGGTATTATTAGATTTTTTTTTTTTGATATTTTTAGTTTCGTAGGTTTTGACTTTTGTCATGATTTATTCATTCAAGTTGTTAAAGAAATCTTTTAATTTTTGAATTTTTTTGTAGGGATTTATATTGTTTTACTTTGGTTTTCTAATTCTTTTTGTCAAAATAATTTTTTTTTTTTTTTCACTAAAAAAATTATTGGATTTTTTTCAATTTGGGGTTACAACTGTACCCCCATGTTTGTTAATAGATCCGCCCCGACAAACTCAGAACTCGAATGTGTGTTTTTGTGCGCTTAAAATTGATTCAAGGGCAAATTGGATTTTTCACACCCCAAAATGAATAAAAAAAAATATGTGTTTGAAAAATATGGCTAAAAAACATCTTAATTTGATGGGAATGACTAAAAAAACGGACTGATGTATATTATATATATATACCTGTTAGGCAATCGGCTTCTGGTCCGGACAGATTAATCTCGCATGCGTTTGCAAAATATTTACGCATTTCGACCCTCACAGATTCTGGTTCTGCACTTCTATTTACTGCTTGATCAAAGCAGATGCAGCGGAACAACATGTCTTTTGCTGTATCGCAGCAACGAAATCCATCGTCGTCTTTTCTTATGGATCGCAAGCAGTTATAACCAATTGTTATAACCTCGTTGTAGAGACCACGGGTACAAATGATCCCTTGGGCCATCACGGCTTTCTGGTGGTCAACCAACACACTAAAAATTGCAATAACCACAAATATCATCAACGTTAATGATATTTTCTTCATCTCGTGATAATCAAACTATATATATATATATATATAGCTCTAATTAATATATATTTGTGTGTGTGTGTGTGTGTTTTTTTTTTTTTTGAATGGCCAAGTAACGACATTGATGTTGTGCCAATTTATAGAGTTATAGGGCGTATTATTTAGGGATAATTACAAAAAAAAACCTGAGGTTTGGCCTAATTACAAAAAAACCCCAGACTTCTTTCAAAATTACAAAAAAACCCCTATGGTTTGATTTGTCTAACAAAAAAACCCTTGTGGTTTGACCTCACCCCTTTTTCCAATTTAGGCCGTTCTGTAGGATCATCGGGCACCCTAAACTCTTTATTAGATGAAGATTTTCCCAACGTCTCATTTGTAAAGCCATCATCAGACCAATTATCAACCTCAAAATTGTCATCGGATTCATAATCGACAAATCTTGTGAGAGACACTTGTCATCATTATAGTTCAAGTCGGACTCATTATCATCTCCGAATCATTACCGATTATGTTCATCAATAATTTGGTCCCATGTGGGCTCTACATTGCATGATGTCAACGAAAATCGTTAGGTTATTTAACGGTTGGATTGAATTGTTAGACAAATCAAACCACAGGGGTTTTTTGTTAGACAAATCAAACCACAGGGGTTTTTTTGTAATTTTGAAAGAAGTCTGGGTTTTTTTGTAATTAGGCCAAACCTCAGGGTTTTTTTTTTTTTTGTAATTATCCCTATTATTTATTCAATTATTTAAGGTGAAATATGTTAATTTATAAGTCATGAATTAGACATGCAACGTGGCGGGGGGATTGGGTTTTGGACTTAGTGGGTACATGCTTAACTACTACTTATTGGACAGTTGGACACAGATTTTTCAATCTTTTCTTTCCTTTTTTTTTTTTTTTTAAACTCAATATAAATAAGCTTATAATACGTGCAGACAGTGGTGGTGTCTTTAAAATTTTAGTGTTGAATCTAATTGTTCCTGGATGAATCCCATCCCTGGAAGTCCCCACTGTCCTTGTTCTAGAGCTTCGTGGAGGATGTGAAGCGCGGGTTATGCCTCTCATGTTATAGATATATTAAGTTGGAATGGTGTTGGCCTGGAATTAGCACAAAATTTACATATATGACATTGCTGGCCCATTTTTTTTTCAATATTCTAGTATGTAGTAAAATATAGACTAGTGATGAGGAGGCTTTGTTTGCTTGAAAGATTTGGGAAAATGAAAAAGAGGGACGATAAGTTGGATAATAAGATTAATTGATTTGTAATCCACCCATTAATATGTGTGTTATATAGGGCCATTGTTATATTTTTTCTAATATTTAATGTAATACTCGGGGGGAAAAAGAGTAATACTAGTAATATGAGATAATAAATTTAAATTTCTTTTTTGCACACAAGAAAGAGAAAGAACCAATGACCTTGTAGCCTAATGGATTACAAGTGAGGTAATCTTTGGCGTCTCCACGAGAAGTCAAGTGTTCGAGCCCCCCTGGCATAGTGCGCGGTAGTTGATGATATTAGGGATTTGGAAGCTATTGTGCATTCTCGCGGTTTACATGGGGCAGTTCTTGAGGGGCCGGGCTGTTTCCCCGAGGATTAGTCATATGGGAACATAAAATCTCGGTTATCGAGAGAGAGAGAGAGAGAGAGAGAGAGATCATTCTCTATCTCCCCCTTTTGTTGCTTTGAAATGTTTTACAGAAGAGAATATATGTATTTATGCATAAAAAATTAGGCGATTTTAAGCTAACTATGACCTTGTTTGTTTATGTTTCCAACAACCTATTTTCATTTTCTAGTTATTCATAAAAGTGGAATCATGTTTGTTCATAAAATTTCCAATAGAAATCATCATTTTCATTTTCTATTTTTCACATAAAACATCTCAAACCTATAATTTCTATTTTCAAACCTATGCACTACCTACATCACTTATCCATCATTATTCTCATATTTTAACTCAATTATACATGTGGGACACACCACTATCGACTTTAAAATTATATCTATCTAATGGGACCCACTACCTACAATCTTACAAATATAATATTATGACAAAAACTTGTATGAAACGGTCTCATTGATTATATTCATGAGACGGATTCTATTTGTAATTAGAATCCCTACCCAAACCCAAACCCATAAAAAACCCATATTGTTTTGTGTTTTATAGGATTCGTCTCATGAATTAAGTCCATGACTATGAGACGGTCTCATGTAAGACCTCCTCTAATATTATATATTTAAATTAAAAAATTTAAAGTGGATCCTATTGGAATTGGTCTTTGATAAATGGGGTGTTGACCCGATTTTGACCAATCAATTAAGTGGTTTCCATTTGTGAAAATTGGAATTAAATTATTTGTAAAAATTCTACTAAGAGAGTAGATGAGAATAGCATTTGGAATTTCTCAAAACCGATTCCGGGTGAATGAGAAATTAATGCTAGAAGTTAGCCACTTAATACAAATAAATGGTATGAAAAATGGGAAATGTGGGGGAGGAGAGATGCTCCATCCCACATAGGAAAAAAGAGGTAAAGTTGCACACTTTATTTATCCTAAGTTGGACAAATGGGTTTGGGCCCTTGGGGGCACCCAAGTTTTTAAAGGAGAGAGGACCTACATGCTTGTGGGTTTGGTCAAAAGACACACGCCGCGCCGCCGCTTGGGGGCTTGGGCTTCAAGACCCTTATTCTTTTTGGACCAAAAACCTTTAAAAATTAAATATTTAATTAATTTTTGTAATTAATTAAATAGATTTAATTAATTTTCGTAATTAATTAAAAGAGTTCAATTGGGAAAATGTTTCGGCCCACAAGACGCGCGAGCACGGCCCGTGCGGTCGGGTCGTGCTACCTGCCGAGAGTCTGCGCCTACACGCACGGGCAGTGTGCACGCCCGTGCGTTTGGGCCGTCTTTGGCTGGTGCCAAAGGTCCGAGCTGCATGCACGGGCGGCGCACGCCCGTGCGTCTAGGCCGTGCTCTCTCTGCGCAAGAGTGCGTCTGTTAAGAGAAAATGTGCCTTTTCGAGCCTACGACGCGATTTTCCGTACGGGCATTTCGTTGCCTATATTAATGGAGCCCCTCTTGATGAAATGAAATACGAAATTAATCGTCGAGAAAACATAAAATCGAGCATTGCATTTTGCATCTTGCCCATTTTCCTCCTTGAAAGCTTGAAAGTAATCAAACACTTGTCTTGTTGTTTTGTTCCACTTTTGTCTTTGTTTCTAACCTGAATCATAAAAGTCGTTGTATTTTAGAGGCGAGCGCCGAACCGTAAGCACTAGTATATATGGGGCGTTTTCGTCTTGCGGAGACAAAATCTAATTAAAGCCTCGAC
The DNA here is from genome assembly GCA_016081115.2 of Rehmannia glutinosa. Taxonomy (NCBI): domain Eukaryota; kingdom Viridiplantae; phylum Streptophyta; class Magnoliopsida; order Lamiales; family Orobanchaceae; genus Rehmannia; species Rehmannia glutinosa. Next base: position 2,209,495 of record CM071924.1, read on the forward strand.
TTAAGCCTATACACTATCCACCATTTTCTAAAATGAAACCTTTCACAAAATTTACCCAAGAGATCCCACCACTATCAACTTTTCAATTATTATATACATAAAATAATATTTCAAAACTACTCAACCAAACACAATCTCATTTCCAATCCTGCATAAAACACATTTCAATTCATTCATCCAAACATAATCCTAATTTTCACACGAAAACCAATAAATTCTCAATATACTATTTCCAACTCCAGAAACTGGAAATGGACATGGAAACATAAACAAACAACTCTGTAGTTTTCAAATTTTCAAATTGGAAATAGGTAACATCTAAAACCATACGTTGTGGGGATGAGTAATCCAAATCTAATGAAATGCAATTCCCATTCACGTGAATTTTTTTTTTGTACCTTTTTTGGCAGGCATAACAATACTAGAAATTTCGCAATATTAGGAGACGTCTAGATTTGGTTTTGAATTTCTGAAACAAAAACAGGGGAAAATCTAAATCTTGCAGTAAGTAGATAAAATCCAGTTGCTCAAATGACACCAATCGAATTAATCTGAAATTTAAACTGTATGTAATAGATAATTAATAAGTGTCATCATATTAGTTACACACAATTCTGATCACCATTAACAAAGAGAGAAAGAGAAGACTGTTGAAGGTGGTGGCGCTGGTCAAACTAGTGCCCAAATACTCTTACTCCCTTTCTAAAAGGACATCTCAACCCAGGGGATATAAACAAATTAAATTGAATTTAATATGAATATATATCCTATTTGTATTCGACTCATTTACAAAATATTTTTATTAGAATTCTTTTAATATTCAAATACAAAAATTGATATTCGACTAGGTGAAGGATTAATAAAATAAAAGAATGTATAAAAGTATTAGAGCTCGATTTGCGTTCGGCTCAAGTAAAGCTCGTTTGATCAGCCCAATTCAATTAATAATCAAACTAAACTCAATTACAATGTTTAAAACTCGATAACAAAATCAAACTAAGTTTGAACAATATGATATTCGACTCAGTTCGATTCGTTTACACTTCTAGTATCACCAAACTATGGAAACGAAAAATAAAAATTGAAAAAAATAAAAAGACATTTACAATATGCATGCCATCAATCGAGAACATCAAGCTTGACGGTACAAGCCAACATCCGCCGGAAAATATTGGAGTCACTGGATTTCCTCCGATCGCCGCCACACGACGACCTTCTCTTTCTCGTAACCGCCTCCGCCGTACGTTTAGCCAGTCTTACTAAAAGGCACTTGATTTTGGTGTAGTGATCATGATCATCTTGTGTAGAAAACCGTAAACTTCTCGAGATATAACTGTCAGCTTGATAAACCATCCACCACCTTCCCTTCGCCAGAGATCATCGATTTCATGAACTCCGCATTCCACTTGTACAAGTTAGAATAGGTGGCTCTCACCCGCGGACCAGGGGCATCGTCGTCCATATCTTTTCTTTTCTTGCTGTAAATCTGGGGAGTCTCTTATGGATTATGTTGAATATTATTGTTTTGGTGTATGTTATTTTTTTCTAGAGCCAAATGACATGTATTTATAGTTATTGATAAGTACATTTCCTTGTTAGGATTGGAGAGCCGTACGTATATAGTTAGTGTTAATAGGTTTCTTTTGGTTTCCAAGTTAGGCTCCAACACCTCTACTGATCATCAAACTCTGTATATATTTCCTTACCTGTTTCGGATATTAAAATTTCTAATATTAACAGTTACTATGATAGGTCCGGTTGCCAAAGGCCCATTCCTAAAGCTGTCAAAAATGACTAGGCCCGTCCCGCCCCTGCCAAAAGTATGCGGTCGGTTGAGGGTCGGGCCTAAATGGGCTAGCTCATTTGGGCCGCAGGTTAAGACTGGCTAATCCGTGGCGAGGCAGGCCAACACGCAACCAATCAATTGTTTTTTGTTTCTTTTTTTAAATAGAAATATTATGACCCCGTGGACAAGGGCGTAAAGAAACTGAACAAAAAATTTAGAGATTTTTGAAAATTACAAAAAACTAAAATTTCCTTTAGGTTTGATTTTGTCTTACATTTTCCCATTTATAAGCAAAAGTCATTTAAAAAAACACCCCCTATTATTTTTTTTTCATTTTATGAATATTCAAAATTATTACATATTATAATATGCATACACCATTTTTTATATTTTTGTTAAAAATTTGAATTGGAATCCAAAAGAAACATAACCCAATTGGAATATGAAACATTAACCGAATCAAAACAAAGTTATATAATTAAAGCTACAACACAACTGGTTCAAAACAAAGTTATATAATTAAAGCTATAACACAACTGATTTGACCAACGTTGAATACCAATATCTGCAAACTTGCTCCCTTTTTATTTTTATTTGAAATATACATAAATCAATTTGAATATTTGTATTCAAATTCCCATATCTTTATTGTTTGGGTTATTTAGAAATTATATATTTGGAATAAGAGATATTTTCTTAGTAGAAAGATGATGTGTTTTCTTGATTCATTCCCATATCTTTATTGTTTGGGTTATTTAGAAATTATATATTTGGAATAAGAGATATTTTCTTAGTAGATGATGTGTTTTCTTGATTCATTTCACTTTTTGGCTTAGTACAAAAATGATCAACTCTTATATATACTAAGAGTGGCATGTCGAGACGGCTTTGTTACCCTTACCCCAAAAATTTTTCTTTTAGCTCAACTATTTTTTCCCCTTTAAAAATATATATAATTTTTTTCTATTTTTTCCCGTAGAATACATGGAATGCCACTTTAGTAAAAACAACAGAACAATGAGACGAATGTTAAAATTGATGGACATGAAGTGAGTATAACAAAAAGTTTTAAATACTTAGGATCTATAATTGAAGAGAACGGAGAAATCAATAAAGATGTCACACATAGGATCCAAAGGGTTGGAATAAATGGAGGAGTGCATCTTCTATCCTTTGTGACCGTAAAATACCATTAAAATTGAAAGGAAAATTTTATAAAACGACCATAAGGCCCGCAATGCTTTATGGAGCAGAATGTTGGGCGACTAGATATGAACACGAACAAAAAATGAGGGTAGCAGAGATGAGAATGCTAAGATGGATGTGCGGACATACTAGATTAGATAGAATAAGAAATGAACACATTAGAAACAAAGTGGGAGTAGCACCAATAGACGAGAAAATTAGAGAAACACGATTAAGATGGTTTGGACATGTTTATAGGAGACCTTTAGATGCACCGTGCGACGTTTAGAAGGTAGAGAATTACTCACACAAATCAAAAGAGGGAGAGGTAGGCCTAAAAAGACTTGGAAAGAAGTTATTAAACATGACATGTTATACCTAGAAATAAACGAAAATATGGCTTATAACCGTAAACGATGGCGCGATATGATCCGTATAAATTACCCCACGTAGTGGGATTAAGGTTTAGTTTGTTGTTGTTGTTGTTCTTTTTTTTCCCGTAGAAAAACGGGGCCAAAAGTTTAGGGTGCACCGGGGCCGGGAGACCCTTCTTGGATCCACCCCTAGACAATTATCCAATCAATGGCTAGTATTTATTCGATTCATATTCCAGTTGTGTTATGTTTCTTTTGGATTCCAATTTAAATTTTCAGGGAAAATATAAAAAATAGTGTATGTATTTTATAATTTGTAAAAATAATTTTGCAGAAAAAATAAAGAAAAATGTAGGCACCATTTATCCCAAAAACGTAAATATGAGTGGCAATCGCAATACTTTGTTAAATACCATGTCATAGTCTTATAAATTTATGCCTTAATGAAAAAATAAAGAACAGGGTGACTACATAAATGTTTTTTTTTTTTTTGGTTTAAAGGCAGACGCTATCAGCAATGGTAAAAGTGCTGGTCAAACCAGTGCAACTCCTATTCGCACATTAAAATATAATCGAACTAGGATATAAGCGATTTAAATCGAACCCAATATAAATATAAGCTATTCATATTCGAATCATTTACAGAATATTTTTATTCGAATTCTTTTAATATTCAAATACAAAAATTGATATTCGATTGAATGAAGCTCGTTTGAGCCCAACTCAATTAATAATCAAACTAAACTCAATTACAATGTTTGAAACTGGATAAAAATTCAATCAAATTTGAACAATATAATATTTGACTCTATTCGATTAGTTTAGACATCTGGGATCTCCAAACTACGGAAACCAAAAACAAAAAAAAAAACATTGAGAAAGCCACAAAAAAAAAAAAACAATATTTACATGCACCATCAATCGAGAACATCAACCTTGACGGTGCAAGCCAAAGATCCGCCAGAAAATATTGGAGTCACCGGATTTTCTCCCACCGCCGCCACACGATTTACACGACCTTCTCTTTCTTCTAACCGCACGTTTAGCGAGTCTTAAAAGGCACTTAATTTTGGTCATGTAGTCCGATCTTCTCATGGAGAAAGTGTAATCTCTCGAGATATAATTGTCTGCTTGATAAACCATCCACCGCCTTCCCTTCGCCGGAGATCATTGATTTCATGAACTCGGCGTCGGATTCCGGCCACTTGTACAGGTTGGAATAGGTGGCTCTCACCCGCGGACCAGGAGCATCGTCGTCCATCTTTTCTTTTCTTGCTGTAAATCTGGAGAGTCTCTTATACGAATTATGATGAATATTGTTTTGGCACTGTACTGTTTCGAATGTATGTTATTTTTTTGTAGAGCCAAATGAGATGTATTTATAGGTATTGATAAGTACCTTTCCTTGTTAGGATTGGAGAGTTGTACGTCGGTATATATACTTTAGTGTTAATTGGTTTCTTTTGTTTTCCTAGTTAGGCTACAACACTTCTATTAATCAAACTCTATATATGTATATTTCCTTACCTGTTTCGGATAAAATAATTAATATACTCGCTCTAGACAATGCCTGTTTGGATCATAATATTATTGGATAATTTCAAATATTAACAGTTATTATGTTACTATATGATTTTATCTAATTAATTAGATCGGAAAAACGTGGAGTTATTTTCAATTTTAATTGGAAAATCGCTCGTGTTGATTGGTCATGAATTATGACCAACGAATTGAATATCTGGATGCTACTGAAAAATATTGTTGCAAGGTAATTTAATTGAATTCGTGTGGAGATGAAACGCACTTTTAGATTAGATCATCCGCTGAATAATACTTTATTTTAGTAATTTTTACAATTTTAATAATCTATAAATTACCCAAACATAATTTAGAAGTATTAATTAAATATTATATAACTAATAAAATAAGAGCATCAATAATTTATAAATACACTAATTACTATTAGATAAATATTTTTTAATTTATGTCAAAATTATAAATTAAATATAAAATTACTTTAAATTATTTTTTATATTGACTAAACATTATAATAAAGTACAACTCATATGAAAACAATGTTAAATAAAGCCGTATTTTTACTTTCGATTTACATTCATATTTTATCCGTACGTAGGGGTGTTCATCGAATCGAATTCCGAATTCTTCGACTTCCTCGAATCGAATTTAATCGAATGAAAATTTTAAACATCAATTCGAAATTCGATCCTAATTCGATTAATTCGAATCGAATTTAAACGAATTGGATTTCTTGATTTTCGAATCGAATTCGAGTCAATCCAAAAATCCAAATTTATCGATAAAGTGAATAAGGTTTGGATTCATAACATAATATTTTTGGACTATATCCAATAAAATTCCAGATTTTATTTTTTCATAATTACAAATTATCAACTAACCATTTTTCATTGTTTAATTTAACTAAAGACTATCATAAATTCATAACGAACTCCCTTATATAAATTTAATAAATCATTTTGTCCCAATTTTATACCAGCACTAGTTACTTGATAAATAACTTTTATACTCAAGTATGAGGTATCAAATTGACAAAGTGTATGTGTGTAGATAAAGAGATATAATGTGTGTTATCATATAATTTATTATTTTAATATGATCTGAAGATAAATATATGTAATATAGTGTACAAATATATAATGTATAATGCATATTGTAATAAGATTTTAAAACAAAGGAAAAAAGTCAAAGACTATATTGTATAAATGTATAATGTATATTGTATAGTGTATGTACATAAGTTTTGTACTTTTCCATACAATGGACATGACTGGTGGAATATTCTTATAGATTATTTCACCACATGCCCTCCACGTAAGACTGCAAGAGATAAATGGTTTTTACTTAAAATATATTTTTTAGCACAAAATTAAAATTGATTATTTGAATATGTTCTAAAGATAAAAATTTGAAGTAATGTAAAATGTATTTCATATACTATTAAGTATAATTATTTCTAACAAAAACTAAAAAAAACAAGAAGGAAAGAGCATATATTTATAATTTTACATTTTCATTTAAACATTAGTGTTTTATTCATTTATATATATTATAAATGCATGTGTATAATTTACATATATACAATAAATAATTATGTATAGTGTGAAATATATACATATAAATTTCAAATTGAAATACAAATTCGAATTAAAATAAGAATAATTGTAATACGAGTTCGAATTGAAATACGAATTCAAATTTAGTCGAATTTCACCTCGAATTAGGATTTTCGAATAGAATTCGAAAAAAAACCTCAATTCGTTATTCGATTCAAATATTCATATTCGAAATTTGGTTCAAAATTCAAAAATCCTAATTCGAACCGAATCGAATTTCGGATCCATTCGAAAAATGAACACCCCTATCCGTACGTTCACAAATCTGTATATTTATTATTTCCATATTTTTTATGGATCTTTAACAATAACTTTTCACAAATATTCATAATATACTCATACGTACTAAAATTCAAATTTTTTCCCGTCCCATTTAACTAACTAGGGTCGTTTCTAATAATATTAAACACGAGAGTAGCTTTATCGACAACATGATCATTACTCATTAGCGGTCTATTCCATGCCACCCAAGTGGGTGGCCACTCTCATGGGATTATTACCCTTGAATCATCACACACACATACACACCCACATTGGTATTTATTTGATCCAAGAATCATACACCCAAATGGGGTAATGAAATTTACCCTCACTAGCAACGATATGTCGTCAGAATTACTCCTGGCAACATCAGCCCGATTGACCACTTGACGAACAATGTCAAGAATTACTAAATTATAAAAAGGTTAGAACAATTATAATGAATCAAAAATACTAAATTTTAATAATGTGAGACACAAACCATGTAAATTACTGACTTTTCAGTAATAGTTGCAAGTGAACAAATGAAATTAAATAGTTTCTCCCAAAACAGTTCCTTTACTCAAATGTAATCAGTTTCGCCCACAATTATCAGGCAAATTGGCTGGGTTAAACCAAAAAAACAGTTAAAATCCTATATCTGACTGAATGTATTACAATGTCTAACCAATCTATTAAAATCTCCAAGGCCCAAAGCAAAAACCCCTGCTGTTTTTTTATTTCTATAGATTGAGGGAGGACACAAAGTGGCATCTCACCATTTTCAGGCCTTCACCAATAACCACCACACTCAAAAATATCGGCAATTTTTATTTTCACTCTGCTTTCGTCTTAGAAGATCTTCTCGCACTCGATGTACGGATGCCACTCGTACATCTACCGACAAACTTGAGAACCTCGTCGATTAGAATCACCGGAAAAGCCACGGCCAATACCAATAGCCATTCGTTTAAGCTTAGAGGCACGATACCAAATATTTGAGCAAGGAAAGGCACGTAAAGGATCAGGAAGTGCAAGCCAAACGAGACTGACATCGCCAAAAGAAGCCAAGGGTTGACCCACGGAGGCATAGATAAGAGGCTTCCGTCCTCGGATAGAGCATTGAGTGAATTAAACATCTCAATTGCGACGAGTACAGAGAGTGAGAGTGTCATAGCCTTGATTTTTCCAGTCTGGAAGTAGTCACATGGATTGTCGAAAGTGATCACTTGATTCCCAGCTGTGAAAGGTGAGGCAGTGAAATTCTGCCATGTTTGGCACTGTCCCCAGTTGGCAAGCTGTGAGTAGGTTACGAGGCTGTGGCCGTCTCCACTGAGATCAATGCCGAGGAAAGATGAACGAGTGTACCAGATTATGAATATTCCCACGGTTGCTATACCAACATAAGATCCAATCACCTGAATCAAAATGAAACAGTGAGTAAATATATGGGATAATTACAAGAGCACCCATAAGGTTTGGCCTAATTACAAAAACCTCTAGTTATCATTCAAAATTACAAATACCCTTAGGTTGCTTTTGCATGGGAGAATTTGGATTTGGGGAGAGGATTTGAGGTAAGGATTTCAAATGACTCCATCTAATACGAATTTGAATCTCCAAAATGACCCAAAAAATAGATTTCAAGGATTTGAAATCCATGATAATTGACTTCATCCAAACAACCTCGATAGACTTGTTATTATGGATTTGAAATTCTTAGCTCCAAACCTTAAATATAATTCTGGGATGAGAGATTTGTAGTTGCTTAAGAAATACCCTGCTTGACGGTGCATTTGTAAATAAAAAAAACAAATACCAAGGGGTATTTGTAATTTTCAAAGATAACTGAGGTTTTTTTTTTTAATTAGACTGAACCACAAGGGCACTATTTGTAACTAAACTTAAATATAATTCTGGGATGAGAGAAGTTGGAGTTTCGAGGAAATGAAGATGATGAGCATACCAAGTAACGGAATAGAATCCACGGACTGATCAATGAGTCATCACTTCTTCTAGGTGGTTTCTTCATTATATCCTTGTCTGGTGGATTAAATCCCAAAGCAGTAGCTGGTGGCCCATCAGTGACCAAGTTAACCCACAGAAGCTGCACTGGTATCAGACCCTCTGGAATGCCTAATGCGGCTGTTAGAAATATTGAGGCGACCTCGCCAATGTTTGAGGAGATCATGTATCTGTGATGAAACAATAAGTACAAATTAGTTGGAAGTATGATATCAAAGCATCATGTCACACAATTTATGACATGCTCAAAAGTAAAACAGTTAGTGTCCCTTGCTTTTCCTCATCTTTGAATAGGAAGAAATACCGAGCAGTAATTACAAGGCCTGGTCTGACTAGTTAGGCCAACTAATAATTCAGTGAACCGTTAACTTGTAGGATGTCAATGTCTAACCACTGACTCATAAAATGTCATCCACAAATTGATCATCAAAGGCAAATCCGTGTTCTACGTTTACTTGAACCCCATCTTTACTGCAACATTGCACCCAGTGTATAATCAATGCAAACTTCCACTCTTTGACTATTTTAATAGATCTATTCTCCCGTTAACTAGATAGATATAGTGAAACTTTCAAACACACACAGACACACACAAAAAAAAAGAAAAAGAAAGAAACTAGTCACATATTCTTGGGTCCTGGAGTGTTAAATGAATGCATACTCGTACATCGTTAAAGTTTGTAGCTCCAATAAAAACTTATAGAACTGAGGTTCTCATGGCACATCCATCCGACAAGATTGCAGATTTTCCACATCAGATTGATTAGTAAATTGTCTAATTCATTCAAAGTCAGAATTAGACAATCTTACCTATAAAAGTCCCTTTTCAAAAGAAAATCAATAGCACCAAGATCAATCATAGGAATTAAATCCTGCAATAATAAATGGCCCCTCTACCCCCACTATCTTCAACAAAATGCACATAAACACATCATTAATCAAATACATATTCTCAAAGGGGACTCCCTTTATTATCTATCATATTATTTAACTAATTGCTCATGACAAGTTGACAACTACAGTTGGAATCATTCTCCCAATGGGCAACCACCAACATTATCTTTTGGAACAAAAGAACAACCATACAATGCAAAACTATCATATCCTGCATTCCACCTGTTCAACTTTTAACCTCAGATTTACCATAGCTATTAATTAGGCATAATCTAAAAAGTGGCTCAAACATATATAATAAACCAATTAGTGAAGACGACGGGAAACAAAAGACTATTATTAAATGACCTGATGAAGGCCTTCATGTTATTGTAAATGGATCTGCCTTCACCAACAGCAGCAACAATTGTGCTGAAATTATCATCTGCCAAAACCATGTCTGAAGCTTCCTTAGCAACCTAGAAGGACGGATAAGAAGGAGAGATTAAAACAAATGTTAGATATCTGTAGCTCGAACACCGAACATCAAATTACTTCGAAAAAGAAAGGTATGCAACACACTGTTCAGATAGGTAGGATCACGTAAAGGTGAAATGTCATAAGATAGCAACATATAACACCATAAATGCAGCATTGAACAGGATATTGTAACACAAGGTACACACTGCAGATTTTAAAACAAAATCTATACACAACAAACGGCATGGCACTGTCAGGATTTTTATTTCTAAGGTAATCACCTCTGTCCCTGCAATGCCCATTGCAATCCCAATATCGGCCAACTTCAGGGCAGGAGCATCATTCACTCCATCCCCAGTCATTGCTACCACTTCACCAGAATCCTTGAGCAACCTCACTATATCTTGCTTGTGCCTTGGTTCAGCCCTTGAGAAAAGAAGCCCTCCACTTTGATTTAAATGTGTTTCTTTGTCACGGCTGGAGAGCTCCATAAACTCTTTTCCTGTTAAGCTCCTTGAACTGATATTCTCATGGCGCCCAAAAACACCTATGTCACGACAAATTGCTTCAGCTGTATTTTTGTTATCACCTGTAATTACCATAACTCGAATGCCGGCTGTTCTGCAATCCTCAATTGCTTGAGGAACTTCTTTCCGAGGAGGATCCTATTACAATTTACAGAAAGTCAACAGTTCGTTCAGAATTTTCAAAATGTCATCAGAAAGGTGGATATGAAGAAAGATTGAACGAATAACACAAAAAGACCGACTCACTCTTAAACCAGCCAAGCCAACGAAAACTAAATTGCTCTCAATTGAGGAATAATTTGCAGGGTTCAATAAGAGCTCATGAGCTGGATGGTCTTCATCACCGTTATATGTAGCAAATTCTGGGAGATCATCCTTGTAAGCAAAACCCAGGACTCGCAATGCACTTGTTGACATTTCATGAAGACTTTCCAGTATAACTTTCCTTAAACTTTGATCTAGTTTGGTAATAGAGCCATCACGTAATTGAACAAAGGAGCTTCTTTCCAATAATGTCTCCACTGCACCCTGTTAGTTAACTCCCGAGTTACGAAACAAATATGAAACGAAAAGCACGAAAACAGAATGGAAATGAGTTGCAGAACCTATGCACACTAATTTGATGACCATTTTTCAGTGTTGTCCACTGAACATACTCTCAGAGAATAAACATGGATAACTGGGAATTATATATGGCAACAGGCACATAAACGAACTTGTGAACATAGTTATTAATGCGATTGGCAACGACAAGACGACAAGTCATGGCCTAGCGCCCGACGGCCTAGGCAGCAAAATGCAATGGCCTCGCCATGCAAGGCGACAAGCCGAAAACTTAAGAACATGTTATATACTTATATTCTTCTAAAATCAACTACCAAAAATAATAAATCATATCAAACAATGATAAACTATCTCAAACACCAATATCAATCATCAAGCAACAAAAGCACAAGTCAAATAGTCAATAATGTCAACAAGACAACATCATAATTAGCAGCTGACTACTTGCCTATCACCTCTCAGAAAGGCGACACCTAGGCAACAACGAGGCGATAAACCCTGGCCGTCGTGTCGTAAATGAGGCTTTAATAACTATGCTTGTGAATAAAAAAACATCAGAATGTTTGCATCCGTTGGCTAATATTAGAAATACCACTTAAATAAGGTTCCCAGGGAAGGTCATATCGTAGTTGAATAACAAAAACAAATACATATTTCTTGTAATACTGTAATACCTAACTACATGTTGGGTCCTATATGTTATCAAGAAACATAATGAAAGGTAAAAAATAAATAATAAATAAATAAATAAAATTACCTTTACAAGCAAGGAGTTTTTTCCAGCGCTGGAATTCACAATGACTCCCATTGATTTTCTATCACGATCAAACTCAAGGGTGGCAATCCGCTGCTCAATTTTATTCCACGTGTAGGAGCAAGCTAAAAAGATCCAATTGGAAATTGCACATTAGTATAGAAACTCAACCTATTGCACAACAATTTCAGTAATGTAGAAAACTTACTCAAAACACCATCATATCCTGAAGAGGGTCCAGAACTTAATTCATTTGGAAGGCCCATTTTCTCAACCAGAACCTAAAAGTACAATCATGTCAAGCGATATCCTCAATGAAGATACGCAAAAGTTTAAGGTGCTACTAATATATCACAAAAACTAGTGTAAAAGGAACAATATATGATACAAAGAAGACATGAGCACTAAAAGTTTGACCAACATGCCACACAGTTGTAAAACAACAATCGACCAGAACAGTTGAAAATATTTTTACGAGTAATTATATCACTGAAATAAGTTTTATGTTATTTACCACATAAAACATCTCAATTTACTGATAATATTAATTAATACCTTGAGTGCAGCCTCAGTCGGCATTCCATTGGCCACGTAATGTCCAGATTTATCTTGGCCAGCTTTTTCCACATCAGCATCATTGCAAATAGCAGCAATCTTAGCAATCATTTGAAGGTTAGAATCTAACTGACCCACTGGCCAGTTCTGTATTTTCCCATCAAAAGGATCATAACTAGTTCCTTGCACATTAAAGGATCGAAGAACATTTGCCTCTGAACCCATAGCAACAAGCTTAGCCACTGCCATTTGATTGGTAGTCAGAGTACCAGTCTTATCAGAGCAAATCACAGTGGTGCAACCAAGGGTTTCAACACTAGGCAATCTGCGAACAAGTGCATTCTTAGCAGCCATCTTGCGTGTGCCAAGCGCCAAGCAAGTTGTAATAACTGCAGGTAAACCTTCGGGAATAGCAGCCACTGCCAATGCCACGGCAATCTCAAAGTAATAAGTGCACTTCTCAAATGAGAACTTGAAATTCCTTGGCCACCCGTCAACAAACTCCCATGAAAGGAAGTATTTCACATTAATCAGCCAAACCAAAGTGCAGATTACTCCAATGATAGCGGTCAAAACCTCTCCAAACTCATTTAACTTCTTTTTCAAAGGTGTATCATCCTCGCTTTGGGCTGCCTCATGAATCTGGGAATGCACCTTCCCTATCTCTGTATTCATCCCAGTCTGAGTCACCAAACAAATACAATTCCCATTCACCACAGTCGTTCCAGCAAACAGCATACACTTCTTCCCCTGAATATCAACATCCTCTGCAACAGCCTTAGTAGTCTTACTAACTGCCTCACTCTCTCCAGTCAATGACCCCTGTTCAACCCGAAGAGTTGAGCTGATCAAGCTTAAAAGCCTCATATCTGCAGGAACTTTATCCCCAACTCTCAACTCCACAATATCTCCAGGAACAAGCTCCTTCGCAGGCAAATTAGAGATCTTTCTACCTTCACGAATAACAGTAGCATGCTCCGACTGGATTTCCTTCAATGCATCCAGTGCTTTCTCCGCATTGTTCTCCTGCCACACCCCAACAATGGCATTCACTATCAATATCAAAAATATCACCAAAGGCTCCACAAATGCCGTGATCTCCATCTCCCCGCCTTCCTCCCCATCATACCACGCCAACACAAAGGAAACCACTGCTGCAACCAGTAATATCCTGACTAACGTATCGTTAAACTGATCCAAAATTAATCTAAAAATCGAAGGGCCCTCATGTTTCTCCAACTCATTTAACCCATAGATCTGCCTCCTTTTCTCCACATCATCCCCCGACAAACCATACTCCCTGCTTACTTGATACTTCTCCTCACACTCTCTCGTATCTTTCGACCACGCCGCATAACAATCCCCTTTCGGCTCCTTATCAGAATCCAAATTTTCACTCCTCCCATAATTCTGCCCTCCTTTGCCCATTAATAACCCAAAATAATAATAATCACCAAGCCACCAAATCCAACAAAATTTAACCTGAAAAAAAAAAGTCAATGCATAAACACCAGAATTCAATTTAACAAAAAAAAATATATCAATTTACAAAAGTCTTTAACTGAACGATCTACAGTAAATCAAAAAAAAAAAAGTACCACCATCACATGGATTAACATTTAACACCACTCACCACGTCGATTAGCAGTTAGCGCCGCTCCCCGATCGGTAGAATACTGTATCTATACACGCATAACGTATAGGTGAAAGATCGAGAATCAAAACCTATACTGAAGGCGTGATAGATATAATTAAATAGTTACAAGTTTTGAAATCTCTGCCTCTAGAAACTGTATCGAGAGGGCCTGTTTGTTATTTTTTGGAGATCGTGTTTGTGTGTTTTTGTGAGAGAATCAAAAAGAAGGCAGAGATCTGTGTTCCTTTGTTGTACGACAAGGTACAAACACCTATGCGTTCAAGGGCATGCCTTTGCTTCTCCGTAACTTCTCCCTTGAATTTATGCTATGTCCACTACACCACCAAATTTAAAGAGCACACGAGTTCTCTTGAAATGACAAAACTGCCCTCAAATCACCTAGATAAAAAAAATAGGATTTTTATATTTTTCAAAGCAAATACATTTTTAGGGAAGAAGTTTATACTCTCTCCAATTCAAAATAAGTTACGTTCTGACAGATAAAAAATTCTTCAAAAAGAATAACGTTTTGATATTTTCAAGACTCGTAAAAAATGTTGTTGTTTTTTTCTCAAATTACCCTTAAATGTATTATTTTTCAAATAATATTAATGTCTAAATTTGTTTTGTTTCAAAACAGCATTTATGATTAATTAAGGATATATTGGGTATTTTAACATAATCCTTAATATGTATGTTTTTCCTAAAATGTCACTCATTTTGAATAAGAAGAAATATTAAGATCTAATTTAAAATTTCGTTTCAATGAATGGTACCTACCTGTTCAATTGGAATTATTCTAATAATCGGCTAATGAGATGCTATCTGATTGGGTACTATCCAATTTCCGTGTGATTTTAACACATTTCATTATGATATATGCATGTATTTTTAATAAAAAAAAATTTAAATCAAAATAGAACAAATGTCAATCACATTGGAATTAAGTGATACCTAATTGAGTAGCATCTAATAAGCCCTAATAATCTTGTAAGCAATTTTTAATTACTTAGGCTATAATCAGGAACAAATTTATGACGCTTTGAATTGTTGAGAAAACAATGTTTACAATATCTAATTTACACAATTTTGGGGTTTCAAAAAAACAAAATTACACAATTTTGGATTTATAATTACATTATCTAATTTGCTTATTTGTAATCACATTTACATTATCTTTTTTTGCGGGAAACATTTACATTATCTAGGTGTGTGATGTTAGTAATTAAAGACATTATTACGATAATTTTGTGGCACATAGTAATACAAAATTACAAACCACCCCAGGGGCAACTTAGGTATTTGACATAGGAAAGATGTGCCTCTAACGAATTCGGGAGCGAGGATGGCAAACTTTTCCACTTCCCAAGGGTTTTGGCCCTATCAGAACATTTTTCTTGTGTAGATCATGTTCCACATAAGTAGAACCAATAGAAAAGCTCCACGTGGAATATCGAGGATGGACTGTTGTCACTTATTCTACGTGGCAATCCATAATTGGTCTATACATTGGGCAAAAGGCTACAGCAGTTAACAGAGAATCAACTGCCCGGAAAAGGCAGTGAATTGAATATTAGGCGCAAGGAAATTTCTTGGTGGTTGCCTTTAAGGTCAAAAGAGGAAAAATGAAACAGTGACGACAGATTTGATGCAAAGCATATTCTTCTTTCAAATGCTTTTTGCTACTAAAATTGTGTTCTTTAATAACTTAAATCTTTGCTCTCGACTTTCCATTTTTACCCCTACAGTTGATAGGTTCCTTTAATTTGTAGTGTCTTGGAGATAGGGATGGCGAATGGAAACCTAGGGTTCTAAACTGTGATCAATGATTCAACGGCCCGAATCCGTGGACCAAAACCCGGTCCCAAAATTGGAGTCGAACCATGTAGACGGTTCCAATTGTGGTCCATTTGTCTCATTAACCGTGGGCCCAGGCGATTAAAAGCAATGATTTTTTTAAAAAAAAATATGCTTGAAAAAATATAAAATATTTATTATGATGCGGTGCTAGCAGATCGGTATTCGGGAATCCTCCATAGATAGACGGATAGAGGTTACGGATTACTCATTTCGAGGCTTCGACAAAAACTCTAACTTCATGTTTTATATTTGCAATTACATGAGAGACATTTTAAACCAAATGTTACAAACGAACTATGTGAACTTTGATTCTTCTATATCCTAAAAGAATAGGTAGGCAGATTAATTATTATGAATATTAAGTTCAATTTCTTTTATATTTTTTTTTTTTTTAATCGAATTTGATATATAACCACAAAAATATCAAAAGAGAAAAAAAAAAGATTCCGATTAAACCGCAATGGAGGAATTGGGTTTCGGTTTGGAACTGTAATCGTCGTTCAGCCTCATTCCCATTTTGGAATAACCAGAACCGACAATTTTGGAATTAAAATCGGCGGTCCATAATTGTGGTCACCCCTATTTGGGGATCAGTACTTTTATATTAAAATATAAAATTATAGTAGCCCAAGTGATTTGGTGATAAAACTAAGCGGGTCCTTTAAGTTATATATACTTTAGCTCAAAAACTTATGGAGATAAAATAATAGTAGCCCAAGTGCTTTGGAGATAAAATAATTGTTCCTTGCTTGTAACTAGGAGTGAAAAACTTATGGGTTATTTGAGCAAAGAGAGAAGAGAGGTGTGCAAGTTTAAGGATGCTAATTCTTAACAAGAATTGGAATAAGCGGGTAAATGATAATAAAGTAAGGCAACTGACTCAAATTATGATTTATGGGGTTATCGCCAAAACGGCAACATCACTTGTCCGTCAAGTTTGGAAAGTTATATAGTGTAATCTTGAACATTTTTCTCAAAAATAAAAAAATCTTGAACATTTGTTTTAAATATAAACATGCATTTTTTTTAATTATTTATGTCTTTCAGTAGAGTTGTCTCTTTAATTTTATTTTTTTTTTTTTTTTTTGACGATAGTTTTATATATAATCGGAAAAAAAAAAACATACAAAGAGGCTAAATAGCTCAATCCATAAAATTACATAGAGCGATCCATATGGAAAGCAATTTTCCAGATTCAAAATGAAAGACTGAAAATTGCAAGATAAACACACAAAAAGTGGTCACAATCCCAAATGAAAAGAAAAATACAAGGCTTGGAAAAATAACAAATGAAAAATTTTGTTACAAAAGATAAAACCAAAACTCCATCAAATGGCTAGTAGTTCCAAATCCGTCACAAAACCTTCCTTCAATCATCAAAATACCCAGATCCAACTCCATCTCGTGTCTTTCTTCGATGAAACCATTGTGAAACCACATTCTGCAGTCTATCAACCACCAAAGTCACCAGATCTGAAATTCATCGGCCAGATCTGCATCCAAAAGACCAGATCTAGAACCCAAATGGTCAAATCAAAAATAACAAACGAAAATAAAAATAAAAAACAAAACAAAAATAAATTCCCACAAAGGAAACCAAACACTCCCATTAAGAGAGACTAAAGTCCCACAGGAAAAAATACACTCCCAAACCGGGAGAAAACGCAAGAAACCGAAAAACTAGAGCATTTTAGTTGTTCCCCCATCCTCCTTGTTGGAGGAATGGGGGAAAAATGGGGTTTGTGGTTGAGAGGATGTAGAGAGAAGGTAGAGAGAATGGAAAAAGAGAGAGAAAAGATCATTCATGTGTCATTGAGTTGTCTCTTTAATTGGTTTTTGAACTTTTGGACATATTATCTATAATCAAAAATCTCTCTCTTTTTTTTTCTCCCCTTCTCTCTAAAACTCAAACCCTAAGGCCGCAATTGGATATGAAATGAAATCCATTTTCGTTTTGGTAGAGAATTTTTTTAACCAAACATACAATTGTTTATGATGTTTTTTAGAAAATATATTATTCTCCTACTTTCACTTTTTCTCATTTTTTCTTTTACCAATCACATCTACATATTTTTTCATAAAAAGCTAATCATGATTATACATTCTACCACAAATTTTACTATCCACTCACTCACACATTTTTAACTACCAATCATATTCAATCATTATTTTACTATTTTTAAATCAAATCAACTATCATCATTACTTTTTCATTTCACATACAATCACATTCTCAAAATTCATCTTTTTTCTTCCAAATATTTTTTACCACTATTCTCTAGTAAAAGAAAAATTTTCAAAATGAAAGCATATCCAACCGCGCTAAATTCTCCCACTTTTCCCCCCCCCAACGAGCCGCCCATCCCCTCTCCCCCTCTCTCTCTCTCCCCAAGCAAATGTTTTCTTCTCCCATGAAAGCTTTGTGGTGACCTCATGTGGATGTTCGGCCTTTTGCTCCGCCATCACTACAAGAAAATCGCGGATTAGAGACGGAAAATAGCGACCGATCTTATCCGTCGCTAATAACAACGAATCAGCGACGGACTATTGACGTCGTTATTTTGCGATTTCTTGTAGTGCATGAAGGCCGATGATGGCCAAAAATCTCGAGTCACCTTGTCGCCTGCCTGAACGAGTTGAAAACCCAGGAAAGCGAGGAGAGCCCGTCAAACTGAACGCCCCCAACGTCAGAAATGGCTAATGTATAGCCCTGACGGCGCCGACGACTAGGATGGCGGCGGAGACCAGAACAAGGCTGAAAATCATGAACATAGAAGTGGCGACGGCGAGTCCAATTAGACTCCTGGCGAGAGAAAGACCAGCTTGGGCGAGGAGGGGTGGTGTCGGATGTGACGATGGATTTGGGGGTGGGAGAAACTTTTCTTTTCTATGTTTGTTAGGTTGTTATTTTTTTCTTTGTTTTTATTTTTTTGTTAAGTTGTAGCTTTATTATTTTGTTTGTATTTTCTTTTCCCGATTGATTTGCGAAACTCGTAGGTGGATCAATTTTATCTGTTCTGTAGCATGTATTGGTTGCTCGTGCCCGATTTTGGTTTTTTTTAGTATTTTACAATTTCCATTAAGGAATGTTGAAGTTTCCCGGCGTGGAGTGATCTAGTTTTGGGTGTGAAGGTTTTAGTTTATGAAGTAGATCTGAATTGATCTTGACAATTCTCTGCTTGACTTTTATTTAGTCAAGTCGGCTCATAGTCAGTTGGCTATATTTGTAGTTGTAATTTCAATTTTTTGAGTTGTTCTAATAAAATACTATCGTCCCGAAAAAAAAAAAAACTTTTGGACATATTTGGATAATGAATTCCAAGCCAACATATTCTGCCAAAGTGGAGTAGCTTTTGCCATATTATGGCAAAAAGCCCAAATAACTAAAATGGGCCATAGCAATTAGCAGCAATTCACATTTGGACTCGTACTTATTGTCGTCAGTCTTCCCACCCAACTGTTAATCTAATGACTAGATGGAATTGTTAATCTAATGACTAGATGGACACCGGTAAATATAGGGATTAATTCGATGTTATCCATCTGTATTGTATAGTGTCCTTTCCACAAAACATGGTGTATTTTTTTCCAAGATAAAAAGAGATCAATATATAAAATTATAAAGAGATCAATATATAAAATTATACACATATGTCAAGACTACCGACGTGGGTAGCATTGAATTAACCAAATATAGAGAGGAGTCTTACTTTACATCTGGAAAGGAAATGAGTAATAAATTTGGAACGGAGTAAGTAACATCGTATATCTGAAGAATTTTATCTTTATTTTTTTTTTTTTTGGGTAAAAATCATAATGTTAATGAACTACAATCGCAACAACCCTAACATTGATTGATGGAATTAGGAGTGTTCAATTAACCGATTTTTTTCGGTTAACCGTTAACCGAATCAATTCAATTCGGTTAATTCGGGTCGATATCGAATTATTTCGGTTCGGTGAATGGTTAAAGGTTTTGAAGATTTTTCGGTTATCGGTTAATTCGGTTCGAAATTTGAAATTAACCGAATTAACCGATTTATCCGAAATATTATGTAAAACATGTATTTTATATATAATTATAATTATATATAATATATAGCATATATTTTTATTTATTTATATCATATACTATATATAAAAATTATATTTTTTATTTTAAATAAATTTCTATGAATTATATTTATTTATTTATATCATATATTATATATACAACATATATTTTTGTATTTTAAAGAAATTTCGGTTAATTCGGTTAACCGATCAATTAACCGAAATATAATTCGGTTCGGTTAATTCAGTAAATGTAATTTCGGTTCGGTTAATGGTTTTGACAATTAGCAAATTCGGTTAATTCGGTTTTCAACATTTCGGTTAATGGTTAACCGAATTAACCGAATGAACACCCCTAGATGGAATTTTTAGTTTAAAAGTCCAAGTAGCCAATGACGGATCTACATTGCTTGGTATGGGGCACGTGCCCCCATAGTATTTTTTATTTATATAAATATGTATATTTGTGTTACATAATTTATACATATATATATAACACTACTAATATGAGTGTTATATAACATTATTAGTTTTCTTTTTTAAAATCTGTTATATAATATCATAACAATTATAAATTATATAACATGAGATTAACAGGGTACCCAAAATTATAACAATAACAACATTATAAACTAAAATAATTAATAATTATGTAATATTACCAAAAAAGTGTTAATTGTATTATATATAACATTATTACTGTTGTATAGTTTTTTAACACCTATATATTAATTAGTAAAAAACAAAAAAGAAGTGTATCACATTATTTACTTTTTACACAGTTTATAATCGTATTTATTTTGTGTCCCCATAGTAAACATTTCATGTATCCGTCCCCGCAAATAGCCTCAAGTTCCCAACAAGACCTATCACACTACGACCCTTCTAGCAACCACGCACCCCAAAAAAAAAAAAAAAAAAAAGCCACTAGTTTCAAGTGGATTTTGAACCCCACCATGCCATTGGAAGCAAGACAACATTCTTGATGGATCAACCGGTTGGGATGTGCCCTGGGGAATTAGAACTCACCATGGGCCCTTAAGATATTCTCAAGCCATACACATGCCACTTATTACTATAGTTTCCAAGAAATTGAATTACTTAAGTTACTAATTAGTTTAAAAAAATACTTATAATTTAAACTATATTTCTAATTAATAAATAATCTAAAATCAAAATTGAGGTATAAATAATCAAAATACACTAAAAACTATTTTTATTAAGTGCAATTTTGACCAAACATTAATTTTGGGTAAAAAACAATGACATTTACTCCCCTGAACTTGAACTTGCGAGTATAAAATTTATCCCCCTAAACAACTGCCTTTCTATTGACCAACCAAATCAACTTATTATTTGATTAGTTCGAATAAATCAAGTTTGGACAAAGATATCCAAATATGTACATGATTACTTTTGCATGTTAATCCATAGATACAAACAATCCAAACTGCATGTTTTTATATTCAAATGAAATTATATGATAAGTGAATTATATATCCAAGCTGCATGTTTTTATATTCAAATGAATTACATATGATAAGTGAATTATATCCAAGCTGCTCACCCACAATTTAATGAATTATATGATAAGTGAATTATAATCAAATTTCAATTATTACATTATACACCAAAAACAGTATTATCCAATCATAAATAAGCATATAGCTATTGATCACGACGATCAAATGCAGAAAACTGATGCAAGAAAATGCAGAAGAAATAATACAGCTTTTCTTCTAAGAAGGAAACCATTAGACGAGTAGATCTGATAGACAAAGGCTATAAGAAGACAAAAATACCATCTAAAAAAACTGCAGGCTGCAGTTAATTGAAACAATTATAAATCAAGCCTAGGAGGGTGACAAAAAAAAAATCAGTTATCTTTCAAAATCACAAATAACCCCTCAAAATTTGTTTTTGTTTTACAAATTGCACCCCAGGAAGGAAGGTAATTGTTAGGTAAATACAAACCTCAAGGAGGTGTAACACCTTAAGGTAGCACTCGTAATTTCGAAAGGTAACTGGAGTTTTTGGTAATTAGACTAAACTTCAGAGATAGTATTAGTAAATATCCCTAAAAGAAAAGAAACAAGATAAAGAGAGAAAAACTAGAAAACTTTTCACTTATTATTATCATGAAGACGCAAGGAATTTTCGAATGACAAGAAACAACAGTAAAACTAGCAAACTTATTCATACATTTCAATCTATGTAAGAGACAAGAAGACGAACCCGATTGTGTTAACACTACTTACGGTGTCAGTGTGGGCAACAAATCCTCCAATAAATCTTCCAATCTTTCATTCGGCGATTCGATGCCACTAATTTCCTCCAACATCTTCACTACTTGAGACATCCTAGGTCTGTGTTCAACGATATCGCTAACACAATCCATTGCTATTTCCAACAATCTTACCATCGTCTCCTCCTCAATATCATCATACCTCAGAAGCTCTACATCAAACACTTGAGTCCATCGATCGCCACGAAGAACAGATTGACACAACTCAACTAGCGAGGAGACCTTGCCATCAACCGTGGTGATTTGAGATGGTTTTCTAGAGAGAAGTTCAAGCAGCACGACTCCAAGCTGTAGACGTCAGAAGCTTGGGTGACTCTCCTAGTGTCTCTCACTTCTGGGGCACAGTAACCTGGAGTTGCCACATCCAACAGTCTGGCGGGATTCATCAGTTTTGCCAATCCAGCATGTGAGACAATGCAGTGTTTTCGTCTATCGAGGAGGATGTTTGAGGATTTTACATTTCCATGCACAAACTTCAGGCCATCTTGTTTGTGGATGTAAGCAATACCTCTTGCTGCAACGATTGCGATTTTCAGTCGGGTCTCCCAGTCTAAAGGTGTCCTACCAGTATCTATTTTCCCTGCAAATTTGGAGATAAATGTATTCAAGTGTAATCACTATTAGGTCTCAGATACAAGTGTTAATTACAAAACCTACCCCTGAGGTTTAGTTTAATTACAATAAGAACCCAGTTAACTTTTAAAATTACAAATATCCCCCTGACATTTGTATTTAGCTTACAAAACTGCACCCTCAAGAGGGGTATTTGTTAGGTAAATATAAAACTCAAAGGGGGAGTTGTAAATTTTGAAAGATAACTGGAATTTTTCGTAATTAGTCTATACCTAGGGGTAGTTTTTGTAATTATACCCAGATACAATGTGCTATGATAGCATTATAAGATCAAGTACTCATATAATGTAAAAAGTATGAATGAATTCAGTTCTATTTGTTGAAACATTAACTTGTAACCATTAATTAAGGAAGTCTAGCATCTGCCAGCAAAAAAAAAAAGGTAATTTCTCCAACGACATTCAGGTCAGCTGTTTTGAAGAATAAGAAAAAGTAACCAAATTCCAAGGGTTGATAAGTTGTAAATACAACAAAATCAGAAGACCGTTGTGCTTAACTTGTCCATACTCCATTAGATCATTACACACTGCCTACAAAGATGTGTGCCTATGGTGGGTTGGATCTAATAAAATCACCCAAGAATTGTGATATAAAAACTAAAGGAGCTAATGAATTTATTCTGAAAGCAGTCAAAAGTTCAAAAATCATGGTTTATATATAACTAACTTAAAGTATCAAAGTTTATATTAACAAAGGAAAGAGGAAAGGTCATACCAGTAATCCTAGGACTAGACAAAGATCATTTACTTGAACCTTTTGTAAGTGAAATTATCCTTCACATGAAAAACAATTTAGGCCAGTTGCCCCGTAGTTTTAGTTCTACGTACCATGCAGCAAAGCAGATACACTATCCTGATTACAATAATCATACACCAAGAGCTTTTCATCTTTCGAGAAGTAGTAGGCCCTTAGTTCTGCAACGTTTTCTTGCCTCATTCTTCCAATGACCTCCATATGGCGCTGAAAATCTTTAAATGTAACCACAATTGTGTTTCCATTTTCTAAAATTACCTTGTAAGAAGTCCCAAATGTTCCTTTCCCAAGCACCACAGCAGCAGCCCTTACCATCATACTCTCATAGTCGAATGTGGGGTTAGCATCATCAACAAATACAAGTTTTGCTTCCTGGGGAGCATGACTTATTGGGTCCAACATAGTAATTTTCTCTAACATCTTCATTACTTCAGACATCTTAGGTCTCTCCTTTGTCGATTTTTCTACACATCTTATTCCTATTTCCAGTATTTTAACCATCTTTTCCCTTATGGTAGGATCCTTCCATAGATCTGCATCAAATACCTTAGCAACCGTCTCCCTGTTTTTTACAGAATTAACCAGCTTGACTAGGTCAACAGCCTCAGGACCACCATGGACATGTGCAGCGGACTTTCTAGTCAGAAGTTCAAGCAACAGAACCCCAAAGCCATATACATCTGATGCTTGCGACACATTTTGAGTATTTTTTACTTCTGGAGCGTAGAAATGCGCAGCTGGCATGAATGTTGTTTCTATCACGTTTGTTACACCGAGATCTGATACACAGCCATACTGTTGAGGATTAAGAAAAACATTTGATGCTTTAATGTTTCCATGGACAAGCTGCCCACCGTTTTGTGCGTGTATTTCCGCAATACCCCTCGCAGCACCAATCGCAATTTTCACCCTGGTTCCCCAGTCTACATGAGCCCGAGTGTCACCAGTTTGTCCTAGAAGTGATTAGAAGATACATAATAAAATCATTCATATTCTCTTTTCACCTACGGGCCTGTGGCCACATTGAAAGCAAGAAACTGATATGCAATTAAAAGGCATCCTTAAGAGTTAAGACAAATCACTAGTAAGTAGTAATATACTTAGCACTGAACTATTAATATCTTTAAATCTGGCATCTCCTGCACAAGATATCCGCAATCGAAAACATATCTTGTGCCAGATGTCTTCTTATAACAGTGGCCAGTGACTTCAATGCATGTGATTAAACATGACTAATTTGATGGTCTTATGCAATTAAGTAATAGATATGTGATTAAACAAAGTTGAATTGCATTGATTCACAGGAATGTGCTAATTCAGACATGTAAAGAATATCAATTAAGTAAAAAGTGCAATCAACCTCTTATTTATAGCTTTGCTCGATAATCAAACTGTAGTGAAGCATTTAATAAATAGTTAAGTTGTAATTTCTTAGCGTGAATAAAGAACGAGGACATATCGATCAATTGAAGTTGCAGAGTTCAACATACCATGTAACAATGCATACACACTCCCGCCACTGTAATAATCATACAACAGGAGCATTTCATCGTCCGAGGAATAGTAAGCCCTTAATGCAGCCACGTTGCGGTGCCTAACATTTCCAACAATATCCATGTGTTGCTTGAAGTCCAGCTCAGAAATACTCGTCGACTTCAGTCTCTTCACCACAATTCTTACCCCATTATCCATTTCAGCCGCATACGCACTCCCAAGGGTTCCCCTACCAAGTAACTCAGCAGAAACCATGTATACATTTTTGACATTGATAACAGGACTAAAATCGGAAATGAGAACCAGCTTTGGAAGCGGTCTCCGATACCTTGATGAACTTCCAAGTCTTGCAAAGTCAAAGGCCAGATCGCGAATTTGAGACCTCAAATTGAAGCTAGAACTGAAATCCGACGCTTCAGACAGAAGGCTGGGGCTCCTGGAGTGATCATGAAAAAGTTGCCAGAGCTGTTCTTTCTTCAAAACAGCTGCAACCAGCCTCTCCCAGTTGTCATAGATTGCAGACATCTTTTCCTAAACTTGTGCCCCTGAAAATGCTAAAATGTAATTTATCAAACCCACCACTTTCAACATTAAATTATTGAAACTCTAACGCGGAACCCCAATTTTATATGTTCGTTGAAATTGACTAGGTCTGAAATTTTGAATTATGACGTTCACATTCAGGATAGCATTGGCTAAATGCAAAATCCATTTTCTATACAAAACAGTTAACAGAAACCGAAAAGGACAAGTAACCTATACTGAGTAAACTCCTCAAAATTAACACCGGGAAATACACAAAACTGAGAAACTAATCTTCGAGTCATGCTGGGAAAATGGAAAACATATTAATATCTATATATTCATATATAGTCTATACACATATATTTTCAATCCATCGAGAAGTTACGACAAGAAAAATACCGGTGTCTATCATTAAATCCCCATTGCTCCGAAAGCAAACTGAAAGATCCACCCGCCGGAAATCGATGGGCTTTGCTGTTGATTGTTGAAGCCATCTTCTAAGAATTGAATAATGCAACGACGAGCTTGATTGTTTGGGAACCATTGCGAGATGCATACTTTGCTTACAAAATTTATCGAAGCAACCCATTTCAACCAAATCAATGAAATGTACAAACTCAGCCCTCGACTTTAGAAAATGGTTGCGAGAAGATCAGTCAAGCCTCGACTCTCTTTCTACTGTCTCCCGTTTTTATGTTGTTTTTATGTTCATCGTTAGGTATGGGAGAAACTTGAACACCAAAATGACTAATATGAATCCAACTTTTTTTTTTCCGAAACGTTAAATATATCCATTACTCAAATAAACTTACACCGCTAACTCCAAAAACGACCACCTCAACATACATACATTGATAAATGTCAAGAGGATAACTCCGCATGAGATGTAAAAACACCGTAATTCGAGAAAGAAAAACAAAAACTACTAAAAACACAAAAGAAATAAAAACAAAGAAATCCAAAGGAAACTAAACCACCTTCAAAAGGATGGTACTAAGGCACTCCTCAAGGAGACTACCCAACTAGAACAAATCAGCACGAGCTACTACACGCATTGCAAGACCAAATTACCGTCCGCCTATGAGTTTCGCAAATCAACCTGGTAAAAAAAGACCCAAAAAAAGAAAAAAAAACAGGAAAAAAATCAGAAAAATAAAAAAAAAAGGAAAACAAAAAAGGAAAAAGCCTCTCCCTCACCCGATCTTCAACCGCAACCGGCAACCCATCACCTACCCGACTTCAACTCTCCTCTTTGTAGCTCCAACTCGACTTGCCTCCACTCTCAATCTAAAAACCGATCACCTCCTGGATAACACAGGATATACCTTTATTGGTTCCATCATGAAACATGGTTGGGGAGGGGATAAGAGGAGGAGGAGGAGGAGAAGGGAGGGAGGGGTAGGGCTACTGTGATGGGGAGGGAGGGGAAAGAGATTAAAGTTTTAGGTTTTTTTTGAGAGTGAGAGGAGAAAAGAGAGGTAGTGAGAGAAAAGAGTACAAAAGGCCGTATAATATGAATCCAACTCAATGTTACCAATTAATTATTTTATATTTTAATTAATTTTTGTTGTATTTTAAATATAACTCTAAATCAACTCAAAACCATATACGAACAGGGACGGATCCATAATTTTTTTAGAATGGAGGCACAAAATAAATACAATAATAAATTACATCAAAAGTAATTAATAGGGGCACCCTTTATTTATTTTTATCCTAATTAATAAATAACTTTTAAAAAGAAATAATAAATAGTAAAGAAAAAAATACATATAAAACAATTAGTGGAGCATAGTTTATTTTTCATTTACTTAATTAACATATAATTTTTAAAAATAAACAATATAAATATAACTATTAAAAAAAGTGAAAAACTTACGGGGGCACGTGCCCCCGTAATAGGAAATATCGATCCGTCTATATATACGAACTCCGCCTAATGACCCGAATTTTCACCCCTATTCATCATGTATTTAAATATTTACTAGATAAGACCCATAAAATGCACGGTTGTATATTTGTGATATTTATGTTTTGTATTGTGATATGTGTATTTTCCTGATAGTTATATTAATTTCATTTCTCTACATTATAATAATTCTAAAATAGAATTAGACAATAAGTGAGAAATATTTAATATTTTTCTATTGATTATGTTTGATCTTCGAAATCTAATTTTTCATAAAATCGGACAAGGCACAATTTCATCACCCATTGCATTTTAGTCATTTCAGATCCTTAATAAGTGTGAAGATTACAATTTTGAAAGTTAAATATCTCCGGGTGAGTTCGTAGAGACTAATCCTAGACATTGATGGAAATTAAACAACGACACGAATTAAACTACATAAATGATTATTGTTTAATTAATTTATCAACAATAAGGGTAATTTTGTAAAAGAATACTAACAATAGATAACAACACACAAAAGGAACGGTTACACAATTTACTGGAGGAATCTTAATTGATTTGATAGCATCCGATTTACAACCAATCACGAAAATTCATGAAGCCAAATTACAATGGATGCAACTCGACCGAAAATATATTTCTTCTCCCTTCTTCGTTCTTCTTCTTCTTTCATTTCATCATTGTACTTAAAAGATACAGTTTCTCACGATGATTTTTCGTGCATATTTACTATACATGGAGTGCTTATTTAGAACACATATGATGTTTTCTTTTTATTTTTATGTCTTGTTTATATATTAAATGGATATATTTGATATGTTCATGCACATTTACGATTTATATGTAATGCATATTTAAAATATTCATCATTCTTTTATTATTTATGTCATGTTTGATGTGCATTAAGATGTGTTTGATATATTTTTGCATAATTATTATGTATTTAATGCTTATTTAGAACATTCATCGTGTTTTTGTTTTTTTTAATTCCTATAATGTTTAATATGATATTGAAATATATTCATGCATATTTATTATATTATTACTACATATATAGTACTGTTGTATTATATGGCCCATTCTTTGATCCATTTAATCACTTAATCATAGGCCCAATACAACAACCCAATATGCAACAATCCCAAGTGTTGAACCCGTGTGTGAACCCGGGTCTTGGAATTGGACTGCGGGATCCGGATTGCTAGTCCACGGATTCTTTGCTTCTCATCTTGTCCGTCCGTTTATGTGATCTGATCTAGTTCGTTTATTTACCCTATTTAAAGCCCAAACCCGAACCCAAGTTTCATAATCTCATTGATTTTCTCTGTCTTCGTGATTCTGGGGTGATTGTGTTAGATTTGAGTGATTTCTAACTAGTTCACCATCTTTGTGGACTAATTTCCCACTTTTTGTGTGAGATTAGGGTTTGGTGGTTTCTGAGGTTTTTTCTAGGGTTTTCTGGGTTTTGAGGGTTTCTACACTTGGGATCTTGAGGGCTATTGTTGGCTTGGCTGTGTGGGTGCTACTTCTTGGTTCTCTGGTTGGATCTGTGGTGACATCTTGGTGGTTTTGGGAAAAACTGGTCATGAGCCGAATTGATCTAATACTCGGTTTTAGGTTTTATCCCTCATATTTGTTGTGTTAAGTTTCTCTTGTATTTTTCGATTCAGTTGTATTTTACTTTCTTGCAATCGAGCCTAGAGTTGGTTTGTATAATAGGCTATTGAGTCTGTAATTTTTGATTCGATACTCCCTGTATCGATCTATTAGAGGCAGATAGATACCCAACAAGTACATTGTGAAATATAAACTTGAAAATCTCTCAAGTTTGCCAATTTGAATTTAAACAACACTTTTTTCCGTAAGCTGAATATGGAAAAAAATTGGTCCATAAAATTGTTGGTATTCTTATTGTTGTTTCATTATTTTTGACTTATTTTATCGTGTTCGCATTTGACTTTATCATGTCGTTATAGTGTCAACACGAAACTCTGGGGTGTATACGAAACTCGGGTGTATATAAGCCACTGGTGGCCTCCGACCAGAAAACCATATTTGAGCATATTTGGCATCGGAGTTCCACGTGGGCTTGTTCTATTGGTTCCACTCATGTGGATCACTATCTGCACAAGAAAAAGTTCCTAATGTGGCCAAAACTCTGTAAAAGGGAAAATTTGCCATCTCCCTACCAAAATTGTGCGGCGCACATCTTTATTATTTTAAAAACCGAAGTTGCCCCTGCTAGTTTGTAATTTCGTAAAATACAAAGCTATAGTCTTATAGACACTTCATCAGTGGCTTGGTTCAATGAATTAATTCTCCCATAACAATCTTTTATTAACAGGAAAATATAATAATAAGTTCATAATCTCGCATATTTTAACTCCGCAAAATTATTCTTTTACAAAAATGTGTATGTGGTAAAGTTTATTTAATATTAACTATACAATTAAATGATGCAATTTTTTTTTTTGAAAAAAATGATGCAAATTTCTCAAGAATCTCTTTATTGCAAAAATACCTTATCGTGACTCTATAATTATGGGTGGAAATCGAACCAAGCTACTCGATACTCGATTTGAGATCGGTCGTTAAAAGCTAGTTTGAGATTGGATTCGGTTCGTTAATATAACAAACCAAGCTTGAAACAATTTTTTGTTTGATGTAATATATAGCTCGGCTCGATCAGTAAAAAATTAACATAATATGTGTAAAATATCAAACTACTCGAGCTCAATTTGTGTTCAACTCGATTAAAGCTCGTTCAAACCCGACTCAATGAATAATCAAACAAACTCAAACACAATTTTCGAAAGTCGATAAAAATACAAAAAAAACATGAACAATATTATATTCAGCTTGACTCGATTCATTTACGCACTTAATTATAATTGTAGACCCAATTGAAAAAAATAATAGCAAACTGCAATAATTACCTTCCTCGTATTCAAGGGTGTACGCAGGGGGACAAAGTTTTCCAAAAAAAAATTGCCCCAAAAAATTTTCCAATTATTTTTTGTAGTTAGAATAAAGGGATTAATTTATAATTGTCCCCCCAAAATTTAGTAAAAACTCAAGTAGTTGTGTTTTTTAATATGATAACTATTAATTATGGTTAGTATATGAACATTTTTCATAATTTAAATTTATAAACTCAATCCGTTCTTTCGTTCCCCAAAGTTGGATAACTGCGTCCGCCACTGCTCGTATAGTCGTATTTATTGTTAAGAAAAACAATAATAAAAGGAAAGAAACCCTAGCTTCGTGTGAGTTGAGGACATTTTTGTCATTCCGTACGATCTCATGTGTTTTTTTGTGTTTGTTAGAGGAGTGGAGATAGCATGAATTAATAAATAAAAATAGTTATAATTGCAAATATTTGAGATTTGAGAAGAAGATTCGGGGAAAGCTAACGAAGGCCCCTCGCACGCATTGTCGTATAATAAATACATCTCTCTGCTTTTCAATATTCCTTGACAAGCACAAAAACCTTGCTCTTCTAATCTATTCTCGATCCTTCTATACGTTATGAGTAGATAAACAGTATTTCATCCAATCTGGGAGCCGCTGAGTACAAGCCGAGGTGGTGAGTGATTGTTAATCTTTGTGATTGTGTTTTTTTATATTATTTTTCAAGTAATTTTTATGCTTACTGTAGTGATGTACTGTAGATCGTGTTCGGATAAAGGCTGTATTTAGTGTGAAATTGTTTTTATTTATTGAATTTTGCAAAATTTGTACTGTGGTTTTTTGTGCATTGACCTTTTTTTTTGTTTCCCAGGTTAACTTTTGCCTGGATTTGGTGGACTCCGTGATTTTATTTTATTTTATTTTCTGGTTTATTGATGGGGAAAGGAGGGCAGAATTATGGTAGGAGTGAAGATTTGGGTGCTAGTAAAGAGCCCAAAGGTGATTGTTATGCGGCGTGGTCGAAAGATGTGAGAGAGTGTGAGGAGAAGTATCAAGTGAGCAGGGAGTATGGATTGTCGGGCGATGAGGTGGAGAAAAGGAGGCAGATCTATGGGTTCAATGAGTTGGAGAAGCATGAGGGGCCTTCAATTTTTAGGTTGATTCTTGATCAGTTTAACGATACGTTAGTCAGGATTTTACTGGTGGCAGCAGTGGTTTCCTTTGTGCTGGCGTGGTATGATGGGGACGAAGGTGGTGAGATGGAGATCACGGCGTTCGTGGAACCTTTGGTGATATTTCTGATTTTGATTGTGAATGCCATTGTTGGGGTTTGGCAGGAGAACAACGCGGAGAAAGCACTGGATGCATTGAAGGAAATCCAGTCGGAGCATGCGACTGTTATTCGTGACGGTAGAAAGATCTCTAATTTGCCTGCGAAGGAGCTTGTTCCAGGAGACATTGTTGAGTTGAGAGTTGGGGATAAGATTCCTGCAGATATGAGGGTTTTAAGCTTGATCAGCTCAACCCTACGGGTTGAACAGGGGTCGTTGACTGGAGAGAGTGAGGCAGTTAGTAAGACTACTAAGGCTGTTGCAGAGGATGTTGATATTCAGGGGAAGAAGTGTATGGTGTTTGCTGGAACAACTGTGGTGAATGGAAATTGTATTTGTTTGGTGACTCAAACTGGGATGAATACAGAGATTGGGAAGGTACATTCACAGATTCATGAGGCATCCCAGGGCGATGATGATACACCTTTGAAGAAGAAGTTGAATGAGTTTGGAGAGGTTTTAACCGCTATCATTGGAGTAATATGCACTTTGGTTTGGCTGATTAATGTGAAATATTTCCTTACATGGGAGTTTGTCGATGGGTGGCCAAGGAATTTCAAGTTTTCATTTGAGAAGTGTACTTATTACTTTGAAATTGCTGTAGCATTGGCAGTTGCGGCTATTCCAGAAGGTTTGCCTGCAGTTATTACAACTTGCTTGGCACTTGGCACGCGCAAGATGGCTGCTAAAAATGCACTTGTTCGCAAGTTGCCTAGTGTTGAAACACTTGGTTGCACAACTGTGATTTGCTCTGATAAGACTGGTACCCTGACTACCAATCAGATGGCAGTGGCTAAGCTTGTTGCTATGGGTTCCAAGCCAACAGTTGTGCGATCTTTCAATGTACAAGGAACTACCTATGATCCTTTTGATGGGAAAATACAGAACTGGCCAGAGGGTGAATTAGATTGTAACCTTCAAACGATTGCAAAGATTGCTGCTATTTGCAATGATGCTGACGTGGAAAAAGCTGGCCATGATAAATCGGGCCATTATGTGGCCAATGGAATGCCAACTGAGGCTGCACTTAAGGTATTAATTTGATATGAACTGTAGTTTGAGATCTTTTATGCAGTAAAATTATATAATACTGATCCATTGATATAATTACAAAATCCCTGTGTTTTGGAACTGTTCTGTCTGGTTTGATATAGTGGGAGAGGTGATGTATTATTTTGTGTAACGTTGTTCATAGTTATAACGCTATTATCAGTCCAAGTTAGGCTGTGTCACTAGTCGCTGGAAGTTACAGTACTTTAGCAGTTGTTCCCTGTATTGTGCATTGTTCCTTTCGCACTAACTTCCGAGATATTAGTGGAATTAAAAACCTTTGCTTTCATTTTACTGCCTGTGAAAACTGAAAACTAGATATTCATATCTTCTTGAAGTTCATATGCTTGAGTTGATTTTATTTCAGGTTCTGGTTGAGAAAATGGGCCTTCCAAACGAACTAAGTTCTGGCTCCTCTTCAGGATATGATGGTGTCTTGAGTAAGTTGTTCTTCTACCTTGCTGAAATATTTGTGAATCAGTTGAGTTTCTGTACTGATTTGCAAGTTTCAATTGGTTCATCTAAGGGTGCTCCTACACTTGGAATAAACTTGAACAGCGGATTGCCACCCTTGAGTTTGATCGTGATAGAAAATCCATGGGAGTCATTGTGAATTCTTACACTGGAAAAAGGTCACTACTTGTAAAGGTAAGTTTATTTTACATTTTGCTGGTTCTCAAATTTTAGGATCTAACATTACTCAAGTAATACAAGAAACAGATGTTTGCTTTTTGTTATTTAACTTCGATATGACCTGTCCCGTGAGGCGGGAACATTCTTTAAGTGGTATTTCTGACATTAGTCAACGGATGCAAACTCTGTTGTTTTTCTGTTCACAAGTTCAATACCGTTGCCTAGTACAATTACCATTATCCATTTTATTCTCTGAGAATACATGATTATATTCACAGTGGATAACACTAAAAATGATCATCAGATTAGTGTACGTAGGTTCTTCAACTCATTTCCATCTTTTTCGTGCTTTTTGCTTCATTTCCGTTCCTTCAGTAACTTGGTAGATAACTAACAGGGTGCAGTGGAGACATTGTTGGAAAGAAGCTCCTTTGTGCAATTGCTTGATGGCTCTATTACCGAACTAGATCAAAGTTTAAGGGAAGTTATACTGGAAAGCCTTCATGAAATGTCAACAAGTGCACTGCGAGTTCTGGGTTTTGCATACAGGGATGAACTCCCAGAATTTGCTACATATAACGGTGATGAAGACCATCCAGCTCATGAGCTCTTATTGAACCCTGCAAATTATTTCTCAATTGAGAGCAATTTAGTATTCGTTGGCTTGGCTGGTTTAAGAGTGAGTTGGTTTTTTGTGTTATTCCTTCAATTTTTCTTCATATCCACA
This sequence comes from Rehmannia glutinosa, assembly GCA_016081115.2. Classification (NCBI taxonomy): domain Eukaryota; kingdom Viridiplantae; phylum Streptophyta; class Magnoliopsida; order Lamiales; family Orobanchaceae; genus Rehmannia; species Rehmannia glutinosa. The sequence continues at coordinate 2,243,832 of CM071924.1, forward strand.
TTTCGGATGACAGTATGAAAATTCTGAACTAACTGTTTGACTTTATGTTAATTGTAAAAGGATCCTCCTCGGAAAGAAGTCCCTCAAGCAATTGAGGATTGCAGAACAGCCGGCATTCGAGTTATGGTAATTACAGGTGATAACAAAAATACAGCTGAAGCAATTTGTCGTGACATAGGTGTTTTTGGGCGCCATGAGAATATCAGTTTAAGAAGCTTAACGGGAAAAGAGTTTATGGAGCTCTCCAGCCGTGACAAAGAAACACATTTAAATCAAAGTGGAGGGCTTCTTTTCTCAAGGGCTGAACCAAGGCATAAGCAAGATATAGTGAGGTTGCTCAAGGATTCTGGTGAAGTGGTAGCAATGACTGGGGATGGAGTGAATGATGCACCTGCCCTGAAATTGGCCGATACTGGGATTGCAATGGGCATTGCCGGGACAGAGGTAATTCCTATTGTGCTGTGCAATATATTTTATTTACAAGTTGCAGCCACACCTGTTACAATGGCATGTTAATTGTTGCATTTATAATGGTATGCCGAACTATCTCATAACATTCTATTTATGTGATTATGCCTATCTGGACAGGATATAGACCTTTTCTAATTCCATGAATCTGATGTGTGGTGTTCAAGCGACAAATTATCCAACTTCTTTTTAATCTCTTGTTCTTATCCTTCCTTCTAGGTTGCAAAGGAAGCTTCTGACATGGTTTTAGCAGATGATAACTTCAGCACAATCGTTGCTGCTGTTGGTGAAGGCAGATCCATTTACAATAACATGAAGGCCTTCATCAGGTCATTTTATAATTATTTTCTGTTTCCGATTGTCTTCATTAATTGGTTTATTATATAAGTTTGAGCCACTTTTTAGATTATGCCTAATTAATAGCTATGGTAAATCTGAGGTTAAAAGTTAACAGGTGGAATGCAGTATATGATAGTTTTGCATTGTACAATTGCTCTTTTATGCCAAAGATCATGTTGGTGGGTTGCGCATTGGGAGAATGATTCCAACTGTGGTTGGCAACTTGTCATGAGCAATTAGTTAAATAATATGATAGATAATAATGGAAGTCCCTTTTGAGAATATATATTTGATTAATGATGTGTTTATGTGCATTTTGTTGAATATAGTGGGGTAGAAGGGCTCTTTAATATTGCGGGATTTAATTCCTATGATTGATTTTGGTGCTATTGATTTTCTTTTTGAAAAGCGACTTTTATAGGTAATATTGTCTAATTCTGACTTTGAATGCGTGAATTAGACAATTTACTAATCAATCTGATGTTGGAAATCTGAAATCTTGTCAGATGCATGTCCCACGAGAATCTCAGTTCTATAAATTTTTTCTTTTTTTTTGGTTAGAGCTACAACCATTAACAATATCTGAGTGTGCATTCATTTAAAAGTTTTATGATCAGCAATTAGGATTGATGCAAGTTTAGCCACATATGGGCGCATGTGGTTGATTTTTAATGTGGTGCCGAGATTAATATTGACAATTCTCTAAAATAATCACTTCTTAATTACATAGTGCTCGAATTGTTTTCAAGTCTGAAGACACCATTTTCCATTAAGTGATGCACGAAGAAATTATATGTTCTGGTGCCACTTCTATTGCGTCTATTGGCTGTTATTTATCCAAACTGGCTCTTCCTGGTTCCCTTTGTGTGAGAACGCGTGTGGGCGTAAGTTTTTTTTTTTGTGGGGGGGAGGGGGGAGTTTGGGAATCCAGAGCAAACTCCCCAATTATATGTGACTAGTTTCTTTTCTTTTTTTTTTTGGTGTGTGTGTGAAAGTTTCACTATATCTAGTTAATGGGAGAATAGATCGATTAAAAAGGTGAAAGGGTGGAAGTTTGCATTGATTATGCACTGGGTGCAATCTTGCAGTAATGACGGGGTTCCCGAAAAAACTAGAACACAGATTTGCCTTTGATGATCAATTTATGGATGACATTTTATGTGTTTGTGGTTAGACTTTGACATCCTACAAGTTAATGGTTAAATGAATTATTTGTTGGCCTAACTAATCAGAACAGGCCTTGTAATTACTGCTCGGAAGTTTTTCCTATTCAAATATGTGGAAAAGCAAGGGAGACGAGCTGTTTTAGTTTTCAGCATGCCATAATGACCGACGTGATGCTTTGATATCATACTTCCAACTAATTTGTACTTATTGTTTCATTTCAGATACATGATCTCTTCAAACATTGGTGAGGTTGCTTCAATATTTCTAACAGCCGCATTAGGCATTCCAGAGGGCCTGATACCAGTGCAGCTCCTGTGGGTTAACTTAGTAACTGATGGACCACCAGCTACTGCTTTGGGATTTAATCCACCAGACAAGGATATAATGAAGAAACCGCCTAGAAGAAGTGATGACTCTTTGATCAGTCCTTGGATTCTATTCCATTACTTGGTATGATGATCATCTTCATTGCCTTGAAACTCCAACTTCTCTCATCTCAGAATTGTATTTAGAAATATACCCTTGTGGTTCAGTCTAATTATTAAAAAAAATATCGATTAGATTTCAAAATTACAAATACCCCCTTGATTTTTGTTTCTATTTTACAAATTGCACCCTCAAGATGGGGTATTTCTTAAGCAAATACAAACCTTTACGGGTTTGTAATACATTAAGTCTCCATTTGGATTGAAAGGTTTGGAGCTAAGGATTGCAAATCCATAATAACAAGTCCATTGAGGTTGTTTGGATGTAGTCATTTTATTATGGATTTTAAATTCTTGGAAGCTGTTTTTGGAGTCAGTTAGGAAGATTTCAATATTAGATGGAATCATTTGAAATCCTTCCTCAAATCCTCCCATTCAAATGCGACCTAAGGAGTATTTGTAATTTTAAATAATAACTGGAGCTTTTTGTAAATAGGCTAAAACCTCAAGTGTGGTTTTGTAATTTACCCCTTACATTTACTCACTTCATGTTTGTAATTTACCCCTTACATTTACTCACTTCATGTTGATGCAGGTGATTGGATCTTATGTTGGTTTAGCAACCGTGGGAATATTCATTATCTGGTACACTCGTTCATCTTTCCTCGGCATTGACCTCACTGGAGACGGCCACAGCCTCGTAACCTACTCACAGCTTGCCAACTGGGGACAGTGCCAAACATGGCAGAACTTTTCTGCCTCACCTTTCACGGCTGGGAATCAAGTGATCACTTTCGACAATCCATGTGACTACTTCCAGACTGGAAAAATCAAAGCTATGACACTCTCACTCTCTGTTCTCGTCGCAATTGAGATGTTTAATTCACTCAATGCTCTATCCGAGGACGGAAGCCTCTTATCTATGCCTCCGTGGGTCAACCCGTGGCTTCTTCTGGCGATGTCAGTCTCGTTTGGCTTGCACTTCCTGATCCTGTACGTGCCTTTCCTTGCTCAAATATTTGGTATTGTGCCTCTAAGCTTAAACGAGTGGTTGTTGGTATTGGCTGTGGCTTTTCCCGTGATTTTAATTGACGAGGTTCTTAAGTTTGTGGGTAGATGTACGAGTGGCATTCGTACATCGAGTGCGAGAAGATCTTCTAAGACGAAGGCGGAGTGAAAATAAAAATTGCTGATTTTTAGGATTCATTTAGCAGTCTCTTGTGAGTAGCTGAGATATAGAGTATCACCACAGGTATGGCTTTGAACCTCATATTATAACAGTTAATTAGACTTTAGTACTTGCGTATAGGATTCATTAGGACGTTGACTTGTTTTGTTTAACCCAATGGTTGCCTAAAAAAATTAAGGGCAAACCTCATTAGATTCATTAGTTGTCGTATTGTCTTGCTTTAACATTATTAGCAAATGTAGTATGGAATATTTATTACATGTTTTTGTCTCTCTTCATATCTATTAATTCTTGCTGTGTATCTTTTTTGATTCTCATCAGAATTAGTCTTTGACCTTTCAAGAATTCAGTTTTTTGTCGATGTTAATGGTTGTGGGAATTGCATGTGATATTAAATAAATTTATAAAGACTCCAAGGACTGATATTTTAACCCAAAGTTATAATAACATACCCTGTAATCCTAATAACATTAGACAGTTAGGCCCACATTTGTTAAAAAAAAGGTATTCTAAAATTGAATCTTTGAAATAGTATTTTTGTTGGTCCTAATGAGGGTAAAAGAAAAATTTCAACAAGTGTTTTGTACTATTTTGAACCCTAACGGCATGATTGGTATTTGGGAATGAGGTAGGAATGGAATGAGTATTCCTTTTCATTCTCATTCACACGCTTGGTATCTTTAGTAATGGGAATACTTATTCCCACATGGGAATCTCTATTCTCAAAAGTAAAGGAATGACCATTTCTCCTCTCCCCCATGAATTTAGCTATTCTCAATCATCAAGAATGACTCAAATTTTATTTTTAATAAAATTATCTTTCTATAAATGACTAAAGATGTTGGATATAATCTATATTTTCGAAAACTAGTGTTATAAATAAAAATATATTTATAATTTAAATATTAGTTATATTTAATATTTTAATAAATTATAGTCAATTTCTATTAATATTCAATAGTTAAATCAAAATTTTGATATAGAATTCTTTTGTTGATTTTCTATATTTTCTTATAAAAAATAGAAAAATTACAAAAATACCCTGAGATTTGGGATAATTACATAAAAACCCGGAGATTTTTAAAATTACAAAAAAACTTGAGGTTTGATTAAGTATTACATTTTCACGCTTCATAAGCAAAAAAATATCAAAACCCCCGATATTTATAAAAATACTATAGTTACCCCCTTAAATTTAACACATAATCAAACCTGATGGATTTTTTTGTAATTTTAAAACATATCCTGGATTTTTGTAATTAGCCCAAACCTCAAGGGTGTTTTTGTAATTATCCCTAAAAATATTATATAAAATATTTTTGATATCATAGATATAAATATATATATATATATTATTTAGCACACATTAAAATAATCTTATATCAATTTATGAATAACATATTTAATAAAATTTTATTTAAGAGAATTTGATAGTTTAAAATTATTTTTCTCAATTACTATCATTCATTTATAATTATCAATCAAAATATTTAAATCAAGTAAAAATTGTCATCCATTCATTTCTCCATTACTTGTACATACCAATCATAAGAATAATAATACTACATCATTCCATTCCTAATGTTATTTTATTCTTAAATTTATTCCATTCCAACATAATTTCATTCATTTATACCAATCATGCCGTAAGTTTTTCATATATTAATTTGACACTTCAACTACGTGTTACAAATATGACTAAAGTAGTTCTGTTATACTACTTTGAACGTCAAACTATTTTACGTGTTACAAAGACGATATTTCCAACCAAATTTGCCTACTAAAAGTAATATTTGACATTCACCTCCTTCAATTTTATCTGTTAACTTTCCCCTAGCATTATTTATTTAAGAATTATTGAAACACATTCCCAATAGAGCTGCCCCGCACCGACAAAGGTAAGGAGATGGGTTGAGAATTTAGTAACCCACCAAGAGGCGGGCCCAAATGGGCTAGCCCGTTTGGGCCACGGATTAAGATGGGCCAACCCGCGGTGGGGTGGGCTAACCCGCTGCCCATCCCTTTTTTTTTCCTAACTAAATCAATAAAGAAATATTAGGTAAGAAAAAGACATGCCATCAATTTTTGACTGCACAGCTCTAATTTTTTCGCTTAAACACTAATTTCATGGCTTAACTTCTAACACTTAGAATTTTTCTGACAAACTAAAGTGCTAAACTGACCTAAAATTAGAGACTACACATTCATCATGTATTTGTTGGCAAAACCATGCAAATGGCAATTTTCTATAATTCAGTTTTGATTTTGGGACTTGAATTGAATTTTGTGGCCAGCTATAAGAATCTCGTGAACGAGATGAAACTACAACTAGCCATGCTTCCCACTAAAAACTCTGAAGCTATTGTTCTTTTGTTTATTTATTTGTAATGTTGGTTATTTTATGTAGAACAAATTTAGGCTCAATGTTATATAAATACATATTGGAGCTTCGCTTGAATATAACATGATTAACATCAAAGAGCTTTGAGGCATGAAAGACAAGATTAGTAGCTTTTTATTTTTTCTTCTTTCGTTAAATCTATTTGAAATTCAATTTATGTGCATTAAGTATATAAATATAATATAAGTGTTTAACATAATGTTAAATTAAAAACTTAATAGAAAATACATGTAAAGCTGGAAATATAAATATGTCAAATTTGCAACAGATTTTTTATTTGGAAATTATGGTGGGTTGGCCCGCTCAACCCGTGACCCAAGGCGGGTAGGGTTGGGTTGGGATTTTTTCTGGCCCGCCACCCTGGTGGGCTGGCGGATTTTTGCGGGTTGCGGGCCAGCCGGCCCGCCAGCCCGCTTTTGATAGTTCTAATTCCCAATTCTTGTACTTATTATTAAATAAATAAATGAAAATGATAAGGATGGTTTAAGAACTAACTTATTAAATTGTAATTGTTTGATGTACTGCATATGTCAAGATAAAAACTGAGGAACCAAATTTTAAACTTAAGTCCCTTTAGTCATATAAAGAATATGGATGAATATTAATTTTTTTATGTAAAACTAATCATAGTTTTATAAATGACTCACAATTCCAAATCGCTTAATTTTGAAAACAAAGTGACAAACATTAAAAAAATCATATTTAGTAATGGGCATCTCCATCTTGTGAGACCTTCTCGTGGATTTATATTCACGAGACGAAACCCCAAAATACAAACCTAAATCAACCATTTTTAATGAGCATCTCCATCAATTTGAAACTGAAACATTGAAGTCTTGAATCAATGTATAGTTAACAACCAAGTTGATGTTTGAGAATTTAGCAGAAGATACACAATTAGCGCATGTGCTTTGGACCCACACCGAGCCTAACCGGCAATTGTGCGCTTGTGCTTTGGACCAAACCTATTAGTACTTAAGTCTTAAGCATTCCCCATTTCCACCAAAATGCTACATGAGCTGCTATTACATAATTCTACATCTCTTTCCCGCTAAAAAACCTTGAAAGGCTTCCTAATATTCTTTAATTAAGGTTACAAATACATTTTTAAATCATTCTAAATATCAAGTATGTCCAACCAAAACAGGTTTATTGCTTGTTTGAATGAGTGCAAGTGTTTATCTTGAATCAAGACAAACCAATCTTTAGAATTTCCCTATTCTTCTGGGACAAAATCTAGGCCACAAAAATAATTGAAATTTGCTCAACATTGCCAAACTTGGATCCTCAAAATCCCATTTTGAGCCCAGAAAACAATTGATGCATGATGCTGCTACAATTGTAGTGTAGCATCATAATAATTTCAATTGATTTTAATAATAATATCAACAGAATCAACTGTTCATATTTAGCAAGAAAAAACAAATAGACAAAAGTTTGTAGCTAGAAAATCTTGATTTCATTAACATCAAACCATCACTTTTCCACAACCCAGATTACATTTTCACACCCTTCCAGTTTTCTTGACAGCAAGACTTCTGTAAACCCCCAAAAACAAGAAAAAATAACACAAAAAAACCAAAACCAATGAAAAACCCAAATTAACCACCAAACCCATACAGGGTCCTTCCTTGCCTCTTCAAAGCATAAACCACATCCATGGCGGTAACAGTCTTCCTCCTGGCGTGCTCGGTGTACGTAACAGCATCACGAATGACGTTCTCTAAGAAGATCTTGAGAACCCCACGAGTCTCCTCATAGATCAGCCCGGAAATACGCTTTACGCCGCCCCTCCTAGCAAGGCGGCGGATGGCGGGCTTGGTGATCCCCTGGATGTTGTCACGGAGGACCTTCCTGTGCCTCTTGGCTCCTCCCTTGCCCAGCCCCTTACCTCCTTTTCCGCGGCCTGACATCGTTCGGTGGTTTATTGAATGAATTCAAGAAGTGGGAATTTTCACAAACAGGTGGTGGGTGTGGTTGAACTTTCAGAAATGGTGGAGGCTGAATTGGTGGGGTAGAAAATGGCGTGGACGTGGATTAATTTATAGGGGAAAAGGGTTTTTGATTTGGATCCGGAGATTGGCTGTGATATGCGTTCTCTAGCGTAGATTTGTTTGGATGGACGGTGTGGATGACTCTTTGGTGATCACACGGATCGGTGACGTGGCTTTGGATTTTGAGCTGTGTGCTTCTTTTTGGCTCCGAATAAAAATTTGAAATTTTATTTTTGGTTGTTTTTGGGAGGTAAAATGAGCGGGATTAAATCAAATGTTCGAAAGAAACAAAATTACACTGTCGTAATATATAATGAAAAACTTAGTTATAATAGTTATTTTTTCAATAATGTTATATAAATTTAAGATACTAATTAATTTCAATAACGCTTCTATTTATTTATCCAAATTTTCTCTATTTCATTATTGTTTTTCTTGTATGTATTTACCTAATAAACACCTTATTGATGATGCATTGAGGGTGCAATTTATGAACAACAACAAAAAAAAAAAAAAATTAAGCTTTAATCTATGTAGGGTCGGTTATACGGATCATATCGAAATCATCGTTCTACGGTCATTTTTCGGATAAGTACAATCGATTTTTGCTCAAAATTCAAAAAATGCTTTAATTTAAAATAACTTTAAAAACACAATTGGATTAGCAAAATATCAATCGTCTTACAACTAGAATATGAATCATCAATCGAGTAAGTGTGGTTTAGGTTTTATTATGTAACCCAATTGCATTACAGTTGATATTTTCCTATTCCATTGTTTTTTAAAATCATTCTAAATTCAAGCATTTTTTCAAATTTTGAGCAAAAAATAGTTACCGTCCAAATATGGTGTATATATTTTCAAATTTGTAAAGTAAAAATTTAGTTAAACTAATTTTTTTAAATAAAAATTATAATTGAAATTAATTCAATTAAAAATATGTTTTTAAAAATTTTCAAAAAAAAAAATAAATAGAAAAACTGGGTCCATCTGTTTTCTCAAAAGTTTATTTAAAAAATAAAAATTGAGAAAACAGAGGTGCAACCTCGTTTTCACCTAATATTTAAATTTTTTTATTTTTTGCTTTATTTGGTTAATTAGATTTTTAAATGACTTTGGTTTAATAAATTAGCCGTAAAATTTCTTCTTTCAAAGTAGCTAAACCATCCCGAACACATAAATTTATAATATGACATATACATCGAACATGAAAAAATTACCACCAATAGAAGGTTCACAAATATTAATAAGTGATTCTAAACAAGACGTATTAGACTAGCATTATCAAATGAAATTGAAAAAAAAAAAAATTGTAACTAAACCATATTCTTGTAAAATAGTAGGATTTTTATGAGAAACATTAATAGCGGTATATTCAACATAAACTCTCTATATCCAATTAATCATTTTTGCAAAGTACATGTATCATCAACCCAATGACATGTGATTCACATAAAAAAAATTATTGTCAATGATCACTCTATACATACGAACAAATTGAAACTTTGTTTTCTAAACTAGCAAATGAATTAATTAACTTTAATTTAAATTCACCAACCGTTTTTATAATATCACGAGTAAGTGTAGAACATGAAATCTTTTTACTTGTGGGGTTAAAACTAAGTATAGTAAAATTTTCATAAAGTTTACTATCATCAAAGTTAAAAGGAAGTGACATACTTTGTAATCCAAGTGGCTACGTTAATCTAGAGGGGGTGAATAGATTATCTCCATCTTTTCGATTTCGCCTCTTTTTCGAATCAATTACACCAAGACAATAATAAAGGTGCGGAATGTAAACAACACACGTCGATTTATAGAGGTTCAACCCACCTAGGGCCTAATTCTCTACCACCCCAAGATTCCTCGGGACTTGATTTCTTTTCACATAATTAACAACACTAGCTTATGATCAAGTCCTTGTTTCAATTTATCACAACTATGAACATCAATAATATCGGTCATTTTATCTTTTAAGTTGGATTTTGATAAATCATTTTTCATGCAATTAATATCCTCAACAAGAGTACTATTATCTTTTTCAAGGTTTCTAACCTTGTCAAGTGTGTGGTGGTGTGATCACATGAAAGTGATTCATAAGATGAAAATAAATTATCCTTATCAATTTTCAAAATATTGAATTCCTTTTTCAATTTTTTTGTATTTAACAAGTAAGCTTTGGAATTCATTTTGAAGTTCATCAAAATCATTTTGCAAATCACTATAATCATTTTGTAATTCATTATCATAAGAAGTGGAGAGTTTTAAACTTACCTCGTTTTCTTCTTGAAGCCCATAAGACATCGTTCGTTTTCATCGACGTCGGAAGTTGTAGGAAGCTCATCTCATGTTGGGTTTGTATCCATTTGAGAAGTAGATGCTTTTGAGTGGCTCCTTTCATTTGCATATACTTCTTCTAATTTTCTCCATACTTCATGTGTCGATTTAATTCCTACAATATGATTGTATTCCAAAATGGTAAGTGAACAATACAAAATATTAAGATCTTTACCATTTAAGGAGATGATTTTCTTCTTTTCATCATTGAGCTCTTTGAGGCCTTTGTGTGGTGTGTCCATCATTGGAATGGATTCTTCATTTACGACCGTGTTCCAAATATCGAACCCGCAACCTTGTAGATAGCATTTCATTCTTTCTTTCCAAAATGTAAAATTTTTGGAATTGAATAGTGGTGGCTTGGTGGTGGAGGCGCCGTAAGGTAGACTTCGTTCAGAGCGATGATCGTTTCTCTTTACTGATGATGGCTCAAAAGCTATCTTTAAAACCTTAGGCAAGTGCACCTATCGTTTTATAGTATAGATTTTTGAGTACCGAGTGTCATTCCCACGAGGATTGTAAGTACTAATAATTGCCGTCTTTTTTGTTATTTAATCTAGCAATTTGAATTTTTGTTTGATGAAAAAAAATAAAGAATCTAAATTATCAAAGTGTAAAAATGAAGTAAAATTTGTAGAATAAGAAATCAAGAGATAGAAGTGTGTTTGAATGTAAATCCCTCTAGAATGTTTTTGTGATTTGACAAGTTAAAAAAATACAACCATAAGCCCTTACAAAAACCAACCTCTTTTAATAAAATCTCATGTCTTGTGGACCGTAGATATTCCCAATTTAAGTTAAACCCTTTCTCAAGGAAAAACTTCTAATCTCAAGTTGATTAACTCAAATCTCTTTCTAGTTAAAACCCCAAGACAATATTATAACGATTTGTGAATTCCCATATTAGGTTTGGCCCTAATCCGGGAAGATTTATGTCGTCCCATATCTAGGATTGCATGCAACTCTTTTCACTTATATAGGTTCTATTTCACCATGAATCTCTATTTCCTGGATAAAAATAAACTTCAAATCAATATTGCGCATATATCAATTCGAATGAACGAAGCATAATATAAGTGAATCACACAAAATATGAAGATTTTATTAAAAACATACACACCTTAATCACAAATCCATTATAGAGTTCATTACATTCAAACACTAGGAGTTTAGCTACACATGATTTTGACCAAAGAATAAATTACACAAGAAGATTTAAGTATTGTAGACATGGTGTACTTATCTTTCTCAAAATCTCAATTGACTTCTTTCTTGATTGATGATGTTGCTCCAAGCCTTCTTCTCCAATATTGCCACAAGCTTTTTCCTCCAAGACCCTTTGATCCCAATTCTACTTAATGAAATGAATACAATGAATATTTCCTGAGTATCTAATGAATGCCTCTCCCAACTTCAACCCTTGGCTTTTATAAAAACCAATACATTGATAGTACTCTCTTTTATTAAACAATTGTCTCCATTTTCATTGTTGGTTGGTGAATTCTTGTACTCAATTGATGATTGAGGGAATATGGGGACATGTTGCAGCAAAATTGGGTGTTAAAGGTGTATAAAAGTGGTCAAAAAGCTTGGTAGGTGAGTTTTCCATAATTTTCGCATGGAAAAGTTGCGAGAAAAGTGCCCTGACACGCCCGTCGCCGCCCGAACGGGCCGTGTCTTTGTTTTTTTATCACACAGGAATCGGGAGACATGGTTGTGCTTCCCAACACGGCCGCCAGGCCGTGTCTCTGGACACGACCATGTTGGGAACACGGCCTGGCCGTGTCGGAGGTCGTTTTGTGCGGAAAATCGAGTTTTTAGCTCCCGGCGAACACGGTCGTGTTGCTGACACCTCCCGCCCGTGTTGGACCAAAAAGGCCCCGAAATGACGCGTTTGGCTTGTAATTTCGAGCGTTTTTGCATCCTTAAACTCCCGATATGTTTTGACATGAATCCATGGTCCGAAATTCACCAAAATTAGCCCCGAATGGTCAATCTACATCAATAAAAGCACCTCGAGTAATATGAACTATGTACAATCAAAAATTTACAAAACTAACAATAAAATAACTCGAATTCTACTCAAATATACACATAAAACGTGCATAAAAAGACCTTATCACTCGCTATGTGGAACGAGCTTTCCAAAGAGTTTGGCTTTGATACCACTTGTAAGTCCAAGCGCTACGATAATCTAGAGGGGGTGAATAGATTATCTCCATCTTTTCGATTTCGCCCTCTTTTTCGAATCAATTACGCCAAGACAATAATAAAGGTGTGGAATGTAAACAACACGCGTAGATTTATATAGGTTCAACCCACCTAGGGCCTAATCCTCTACCACCCCAAAGATCTCCTGGATGGATTTCAAAAAGAAAAAGATTTTATTAATTTCCAAAATTAATACAACACCTTACAACATCACCTTGAAGAGCACCACACTCTTCTACAACACCACCTTTGAGATGACCACAATCTCTCTTGAAGATTACCACAATCTCCAACGACACCTTGTGAAGATTACCACATCTTCAACCTTGAAGAATACCAAATTCTTCAATACCTCAAGAGCACCACACTCTTGAAACACCTATCACCTAGATCACCCAAGTGTATTCTTTCCACAAGAATACTCACAAGGACGTCTTTGTGTTGAATGATGACAAAAATCAAGATTACAACTCAATAATGAATATTACAATTTGAGTGCAAGTGTAATCAAGAAATAAAGCCTAGACCTCAAGATGTGAAAGTGAAATACTTAGGCTATAAATACAACAAGAGTATTGAATATGAAAGCTTGGAAATTCTGATTTCTTGTTGTGTATTTGCTTGTGTTGTGTTGTTTTTTGTGTCTTCAATACATTCTCTATTTATAGGGAAGTCTTCACCAACATAGGCTCCTCTATCTTCACTTTTGTCTACAAAAGAAGATCACAAGATGTAGAAATATTGTACAAAAATGAAAAGTAAATCTTCTCATTAAAGAATTAAACGGTATAATTTTTTTGTCACAAAATAACATAGGGCGATCGTTGCCTTTTTTAAGATTTCGAACGTTTGAAAAAGAAAGTGCGATCCAGTGCACAGTCGTCGGGGGGTCGACCGGTCAATGGGGGTGCGACCGTCGCCGCTTTAGGTGCGGCCACGGCGACCCCTGTTTGACCGTCCCCTCTTTGTTTTTAAGAGTTCGAGAATATTCTGTTTCGATATTCTTTGCTTTCTGCACGGCCGACGCTTTGGGCGACCGGTCAACCTCCAAATTGAAATGTTGTCCGATTTTTATCAAAAATAAACTTCAAGAAATACTCCAAAAAAATAAGTAAAAACATTTTAAATCACTGGGGAGTATTTGGACAACATTTATAAACATAGTAAACTCATTTAAACAAAACCATCAAAAATGTTGTCCATTTTTATCGAATACTAAACTCTAAGAAATACTCCATGAAATTAGTAAAAACATTTCAAATCTTTTAGGAGTATTTGGACAACATTGTTTTGGTGTAAAAACCAATTAACACAAAATCATCAAAAGTGTTGTCCAATTTTATCGAGTAATAAACTCTAAGAAATACTCCAAAAATTAGTAAAAGCATTTTAAATCATTTAGGAGTATTTGGACAACATTTATAAACATTGTTTTGGTATAAAAACTCATTTAAACATAATCATCAAAATCTTGATAAAAACATTTATCTAACACATACCACTAACAAATTTAGCTAACTCTCTCATAGTATTCGTTTCACAATATTTAAATAAAGCGTAAGAAAACTCCATACCGATAAGAACCCGTAAATCCTCATAATTGTGTTTGAGCACGATCGTTACAAACTTTATCCGAATATTTTTTGTTTAAGTGGTTCGTGAACATCCCATAACCCCTCCTCTAAATTTGTAGGCATTGTTGTAATAGTTGCATGTGACTTTGAAACCTCCGGTTGTAGGATCCATAATTTTTTTAAAGTGCACCAAAAATATCGATCTAAGTCGTGTAGCTCGACGACTTTGAGTTTGAGTTTGCGGGTCCGTTTGTACTTCACTTTCTTGTGTTGTTCGTCGTTCGCTTTCGGTTGTGCTTCACCAAAACATGCCTCGATTTCACCTCCGCTCAAATCGAAAGCTTCTTCAAACTCGTGGCGGTAGTGCATATGACCTTTCCCTTGTTGGATTGACGAGAAGAACATCCACGCTTGACATTTTTTTAAATAGATAAGATTATAAAATGAACGAAAACTATGAAAATGAAATAAAAAAATGAAACTTCTAAAAATTAAATTGAAGATATGTAGATGTAGAGTTTTGAGAAATTAGAATTTATAGAGTTGGTGTGAGAATAAATATGTGAAATATATGAGGTATTTATAAGAAAAAATGTGGAAAAAAAACGGAAAAACGCTGGTTTAACCAAAACCAGCAGTTCGGTTAAACTGAGGTTTGCATTAACAAATAAACAATTGTGACCGTTGATGATCAACGGTCAAATAATTTTGATTTTTGATTTTGAAATTTTTGAATTTCAAAAAATAAAAATAAAATTAAAAACAAAGTGGTTTTAAACGTAATCGTTGGTTTGGGGTTAACCGTGCCAATGGTCACATTGATTTTATATTTTAAATTATAATATACTTAGTTTAAATTAAAAAATTGTAAACCGCCGGTTTACGGTTCAAAAAGTGCGCATCAGTAACCTAATCGTATAAAAATGCTTTTCGATTACGGTTGAAACAAACCGTGGTCAACCATTTTTTCGAACCATTGTCCTGATTCGGTTCCTGTTCAACCGAACCGGACACCTCTGACTCATTGCCATATTTTCATTTATTTCTAGATATAACATGTCTTGTTTAATAGTTTATTTCAAATCTTTTAGGTCTTCCTATGCCTCTTGTGTGAGTGATTATCTACCTTCTACACCCAGTGCATCTAAAGGTCTTCTATAAACATGTTCAAACCACCTTAATCGTGTTTCTCTAATTTTCTCATCTATTGGTGATACTCCCACTTTGTTTCTAATGTGTTCATTTCTTATTCTATCTAATCTAGTGTAGTGTGTCCGCACATCCATCTTAACATTCTCATCTCTCGCTTACTCTCATTGTTTGTTCGTGTTCATATTCGGTTGCCCAACATTCTCGCTCCATCAAACATTGGGGCCTTATGACCGTTTTATAAAACTTTCCTTTCAATTTAATGGTATTTTACGATCACAAAGGATAGAAGATGCTCTTCCATTTATTCCAACCCACCTTGATCATACGTGTGACATCTTTATTAATTTCTCGCTTCTCTTCAATTATAAATACTAAATATTTAAAACTCTTTATTATACTCACTTCGTGTTCAATTTTTTAACTTTTGTCTCATTGTTACTATTGTTTTTACTAAAGAGGCATTACATGTATTTTGTTTTAGCCATACTTATAGTAAAACCTTTTGATTCGAGTGTTTCTCTCCAAACTTCGGATTTTGCATTTACTCATTCACTCGTTTCATCAATTAGAAGGGTGCAATTTATAATTTTAAAACAAATGTCAATCAGATAACGTAATTTTTTTGTAATTAGACTAAACCTCAGGGTAGTTTTTGTAATTCACCCAAATAATTATTAGTGCAACATGATAACAAATGCAGGACAAGAATCCGATGGATGACTCATAACGTACGAGCCATTATTAGTGCAACATTTTTCACAAAAAAACATCTCATGCACACAAACAGAGCTGCACTTTGTACTAAACTGACAATACATAATAAAATGAAAAATATAAAATTCGGATATTTGGTTGCATTCTGTACTCAAAACGGAAAGGAAATAAACTTTCGAGGAAAATGTTGTAAATGGTTTCAGAATTACCAAACTAATCAATCCACAACTATATGCAGCAGCTCAAGGAAGTCCCTAGGAAAATGAGATAAAACTTTGACAAAATCTCGAGGAAAATTAGTAGGATTAAAGATCTAGTTTCAAACAGATCGTCCCCCTCTCCAGAGAAACATCTTGAAGAATCGTACAGAATCAGCTGTCCCTCCAATGTATCTGATATAATTGAAGATAAGATCTCATTCAATGGCATTACACAAAAATATGTATTAAACATGATAACTCAAACATGATATCAAACATAATGAAGTGCCGTTAAATGTTAACATCAAGCAGTGCAATAGCACGTCGTTTGAGAAGAGTAAAACGAGAAATTTTAATAACTAAAAGAACCCGAGATCAACAAGAATCGACAACACTATCATATGATTATGTTTATTCTATATCAATATTTTACTTCATGAATAATAAAACCAATGGCCAATACAGAACCCCCATTGCAGGGGGCTAAATTCTTCCGTACACAGCAATGCATGCTTTCACCCACCATTCCTATCATAGAGTTGGAGAACACATCATCATATTTTCTAAAGAGGCACCTCAAAATTTAAAACTCAATAAGTTTAATAAGAGCATAACCTGGAACACGAGCCGTGACGGGACTATTAATTACCTAGACAAACTAAGAACGCTTCTGCAGCAAACTACAAGATACATTTAAAATCAAAGACAACACAAGTCAGTGGTCGAATATCACTAAGAGAATATTCTAAAACCTGCCCCAACATCAAGAGATCAAATTTGGATTCAATGATGGATCACAAATTATAGAAACAATATATGCTTAATATTAATATTATCCAGAAAGAAAGAATGGAATTTGTTTTAGTTATTTAAATACTATAAAAAATTGAATAGTACGAGCGGAAGAAGTCATATTCCAACATTTAACCAAATTAACTCGCGCGTCACCAGTTAACCCATGTAAATTATGTACTTGGATCTAATCATCAGGCTCAATTATCTAAAGTTTCTAGAGTAAGACAGAGAGAGGGGATAGGGCCGGACTGAGGGAGAGAGAAAACATACAGACTGGTCAGCACACAGTAATTACCAACTTTACATTGAATTGGAGATGGTTCATGACAATAAGGGATAATTACAAAAAACTCCCTGGGTTCGGTCTAATTACAAAAAAACCCAAATATTTTTTAAAATTGCAAAAAAAAAACCTTGAGGTTGACTCTGTTTTACATTTCCCCCCTTCATAAACAAAAAACATTTCAAAAACACCCTTGATACTTACATAAATATTACAACTATCCCCTTAAATTTAAAAGGGAAGCAAAATTGAGGGAGCTTTTTGTAATTTTGAAACATCTTCAGGTTTTTTTGTAATTAGTCCAAACCTCAGGGAGGTTTTTGTAATTATCCCTGACAATAATATAAATATTTAGAAAATTGCAAGCATATTCAAGATAATACATGAGAAAGATGAAGTTATGCAACTAAAATTCATTAAACATAGATCATGATCCCTCTGTTGACTTCTGTCCCGGTAAATAAACATCTATGATACCAAGGAAGCCCTTATACATTGAAAATTAGACTAAGGCACACGAATGCTGAAATAAAACCTACTTACCAATGAAAACAAGCCATTGAATAAAAGGTCACCAAAAGGAACATCACCCAGATACTAGTTTTACAACGATGCACAACAAATTGAGAAGTATAAGAGGAACTCTTAAGTACTGGGTCGCATATATAAGACCAAGAATCTGTCCCTTGAATGAGTTTCTCTTAACCCCAGAATACTCCTGGAAACTCCACCCTCTGGGAGCAAGGAATCGATCTTCATTTAGTATAGCCAGTGCATTTGCAAGAAGTAGACAGCCCTCTAGCAGTGTCCATAACCCCATTTCCTGCACTATACATCAGTTTAATAACTGTCTCTTCTAGATTCTTTTTTAACATAAATATCTTTTCAACTATAAAGCTTTGATGGATGGGTTAATTAAAAAAGCCAGGCATGACATTGACAACTTGCAGTTAAGGAGAACCTAGAGGAATGGTTCCCAGTTACCTACCAAAAATGCCCGGATTTAAACCGGCCAGCAGTAGAGCTGTCAGAACGAGACACCAGGGCAAGCTGACCCGCAGCCAGCCACAACCTGGGCGTGTGGTGAACCGAAAAATCCTCAACTCTAACCCAACCCATCTAGGGTCGCGGATTTGGGCGGTCCGGGCCGCCAAATATTATCATTATTTGTTCTAAAGCTCACTTTGCTGGAAATTGAAGGCTGCACTTTGCTGGGAATGGTGTTGGAAATTTAAAGTGAGCAAATAGCCAAATATCATCCATTATCTCTTAATTTATTCCTCCAGGCTCTATTAGTAAGTCTCAATTAACCAAATATCATCTAAGATTTGCAGCCAAGTAATTAAACATCTCAAATCTCATTTTCTAACATCGATCGCCTATTCTTTCTCAACACAATATTTCCAGCCCATACTTTGAACCAAAATCTAGAAATACAAGTCAAAAACTGGAGTTTAAATATAGATCACAACTCACTGCAAAACATTCCCAGAAAAAAAAAAAAAACTCACCCTCAACAATTGGCGGAGCTCTTCTGTGCTGCTCGATGTTCTGGCGACGAAGTCAGGCTGCGGACGGTGCTTAGTTGACGCCGACGAGATGGTGGTGGTCGCCGAGTAGTGGAGAAATCTGTGTTGTCGGCGGTGCAAAGAGTTAGAGTTAGGTTTTCTATTTTTCTTCCAAGCAATGTTTGGCATGAAGTTTTTTCTTTTCTGACTAAAAGTTTAGATAGTTTTTTTCTAAATAATTAAGGATGACGTATTTACACTCTCAAAATTAATGAATACATTTAATTGACGAATACATTTACCTTTATATAATTACAGAAAATATCATTCATTTAAAAGATTATACTACTCTTACTTAAAAAAAGTTCTAAATGCATCCACATTATTCACCTACATTCTTTTTATTCTTGAAGAAAGTTGATTTTTTTATATAAACCCTAAATTTTTCCAACGCCCAAATTGTTGAAGATACGGACAATAAAGTATTCATATTCCCAAATAATGAATGTGTATCCTTAGTTTATAACATAAAATATGTTATTTCTCAAATTTTCAGGTTGAAAAATATTGTCGCATAGTAGCAGCGCGACACTTAGCACGATACTAACACAAAAAATCCATTGTGTCATCGTGTCACATGACATGATGGCAAAAAACCAATTGTGTCATCATGTCATGTGGCATGATGTCAAAAATGTTATCGTGTCACCGTGTCATGTGGTATGATGGCGGAAAACCCATCGCCACCTAGGGTTTTTTATGAAATGGTAAAATTGAAAAAAAAAAGTGTATTTAACAATTGAGTCATATTTTAAGGGTAAGTAGATGCTACCTACTTGGGTAGCTACCCAAGTGGGTTTTATATCGTTAGATCAACACGTACACACACACATTCGCATGGATGTGTGTTAATCCAATGGTATAAAACTCACTTGGGTAACTACCCAAGTGGGTAGCATCGACTAACACATATTTTAAAAAGTGGGGGTAGTATATTTAGAAGGTGGGTGTGTTTAGAGGAAAAAGAGTATCAATAGCGTCACCCAATAATTAATGAGATGGGCCAATCCTAAACCACCTCGAACCGACCCGCCAAAGCCTGCGGCCCAAACAAGATGGCTCATTTAGCCCAAATCCCTACATTAGTAATGGTGGAGTGGGCTGCCTATTGGGTCAGTCCTGTTTTGACAGTTTTAATTATACACTATGAAATACTTCTTTGAATAAACATATATTGGTTGTTAAATTTATACGAATACTTTCACTGTCACTATCAGAAATTAAAATTATAAGACCCTTAAAATTGGTAATTTTGGACTAAACAACATGTAATTAACTATGACTGAAACTACTACGATCAGCCCACTGGCCTTGGGTATACGCTTTTTTAATAGTAGGCTTAGTAGCCCCACATACACATATATTGACCTTAGATTACATACAACACAATCAGTGACAAAATATAACACAATGTTGCTCCTTATAACAAGATATAGAGGGTGTTTGACTAAGCTTATTTAAAACATCTTATAAATCTCCTACATCTGATAAGCTATTTTAGGAGCTTATAAGATGTTAGATCTTATTTTAAAAAAAGTTCATCAGTGTTTGCGTAAAATAAGATATTTGAGTTTATAAGTTATTTTTATATCTTATAAAATTATTAAGTATATTTTTGTCTTTTGAATGTTTAAATAAGAAGCTTATAAGCTCTTTTAAAAAAGTTGGGGTGAAGATACTTTTTTTTTTTAGAAGCTTATAAGCTCTTTGACCTTTTTTTTTTAGAGTTTATAAGCTCTTTTGGAAAAAAATTATCAAACACATTTTAAGAGCTTATAAGCTCTTAAACATCTTATAAGCTCACCAAACACCCTCATAGATAGGAGAAGAACCTTGTTGTATCCCAAATTTAGTGCTACTCGAAGCGCAATATCCTTAAGTTGTGGTTGGAGATTATATAAAAATATAATTTTTAAAAGTTGATTTGATATAAAAATAGAGAAATAATGATTGTATGTGATTGGTAGTTGAAATTTGGAAATTCGTGAGTGAGTGAATAATAAAATTTGTGGGAAATGTGTAATAATGATTGAGATTTGATGGTTTTATTTGTATATATGTGTGTGTGATTAGTGGAAGAAAAAATAAAAGTGAGTAAATAGTAGCTTTTTCCAAAAAAAAAAAATCATTTTCATTCACATTTCTTAGTAAAAAATTATCACTAGCAAAAAAATTCCTAAATATTTCTATATCCAATCACAACCTTAAACTCCTATGTTCTCACTCTAACTTTTGCCATTCCGTCAAACCCAATTTACGGGGTAAGACAATCTTATGTAAAAGAAAAATTAAAAACCCTTGAGTATGAATGATAATGGGGCGGAGCAGGATGTGTACCTAAAGACCCAGATCCATTCCGTCCTTACAATGGGGGGGAGGGTCGACCCATCCTGACCCGCTATAAATAAATTAAATACAAAAAAAAGAAAAAAATTGTATAATGTATTTATAAATATTTTTTTTACAAAAGTTGTCATTATCAATTTATAAATATTAGATATAAATAAGAATACATAAAAATTATATTATAATATATATTTTACATGATATATTAAAAATTAAATATTCTATGCGGGGGAATAGATACCTAGGCCCATCCCACTATGGGTTCTGGGACATGGCAATCCAAATGGGTTAGGTAGGCACAGATGAATCAAAATTGTCATCCCTACCTGTTACCAAATATGGACAAAATATAAATCGCATATTTGCATATATAAGGTGTATCGGTTATATCTATTTGCAGCGGAACTGTCGATCCACATAGCCAAGATTAAGCCCGTCTACAAGCCTCCTTTTGATCTTGGATTAAGTCCATCTACAAGTCTCCCCTTGATTGAATCGCGAACAACAAACGAATCCCGTAGATTGGTTGAACCACGAACAAGATCACAAAACATCTTTTTGGTTGGTGCAAATAACTACTAGAGTTATTCATTTTGATGTGCACATCTTATACCCTTAGAGAATTTTTTGTGATACTCCAAGGTAGAGAGAATTTGTAGGAAAGAGATTTATGATATCCGTAGAAAACGTTTAATGTTTCTACTACTAATAATATAGGGAGAGATTAATACGATATATCTCAATCCATATTATAATTAAATTTCTCCATATCAGATGCAAGCTAATTAATTAGGATGTTAATATCTTTCCTAATATATAAAAGATATGAATGTAATATCTAATACTATCCTTGACCTTGAGTGACATTTCTTCATTTACCTAAGGGGGGAAAACATATTCTAACCAAAAAATACGCTCAAATGCCGAAGTAACAGACACGAAAACAACCACAATTCCCATAATTTCATAGTTAATGAATCAAACATTTCAAACCTTTTCAAAATTCTGGAAATTAAGTTGGTGGTTTATTAACAGAAGAAAAATAGGAGATGAAAACAAAAGCCGAAATCTCATCAGTTAAATTGAAAATAGAATTCATATAAATTGGTTGTATCACTGAAACAAATTAAATAAACACATACTACACAGACACAACGGCGTGCCTGCCAAATCTACCATGCTCTTTGAACAAATTAACCACAATAAATCAACATAAACGCAAAAAGCTTTCTTTGTTTAGATCCACGATACATTGGAGAATATTCCTCAAAATCTCCTCGTTACAAAGTTGTTTGTGTTTTGAAATTGGGATTGAATAATCAATATATAAAAAAAAATAATGAACCTCATCCCTGAGGACCCCATTGTCCTTGCCCTAGAGTTTTATGGAGGAAATGAATCACAGGATGCGACTCAACAAGTCAGGGTCCTGAGTTGTCATAGATCGAGTCACCACACAAGAAATCTCCACCACCCATCATGCTACTTTGCAAAATTCGACCTCCATGTTGTGGGACGTGAGTGCCAACAAGTAGACAACACATCACTCATGTCCTTTTACCAGCTTCTGGGTTCGATTATGGCCCGAGGGCTCTGGTTAGGGGTAAGAAATAGGATGGTTCTTTCTTTGTTTTGTTGGGTATGGGAAAGTCATATGGTGCAATCTTGTTTATGAGACTTCTGAAACCATAGACGAGTTTGATACTCGTTACAGGCATTCTTTCACACACCTAGGTGCAAATTTTCGATATACGAGTACTGCTAGTTATTTCTAGTTTATTTTAACAATGTATTGGTAAAACTCAATTGTGGTTTTATTTTTGTTTCAAAACAAAAGTCATTTTTTTTTTAAATTTTCTAGTTCATAATATCCTAAAAGAGATAAATAATATTTCATTTATCAAAACTGTCAAACCGCATGCCAAGGAAGAAGGAAGGAAGAGTGAATTATTGTTGCAGAAAACAACGATGACATCGCTATTTTCTGTCATTTTCAGGAAAAAAAAATATAACACAACCCATCTACAATGCCCATCTACCATCCATCGCCGATGGAATATATATTCAGAGAATATTCGGTCACTTGCCAAACATGGGAGGGTCTATATTTTCTTTGCTTCAAATATTTAACTAAAGACATTACATTTTGTCATCTAAACTTTGTGTAGTTTCAATGGCACCATCTAAACGTTGTGTGATCTCATTTTGCTATATCAGTTCAATAAAATTAAAACAATATTTATATATACTTTCATTCTATTTATTTTTAACTTCTTATTTATAACACATACATTTAATTAGTATTTACCTCAGTGAAATATATTACCAATGATATTATTTTGGGATCGATAAAATTATATACACGAAAATATAAATTCTAAGATACCAGGATGATTTTTTTTAAAAAAAAAGTCTAAATTCAAGCAAAATAAAAATAAAACCAGTAGTAATACGCTTAAACCGTACTTTAACAAATTTTATACAACATTTTAAATCTAAATAATAATCGAATTCATTAAAATTGTCAATAAAATTATATACACGAAAATATAAATTCTAAGATACCTGGATGATTTTTTTTTAAAAAAGTCTAAATTCAAACAAAATAAAAATAAAAAATAAAACCAGTAGTAATACGCTTAAACCGTACTTTAACAAATTCTATACAACATTTTAAATCTAAAAAATAATCGAATTCATTAAAATTATAATATTTTTCGTCTTTCGAAAATTTACTTGAATATATGCCAAAAACAAGATTCAGAAGCATTCATTTATCCTCAAATTGACATTGGTGTATATATATAATTTTAGGGCAAAACTCATTTTACCCCTATAATCTCCTTGTCACTTTAATCTTTTGTACTCCCAATTATATCACTTTACCTCTTTATACTCAATTAATATCATATTACCTTCTTATGCTTTTAGAATATCATTTTATAATCATACTCAAAACAATGACCATTTTATCCTTCTATTAATTTTAGTAAAATAAAAAAAAATCTTTTTGAAAGTATTGAATATTACTAAACTTGTACTTAGTTTTTAAATTAACTTTCACAATTTGATTAATTAACGCAAAGCCAAAACTTTTTTCTGGTAAAGTCGAGTATCTGAAAATTAAATCGGGTTTTTCCTTTTGGTATCTTTATGGATAGTGTGGGTGAGAGTGGAGTACTCACACGTCTTTGAAAAGAAGACGTTCACCTTGATCTTAAATGTTTGGCTCGTTTTCTGATTGATTCACATATTTCTTATGATGATAGAGTTTGGCGGCTCCCGAGATTTCATGGCAACCCAAACTCTAGTCAGTGGTAGAGATGGCAGTAGGGCGGGGAATTCCTGTTCCACACGGAGATCCGCCCCGAACAGAGCAGGGATTCCCCGAAAATTTTTCCCGTGAGGATGGGAACGGGAATTTTTTTCTCCCCATTAGCGGAGATGGGGATCATATTCCCCGCTTCGCGTGGATCCCCGCCCCTTTTTCCCCGGGGAGCTGAATATAAATATATATATATATATATATATTCTATTAAAATATATATAAAAATATAATAAAATGACAAAACCTATAATTTATTTTGTATAATGAGTGTTTTATTAGTTTTTCTATATATAACTTATATTTTTTAAACATTTAAAATGATTAAATTTTTTAAAAATATTATTTTTTTGCAAAAAAAATGAAATAAATAAAATGGAGGGTGGGGATGGGTTTTTTTCCGTTTGTCTCACGGGGACAGGGATTCCCCGCGAACGCGGGGATGGAGATGGGGATCGCTCCTCCGCCTCTGCCCCACTCCGTTGACATCCCTAGTCAGCGGGATCAGAGTTGGACGCTCCTTAAGCGTCTCTCTAAACAATCTTCTCTCTCATGGCTGATAAGAGGTGATTTTAATTAAATTTTATATCTTTCGGAGAAATTCGGCGGTATGCCTGTCAGATAGTCTTACCTGACCAATTTCCACGAGACTCTTGATCATTGCAGCTAGAGGTGCCCAACGGTTCTGATTTGCCCAAAGGGTGGAACCGGAACCTAACCATCTTACAGACGATTTCGGTTCCGGTTTTGGTTCCGAACCGCCGATTCCTAAGTTCTGTTCCTGGTTTGGCGATTTTTTTGCCCTTTTTTTTTGAATTTTTGAATTTTTGAGTTTTTAATATTAATAAATTAACACAATTGATAAATTAACACAATTGATGAAGGAAATGAAATTGAGTAACACAAAAATTAATTTTATTGATTTAAAAGTAAAATTACAAATTACAATTTACAAAATGAAAAATTCTAAGATATTACAATTTCAAAGTACAATATGAACTGTCAAATGATCTTGATCGTTGAATTTTTTCAAAATTTGAATTTTAAAGAAAAATAAAAAAATAAAATCCGGCTGGTTTAACCGAAACCGGCCACCAACGGTCACATTGTGACCGTTGGTAATTCAAAATTCTAATATTTTAGTTTCTTTTTTAAAAAAATATAGAAAACCGCCGGTTAAACCGGTGGTTTCCGGTTTCGAATTTTCGGAACTGTAACCTAACCTTATAAATAAGGTTTACGGTTCCGATGCGAATCGAAACTGGGGTCAACAGTTTTCGAACCGTTGACTACGGTTCGAAACCGCCGGTTTGCCGGTTCGGTTCGAACCATTGAACACGTCTAATTGCAGCTTGAGCCTTGATAGACCTCGAGTATAATGGACCTCCTTTCACGTGGCGGAAGGGATTGAAGTCATAGGATAATGTTCTTGAACGGCTTGATAGATTCGTTGGGAATAAACAAAGCTCATTCAAAACTATGTCAAATAGAAAAAAAAAATAGATATTTTAATGGTTGATAATTTTCATACAAAATATTAATTACAATATAATACAAAAAATTTAGGTTTATTATTGAAAAAAATATGTATGAATATATTAATTTACGAAAAATAACCTACAATATAGTTATTTAATAGTGACTATTTTAAATTTAGTATATAACAAATAAAGATGTTAAAAAATAGTTATTTGTATTTAATGTCATTAAGTTAAATAAAAAATAATAGTAGGGACAATTAGGTCATTTTAATTGTATAAGGGGTAATGTGATATAAATTAATAGTACAAGGGGGTAAATGATACAATTGAAAGTGCAAAGGGGTAAGGTGATATTCAATGAGAGTATAGGGGGATAAAGTGAGATTTTCTCTATATTCACCCCCAAAAATTACAAATGCACCCTATTATGTTCAAATTGATATCAACCCTATATACTAAAAGAAAAAACAAGTTGTCACATGTAATCACATCTGCAATTTGATACACGTGTCAACA
The DNA here is from genome assembly GCA_016081115.2 of Rehmannia glutinosa. Classification (NCBI taxonomy): domain Eukaryota; kingdom Viridiplantae; phylum Streptophyta; class Magnoliopsida; order Lamiales; family Orobanchaceae; genus Rehmannia; species Rehmannia glutinosa. Next base: position 2,270,317 of record CM071924.1, read on the forward strand.
TATTAGTCTTTCAAATCCATGTGTCACCTCCACATTTAGCCACGTGGCAAATCATGTTACCACATTATTCTTCCAATTATAAATTGATTTACTATCAATTTATCATCAACTTATTAATTAAATTTCTGTATTTTTCGTATATAACTATTGACTCAATTGATTTTCCTTATAACGATATTAATTAATTTTTTGTATATAATTATTGACTCAATTGATTTTATCAAAATTTTATCCAATCAAATATGTATGTAGTAATTAAATTTTTGTATTGACATATATAACAATTGATTTTACGTATAACGTGTCAATTAGTTTTTCGTATATAACTATTGACTCAATTGATTTTTCGTATATTTGGATAAATTGATTTTTTTGGCTTCTATTATGAGTTGATTTTCTTTTCTAAAAGACAATAAAAGACAACTAAAAAATTGAATTAATTTTGACCGCATGCAAATTAATCGGCAAAAGTAAGATATATATATATATATATATAGGGAGAGGGTTATGTGAGATCACCTTATATGGTAAGTTCATAGGGACCAATCCTAGCCACATATCTAGATTTTTCAATGGTGTGAATTGTGATTTTTGAGCTAAAAATTCAGATTAAATGTTGGTAATTAGAGAACCTAGTCATCCTACAAAATTACCCAATATTCATGGGATTCTGTTCACATTATGATCACACAATCTATCCAAATCTCACATCAAATTCAACGTGAACAAATCTCATCGTCCTTAATCATCTTCCTTCTTCTTCAACTCACTACTGTGAGAAATCATTCATCCTTCTTCTTTAACACACTATTGTGTGAAAAACGTTGCAGACAATTTGCCATAGTTGCTAGAGCTTGACTTCAGTTCGAAGTTTGCTTATGAAGATGTAATTTGTTGTTTGTGTAGATGTGTCATTGTGTTTTTATATACCATTAACTACATAAGCAAGTCATAAGTAACAAATCCATACTACATAAGCAACAAATATACACTACGTATGCACCACGAATACATTAGCTACATAAGCAAGTCATAGCAACAAACCCATATTACATAAGCAACAAGCCTATACTACATAAGCAACGAATATACACTACGTATGCACCACGAATACATTAACTACATAACAAGTCATAAACAACAAACTCATACTACATAAGCAACAAGTCTATATTAGATAAACAACAAATATACACTACATATGTACCACGAATACATTAACTACATAAGCAAATCATAAGCAACAAACCCATACTACATAAGCGATAATCATATACTACATAAGCAACGAATATACACTACACATGCATCACAGATACATTAACTACATAAGCAAGTCATAAGCAACAACCATATACTACATAAAGCAACATATATTTGTTTTTTTGAAATTGAAACGCTGGAGAGAGAGTATGCGTGAAGAGTGGGTGAAATCGCGTGAAAGAGGGAATGAAATCTTAGTAACTGATTCTAAAGTGCCAAATTACCACCCTACCCTTTTTAATTGCTGAAACAAAAAAAAAATAAACATAAAAAAACCCTAAAAATCTGGACCACCCAAAATTGTTGATCTATGGTTAGGATGTGTCCCCATGGACTCACCCCAAGTAGGAGGACCTATTTGATCCATATCATATATATATATATATATATATATATATCTTCGACAATTTAACCCACTCAATATTAATCCAATCAAATATTTAATCCAATGAATATTTAATCGCCAAACCATATATTTTACATACGAGTTTTGAAAAAAGATATTTAATATATTTATATAATATATATGTATATCCGTCAAGTTTATTCCAATCAATATTTAATTCAAGTAATATTTAATTGGCAAATAGTATATTTTATATAAGAGTTTTTAAAAAGATATTCAATATATTTTTGTAATATGCATGTAGCTTTTAAATTTATTTTTTTATAATCAGTATTTTATGTCTCTTCTAACTATTACAAACAAATTTGTGATACTAAAATTTTATCTTTTGGACAAATCCCGTGTAACACACGAGTGTTTTTCTAGTTGTTTATACATTGAATTTTAATGTAAAAACTAACAAAGTAAATCAAGAAAATTAAATTAATGAAACCGTAATATATTAACTCATAATACATAATCTATATATATATATATAAAATAACCAAGTCACTTATAAATAGTAAAAAACTTTTTCCCGCCTAAACGATCCTTCCTCAATTAGTAAGAAATTGGTTCCGATTATTTGGATTATTTTTTGGTCCTAAATCGATTTTTTTCTCACGATTAGAACTAATTAATGGAAACAAATCCCGATTATTTGGATTTTTGGTCCAAATCGATTTTTTTTTCACGATTGAAACTAATTAATGGAAACAAATCCAAATCTTATAGTAAAATATTGGTTCCGGTTTTTGGATTTTTTTGGTGTGAAATCGAATTTTTTCTCATTTGATTGGCACTAATTAATGGAAACAAATCCAAATCTTATATTATTCTAATCAATAATCATTAAATATTATTGTAATTAATCATCGATAAAAAAATTTATAATCTGATTGGTAAGAAACTTCGTTTGGAATTTATTAATGGAAACAAATCCGAATTTTATATTACTCTGACTAATAAAGGGGTAATCAATACATTCCGAATTGTAACAAATTCACAAGGAAGTTAAATGCGGTAAGATAATTTTTCTGATTCTAATCAAATCAAAATTTTCCGATTCTAATCAAATCACGTCAATAGTATTTACACAATTTAATTTTTCATATCAAAATCACATCAAATTTAATATCTACAAAATTCCCAGCATTCTTTTTTATGGCAATCCATACGAATCATTAAATTTAATAAATGGAAAAAAATTAAATTTTAATTGGAAAAGGACGATCTGCTAAACTAATAATAAACAAATCAAATTATATGTTAATTTCTGTCCAAAGGTTAAATTAAAAATAATCGATAATATCTCATAAAAAATCGAATGATTTATTACTATAATTACAAAGTGCCACGACCACCTTATAAATATGATATCTTGGTTGATATTTTTTCACTGCATTCTTTCATACTCGAGCATAAATAATTCTCTGCCGAAAATTTTCGAAAAGTACCAAAACAACAACAATGGCACCACTATTCTCTTTGATTAAGGATATCAACATGACCAAAAGCCAACGGGCTATGAAACGAGGTCGGTCCGCTTTTATGAGAAAGCCGATGTATAACGACAAGAACCAAGTTCAAAGCTTGGAATGTGTGTTCCATGACGAAAGTAATAAAGCCTTAATGATGTTTTTTTTTTTTCCGTAAAGTGACATAATTTGATTTGTAAAACTTATGTTAAATTTCATTTTTTTCCAGGCGATAGGATGCATGGCACAATTAGGAAGATGCATTTGACACGATTTGAAATAAGTTGAATGAAGGGCATGTTTATGTCCTAAAAGACTTTGGTGTTACTCACTATACGGATAAACACAAAACAACATCCATGAAATATAAGATTATGTTTCATGGCAAGACTTATATTTATCGGCTTGATGATAACTCACTCCCTAAGTTTATGTACAATTTGAAGCTTGAGAGAACTCACACTGTCAATTCTTTGATGGAATAGATGGGACCATGCTTTTTGGTATCTTTTGTATATTTGTACTCAAAATTTTAATTCGGACTTAATATATTATTTCACTTATTGTTTGGTTTATGTTTACACGGATGTAATAGGAAAAGTAATCGCGATGCGATCAAATTCAAACAAAGGAATTTGGTGGCAAACTAGACGTTTCATTGATATTACTATTGAAGACTTGGAGTAAGAACTCTTTAATATTCCATTTTTAAAATTATATGGTATTTAACTGTTTAATTCATGATTTTAATTTGTATGTTTAATTATGGTCATAATTTATTAAATTTTTTAATTTAACAATCTCGAATTTTCATTTTAATATATCAGATTGAATATTAACAATTTTTTTATGAATTTTTTGATTTGACAATACATTATTTAATATTTAGATTTTTTTAATGCATTCAACTTGAATTGCATATGAAATAGTCTATTATAATTAGTTAACAAATTCAGTTTTTAATATATTATTATTTGTTTTAATATATAGGAATAATAGGATATCTTGCACCTTATGGGAGGAGTATGTTGATGGTATTCTACTATATCTTGACCAGCATAGTTTGGAGCCATTGGTTATAATTCTGCAAATGTGTCGGGCGAAAGTATACCGAGGTGAGATATAATATATAATTAAGAAAAAAGATAAAATTTGTTCTTCATTTTTTTTGAAATTATTGACGACTTTTAAATTTTTTATGTGCTTTTATTTCAGAGGAAGTTAAAGTTTCAAACACATATCATGTCACTCAAATGATCATGAGTGATGATAATGAGGAGATTTCTGATTTTAAAAAGAGGTTAGATAACAATATAGTATTTCGAATTATTTAAAATATTACTAAACTGTTTACTAAAGTAATTTTTAAATTAATCGAGTTACAAGGAGCAACAACCCGACTCGCTCCATCGATTATGTATCTTATCCTAGGTTGCAAGGTCTATTCCTGAGGATTTAGCTTCAAGCGAATCACCGTTTCGGTTGATTGATCAACTTTATGCTAATGAAGAGGTAATTATTTAAATGTTTAAAAAATCATATATTTTTTTTTTTAATTTTCAATGATACATTTCATTTGGTTATTGGTTTTATTATTTTTCCAATAGGTTGGGAGTTTTTGGATTAGTGCCACAATCTTCTCCTTTATTGGAGATTGGTGGTATCTATCGTGCAAAAATGTCCTAAAAACTTACGCAAGTTTGAGACAAGTTCTATTGTGAGCGTTGCGACAAATTCTCGCGATTCGAAATTTTAGGTATTAAAATTAAATATTTTATTTATTTGTATCGAATAATTCTAATATTTCTCTATATTTAAAAATCTTCAAGTTATCGGATACAACTTGAGGTTGGGGATGATAGTGCGAACACACCTTGGTTTGGGATAGGGAGTGTGAAGCTTTGATTGGAAAAGCATGTGCTACTTTAAAAAATGAGTTGGTGAGGTTTGTTTTTTATTTTTATTTTTAGTGAGTTATATTTAAATTTTGATTTTGATAATAATAATAATAAAATTAATTAATTGATTTGTTCTTTTGAATGAAAATCAAAGAGATGATTTGCAAGATATTCCCGATGAGTTAGTAAGAAGGTTCTTTTTAAGGTCCAAGTCAAGGCCGATCGAGGTTAGGCATTTCACCGGGGCTTTCTCGGTGATGAGATCGACTTGACAGACCCGAATTGCTCAAGCAATATTGTACTTTTGCTATAGAAAGTCAGGTATTCATATATTCTGATTTTAGAATCATTTAAATATGCTTTTTTCGAATAATCTTATTAAATATGATTTTTTGCAGTTTGATATCTTTTAAAAATTCTTTTTGTAATAATTTCCTTAAATATTATGTCTTGCATTTGATATAATTTAAAAATCTGTTTTCAAAAGATTATACAAAATATGACTTTTCGAATAATTTCATCAAATAAGTTTTTTTGGCAATTTGATATCATTTAAAAATTATATTGTAATAATGTTATTAATGATGTGTAGCACTTTGATGTCATTTTAAAATTATGTTTTTGAATAATATCATTAAATATGATATTTTGCACTTTAATATC